>CM060655.1:37001826-37626826 GCA_030686955.1 Odontamblyopus rebecca
GACCGGGTTTAGACTGGGTTTAGACTGGGTTTAGACTGGGTTTAGACCTGGTTTAGACCGGGTTTAGACCGGGTTTAGACTGGGTTTAGACCAGGTTTAGACCTGGTTTAGACCGGGTTTAGACTGGGTTTAGACTGGGTTTAGACTGGGTTTAGACCTGGTTTAGACCGGGTTTAGACCGGGTTTAGACTGGTTTTAGACCTGGTTTTAGATCAGGTTTAGACCAGGTTTAGACCTGGTTTAGACCTGGTTTAGACCTGGTTTAGACCAGGGTTTAGACCTGGTTTAGACTGGATTTAGACCGGATTTAGTGCATGGTTTGATTTAGTACAAGTTCTGATTTAGTCCTGGTTTAGTGCTGGTTTATTCCTGGATTTAGTCCTGGATTTGTTCTTGTTTAGACGGGGTTTAGACCGGGTTTAGACTGGGTTTAGACCGGGTTTAGTGCAAGGCTTGATTTAGTCCAAGTTCTGATTTATCCCTGGATTAGTTCTGGTTTAGTCCTGGTTTAGTCCTATTTTAGTCCTGTTTAGACCTGGTTTGGTGCAAGGTCTGATTTAGTCTGGGTTTAGTCCTGGTTTAGTCCTGGTTTAGACCAGGTTTAGACCTGGTTTAGACCTGGTTTAGACCTGGTTTGGTGCAAGGTCTGATTTAGTCTGGGTTAGGGTTCATTTCATAAAATTTCATTACTCTTCTCTCCTTGTTAAAGCCTCAGTGTTTTCTATTTAGCCAGTGTGTTGTTTGTGTTTATAGCACTAAAAACACTTATAAATATGACTAAATATTCCACAGTTTGGTATAAAATATGTCTTATCTTCATGGAGAATATTCCGAGCTGCGGTTTTAACTTTTCATTCCCGGCGAATCGTGCAGGTTAACACGAAACATCCTGCACATCACTGACAACAAACACGTCACGGGGTTGAATAATGGCGCTGTTTTCTGAAGCTTTGCGAAAAAATAATTCAGTTTTGTTTATTTACGACGGGGAAGCAGTTTTATTTGATGTGCGCGGGTCCACATCAGGGACCTATCCACATCAAAACAGCAAAAGAGCAAAACAGGAAACGATCCAAACTCTGCGACCGCACACTCCCAATTATCTTTATTGTGTTGTTTAACAAATACGCGGCTTCACTTTTAACATTTGAGTAAGATTTGATTTAATTTTGGGATGTTTATGTTGCGTTTTAGTCCCAGTTCAAAGTTTTACTCAGTCAAACAGACACAGAGACAGATTTTGGTGCAGTTGTGGAGAGAACGGCGGATTGTGTGGGCTGTAGTGCCCTCTGCTGGACATGGAGTGAAGTGCGACTAGAGTTTAGCACAATCAAATGTTGCAGGGTTTGTTAGTTATTTACCATGCGTAGATTTTATATATACTGAGACCAAGATTGAGGTTTTGAGTAAATATTTAAGGGTTTTATCATTTGTTTATAAGCTTTATAATGTCACGTTTTGTCTCAGGTGGTGGTGGACACGAGTCTGGAGAGTCCTGCTGGTTTGGCCATTGACTGGGTGACCAACAAACTCTACTGGACCGACGCTGGTACATTTTTACTTTCTATTCCTACTAATTTCTACTTTATTTGCAGTTTACTAATTTAATAATGATGCTTTAGGGTTTAGACCATATTTAGTGCAAGGTTTGATCTAGTCCTGGTTTAGTTCTGGTTTAGATTGGGTTTAGAACTGGTTTAGAACTGGTTTAGTGCAAGGTTTGAGTTAGTCCTGGTTTAGACCGGGTTTAAACTGGATTCAGACCGGATTTAGACCGGATTTGGTGCAAGGTCTGACTTAGTCTGGGTTTAGAATTAGTTTACTGAAATCTTCACCCATTTCAGCCCTTTTACTACGACAGGGATCACTGGTGACACCACTATTTCTAATTACCGTAACTCCTCGCTATTTTGTGCAATTTTAATCATTCAAATAGCCCGTGAAAGCTGGGAAATGGGGCTTGAAACGGGGCTTGAAACGGGGTTTGAAACGGGTCTTGAAAGTTGAAGAAAATGTCATTCCTTTTTGGCCTTTTCGTCTTATAACACACAGTTTTAGGTATTTAATTACATAAGAATGGTAAATACTTGACAGTTCTATTATTTATTTACACACAGGGCATTCTTTGACACAATTATTGACAAAAATATTCAATTCAATCTTTATTTAGAACACATAATATCTGGTTCATACTAAGCAAGTACGTAAAAATAAGAATAAAAACAGACAAAAAAGACCAGATGTTTCAATAAATATAGTTATTATTATAGGGCTAAAAGGGTTAATGGGAGCGTATGTTTTTTGCTCTTATTTTATTTGACTCGTTTCATTGTTTCAAGACTAGTACGATCGATTCTGAGCGTTTATTATTATTGGCCCTCGCCTAACGAAGTGGCGAGGGCTATTGTTCTTCGTTGGTTTCTTTATTATTATTATTATTATTATTATTATTCCTCTTCCGCCAAAATGATCGCATTTTTGACCCCCTGAACGTCGACGAAAAGTCTCACATGGGGGTATAGAATCGACCGGCCCGGCGAAAAATTCGATAAAACGGAGATCGCAACAATGACCAAAGTGACCCCACTCAACGGCGCCCCCTAGAATTGGACCCCTATGGGAGAGGGGACAAGCAAAGTTTGTCGCAGGGAAACGAAATTCGGGACAGTGACAGAGAACCATGAGACAAGCCAAAAGATGAATTGGAGCACGTCTCTATGACCAACAGGAAGTCGGCCATATTGGATCAAAAACTCGCCGCTGTTTTGACTGCGTGTACGCCAAAGTCTTCAAGTGTCTTGGTTTTGGTCCAAACGAGCTCAGATTTGACACGTCACATCTACAGATGTGGCTCCACAAACGCCATCATTTTTCTCAGCGCACTTTTTCACGGTTTGTCCGTAGCACGCCGGCGAATAACACCTTCGTTTCCTGTTTCTTTGATGACCTCTCACGGTCACAGGCTTTGGCCTACAGAGCTCAAACTCACATCACTATTGTGTGATCCCGGCCTGAATGTGATGAAATATGAAATATAATAAAAGTGAACTCTGTAGCGCCACCTAGTGTATACGTGAAACGTCAACATTATCGGATTTGTACCAAATTTGGGGATTAAATTCTATCCATGATTTCAAGCAAAATCTTATATTATGGAAATGGTGCAATTTTCATTGTTTGCCACCAGGGGCGCAAAGACTCAATAAAAAAATAGTAAAAAATGCCTGCACACACAGGCTTTGTCTGATCGTGCTGAAATTTGAATCACTAATGCCTGATTAGGACTTGATTATAATAAACTATAAAGCATATGAAAAGTTACTCTATAGCGCCACCTAGCCTATACAAGAAACGTCAACATTATCGGATTTGTACCAAATTTGGGTATTCAATTCTCTGTATCAAAGCAAGCAAATAAATATATTATGGATATGGGGTGTTTCCCACGGTTGGCCAGCAGGGGCTCAAAGACTCCCCCAATAAATAGTTCAAAAATTACTACACGCACAGACTTTCTCTGATTGTGCTGAAATTTGAATCACTAAAGCTTGAACATGGACTGAATATAATAAACTATAAAGTATATGAAAAGTGAACTCTATAGCGCCCCATACTCAGACATGAAACATCAGCATTATGGGATTTGTACCAAATATGGGTATTAAATTCTATGCGTGTCTACAAACAAAAAATACATTATGGATATGGGGTATTTTCCATGGTTGGCCACAAAGGGGCAAATACTCCCCCCAAAAATATCTTTAAAGGTGCACTATGTAACTTTTCTGTTGGAGGGTCTGTTTTTATGCACAGTCTTATTCTGACAGTGCTCTTGATTATAAAAGTCATGTGACCTGTGGCCTAGTTTCTATAATTTGGCTCTAGATCGTTCCAATTTTCAAATATTAAAGGTGCCCTATGTAATTTTTCTGGTGGACGAGCTGTCGGGAGGGGAGAGTCGTGCCAGGGCGGTCACGAGACCTCAGCGGTTGCCTGGGAGGGGCGTGCGTCCCGGGCGAGGGCCATCATTGCCGCGAGCGGCTTTAATTTTATTGTTGTTCTCACTCTGTGTTTGTGCAGCGCTTTAGAAACTGTTGGTTGATCCAGTGTGTTGATCCAGGACTGATTTGCACTATTATTTTTTCAGCGCATGTCTCTTGCAAGGAAAATAAAGATTAGTTTGAGTAGAAATATGTTTGTAATAATGAATTGTTGTTTGTTATTTTCAGGCACGGACCGTATTGAAGTGTCGAACGCAGACGGCAGCATGAGGACGGTTCTGATCTGGGAGAACCTGGACCGACCCAGAGACATCGTGGTGGATCCAATCGGAGGGTGAGACTTTTTTTTTGGTATTTTTTTTGTGATCACGGTCGGCAAACAATGTCCCTCCGTGTACATGTATGTATATGTATTTATTTATTATTTGACTTTTACTTTCCTGATTGGAATAATTTATTTTTATTGCAAATGTATTTATGTATGTAGGTTTTTAAAATTTAAATTGGTTCTTTGATTTGTGCGTCTTGTTTAATGTTTATGCTACTGGACAACTTGAATTTCTCCTCATGGGGATGAATAAAGTCTATCTATCTATCTATATATCTATCTATTTATCTATCTATCTGTCTATCTGTCTATCTGTCTATCTATCTATCTATCTGTCTATTTGTCTATCTATCTATCTATCTATCTGTCTATCTGTCTATCTATCTGTCTATCTATCTATTTGTCTGTCTGTCTATCTATCTATCTATCTATCTATCTATCTATCTGTCTATCTATCTGTCTATCTATCTATCTATCTATCTGTCTATCTGTCTATCTATCTATCTATCTATCTATCTATCTATCTATCTATCTATCTATCTGTCTATCTATCTGTCTATCTGTCTATTTATCTGCCTATCTACATGTCTATCTATCTATCTATCTATTATCTGTCTATTTATCTGTCTATCTATCTGTCTATCTATCTGTCTATCTATCTATCTGTCTATCTATCTATCTGTCTATCTATCTGTCTATCTATCTATCTGTCTATCTATCTATCTGTCTATCTGTCTATCTATCTATCTATCTGTCTATCTATCTATCTATCTGTCTATCTATCTATCTATCTATCTGTCTATCTATCTATCTATCTATCTATCTATCTATCTATCTATCTGTCTATCTATCTGTCTATCTATCTATCTATCTATCTATCTATCTATCTATCTATCTATCTATCTATCTATCTATCTATCTATCTATCTATCTATCTATCTATCTATCTATCTATCTACCTATCTGTCTATCTATCTGTCTATCTATTTATCTATCTATTTATCTATCTATCTATCTGTCTGTCTGTCTATCTATCTATCTATCTATCTATCTATCTATCTATCTATCTATCTATCTATCTATCTATCTATCTATCTATCTATCTATCTATCTATCTATCTATCTATCTATCTATCTGTCTATCTATCTGTCTATCTATCTGTCTATCTATCTATCTATCTATCTATCTATCTATCTGTCTATCTATCTGTCTATCTATCTGTCTATCTGTCTATCTGTCTATCTATCTGTCTATCTATCTATCTATCTATCTATCTATCTATCTATCTATCTATCTATCTATCTATCTGTCTATCTATCTGTCTATCTATCTATCTATCTATCTATCTATCTATCTATCTGTCTATCTATCTATCTGTCTGTCTATCTGTCTATCTGTCTATCTATCTATCTATCTGTCTATCTATCTATTTATCTATCTATCTGTCTGTCTATCTGTCTATAAACCTAAGCATGACTGAATTTAAAGCAGTAATCACCCAAATTATCTTCACATAATTCATTACATTCATATTTCAATGCAGATATTTTTTTTTTTTTCAGTTCATCTGTCAAGTATTGCACAAAAAGCTAATTTGATTGTGCAATTTAACTGTCTGATAGATTTTTCAGAAGTTTTAATATTATCCAGTATAACTATATTATTGTATATATAGTTTTATAATCCTTATCTTTATAGTGTTTGTCTATTTTTAAGTAATTCTGTACTTCTTTTGCTGCTACTGTTTTCTTGCTGTTCTCTTAACTGTGCGTTGCAACACTGAAATTACCCCAATGTGGGACAAATAAAGGACATCTTTTATATTATACAGTATTTGCCGCTTCTAACTTGTAAAAGTCTTGAAACAATGGCCGTCTTTATCCTTTCCTCAGCTTCATGTACTGGACAGACTGGGGCGCGAACCCGAAGATCGAGCGCGCGGGGATGGACTCCTCCGGCCGTGCGGTGATCATCTCCTCAAACCTGACGTGGCCGAACGGTCTGGCCATAGACTACAGCACCCAGAGGCTGTACTGGGCCGACGCCGGCATGAAGACCATCGAGTTTGGGAACTTTGACGGGTCTAACAGACAGGTGGGTGGCGCCAGAGAGACGTGTGTTCTTTATTATGTTGTAATGTGGATCTTGGCTGCAAAATGACATTTCTTTGCAAAAAACCTCTGCCAACATTCTATTACTTTTTGTACTTTTCACTGTTCAAAAGAGAAAATATTTTACGGCACATCATGTCCAAACATAATTTTTTTCCATTTTTCGAATTCCATTTATAATTTCTGACCAGGCTTTGATTGATGGTGCAGTTTGTGTTATACATTTTTTTGTAATAGCCTTTTTCTCTGCCACCAGAAGTATGTTCCAGAGGGTTTTAGGCCCGGGTACATGATTTTGAAGTCAAGTGGGATGGTCATATTAAAGATAGTTTGCAGTGCATTGTTAATTTCTGTCCAGTATTTATGGATCAGCGCTCCCTTAGAGATAGGGGAGGAGCTCGGTTACATGGGAGGAGCTCGGAGTAGAGTCGCTGCTCCTCCATGTCGAGAGGAGCAGCTGAGGAACGCCTCGGGGTCCCTGCGGAGGCGCTGGAGGAAGTGTCTGGGGTGAGGGAAGTCTTGGGAGTCCCTGCTTAGGCTGCTGCCCCCACGACCCGGCCCCGGATAAGCGGAAGAAAATGGATGGATGGATATTTATGGAGCACGTGTGTTATGAGACGTTAATTGCCATGGCAACAGTGATCATTTTTCATCACTCTGAAACCCATACAAATCTAAAATAATAAGGCAAAAATGGACTAAGGATTTTTTTTCCTGTTTGAATGGTTTGGCAGTAATGCAGTTCAAATCAGAATCTCTTTTGAATGGAGAAATCAATCAGTATTTGCCTGATCCCAGTGAATACCTTTATGTACAGTGTATCATCAAACTTTACTCTGTCTCCTCTGCAGGTTCTGATCGGCAGCCAGCTCCCTCACCCCTTCGGCCTGACGGTTCACGAGGATAAACTGTACTGGACGGACTGGCAGTCGAAGAGCATCCAGAGCGCGGACAAGATGACCGGCCTCAAGAGGGCGACTGTGGCCGAGAACCTGGAGAACCTCATGGACATACACATGTTCCACCGACACAGGAACTCGGGTGAGGGGCCACGGTTTTGGTGTTTCTGTGTTCAAATTAGGGCTTCAAACTTTAGATCGACCGCAGACACGTCCACGATTAGTCAAAAGCTCTACGTGATATCATTTGTCAAGTAATAATACACAATTTGCTCAGCTCAGACTCTACTGAATATATAAAATGGATGTTTAGTTGTAGTATATGTCATGGAATAATGTTTAACCTGTGTAGTTTTTTAATTATAGGCTTGTTTTGAAGGTTATATGTTGCTGATGAACATATAGATAATTTATTCAGTCATAAATGTTATTTGCTGCTGATTCTGGTTCTGATAATGAATTCTGCTGCTCTGTTTATTTCCAAGGGTTTTTTTCGTGTTTTTACAGTCCTCACACGGGGCTAGGGTTAATCATTTTAACGATGGAATAACATGTCTCTGTGTAATTGCCATAATTATTATAATTATGCTCCTAGTTCAAGTAAAGTACTACCTCTTTTGTTGTCTGCGCTGAAATAGGCACTTAGTGATTGAGTGCTTGATTATTTTATATAATTAACAGTAAATCTGAAAAATAGAAAGACATAAAACACACTACATTATGTTATTTCAGTACATGAAGACATCAGTATATTGCCAGAAATTGTCACTTATATTTTGGCTCATTGTTCTAGTTTTTATCACAGACTGTTTCTAAACCAGGTGCTGTGTTCCTCTCGGTTTATTTAAGTTCTTTTTCCTCTCTGTTCCTCTAGTGTCAAACCCGTGTGCAGTACAAAATGGCGGCTGCAGTCACTTGTGTCTTTTGGCTCCGGCTCCGAAGGCGTCGAGCTGCGCCTGCCCCACCGGCATCAACCTGCAGGAGGACGGGAGGACCTGCACTCCAGGTACAGACACTCTGGGGTTTGTCCAGGAGGCTCAGGCGTGAGGAGTCCTTCCTGATTTGAAGGATTGTGTGAGGACATTTCCCCATCCAAAAGACATGATTTGAATTGCTTTATCCTTGTTTGTTTTTGCACTAAAAGTACATGTGTATAAAGTACATGTATTAATCTCACAACGAGTATTTAGGTCCAGCTATTTGAATCTCTTCATACACAGTAACAGAATGAAATATTATATTTAAAATTGGACTGTCAACGTTAACGCGATAACGCATGTGATTAATCACAAAAAAAATATTGCACTAATGTTTTTTTTTTAAAGGAGATTAATCACACAGTTTATTTTGAACGCTCCTCTGTGGAAAGTGCGGATGGTCCTGAAAGGCGGCGCAGGTTATTAGGTCAGTGATCAGGTCCATACGCAGATGTGAGGACGACAGAAGAGACTGTGACTGGTGCTCAGGGCAAATTTCTCTGTAAAAAACTGCCCAACGGGACTTTAGATAAAACTAAGGTAGTTTACAGATATCGCAGCGATGAACTCTCTTTCCACAGAAGCACAACAAGTTTAAAAGACCATTTTAAAGCAAAACACGGGTTTGATTCAGCAGCAGCAACGACGTTACTTGTATCAACAAGCCGAGCACTAAACTGCATTTTTGTCTATATATATATATATTTTTTTATATATATATATATTTTTTTTTATCATTTGACAGCACTAATTAAAAACTTAAAATGGAAATCCCTCTGCTTCCAGCAGCGCCCCCTGGTGGCTCTGACTATGTTTATGTACAGTGCAGCATAAGGACAATAATAAACATTATAAACCCGTCCCTCCTGTGAAGGCATGAGCACGTTCCTGATCTTCGCTCGGAGGACAGACATCCGGATGGTTTCTCTGGACATCCCGTACTTCGCTGACGTGGTTTTGGCCGTAAACAGCTCCATGAAAAACACCATCGCCATCGGCGTCGACCCCAAAGAAGGTACAGGACTCACAGGACTCACTTCATCTGTTAATGTTAAGATATGTGATTTAAAAATGTCTTATATACATGAATTTGTTTGTAGGTAAAGTTTACTGGTCGGACAGCACCCTGAAGAAGATCAGCAGAGCTCACCTGAACGGCAGCGCTCACGAGGACATCATCTCCACGGGTAAACAGAAATATATATAATAATAATCATAAAACAAAAAAGAGGACAGGGTGTTTCACATTTCAGAGATGAAGCTACAGTTTAACACTAGTATTGTAAATGCTTTCATATTTAATTTGGATGTTGTTGCAGCACAGTTCAATTCAGAATGAAACAACAGAAAAATCCATATTCATCAGTTTACTACAACTTGGACATGGTATTTGCCAGGTGTATTTATTTGGCTGTGGAAATTTATACAGAATTGTCAAAGCTTGTAATGTTCCCGAACAAACACATAGAGTAACGCACACAACTACGTAAAAACAAACTCTTGCACCGCTAATAAACGGTAAATGATATTAAAATTATAAATCATATTAAAAATGTGCTGATGCCACGTCCTCCTTCTGTGCGTCAGGGTTGATGACCACAGACGGAGTGGCCGTGGACGCCGTGGGCAGGAAGATCTACTGGACCGACACGGGGACGAACCGGATCGAAGTGGCCAACCTGGACGGGAGCATGAGGAAGGTCCTGGTGTGGCAGAACCTGGACAGCCCCCGCGCTATCGCCCTCTACCACCAGATGGGGTAAGAGAGACCACTTAAACACACCTTAGAGCCGTTTAATTAAGAAAAATATCGAGTTACAATTCTTCTAACGTGAACAGAGTTTTAACAGGTATTTTTCATTAACATAAACATTTAGAATTTAAGCAAGGAACAAGAACATTTTGGGAAAGAGTCAAATTTAAACTACTAAACCAGTGACTCTCGAACTAACTTTACAAACCAAGTATCACCAAACAAAACATTTGGCTTTCCAGTATCACCAGGTCTATGACAGGACTATTCCGGGTCTAATCTGGGACTAAAGACCGTCACACACTACAGGAGAATTTGCCCAATTTTGGCTGCGATTTCTTCCCCCCGAGTTCAGGGAGGTGTGACCCGACTTTTTGTCTCCGTGTGCGATTTTGAAGCTGCTGCTCCTCATGTGTGGAGTCAGTGTCAGATCAGAACCACCGAACATGAACAACTCTACGATAACAGATGAGAAAACAGAGCGTCAGGGGCAGAGGAGCGACGGACACTGAGACGCAACATACAAACTTGGGATAAAGCAAAAATAAAGACTTTATTACTCACCTAATGTAAAGTGGGACATTTAAAGTGCAGCGTCTCACTCACATTATCCATAGAAATCCACAAAACTGCGCTATTAATCCAGTTTGTGGTGTTCTTTGAAAGTAAAAATACAGTGTTTTCTCACATGCGTTTGTTTACACCCACACAGTGTGAGGTGAAGCTGCAGATTAGCAATAGTGACTCTACTTCCTGTGGACTTTATCTCCTCTTTTATACTTTAAAAATCCTGTATCTGAAGTATTGCTCTACATTTTACAAATAATAATAACACAGTTTTGACTTGTGTCTAAACTAAAAGTGCAGAGCTCTGATCTTTGAACACTTCAGAGTCTCAGAGCGAGTGGTTTTACTGTAGACAGGAAACAGCTGACGCCATCACAGCCTCACAGCTTTATATCCTGTGGTCTGCAGACAGATCCCACTGCAGTGTTTGTGATCAGAGATTTTTAGTCTCATAAGTTTCTCCTTGTGTCTGTGGTGTTTGTGCTTTTTGTCGCACGTTTAAAAATCGTTAAAGACCGAAAAAATCGTGTAGTGTGTAGCGGCTTTAAACCAGGTTTTAAAGTGGACTACATCATTTCCACTAGAGCTCTAAACAAGAAATGATCAAAAAAACGACAAAAAGTGGATCAAATTAAATCTAAATTAAGATCTATATTAAAACTAAACTACAACAAGAATCTCATGTATTTCCATTTTATATTTTAAGGCTTGTTTAACTTTAAATGATCCTAAACGGGACCCAAACTGGATGAAATAAGCTTTGTGTGTATGTTATGTGTAACCTGGTCTCTGTTGTGTCAGGTACATGTACTGGACGGACTGGGGGGAACACGCCAAACTGGAGCGAGCGGCGATGGACGGTTCGGGCAGAGCGGTGCTGATCAGTAATAACCTGGGCTGGCCCAATGGACTGGCCATAGACACAGCGGGGTCCCAGCTGCTGTGGGCCGACGCACACACAGAGGTGCAAACACGGCACTCAACGACTTTTATACGTTTACGAAAGTGGGAAATTAAAGGACTTAAAGGTGGTCCATAGTCATAAATCTTTCTCGCAGTAGCAATAAAAAAACAACAACTCCACTTTATATAATTAATTTCACGCTTCAAATTCTGTTTAATAACGTATCTACCGTATTTAAACACTTTTCATTGCCGTTTTAGAGAGAGAAAAATTCAAATTCAAGGTTTGGTGCAGCACTTCTGAGTGTCCTTTGAGTCTTTAGTCAGGAAGATTAAACTTAAACTAAATGACATTAACAAAAATACATATTTATACTTTGATTTCTTAGGAATCAATAAGGAAATTGTTCAGGAACAGGATTAATAAGAGAACGTGTTAATAAATACTGATACGTTCTTATCAATTCCCATTCCATATAATACCAACATTTTGTTCTAAATATAAAGTTTTTTTCCTAGATGTAAAAAAAAAAAAGTAGATTTTTACTCCATATTTCCACAGATGTAAATGGGTCAATGACTTGACGCCTAAATTTTCTAATTGCAATTTCCTCAGTTAAAAAGTTTAAAATTTCATAATAATTCACCACATTTCTGCAGCACCTCTGACCTCCATGGAACCAAATCATTTTTTCATAAATCATGAGTTATTCTGCATGTTTTTTGTACTTAAAGTGTTAAAATGTCATGTGGTGCGACTAATAACAGCAGGAATTCTATGGCTGGAGTTTTAATAACAGACAAAGTCGACTTGGGTGAATGGTTCTTTAGGCATTTTTCTTCATTTTCTGCATTTTCCAGGGCAGTAGTTTGTTCATTAAACACAAGCAGGTGACTGTCATATTGGAGCAAAAGAAAATATCAATATGCATTAAAAATCTAAAGAAATGCAACAGTTTGTTTCTATACACTTCATATTACTCAGAACTTAGATTAAAATCCCAACCATGTTTTAGAAAATAAAACTATTTCAAGGTTATTCTCAGTCGCACCACATGTCATTTTTTAAGGTTGTAGCCAATTCATGTACATAAAAAACACTAAAAATGCTTAATATAAATGTTAAACACAGATTTATGCACCTGACACTGTAAATATTTGAAATAGTTCAATAGAAACTGATATTGTTTATATTTTAAAATTTGCCTGTTGAAAATCCTTCTACGTCAATGGCCCAAATACAGTAGTTTGTGGTGTTATTTACATATACAGTGTGTAATAGTTTTTATTTACTGAACTCTCTTCTTCTCCAGAGGATTGAGGCCTCAGATCTGAACGGTCAGAATCGGCGGACCCTGGTGACCCCAGTACAGCACCCGTACGGTTTGACCCTCCTGGGCTCCCATATCTACTGGACCGACTGGCAGAGCCGCAGCATCCAGAGAGCCGACAAAAACACGGGAGGAAACACCATCACAGTGAGGTCCAACCTGCCCGGACTCATGGACATACAGGCCGTGGACCGGGACAAGGCTCTGGGTGAGAAGTGACACACGTGTGAAATGTGTAAGAGCTGCACGAGGGCTTAGGGCTCGGGTCTGAGCACAGATGCACGATGCCCGTCTCAGCCGGCTTAGTTCAACTTCTAGGTTTAGAAAATCAAACAAAAGAGCAATGTTTTTTTTCTCATTATTCACCCATTTTCTGCAAGTAAAAATTAGATCTGTAAAAACCAAAAAAATACTTTTAAACAAAAAGATACACTGACATCCATCTAAAGTTACAGGTCAGATCTGTGGAGAGGTGATTCTGCTCATGTTTACTCAAGACATGTTTCTCAAGTTATTTTGCAGCAATTTAGACATCTGTAATTGAGTAAATAAGATCAGATAAGATAAGATATCCTTTATTTCCCACAGTGGGGAAATTTCAGTGTTGCAACGCACAGTTAAGAGAACAGTAAGAAAACAGTAGCAGCAAAAGAAGTACAGAATTACTTAGAAACAGACAAACTCTATAAAGATCTATAAAGATAAGGATTATAAAATAAAATTCTATATACAATAAATTGCTTTCTGAATTCAGTGGCTACAGTTTGTACAGTACGATAAATAACATTAAATCTTTAAAGTGGCCAAAGTATCTTACAGTAAAAATAAATTAGTAGTGCGTAAAGTGACTGCTGGACATCTTATGCAAAGATAAATAAGTTTAACCCTAAACAGTGGCAAAGCAATAACATATCCGTGTTGCATAGTGTTTGTACTTATATTCTCCTCTTGTCTAAATCTCTTTCCTCTGTTTCAGGTCATAGCAAATGCGGTCGCAGAAACGGCGGCTGCTCTCACCTGTGTTTGCCCCGTCCCAACGGTACGTCCTGTGCCTGTCCCACCGGCATCGTCCTGAAGGGCGACGGCCGCTCCTGCGAGGACTCTCCGGAGACGTACCTGCTCTTCTCAAACCGGGTGAGCGTCCGGAGGATTTCCCTGGACACAGACGACCACACGGACGTCCACGTGCCTGTCCCCGAGTTACACAACGTCATCTCCCTGGACTACGACAGCGTGGACGGGAAACTCTACTACACCGATGTCACACTCGACGTCATCAGGTAAGAAATATATGACGGTAACGGGGTAAGGCTGAATATCACAATGAAATCAGTATTTTAGTTTAAGCAATTATCAAATTCCTAAGACTCCAGTTATTTTCAGGTAATAGAAAGTCTCTTTTTTTCTCTTGCAAAGAACTTCTAATATCTGTAGTTTAGACTTCGTCAAACATGTTCTGAAATGCATGGGAATCTTGTTTTTCAGTTCAGTCTTGCCTCATGTTAATACTAAAACATATTTTACAAGTCACAGTACTAGTTTACTTACTTTCTCCCTTCTAACTTATTCAGCCTGGTTGAATTTGATTGGGAAAAGTGAGAACGACCAAGCATTTTTCTGCTGCAATCGAGTCGATGGAGCCTACATATTTACACCAACATTTGTTCTGGTTCCACTGTGCTGCTGGTTGACTGCTTCCATTCACCAGAGAAAACAAAAGCTATTCATGTTACAGTTCTATAAATCCCCACTGAATCCTTAACTGCGTTTGCTCTGAAATAAAATAAGTACTTTAAACTGACTGTAACAGCGCTGCGACTCTCCTCAGGCGGGCGAACCTGGACGGCAGTGGGATGGAGACGGTGATCAGTCAGGGCCTGAAGACCACGGACGGTCTGGCGGTGGACTGGGTCTCCAGAAACATGTACTGGACCGACACGGGGAGGAACACCATCGAGGTCGCACGACTCGACGGCAGCAGCAGGAAGGTCCTGGTCAACAACAGTCTGGACGAACCCCGGGCCATCGCAGTCTTCCCCAGCAAAGGGTCAGTACAGGGTGTGGGTTATTATGATGAGGGCTTCAATAAAATCCACCCAATCAGTAGTTTATAATATTCTCTTCACTGATGTCTTCTCTCCTCTCTGCAGGTTCCTGTTCTGGACAGACTGGGGCCACATTGCAAAGATCGAACGTTCTCATTTGGACGGATCCGACAGAAAAGTCCTGATCAACACAGACCTGGGCTGGCCCAACGGACTCACTCTGGACTACGACACGCGCAGGTGCTTTATTTTATCAACTGTTTTTAGTGATGGATTTCTGTTCATCACACATAAAGTTATTTTACAGGCTGGGTGTAGATCTGACAGAAATGTGCTTAAATGTGCTCTTTAATTTCTTGGTTGTGGTTCTAGCATTGCACAAATGTGAATGCACTGCTATTTATAACAAATATATAGTGTAACTTTAGCAGCTTTAAGATTTTCTTTTAGTTTTTTTTCACGATTTGATTCGAGTCGACCGTACAGCAGCTTCCAAAACTTTCACCATGTTGTAAAATCCTCTCTTCTCCATCGAATGTCGGGTGTTTGATTAAATTTTCTTAATCGATTGTCGGGAGAATTAACAATCGATTATTGATTAATCATTAATATTTTTATATCAAAATGAACATCATTACTTTTACTGTTATTATAAATAAACTCAACTTTACAACATATAAACCATCACCACTACAGAGCCACATCAGCCCCTGTGAGATTAGAATGTGTTTAATGCAGCTTTAGCACATTTGTTTACGTTTTACAGAAACAAAACTTAAAACCACATGACTCATTTGCATAAATTATAAATGCTGGGAAAAAAGCAGCTCTTTGTGCACTGATGCTTCAGCTTCTGTCGGACTAAAGGACACGACTCAGTGGATTATACGAGCGTTCTTTCTGTTTGTGCCTGTGTCGTTCTCGGGGGAAAGTGAGAGACGCACTGCAGGAAGTGACTACGGAAAGACTAGAGGAAGTCCTGGCAAATATAAAACGTACGCGCTTTATAAAAAAATCTTAAATATCGATTTTCCAAAAAAACGAATGAACTTGCCAACACGATTTTTATTTTAAATCGATTTGTTGCCCAGACCTGATATAGGTGGCGTTCCTTTTTTGCTCATCTCTATTTCATTTCCAGGGAAGTTTTCATGTTAAACTTGTCCATTTGCCTGCAGGATTTTCTGGGTGGACGCTCACTTGGATCGCATCGAGAGTTCGGATCTGAACGGGAAACTGCGTCAGATCCTCGTCAGCCCCGTGTCCCACCCGTTCGCTCTGACGCAGGTAGAGCCCGCCCCCCTCTGGCTGTCAATCACTGCTAAGCCCCTCCCCCTCCGCTGCTTTCTGCTCACCTGCATTTTCACCCCCTCCTCCCTCACGCATCACACCAACAGGAGCGGAACATTATGTATTTATACTGTAGAAAAAGCACCGATTTAGTTTTGTTCATGTGAATTACTGAAATGTTTAATTTATGTGAACAAAAGAAGCTTAAAGGGCCCGTATTACGCCATTGTCTGATCTGTGTTATTATGTTGTTTCCTCATCGCAAACAGACCTGGAGTTGTGTTTTGTTTCATTCGCACATGTTTAACACACAAACCCATCGTGACATCACAAGTTGGAACAGAGCATTTTGAGCTTTGGAGATGCAGACAAACTAATAATACAGGATGACTCAAACATGTGTGAATGAAACAAAACGGGTAACAACATTCTAACATGTCTTAGAGCTCACAGGAGTCAGTTTTGCGTAATATAACCCCCTTAAACTGCACGTGGACACATTTTGCATGCTCACTCTCTTTGGTGGTGCATTAAAGCTGCACTACGTAACTTTTCGGGTGCGAGTTACACCACCTGCTTGTTTCCACAGGGATGTTGTGCACCTTTAATGACCTAATGTGTTTAAATATTAGTCAGATGAACATTTATTTAGTGTTTTATAGTGTGTGCGTACTGAACGTTAGAGCTTAAAATTCTGTACTTTATTTAAATAATGAAAATCAAATTAGCCTCATAAAATAAAACAGTATTATTAGGTAACATTTTATAATACCTACACAATTTACAAGACTTAATTTATAATTAATAAATACTAATGATTTATCAGGCTTAGTAACTGCTCCTCTTCACCACCAAGTCACAGTCACCTTTTCCGTGAATATTACAATATAGTGCAATAAAAGCATGTTTTTTTTTTCTTTTTCGTTGTGTTTATTGCATTTAAAAAACACACAAACCTCAAACCAGGACTCTTCTCCTGCTTGTTTCCATGAAAATGTATAAAAAATGGCTATAATCTTCCACAGTATGGCATAAAACGCTCTCTAACTAGGAATGCACAGATCCTGTTTTTTTTAGTTCTGACAGTGATTTCAATACTTTAGCTTTAAGTATATCTGCCAATACCTGGTATTAACTGACACCAGAGCAAATACTCACACAAAAATCAAATTAAATCCAAATGTGTAATTTATCTCTCACCTACCTACAAAACAATCAAATTAAGATAAATAAAAGTTCAAACATTATGAGACTTTTTTAATCAGCTTATTATATAAACGTATATTGTCTGAACTGATATTTGTATTCCGATATCCAATATATCCCCGGTTTTAACTTTCTCTTTCCATGGAATAATGCAGGTGATGTGCCACCTAAAGGAATCCAAATATGTTTTAAGTAGTTACTAAGCCTGACTCATTCTTAATAAACTATTTGTTCATTATGAATTAAGTCTTTCTTATTAAGGCTAATGTAGGTGTAGTTATTATTTTATTAAGGTCCTATATTACGCAAAATGGACTCTTGTGAGCTTTAAACTATGTTATAATCCTGTTACCTCCTGAAAAACAGTCCTGGAGTTGTGCTTTGTTTCGTTCACATATGTTTGACGACCATATAAGTCGCACCAGCCAAAAAATGCACAATGAAGTAGAAAAAAAACACGTATGAGTCACACTGGACTATAAGTCGCACTTTTTGGGGGAAATTTATTTTATAAAAACAAGGACAAAGAACCAACATTTCATCTTTATCAATATAGAACCAAAAATAAGAAAACTCTTTTCTTTTCAACTCTTTTCTTTATTATTTGTCTCTAATACCAAAATGTAAAAAAGGATAACGATTTGTTTTTTCATTTTTAATTCATATATACAATTCATATATTTGGTCTATGGACTGTCAGTGTGAAAAATGTAATATATAAGTCGCACCTGATTATAAGTCGCACCCAAACCCTGAAAAAAAGTGTGACTTATACTCTGTTCCACCTTGTGATGTCAAAAACTAGTAGTTCTTAAGTTAACAGCTCCTTTTACCTTTAGTTCAATAGAGTTTCTCAGTTCCAGGGCTGAAATTATCCACATGATTCTAGTGAAGATGTGTGGGGTTTAAAAACATAGTGGAGCGCGTCCTGTATTACCACATGACATCACAAGGTGGAACAGTTTTTTTCTGTTTGAGAGAAAAACTGAATGAAACAAAACACAAGTCCAGGTCTGTTTTTGATGAGGAAGCGACGTTATAACATAGAAAATCCTGTAATCTGACCCTTTAACCCTCACATTAGACCTCCCTCCTGTCTGCATCTGCTCCTGCTGCTTTTGCCTGGCCTCACGCCTCATACTGTGATCATCTTCTGTTCAACCATTTTTCTCATCCCCTCTCCTTCCTTGTCTCCTTGTTTCCTTGTCTCCTCTCTCTCTTCGTCTCCTCTCCTTGTCTCCTCTCTTTTTCTTCCTGGTCCCTAGTCGAAGCCGGTGCCCTCCCCTCTAACCCCTTTCTCCCGACTCTCGCAGCAAGACCGCTGGATCTACTGGACGGACTGGCAGACCAAGTCCATCCAGCGCGTGGACAAGCACACGGGCAGGAACAAAGAGACCGTCCTGGCCAACGTGGAGGGGCTCATGGACATTATAGTGGTGTCCCCGAACAGACAGACGGGTAAGGAAGGATGGGAGGCTGTTAGGGGGAAAAATAACCAAAAGAAATTACTTCTACTGGGGATTTCATGTGGATTTTATGTTCTTTGTTGTTAAAATATAAACAGTGTCTTGATAATTATTAAACTTGATTTGATACGGCTGAGTGGCAACACTCAGGTCTCACAGCAAGAAGGTTGCGAGTTTGATCCCCGGGTCGCCCGGGCTTTTCTGTGTGGAGTTTGCATGTTCTCCCCGTGTCTGGTTGGGTTTCCTCCGGGTACTCCGGTTTCCCCCATCAACCCAAAACATGCTGCACCCCTATGAACTAACATCAAGGACCATGTTGTCCACCCTCCTGTGGGCTCACCACCTGCAGAGGGGTTCATAGGGGGGTCAGGTGCTATGAGTATTGGGAAGTAAACTGCCCCCGTGACCCAGCTGGATTAAACGGGAGAAGATGGATGGATTTTTGATACTAAAGAATAGACTCAATACTGATACAGATACCAAGATAATAATTTAAAAAATACTATTTTTTAAACAATAGAATGTGATTTTTAACATTAAATCAGTACTTTCTCCACATGGTCTTTATGTGGTTTTATATCTGTGTAATCCCTCAGTGCTCCATGGACGTAAACTGGTCTCTGTGCTCTTATACTTGTTCTGATACAGCTCAAGATCGTTCTAAATCTTCAGGAAAGGTTCATTCCTGTCCTGTGAATGTTTTTTATTTCATTTTATTTAACCTTTATTGTACCGGGTAGGTCGGTTGAGAACCAATTCTCATTTTCAATGACGACCTGGCCAAGAGGCAGCAGAACCTTCACACAGCAGAATATCACACATGTACATAACATACACAATAGACAAGAAGGGGCCACATCAACATAAGACCACTCACACTCACTATTTACATTATACACACATGTACGAAACACTATTCAAAAGCAGTCGCAATGATTGTAGACTACAGTTTGTATTGTGCTTGTGTTTTTTATTGTTATTGTGAAGGTAGATAAGGGCGGTAGTGTTTGGAGCTTTAATGTTTTCTGTAGGTTGTTCCAGCAAAGTGAAATGCAGTTTGACCAAGTGATGTACGGACCGACTGATTAGCGAGCGGAGATATCGAGGGGTTTCACCTGTTATTGTTTTATAGATGAACTTGTACCAGTTTATTAGTCTGCGAGAAAGGAGTGACGGCCGGTTAACAAGTGAATACAGATGACAGTGATGGGTGTTAAAAGAGGCACCGGGGACAAAACGGATCGCTGAATGATAAAGGACATCGAGTTTATGGAGTGGAGTTTTGGATGCAGATCTGTAAATTATATCACCGTAATCGAATATGGGAATTATTGTCATTTTAACCAGGTTGTATTTTGCAGTGTGTGTGAAAGATGTTTTATTGCGATAAAGAAAAGTGATTCTTGATTTAGAGTGTGACTTTTTAGTATTGACACCTGCTCAAATGAGTATAAATACTTTGGGGGAAAAGAAAAATTCAATTTGTCAACTGGACAAAAGTTTATTTGATTGAATGTTTGCCCAGTTGACAAATTGAATTTCTCCTTTTGCCGTGGATTCTACCTGGACGACTTAGGGATTTTACACAGATAAATACTTTTGACAACACACAGATACAGACTGATACTAAAACTAGTATCAGAACTAGATTACTGCTGAAAAAAATCTCTAAAAGCCTAAATTCAGATTCTCTTGAATAATGTTAGAAAGGTCTTGATCAGAACTAATATAAGATCACATTTTAATATTAAATTAAGTGCTACTATTTTCTGTTGAAATTACATTCTTTTGTCTAATATAGTGTTTATTATGATTATGGTGTTTATATCACGATCGAGTATAGAGCCTTTTTCCTTTGTACCTACTGAGATCAAATTTTAGTATCGTGACGACAATAGTCTGGGTGTTTTTTTTTCTGGGTTATGGGTCAAATGCAGAGGACAGATTTCTCCAAAGTGACAAATAAGTATAGAGTTTGTGAAATCAGAATCGTAGTTTACAGAATTAGATGTAAAAGGAAAAAAGTTAAATGTCTTGTGTAAAAAAAATAAGAGACCACTGCATTTTTTTTCCTGAAATCAGCATCTCTACATGTGACATATTGATTTGTGAACTCTTCCTAAGTTAAAACATTAGTATTGTGCTGTTTTAAAATGAATGTGATATATTTTAGGTCTGAAAACACATAATATTTTTTGCTATTTTGACCATTTGTCATTTTCTGCAAATAAACGCTCTAAATGACAATATTTTTATTTGGAATTTGGGAGAAATGTTGTCAGTAGTTTACAGAATGAAACAAAAATGTTCATTGGACTCAAACACAGACCTATAAGTAGTAAAATCAGAGAAACTGATCATTCTGCAGTGGCCTTTTTGGTGTATATAGTGTCATTTATTAAGGTGCCCACTGTTCACACTCTCTCCCTGTGGTCTCCTCCAGGTGCAAACTTATGTGGAGTGAATAATGGCGGCTGCACTCACCTCTGCTTCGCCAAAACCAACAGCTTCGTCTGCGCCTGTCCCGACGAACCCGACGGACGGCCCTGCTCCACCAGTGGGTCTAAACTTACACAGATTCATCAAGAGCATCAACATCGGTCCAGGGCACTGACTTACGTTTAATGTTTTAGTCTCAGGTTTTGTGCCCACGTCTCCGGCCAAAGGCACCAGCAGCACCCCGGCGCCCAAGAAACCCAAGACTCCCACCGAGCGGCCCAGAGGGGGAGCGGCTGCCAAGTGCGTACAACGGTCTAATCACAAACAGGGCTGGGATTTGTTTGTTTATTAGTGCGATTTTTGAGGGAAAGAAGTACATTAAAGCTGACTTAGGGTCACACTTGCGCTCATAACACACCACATCAAAAGTGGGACTTAATCCAGACTAGAACAGAGCCAAACCAAGTCTACATCTGGACTAAACTGGGCTCAAACCACAATTTGAAAGAATCGCATAGAGGGCTGTTTCTGTCTGCGCCAACAGCTCACCCACATGGACATCTTTAAAGTTAAAATCGACTTTTTCTGCTTCGAAACGGCCTATATGGTGTTTTAATAGCACTGTCTACTGTTCCTAGTATTTTTTTTGGTAATTTTAGTGCAGACTAGGTTCATTTGCAGCTTTGGTTGTGCTGTTTTCAGTGGCCATTGCAATTCCAAGTACTAGGTGACATTACGCAAGACTGTCCTGATCACAGCCAAGTGTTTTTGATACAAACACTTTGGGCGGAGTCTGAAGTGTGGATTCCTGTTAGACCAATCACAATGTTCTTTACACCTCCAGACCCCGCTCCTCCTCCCCCCTCAGTCCTCCAGGTACTGCCTGGTTTAGCCGCTCTGTTTGAAGTGTGGTTGTGGTTCATGGTTCAAGGTTCTTTATTTGTCATTCAAACATGCGGGAAAAAAAGCACATGACAAAATGAAATGTGTTCCTCAAGGCTCAGGCCCCATCCACACTTGTACATATTCGAGTCGTTTTCATAGCGGATGCAGTGTTCGTCCACACTAATCCAATGGATTACGAATTCACCTGAGCGCGGATCTGATCCGGCGCTGATCCGGCGCTGTGCGGTGAAAATGTTACTGACGTAGGAGCTTTAGTTGCCGTCCTTATTGGACCAGGTCACTGTGACTTGTGACTTCCTGATTCGCTGGGTTCATGACATTGGTCATGTGACACTATTGCGGAAAACAGTTCAAACAAACCATAGACAAACACGAAAGAGCGTCGGTCCACAAAAACACTTTTTTCACACTTGCCATCTTCCTCAGCTTGAAATCAGCTGCTGGAACTTCCATAGAACAACTTCAGACACGGTGCTTCACTTCCTTGTTTTTACTGCCTACGTGGTGTCGTGATGACGTGACGCCAGCCTAGTCACGTGACTAGTGTTTCAGGCTGTTGCAAATTGTTTCCAATACGGTGATTCATTTCCGTGTAAACCTAACCTCAGTGACCCAGAGAGATAAAAACAATAATAAATAAGCAATATTAATAGTACATCAAGAGCATTTTGTGGGTGGAGTTTAGGTGTTAAGTCTCACACTAAGAAAACCAATTATTTATGTGGAAAAGCTAAAGTTTAAAGTACAAAAATGACTCAGATTTACTCATCCAAACTTATTTTTCTGTGTTTTTGCTGCAGCTGCACGGACAAGAATGAGGAGGGCTGTTTGACCAATAGTGTGATGACCGCTCCTCATGGTGCGTACAGAAGAGCCGCTCACTCCAGTAAAACACTTACATTAAATCGTTCTGAGGTGAATTATATTTGATTTCTCTTTTTTTCCAGGAGAAGGTTTACACATCAGTTACGTCATCGGAGGAGTCCTGACGATTCTGGCCATCCTCATCCTCATCGCGGCTTTCAGCATTTACAGGTTTGTTATCGCTGTAATTAAAGAGTTGTTAAGATTATACCATAACTTTAGGGTCCAATAAAATCCCAGTCGGGTCATAATGATTAGTCATGACCAGTGGACTAATAAAAGAATCTTAATTGTATTTTGATAATTAAAATCCTTATCTGGACTATACAGACTCTAAAAACACATGCAAAAAGACCTTAAATAATAAAAACTGCAGCATTATTAAATCAAAATGTTAAAGAAGAAGAAACGATTTCTAATATTCATCAATTACAGATATAATTTGTAAATATTATCTAATCTAAGTCAGTATACAACAGAAATAATCCCTTGACTAATTGATTAATTGGAAAAATAAATAGTTGGCCACTACAATAATTAGATGCATGTGGAATTTCTTGCCTAATTCACAATAACTGGAAGATTTTGGGAAGATTTTAATTTGCTTCTTACATGAGTAGAGCGTACTGTGCACCACCTGTACTAGTGTTGGGCGGTAATACGGTTTCCCGAGGAATCAAAAAGTAGCAACGGTATCAGTTTCATTACCGTCCTTAAATAAATCTGCAGCACATAAAGACCTAATATAATTTTAGGAGCGTTTTGGCTTCAGGAATGACAGGGGAGAGAAGCAAATGTGGACGGAGCTACGACCCTGCGTCAGGCAAGAGATCCCACCACAGTCGCTTCAGACACAGCGGCGACTTCCTCCCCTCCGCTCTCTCTCCTCTTCGAACGTCGTTACGCTCGGAGATTTCCATCCACACGCAGCGAGGAAGAAGAAAAAAACCTGACTGACGCTTCTTTGAGCTGAAGAGTTTGCGATGGAGACGTTTTATTGAACGCCGAGAGTCGAGAGGGGACGAGGCGCTGAAGAGGAGGAAGTTCCCGCTCGAGGGCGAAGTCAGACTTTCACGGAGGAGACGGGAACTTCTCCGAGTGCCGAGAGTGCGGGTCTGTCAGATACAACATGCTGCGGTGGGAAATATCACAGGCCGTGGACTGTCGCCTTTTACTTTTTACTCCAGAATCTGCCTCTTCTGCGCTTTTCTTGTCTCGGCGTGTCCCAGATCATTAAATGGAGGGAGATACGCGCTGGTGAAGTTTGGTTTGATCAGAACTTGTGCCTCATCTTCAAATATAAAACTGCAAACAAAATAATTCTAATGCCGTATACCCTGGTAAAATGCTGAGAAGGTTTAACGGTATCAAACCCTGCTCTTTACTGCCCTCTTCTGGTGCAGTTACAGTCAAATTAAATGTACGAAGCTGCAGATTGGATATAATGATGCACTTCGTATCTTGTCCCAGTTTGCTGTTTGTTCTGAATAATGTCCCAGACCAAGCAATAACATCTACACGGAGAAAAACGTTTGAACATCAGCGGAAAAGTTACACAATGCTCCTTTAACATTTAGCATTTATTCAGGCCCGCTTGTAAACATCGCAACATAATCCGTTTGACCGGCCAAAAAGTCACTCGTGGACTTTCTTTGGCATCTTAATCTTTGAGTGAATTCCGTTTCTACTGTTTCAGCAAATGGAGCTCGGGCCAGAAGAGCCGTGACTCAGGAGGTCGGCAGATGAAACACGGCTCTTTAATTGTAATGTTTTTTTTGTTGTTTTTTGTTTTTCGCAGACATAAAAAAGCGAAGTTTGCAGATCCAGGCGTGTGCAACTTGACCTACAGTAACCCCTCGTACAGGACGTCCACGCAGGAAGTGAAGATCGAAGCGTCGCAAAAGCCGCCCATTTACAACCAGCTCAGATACAAGAGAGAGGTAAATATATCTGTACAAACTTCTTCATTTAATAGTTTAACGTTAAAGCCACAGTATGTAACTTTTTGCAATAAAAAATTAGAAGTTTTTAGTTTTTTTTGTTGTTTTTTTCATTGTGGCAGTGTTGATTTCACTGAAAATAAATATAAAGGAAAAAAGACATGCGCCCTTATTGTGAGGAGGCTTGCATTTCCACAACCCTGACTCATATTTGGGCTTTTATTTCCCTCCTGTTTTTCATTTAGGTATAATATTCCACAGTATGGCATTAAACTCCATGGGGAATGTTCTGAAGTATGGTTCTAACTTTCTGTTTCCATGGAAATATTGTTCATTTGGCTATAATATTCCACAGTATGGCATTAAACTCCATGGGGAATGTTCTGAAGTATGGGGTTAACTTTTTGTTTCCATGGAAATATTGTTCATTTGGTTATAATATTCCACAATATGACATAAAATGCCATGGAAAATGTTCTCAAGTATGGTTTTAACTTTGTTTCCATGGAAATATTGTTCATTTGGCTATAATATTCCACAGTATGGCATAAAACTCCACGGAAAATGTTCTGAAGTATGGTTTTAGCTTTATGTTTCCATGGAAATATTGCTTGTTTGGTTATAATATTCCACAGTATGGCATTAAACTCCATGGGGAATGCTATGAAGTATGGTTTTAACTTTGTTTCCATGGAAATATTGCTTATTTGGCTATAATATTCCACAGTATTCCATAAAACTCCATGGGGAATGTTCTGAAGTATAGTTTTAACTTTGTTTCCATGGAAATATTGTTCATTTGGCTATAATATTCCACAATATGGCATTAAACTCCATGGGGAATGCTCGGAAATATGGTTTTAACTTAATGTTTCCATGGGATCAGACAGATGACCTGCCACCTCCAGAAAGTTACACACTGTAGCTTTAAATACTGTACCAATGAACACTTCTGAACGTGTCTGTTGCTTTGTGTTAACACCTTTTCCATCGCTGCAGCTGAATCACCCGTACAACTCGCTGTCCCCCTTTATATTTTGATCCTCACTGTGGTACAGGTACAGACTGCATGAAGGTTTGGAGTCTGCAGACTTTTGACGTGGAAAACGATTGATTTTCTCAAATATGTTCGACCGGAGCTGTGCATTTTCTGTCGTTTTTTAAAGATAACATTAGTAATTTACTGTATGAATATAAGATGAGATGTTGAGTCCTTCAGTGCTTCTACTAATGAGTTGATTTTGCTGTGGTTTGTTGTGAAGTTTAAATGTTTTAACACTGTTGCTGTTTCATATCACACAATCAAACAAAGACAAAAATAAGACCTGATGACATTCTGAATTCACTTAAGACTAACTCCAGGTCTACGTGGAAAATACTGTTTCTTATTTTGTGTTTTTATTGTCATTTTGCTAAATTCTAATGCTAAGAGTCACTGAAGAGAGGAGCTTTTAGACTATTCCAGTCAGATGCAGCGTTGCTTTGTCTGAATCCAAAATTTGAGATTTGGTAAAACATTTGTACCTGACCTTAACCAGGCTCACACCGCTCTGATGTGTGTAGTATTAAGAATTAAGATTTTACACTCATTAACAGGGGAGGACAAAGGGATCTGCTGTCCCAGACTCAGAATAGGCTCTATACACGTGAAGATGTTTGGAAAGATGCAATTACAGCTTCCTGCGGTTGGTACTTCCGGTCTATTTGTAGTAGTAATAGGTGCAACTACTACTACTAATAATAATAAATAATGATAGTTATACATTTTATTTGTAATGCACTTTACATTTCAACAAAATCTCAACGTTTTACTACAAATAGACCAATAAGACCGAAAGTACCGCCCGCCAGAAGTTGTATTTGCATCTTTCCAAACATCTTCCTGGTTTGTGACGTCACGTGAAAAGAGCCAATTGGAACCTCTGCTTATTCATTTAGATTTTCAGATTAGTGGGGGGCCCCTTGTGAGTCTTCTTGCCCCGGGCCCCCAAATTTCTGTCGACAGGCCTGCTCAGAAATATTGAGAGAACTTTATTCTTGACAATAGATGCATTTAGTTTTTTAGCGCTCTAATTGGCTGGGCGTTGGCAGTTCTGGTTTCACTTTGCCTTGTGAGAAAAGCTGTCCTAAAGCTGCTGTACATTCATCCATAAATTCATCCATGGATTTCTGAGAGCGACGAACAAGCGATACATAGATTTAAATACAGATCTCTTCTTTTGCGGTTTGAAAATCTGGTCATTTAGCTTTAAGTGCTTGTACCAAAACACAATTACATGAAATTTCACTATTTTTTTCCCAGTTTGGTCAGTTTGTAGGTTTTAAATTTGACTTCCTGGCTGGGAATCTTGACATCTTGCTGGGGATAGCTGTACACAGGGCCAAAATATTTTTATCTGACAAATAAAAATACAAGTAAACACCTTTATTTTGTTGACCTAATGTTCAAAATGTGTTTCTTATATGCAAATTGCGACCAGCTTTTGGACAAAAGTCTCCCTAGTGTGAAGTCAACAGTGTGGGATTTTGTTCTACTATTTCCTATAATTTTCAACATACTTTTCATCTTTTTATCTCAAATTACTTCTTGATTGGTGTTAAACTATAATTTATTTTTACAAGAGTTATTATCCCACCAGATTATGTCATAATTAGATAATCATAATAACCTGACATACACACTTTAAGAGTTGGTCTATACTGAATTTCTCTGATCTGGCCAAAATTTTAAAACTTATAACAGGTTATTTCTCTTGTTTCCAGATTTATTATCGACTTACTAGCTCTGAGACTGCATAATTCTCGTCTAGAGGGAGTTTATCTTAAGATAATTTGTCAAGTAAAGTTGTCTTGCTGCATGGACTGATCATTTCACTACTTTTAAGTCATATTCTGATAGATTTAAGTGTTTATATTTTACATTTTGGCCGAGCTTTTTTGCAATACTCCATAATAAGAAAGAGTAGATACAGTATGTTACCTGCCTCATCTCAGTTCAGGTCTACAGACCTTTTTTTATCCCTTTCTCTTCAGTCTTTCGCTAACCCTCCCTCTCTCTTACAGGGCGGCGTGGACGGGAGCTACACCAAGGAGAAGATCCGCATCGTGGAGGGCGTGTGTCTCCTGTCCAACGAGGAGCTTTACTGGGACGATCAGATAAAACAGATCAAGCCGTCGCGAGGCCTCCACACCTGCATGAGAACAGACACGGTGTCCCTGCAGACCTCCAGCGCCTCTCTGGACGACGGGGAGACGGAGCAGCTGCTGCAGGAGGAGGCGTCCGAGTGCTCCTCCATCAACACGCTCACCCCGCTCACCCCCTCCGCCCTCACCCCCACGCGCCACGCCCAGCCCAACATGGCCGACACGGGATGGGCCGCCCACCGCAAACCCTCCACGGAGAGCGAGGTCTGAGCCGGGAAACGCAGGGACACGTTTAATTCACGCTTTGGAGTGTGAGGCTGTGTGTGGAGATGGGCACGTGGAGCAGATCAGTCGTGAACGCGCTTAAAATTACACTGCAGGTTCCCATTTAAAGCCGCACTGCGCGACTTCTCTGGCGGACGGTCCGTTACCTACCTGTCTCCGTGGAGATGTTATCGCTTGCTTGAAATATTCTATACTATGACTTATTTCTGGTAATATTTCCATTAACTTTAATTCATTACGGGTGTTTCTGTTGCTCAAAAATACAATAATTCCTTCTGTGAAAAGGAGCGACTCTCCACAGATCTGACTTGTAACGTAGCGTAGTGCTGGAACCACATTTCCATGGAGATATCAGGTGGCGGACCGTCCACTAGGAATGTTACGCAGTTCACGTTTAAGAGTCACAAAGTTTTTAAATATAGTTCAGTGAAGCGTTTTTAAGGTGTTTTAGTTTAAACTATTAGGAAATGTACAAATTAATTATAATTTTATCTCCCATAGGTTTTAAAAATGGTGAAAAATTAGGGAAAAAGTGAAAAAAACATCTTTGAATGGTCAGAATTCCTCAAATTGCGTTTATAACCAGGCCCGTCAACAGAAATTTAGGGACCAGGGGCAAGAAGTCTCACAGGCTCCTTCTAATATTAGTTTATTTTCTTCAGTCATTTAACATCATCATGAATCATATTACAATGATTTAACACAAAAATTCTGCATAACACAAAGTTATTCTACAGATCGAAGGGGTTAAGGCTGAAGTTTAACATTTATTTTGCCCAAACTCTATTAACATATAAAGCTCTGGAAAAAAAATAAGAGCCCACTGCAAAATGATCAGTTTCTCTGACTTTACGACTTCTATGTGTTTGAGTAAAATTAACTAATTAGTTTTTGTTTCATTCTATAAACTACTGACAACATTTCTTCCAAATTCCAAATAAAAAAATTGTAATTTAGAGCATTTATTTGCAGAAAATGACAAACGGTCAAAATAACAAAAAAGATTAAATGTTTTCAGAGGTTAAAAAATGCGAAGAAAACAATTTATATTCATTTAAAAACAACACAATACTGATGTTTGAACTTAGGAAGAGTTCAGAAATCAATATTTGGTGGAATAATAATAATAATGAACATGTTTTTTCCTCCTTTTCCTCCTTAAATCAGGTTTGGTTAAGGTGATCTCCTCATCAGTGTGTTGGAATTCAACAGACACTGGAATAAAACGGCCGTCACACATGTAAAGATTTCAGGGGGAAAAAAATGCAGTGGTCTCTTTTTTTTCCCAGAACTGTAGAATCATCTAGAATAATATAAATGAATAGGAAGAGAGTCCAAGTGTGGGCCCCCTAGAATAAGACCGGGCCCCATAACAACAGACCCTTTTGCCCGTTTCCCATCTACTCCCCTGCACATAACATGATAAATAATGTGTAAGGAAACTCATGTAAATCTTTTTAATAGTTAACAATACTATATAAATTCCTAGCAATTCTTAACAATTTATTTTTATTTATTTATTAAAACTCCCAAACTCAACCCTTTTACCTTCTTAATACACGTGATTTTTATCCAATCGAATATTAGTATAGAAAAAATTAGAGAAATGTTGTCCCTAAAAATAACTGCGATTAACAAACTGCCGCGTGTCCATCTTAACGTACAGTCTAACAACTCAAAAGTTCAACAAAAGCTACGATTGTCAAGCTAACGGTACGAACTACGCAAACCTCATTCACAACTGAAGCACCGTCCTGTCTACACCTCCTCCTCCTCCTCCTCCTCTCCGCCCCCCCGGCCTCTTGGAGCTTTTACGGACTCCGGACGGTATCTGCAGAGGGACAGAAACCAGGACCAATCTCTGCGACTTTTGGTCTGAAACGGAAACTCTGCAACGACAGCGCCCCCTAATGCCACTCCTTGTCTTTATAAACTGTATTTATAGACGTTTTTTTGTACTTTTCGGAGCGTGGACGCAGTGGAGAATGGTGCGGATCTGACGCAGCGAGACCCAGGATTTCTGTATTTATGAAAAAGGTGCCAAAGTTGTGTTTTTCTTCAGCATTTCATATCCTAATTATTATTAATATATCTTTGTAATAGTGTGCATTGAAATAGGGCTGGACAGTCGATGCAACTTCTGTGCAGATTGAATGCAATGTTTTGTCTATAGCAGGTTAGCTACAAATAACCCTTCTCATGTTTGGTCCAAAAGGTGCACAATATATTACAATGTCTGTCCTATCTGGTTGCATATTATACAAAATACAAAAGGTCTTGAACTATAGAGTTAGCTCACGTTAATACAGTGAATCATATGGACTTCTTTTACAGTAGAGTTCGCTATCTACTCTGTACAGCATCAGGTAACTTCAGAATAATTGCTTATGGCTGGGTACTATTTAAAAGTGATGCAGATACCCGGGATTTTTGTTCATAACGAGTAAAACGAGTAAAAGTATCATAATATCGGACCAATATACTGATTCACAGTGTGTTTAATGTGTTAAATGCATTGAAACTCCTTTGCAAGTAGATTTAAAAGCTGCACTATGTAACTTTTCTGGTAGGAGGTCCGCAAACCGCTTGTTTCCGTCAGGTTGTTATTGCTTTGCCTGAAATGTTTTGCATTATATGGTATAGTGATATTTATTTCTCAATCACAGGCGTTATTATTGCTAAAATAATACCTTGAAAAACAGAGTTCTTACCGTGAACAGGCTTGTCTCTCAGCAGATCTGTAACTATGCCTGGTGTCATTAGTTTAGTGTAGTTTAGTGTGTGTAAAATCCCTCAGTCGTCCAGGTAGAATTCATGGTAAAAGGAGAAATTCAGTTTGTCAGCTGGACCAAAGTTGAACTGAACTGAACTGAAGAAGCAGTTTGGATGAGCTGCGAAGCGTATTCGACCAAAATAAGCTTTGTCCAGTTGACAAGTTGAATTTCTCCTTTAGTTTAGTTTAGTTTAGTTTAGTTTAGTTTAGTTTAGTTTAGTTTAGTTTAGTTTAGTTTAGTTTAGAAAGCTACTAGCTAGTGCCTCCGCTCAGTTTCATTTCTCTCCAGCGACTCGTCAGGAATCAGAAACACTCAGAGGTTTGCAATAACCCCGGAAGTTGTAGTCGGCGCCCCAGCCAATCAGTGAAGCGGAGTGTTGGCCAGAACCAACCGCAGCAGCAGACTGCAGACGCTCTCCTCCTTTGGACTTCCTTTGGCAAATAATAACTTTTCGTTTTTTATCGTACCTTAAATTCTCAAGTTTACTTCACAGAAACGACAGTGCTCGTGGACAGACATGTTCACTCTCTGCTTTGTTTTCTGTTGTGCCGCGATTACTTGGACTCCACTGAGCGTTTGGTGCATTACAGACGTCACCACCAAATAGCAGCGATTGGTCGAGCGAACGAATCCTAATGCTGCGAGGTCAGACGGTTTCCACGAAGAGAAACCAGCTGATGAATCAGGCTAACAAAAAAAAACACACACACACGTTTCACACAGCTCAGGTGCTCGTAACTGACCTTTTTTTGTGCTTTGCTGCTTTTTTTTTCTTGTGGATTATGGATTGTGTCATTACCAGTTTGTGTAAATGGAGATAGATAATTGGTTTAATGTTAATGCCATACTGTGGAACAATTCAGGCAAAGCAACGACATCTCTATGGCGACGACCTGGACGACCAGAAATGACAAGTTACATACGTGTTCCTTTATGTGCTGACATATTTGCCCCTCACTTTTGATGCTTTGCAGTGACACGACCCTGGGGGTGTTCTACATGGATCTCTGTGGTGGAATGTTCAGCAGTTACCATAGAGACACAACGCAAAACACTGACAAAAAATGTCAAATCCAAGAAAAAATACAAAATGGATTTAAACAAACTCAATTTCAGGTCCTGTTTTGATTGCTTGTTACTGTAATTTTATGTGTGAGGCTTGTTTAACAGTTATATTTCAGTTCTTTCTGGTCAGATTGCGTTAAAATAAAACTCAGACTAAAGTCTAGCAGAGCTTCAGACAGAGCAGAGCCTCCGGTTAGCGTCACCCCCCCAGGAAATGTTACCAAATCAGCTGCAAAATATCAAAATACACATTTAAACACCTGGTTAACAATACCTGAATACTCATTCTGGTACCTTTGCCTCTGTCGTAACACTTTTGTAGCTTTTGTCTCAGGACCCATCAGGAAAACCAACTTCAAAACATGAAACTTTTAACTGTCCTTCCCAAAAAAACAAAAGAAATAATCACAAACTACTATCTGCATTTCAGTTTCTCGTCACCGGACTGGAAAACGTAACATTTAGCTGCTCTAGTTGCCTTAAATAGTGTACATATCCTGGGTATAGTATTTAAAACTATGGTACAAACGTTGTCAGATACTATGCTTTTTTGCGGACTATTACTGACTCATCTTCTGTTGCTACTTTAATTAATTTATCGCATGGAGAGATATACACATTACTTTTGTCTGATGTTTAAAATAAGGTACTGAAATATTATTACCGTATATGAACATATGGGTAGAGAAACAGTAGAAACCTGTATTTTGTATTGTGGATTTTGCTGCTAGACGAAGCACTGAGGCCATTGGGTCCTGGCAGCTACACACTCGGCTCTGGGTTAGAATAAGTCCTGGAACATTCGGGAGGAAGAGGAGGTCCGTGGAGAGACGTTTAACAGGCATTTATTACGCCATTTTCTGATTTATGTTACGTTATAATGTCGTTTCCTCCTCACAAACAGACCTGGAGTTGGGTTTTGTTTCATTCTCTCATGTTTAACTCACAAATTCTGCATATTTAGGCATTTATTCCCTGTTCACTACAAAAAAACTTAAGATTAAACACTTAAATCTATCGGAAAATGAGAAAATAAATCAGAAAAGTAGTGAAATTACGGTATCTTGCTGCATAGATTGATAATTTTCCTTGACACGTTATCTTAAAATAAACTTCCTCTAGACTAGAATTAAGTAGAAAGCAGAAAATAAATCTGAAAACAAGATGAATAACCTGACAGAAGTTTAAAATCTTGGCCAGATCAGAGAAATTTGCATAAATTTGGATAATTTTAACCCTAGAATTGCAGATTTCTACTGAACTAAAGGTAAAAAAAAATGGTAGTTAACTTAAACTACAGCTTTGTGACATCACAAGGTGGAACAGAGCATTTTGAGCTTTGGGGATGTCGGGTAATAATAAAGAATTACTCAAACGTGTGTGAAATAAACAAAAACACAACTCCGGGTATGTTTTTGGTGAGGAAACGGCACTCACGAGAGTCAATTTTGCATAAAAGAGGACAAATACATACAGAGATTGGTCCCGAATTAAGTATTTATTGCTTTTCTTTTCATTTAAATCACTCTCTTGAAATAAATAAAAATAATAATTCATATTTTTTTACTGCTACGTCAAAAAAAAGCCCGTATTCGGACGTGTTTAATAGCTGATCTCTCCACTGGCCGCACTGCTCCTCCCCGTTTCCGCACTTATGTATTTTGGCTTAAATGTACAGACCTGACCACAGCCACCGTTCTGTTGAAAATATCCTGTTCATTTGTATATTCTTTTGTACAAAGGGATCTCATGTTTTTATTATTATAATTATTATAGCCTTGTACTATTCTTACTCACTGGAAAAAACATGTTTCGTTGCTGGAATATTTTAACCACTGTTTTTCCGAGCTTTGTAAATGATGATAGGGAATATGCCAGTTATTTAATAGTGCTTTTTACCTTGGACTTCCTGAGAAACTGGCCGCGTCTAGCTGATGTAAAGTTGAACTAAAGAGGTATTTATGGCTTGTTTTTGGATGTCATTTGATGTGTAAATATGAACAGACTTATGTTATTTCTATGGCAGTACTAACAGCTGTGTTGTGTGACGGGGAGTTTTCCCTTTGCTATTCTTTTAATATAAAACTGCATTTCAACAAACACCCCGCGCTTGCTTTTGTTTTGTGTTTATCCAATCCGATCTGCTTTATTTCTATAGCACATTTTGTAAACACGACAGTTTCCAAAGTGCTGCACAGACAAATTAAGGCAATAAAACGGCAAATCATGAATAAAAACGATCGAAAAAAGTGTTGAAATACTTAAAGCTTGTGTCTTTCGGCGAGACACTTAACCCCCCTCCCTCCGGTGTGTGCGTACACTGGTGTGTGAGTGTGTGCGTGAATGGGTGAGTGGTTCTTTGACGTAAAGAGCACAGAGTATTGCGATTAGATTTGTGATTTATGTTTTAAAAGTAGAATTCTGTTTAGAGTGCGCTTTACCAGCATTTGAGAGAAGTCGGAAATGTAAACTAGGGCTGACAGAAGTGTGGAAAATATGATATTAATCGATACTAAAACTAGTATCAAAACTACTTATTTGAGCAAGGATCAAAAATACTAAAAATGTCCCACCAACAAGACGGAAATGAACCTTTCCTGAAGCTTTAGAATGATCTTGAGCTGTGTCAGAACAAGTATAAGAGCACACAGACCAGTATCATCCTAGTCACCCAGATCATTACTGTCAGGGACCAACCAGAGAAAACAAGGGACAAGGTATAAAAAGAAGTCCAAAGTAATTTAACACAAGCAAATCATCAACAAAAACTGGGTCCAAACTGAGGGAACTTAAAGTCAACTGAACACAACCAAAAAAAAACACCAGATGGGGCACAGGTCTTCTTAAATACCCCAGGAGCCAACTAACTGAACACAAAAACAAGGGGGAAAAGGCTCTTGAAAGGCGATAATCCCAAGTACCAAACAGCGAGGCAGCAACCCAGACTCCACATATCCACGGCTTCCCACGACAGCAAACCGAGAGTCACTTCTGGAGCTCGGTAGCGAAGCGGCTGCATCGTCTGTCCCTTTGTGACTTGGTCGCAACGCTTTGCCACTCCAAAGTCAATCAGCTTGACTCTAAATGGAAGTTTCTCGTGGTTGACAAGCACGATGTTGTCCGGTTTGATATCCGAATGGAGCACGCCGATTATTTTCAAACCGGCCAACGCGATCAACAGTTGCTTCGCCAGTGGTCGAATTTGGTTTAGCGAAAATGGCGTGCCCCGCTTTTGGAGGAGATCTTTCATACTTACATCGAGCAACTCACACACTCACACATTCAGGGGCACTGTCGGCCCCTGAATTCAAAACTTTCGATCCATCTGACGAGGTTGAATACGTCTGGATTGAATTTTTTGATTTCCGTTAACATCTTCACCTCTGTCTTCATGGAGCATCCTCTTCCTTTTTTCAAGACCTTCAGAGCGACTAGTTCCTTCATTTCTCAATGTTTGCATTTCACGACTTTGCCAAAACATCCCTCTCCAAGGATTTCCAGCACCACGTAGTTGCACTGAGGTTTGTTTTTGGGTGCCTCTTTCGGGGCATCAGGTGTAATTTCAGCGGCTAAAGACATCTTGGCGCTGTCTGGTCGTGAGCACTTGTGGACGTCTGCTTCCTCTGTCCGAGTTTGAGTTAAAATGATCCAAGAATCTGACTTTTGTTTGTTTGTTTTGTTTTATTTCCATGGCTTCTCATTCTGCCTCGTATCCATGGCCACCAGAATTCTGCGTACATTTACTCATGCGTTTCAGCTTCCTGTTTATAGGCGACATTTTGAGGACTTTTCACAAATTCAAAAGATCTAATATTTGGTTTTGTATTTGTGGCGGACAGTAGGGGGCACCTTTACTTTTTAATCACCTGACGCCAACTTCCTGTGTCAGCAAAAGTCGCATCAGTCCCGACTTCTGCTGATGTCAGGTAAGACTTTAACGCTCCTCCTCTTTTTAATTATTTTAGCTCTTTTAAACCGTTTTTAATTTATTTTAACTGTCTTTTTTTTTTAGAGCTAAAGCAACTGGTGGCAGATCTATGACTCCGTGTAATTTAGATTTTAAGGTACTGTTTTTACACAGGGTTTTAACAGGTTTTATTCTTTTAAACACTTGTCTGATCTTTTTTATATCACAGTATTGGTTTGCTACTGTTTTGTTTTGTTTATTTTGTTTGGGGTTGTTTTTGCACTGTTTTTTATTTTTTATTTTATAATTATTTTTAACCTTTAGCTCTATTGCACCATAAATAAACGTGGTTTTTAGTAGTTGCCGTCCCTGGGCTTTTAGCTTTAGTTTGGTTTAAGTTCCCGGATCGTACTTGGGAGGGTTTAGCCGGTACCTTTTAGTTTTGCATTGTTATGATTTTGTGGTTGCACTTTCCATTTTCTTCTGGGTGGTGCTTCCTCCTTGTTTGGTCCATTTTTAACATTTATTTCTGTTACAGGACTTGTTTCTTCCACCTAGGGGCTGCAAGGTTTTAGTCTGATTTTAGTATTGTCTATTAATAAATATTGGCATTTTTATCGTTTTTACCGGGTTTTTATAAAGTAAACCATTTAAAACTTTTTTAAAGTCACGTCTCTGTCCTTTTATTACAAACTTACCTGTGGCCTTGGGTATTTTATGACATTGTATTTTAGTATTTTAAACATTTTTTTTTATAGATAAGGTACCTTGGGTCACATATTGTTCATTTTTAAGGCAATGGTTCTACTTTTCACTCAGTTGTTGAGCCATGGCAAGGGGGTGTTTGGCTGCTTTTATGGTTACTGAGCAACTTTTGTAACTTTTTGTTTTTTGAGCTCAACATCACGTCATGGAATCTGAACCAACTAAGAAATGCAGGATGTTCAGGTCAAAGGACAAAAGTGAGGGACTATTGGATTGTAAGAAATGAGCTCTTTGTTTTTCCTGTATCCATGAAGACTGTGCAAGAGGCTATGGACATTTGAGATGCAACAGACACATATGTGGCAGCAATATGGCAGAAGACCTTCCAGAGGAAATACTTCATGACCTTATATATGAAACACTTTGAGAGAATAAACTATTTCATCACCAAACGAAACACCAAAGCTGGTTCCCCCTGGAGGCTGCTGTGATGCTGCAGGACACAGAGGAGAGGCACTTCAGGCTCTTCCTCTTCTTAAACTGGCCTGACACATGATCTGCTGCTGACTCTCCTGATAAACTTTGACTAAGATAAAGGCAGCTGAGAAGCGAAGTGTAAATGTTGCTACAAAACTTGAATTTCCCTCAGAATCATTCAAGTATTTCTAAGTCGACGTCTCTTTGTCTCTTTAGTACGTTTGTAGACATTCTTTCTACTAATCCCTCCACATTTTGAAGAGGAAATCCAAAATAATGAGCCCTCCATTTGCCAGCCACAGTTTTATTATTATTAGCAAAGTGCATTGGATGAAGTAACAAACAGGTACAAAAACATGATCAACCTGAATGCATCTCTAACATTTACAACAGGCAAAACGCTTTGTACAAAAAGTATAAAAACGTAAAGACAGACAGGTCTTACAACAAAATTTATACAGGAAACCTTTTTTTTAGAAGAATTTCTTTACAGCCCTACAACCATAATTTAAAGTGTTTCTAAAGTCATGATTAATCATAGTAGAAAAACAGATGTGTAAATAGCATGTAATTACATAATTACACTTTAAGTTACCATTTTATTTCTGTCCTGTTACTGTACTGTGCTTTCACATGTTTATTTTGTATATGGGTATTGTGACTGGCGCCTGAGTGTGGCACCTGATTTTCCCAGTGGTCTCCCATCCGAGTACTAACCAGGCCTGGCTCTGCTGAGCCTCTGAGATCTGAAGGGCTCAGGCTTTGACAAGAATCATTCATCATTCAATATCAGCTCTGGAATTTAAATTCTCTACTAAACTAAAGGTAAACCTGAAAACTCATGAGTTTTGAGCTTTAGACATGTTGGCAGACTAATAAATGCAATTAATATAATTAACTTAGGTTCAGGAGCAGGACCACGCCTCAACCGCCCTCACCTCCTCTCCAGCGAATCACAGCTCACTTCTACCACACCTCAATTTCCCAGAAGTCTATTTGTAGAACCCTATTCCGGCGACCCAACCCCACCCTCCCAACCCCGATCTGTTCACTTCCAGACATAAGTCTCCTACGAGGGGGGGTCCCGTTCCTGCTGGGCCATGTGAAGATTGAGACCAACCCCCCACCCTGAGTCTCAACCCAGCTATCTCGCCTCACCTCGTCTCCCTATAATTAACGCTCTTCTCTTCAAACATGTGTTGTTGGCGTGGTCCTTGCCAGTGAATAAAGGGTTACTCAAAAATGTGTGAATGAAACAAAACACGACTCACACAGTCAGTTTTTGAGGAGGGAACTACATTCTATTTTTCCCTAAAGTTCACAAGGGTCAATTTTGTATAAGCTGCCCATGCTTTAAATGTATAACTGATGAGTGAAGTTGCTGTATTCTGGAAACTCCAGCTCGTCTGGGTCTGGCTCCATCAGGATCTCGTGCTGGACGAAGCGAAGCAGAGCAGGAGGAAGAGGAAGACGCTTTAACCGACGCTGGGGCACCAGAGAGTGAATCCTCAGACGACAGAGCTGCGTGAGCGGCCGAGGGGGGACTGCAGAGGGAGAGACATACACGGCTTTATTAAAGGGTCTGTATTATCGTAAGGCAAGTTTATTTATAGCACAATTCGTACACAAGTAATTCAAAGTGCTTTACAGAATAAGAAATACATTAAAATCACAATACAAACAAATCAAAACAAATAAATAAATAAATAATCATCATAAAATTATCTTATCTTATCTTTCAGTCATCTGCAGCTAAACAGAACCGTTTTGAGCCTGAATTTAAACAGAGTCAGAGTCTGTCTCACATGTTCAGACTGTTCCAGGTTTTAGCTGCATGAGTCTGAAACTCTGACTCCCCGAGTTTAGTCCTGACTCTGGGACCAGCAGGAGGCCGGGACTAAATCAGGACTAAACCAGGACTAAACCAGGACTAGAGCAGGAGGCCGGTCCCTGAGCTCCTCAGTGCAGATGGTTCATGAGGCACTAACAGGTCACAGATGGACTTTGGAGAGACTTGTGCAGGAGCAGAGCTGCTTTAAAGTCTCTGAGCCACAGGGGGCAGTGCAGAGACCTGAGCACAGGACTTCCTGGTTCGAGTCAGGATCCGAGCTGCAGCGTTCTGGATGGAAGGTATTTTCTGATCTGTGTTATAATGTTGTTTCCTCATCACAAAAAAACCTGGAGTTGTGTTTTGTTTCATTCACATGTTTAACACACAAAACCTGCAGATTTATGCTGGGTTCTTCTCTCAAATGGAAACACTTTGTTCCACCTTGTGATGTCATGTGGTAAAACAGTAAGTGCTGCAATGTCTTTTTAAACTTTATACACTTTCACTCGAATAATTTGGATAATTTCAGACCTGGAATTGCCCATCTCTACTGAACTAAAGGTTGAGTTGTTAAACTGAAAACTACCCCTGCGTGACACATCACAGGGTGGAACCTTGTGAATGAGCTTTGGAGATGTAGACAGACTAATAATAAAGCATTACTCAAACATGTGTGAATGAAACAAAACATTGCGTATGTTTTTTATGAGGTGACAACATTCCAGCTTGGCTAAAACCTCACAGGAGACTCTTTTGCTTAGTATAACACCTTTAATCTTTGTGGTTTTTGCTGTAAGTAGTAAGAGGAAACAACATTAGAACAAGCATAAAGACTTACCTCATATTAGTGTTTAAACAGAAGAAACCTGATCCTCTAAATAAGTGTTGGTAAACAGTTGTGTGAAGTGAGGACACTAAACACTTGTGTGGTTTGAGGACACAGCTCTGGCCTTCTTCATTCTCTACATTGTTCGTCAGCTAAAATGGGAGCGTTCATTTCAACATCGGGGCTAATGTTACCTGCTTTGTCCTTGATGTTGCTCCACTCCGAGTAACTGTCCAAGTGGTCCAGGAGGCGGGAGCACAGAGTCACATGACCCACGTAGTCCAATAGGATGTCCACGATAGGCCCCACCCACCTGCTCACTTTGGGGGACGACACCATCTCACAGAACTGTCAATCAAACCGGGAACGGAAAGGAGCAGGAAGTGGGATTATTAGCTGTGAATGTCAAATTTACTGTAATAAAAAGAGCACTGTGTAACTTTTCTGGTGAAGGTGTTGCTTGTCTCCATGGAGAAGATGTTTCACCTAGAATGTTCCACACCATAGACTTAAAGGGCTAGTTTGGGTTTTTTGACATGAGTCTGTGCGGCATCATTATACGTGATGTGAGAGCTACAGTGATAAGTATATAAGCTTATATAAGCTTGTATAAACTATATAAGAATATATATAAAAATGGTGCAGACTTGTGATTATCCAGGCTGGAACAACAGAAATCTGTCTGAATCTCTGCACACAATTCACCATTTTCCTGTCATGGACATTGCTCTGAGGAAACTTTGGCTTGTTGCCATAGGCTTTAAGGAAACCTATTGATAAAAAAGATAAGAATGTGCATCATGTGTGCACTGCGCACTTCAGCAACGACGATTATGCTCCTTCATGCCCAAGACAAAAGACTGAGCACGTAAACACTGCCGAACTACTGAAAAAAGTGTTGGATTCGTGCGCTGCTTCACCTGGAGGCAGCGCAGTGACATGACCGGAGAGAAAATAGTACCAAGTGATTATGAGGTCTGACTTTTTTGTGGTTTGTCGTTTTGTGACTCAAATGTATCACTCTTTTGAACATATTGTTTTGAGAAGAAAAACACTTTATTTTCGTGACCCCAGCCAACTTGCCGGACACTGAAAGCGGGGAATAACTCAGCTCACCGGACGCTGTCGGGAGGTAAGTCAGTGTTGATGCACGATGCTGCTGATGGGGACGTACAGATTCATGTCAAAAAAACCAAACTAACACTATCCTTTAACACTAGTTTAGATAAAACTCACGATGAAACTGCTCCTTCAGTATCGATAGTTTCTTACATGAGTGTCCAACCGCTACACGTATCATATATATCATACATATATCATACATATATCATACATGTATCATATATATCAAACATATATCATACATATATCATACATGTATCATATATATCAAACATATATCATACATATATCATACATGTATCATACATGTATCATACATGTATCATATATATCAAACATATATCATACATGTATCATACATGTATCATATATATCATACATATATCATACATATACCATACATATATCATACATATATCATACATGTATCATATATATCAAACATATATCATACATATATCATACATGTATCATACATGTATCATACATGTATCATACATGTATCATATATATCAAACATATATCATACATATATCATACATGTATCATACATGTATCATACATGTATCATATATATCAAACATATATCATACATGTATCATATATATCATACATATACCATACATATATCATACATGTATCATATATATCATACATATATCATATATATCATACATATACCATACATATATCATACATGTATCATACATATATCATACATGTATCATATATATCATACATATATCATACATAGAGTGAATAAAGAGTAGTTTGCCTCATTACCTCCATGGTCCATGTCCTGTCCTCTGATTGGCTCCTGGGCGGTGGGTGTGGCTTGTCGCCGTAGGAACAGGTGAAACAGGGCGTGGCCTTGAGCCCGTGGTCCAGCAGCAGTTTGAGCAGAGGAGGATCCTGGGAGCAGAACATGATGAGCGGGGGGAAGGAGGTGGTCAGACTGGGCACGGTGATGTTGACGTCGGCGCCGTTCGCCAGCAGGAGGGTGACGGTCTGCACCGCCCCCTGCCGCGCCGCCACCATCAGCGGCGGGAGTGTGTCCAGGTTTGTGGCGGCGCCGTGGGACAGGAGCAGGCGCACGGCGTGTACGTTCACATTGGCCACACTGAAGTACAGCGCAGTACGACGCCGATCCTCGTACAGGCTGCTCCGCTCCTCACTCAGCTGCATGTTTGGGTCGTAACTGAGAACAAGGAAATAAATACTGATACTTTGATGCTAACTAGAGGCACTGCTCTGTCTGCATCTCTGTTACACAAGTTAGACTTTAATCTAAAATGTTTTAATACAATCTCATCATAAAGAAATGACAGAACTACAACAGGAGATATGATTTTGTACTGTCAAATATCTGTAAGTGTGTGGTTAGCATGCTAGTTGCCGTTAACTTTACTGTAACAGCAAAACTGTCCTCTAAAAGTAATAAAAAGTGCTAATAAACTAATCACAATGAATATTTAGGATGCTGAATGCATAAGTGAGGAATAACTTTGGACCACTGCAACCACAAACCGTTTAAAATGACCTATTTCTGTTTTTGGTTTAAGCACAGACACGTTTTACTTTTTAAAATGATCGATAACTAAGGTATGAATGTAAAACAGAAAAGTGTCCGTTCAGACCCAGCGTCGAGGAGCATCTCCAGGATCTCGTCTCTGTTCCTCTCGGCTGCCAGGTGCAGAGGGCTGATGCCACAGCGTCGCACTCGGGCTTTACTCGTCTTTGGGATGAGCAGAGAGACGATCCTGTGGACACACAGGGACCAGCATCAGTAGCAAGTAATGATAACATCTTATGTTCTTTGTACTGTTATTTACAAACTTATGTCTTGCCCAAGGACATGTGCACTGGTCTGTGCAGGAACTCAACCGACCATCAGCTGGACAAACACTCTGACCTCTGCTGTAGGATTTTAGTGCTTTGTACTGACTATGGGCTTATGACTAACATGTTCTCAAATGATACATGTACCACCGTGTAACCAGGGCCCACTCCAGTTTCTTAGATTCATGACAAATTTATTTATGTTTTTGTCCTCCTTTGGGCTATTTAGTATTTAGTAGTACTTTATCAGTTTAGTTTCAGTATAGACTTGATTTGGTTTCACTTTAGACCATGTTTAGCCCTAGTGTAGGCCTGATAAAGTCCAGTTTAGATCTGCTGGTCCTCAGAAAGGTCTAAAGTGGTGTAAGTGTTTGAGCTAAAAGAGTAAAGATGCAGTTACTGAAAATGTGTGGGCAATTCTACTTGTCTACTTCTACAAGTGTGTTCATTTACATCAGCGTGAGAGCTTTTCTGAACCAGTTTCTAAAGATTTGTGTGTATGTACTGTATGTATGTATGTATGTGTGTATGTACTGTATGTATGTGTGTATGTACTGTATGTATGTGTGTATGTACTGTATGTATGTATGTGTGTATGTACTGTATGTATGTACTGTATTTATTTATGTGTGTATGTACTGTATGTATGTATGTGTGTATGTACTGTATGTATGTATGTAAGTGTGTATGTACTGTATGTATGTGTGTATGTACTGTATGTATGTGTGTATGTACTGTATGTACTGTATGTACTGTATGTATGTGTGTATGTACTGTATGTATGTGTGTATGTACTGTATGTATGTGTGTATGTACTGTATGTATGTGTGTATGTACTGTATGTATGTATGTGTGTATGTACTGTATTTCTGTATATGTGTATGCATGTAGTGTGTGTGAATCATACTTCTCATTTCCGTTCTGTGCGGCGATGTGCAGAGGCAGGAGTTCGTTGCGTCCTGGTCGATTGGCGTCTGCGTTCTGAAACAGCAGCAGCTCCACCGCCTTCTCATGGCGATTCTTCGTCGCTTCGTACAGAGCGGTGTTCCCGTCTGAAGCCTGTGTGTTTATGTCTGCGCCTACAGGAACACAGGGAGAATGTACGATAAATGTATTTTATCTTTGTTCATAACAAGAGCGACAGTGAATACGAGTAGACAATGCTCTACATTTACAGATGTAGTGGCTGTAGTTGATCAAACAAATTCATTGTCAGGTTTAAAATGACATGTCCACATCCTCCAGACCAATAAGAAGCTTGAGTCAAGTAAACACCAGTACAAACTATTGAGCCATTTGTGGTTTACTCTGAATGTTTCTTATGAAAATACAACAATGATACACCTGATATTATGAGGAAGTACTCGAGTACAGATTGTATTTGCTGAGAAAATACTCGAGTACAGACCGTGTTTGAGGAGGAAGTACTGGAGTACAGACCATGTGTGATGAGGAAGTACTGGAGTACAGACTGTGTGTGATGAGGAAGTACTGGAGTACAGACTGTGTGAGGAGGAAGTACTGGAGTACAGACTGTGTGAGGAGGAAGTACTGGAGTACAGACCATGTGTGATGAGGAAGTACTGGAGTACAGACCATGTGTGAGGAGGAAGTACTGGAGTACAGACCATGTTTGATGAGGAGGCGCAGGGCGTCCATGCTCCCTGTCTGGGCGGCGGTGAACATGGGGCTGATGCCGTACATGTTTGTGATGTTGATTTTGGCTCCGGCCGACAGGAGCATCTCACAGATCTCCACACTGTTCCTCACCACCGCCTCCTGCAGAGCCGTCCAGCCCTGGATACAGTGCAGGTTCACTTTGGCCCCGTGGTTCAGCAGAGCCGCCACCACAGCAGCGTTACTGCGCTCACAAGCTGCAGGACAGAAGCAGGAGAGCAGCAGGACAGGTTCACTCTATATGTGAGTTAAATTAAAGCAGCTCCAGTTTATTATTCAGACACTGAACAGAACAATATTCTAATTTAACATGTGCCCCATGGCACTGCAGGCGCCCCATGGCACTGCAGGTGCACCAGGTTCTACATTCCTGCAGAATAATTATATGTAATTATAATGTCTTACACTTGTAATGCACTTTACAGAGACAAAGCATCTCAAAGCACTCGTCATTATTCGTTCACTCCACATTTCTTTGGTTGTACAATACCTCTGCAGCCACAGCTGCCCTGGGGCAGACTGACAGAAGTGAAGCTGCCCAGTTGCCCCTCCCATGTTTAAACTAGAAATCCCGTCATATTTAAATCCAGTCCATCCCCAGAACCCTGTGTCTTGAGTCGTACCTTTGTACAGCGGCGTTTCCTTGTCAGAGTTCATCGTGTCTGGATCAGCTCCGTTCTCCAGTAAGACCAGGGCACAGTCCAGACTGTCCCTCTGCACGGCCACCAGCAGGGGGGTCTCTCCACGTGACGCACGCTTGTTTACCATCCCCGGCTGGGCTGTAAGAGGAAGAGTTAGACCAGGGTCAGACCTGGGGTTTTACATTCTGATCACTTAAGAGTCTTCAGAAACTCATCAGCAGAGATACAACAGAATGTTTTAGAAGTTTAGGCCAGAGAAGTTATTTTTTCAGTTTCGACTGCTGACTCAAGCTCTTTCTCCACTCTTCAGTCTCCAGAAGTTGCTGTGACGTGTCTGGTCAGCTGATTTACACGTTTTGGTGATCTTGTCCTGCTGGTAGAGGTAGGACGACAGCGATCATGGATGAAGGAGGCAACTGAAGTATGAAAACATGCCCATGGGACTATAAACCAGGACGAGTGGCCCTTTCTACTCTCACACACAGGGACACTCGAGCTGAGCCCTGATGAAGACCGTGTATGAGCGATGAGCCATTTTCATAAAAGCCTTTTAACTTTTCCACATGCGACTTTTACTTTTCTGGAGTGCCTGGACTGCATTTTTTTAACTGTCCTGAAGAAAAAATCTCCCCAAATCTTCCACAGTGTGGCATTAAAGTGTTTTTTCTCATTAAGATCTTGTTTTTATTACTTAGAAATACCCTGAAAACCATTTGTACTGTGAGTGGGCTTTCTTTTCCACAGATCTGACCTATAATTTGGCCTGGAGGTTCACATATTTGTCCTTATGGAGACAGGTAAGTTTAATGCCATACTGTGGGACATCTTGATAAAGACAAGTAGATAATGGACTCGCCATCGTAAAACTTACATAGTGCAAGTTGAAGAGAAAAAAAATGGTGTAAATCAGACCAAACATCACAGCAACTTCTGAAACTGTGCGTGAGTGATCGAAACTGTCAGAAAAACAAAAAAGAAAGAGCATAAGTTTATTTTGGAGTGATAGTTGACCTCCGATGAGGGCTTTGAGGCAGGCGGTCTGCCCGTACCACGCCGCCTGGTGGATGGCCAGCCAGCCGGGTTTACTGGGCAGCATCAGGTTAGTGCCAGGTGTCAGTGCCAGAGCCTTGACCCGGGCAGCGTTACCCACACGGATCGCCTCGAATATGGGCTCCTCCTCCTCACTGGGGAAACAACATTTAAAAGTCTGTGAAGCTACATAATGCAGCTTTATTAACACTTGGTACTGCAAGTAGATTAAAGGAGACCTGTGAAATGAAAATTAATGAGCTTTTGACCATGTTATAATCTTGCTTTGAATTAGAATCTTAATTTGAGGCTTAAAGCAGAACTCCGGCATGTTTAAAGCTAAAGTCCGTTGCTAGAGGTGGTTGAATTCTGTCAGAAGCCAAAAACGGCACAGATCAGTGTTTCCTCGGAGATGTCGCTGTGGCAGTGAGTCTGTCAAGACTAGTGTAGTGATGGGGGCAAGTTCTTCACTTCCACGTAAAACGCAGATTTCCTTCACACTGAAGAAGCTTAACCATCTTATAACATATCCACAAGTCTAACAAACAAAACGCTCTGCCTGGTTCACTCATTAGTGTCTGGAAACGTTAGAAAACAACTTTATAAGCACCTTACACTTCCCTCTGTTGATCTCCCACTGCACCTGCGAATGCCCAAAAGACTCGATCACTGATGTCGTTTCTAATCCCATTTATTTAGTGGCCGCTTGCCGCTGCTGGAGTCGGCAGTCGAGTCTTTTGGGCTTTTTATAACATTTCCAGACACTAATGAGTGAACCAGGCAGAGCGTTTTGTTTGTTAGACTCGTGGCTGTTGTCAGATGGGTTAAAGTGGTGTTAAACTTCTTCAGTGTGAAGCAAATTGACGTTTTACGTGGAAGTTCAGAACTTGCCCCCATCACTACACTAGTTTGTTGCCTTGACAGACTCACTGCCACAGTGAGATCTCCACTGAGGAAACACTGATCTGTGCTGTTTTTTAGCTTCTGACAGAATTCAACCACCTCTAGCAATGGATTTTAGCTTCAAAAGTGCCGGAGTTCAGCTTTAAGTGCTCAGAAAATTTCAGTTTTCACCTACCCCCCATGTTAGTATCATGCAGTTCTGCAGTACACGAATGGACCTATTTCTATTTAAGCAGTTAGACTAATACAGCGTTTACAATAAACTTTTAAATAACAATCTATGCATTTTTTACTATATCCCCCCAAAGCAGTCTTCTTAGAATATGAATAAAACCAGTGAATGAAACAAACACAGCTCCAGGTATGGGAAAATAAGTCAGTTTTTCACTATAGCGCTTATGTGTTTAGAAAAGCATCTTTGAGAGTTTAGAAAAGCGTCTTTGAGAGTTTAGAAAAGCGTCTTTGAGAGTTTAGAAAAGCGTCTTTGAGAGTTTAGAAAAGCGTCTTTGAGAGTTTAGAAAAGCGCTACATGAATAAAACGTATTATTATTGTTGTTATGATCTGTGTTTACTCGTCTGGCTCTGGGCCGATGTAAGCTACGGTCTGGTCAATCCTGCGATAGGCCACCATCCTCTTCCCTGATCCAGTAATGAAGCGACTGATCGTCCCATCAAAAGTCTTCCTGGATGAGAGATAAGGAAATACACCAGCAATTTACTAAAATTGCAAGATTTTAATTAGAATATTTGGAAGAGTAGTGGTTTAAAGGAACACTATGTCATTTTTCTGTTGGGGATGTTCACCAGAAACAAGGCCGGTTATGTCCCTCTATCACTTTTTTTCTGATAAATTCAAACGTTAAAATATAAATCAAAGCAACAGTTAGTACTTCTGCCTCACAGCAGGAAGGTCATAGGTTCAGTTACCAAACAAAGTAGAAAACATGTGTGTGGAGTTTGCATGTTTATAGGGTCTTGTTTAAGGTGCTTTTGGTAAATGGGCACATTTTATGAAGCACTTTTCCACCTTTAAGTCGCTCAAAGTACTTTACATCAAGGACCCACTGGCCCACTCACACTCTCAGACTCCAGTGCAGACACATGGGGAGAGGGCTTAAGTGTCTTGCCCAAGGGCACAACACGATGTTGTGCATTCATCTGTGGAGCTGGACTCTCCTGCGGGTCAGTGGATCTGACTGTTTATGCCGAGAGCAGGATTTGAACCATCAAACACTGGTGGATAAACACCCACCCCCCCACTGCTGCCGCCCTGGTGGACGATACCCCACCTGCTTGTCTCCATGGAGATTGTTATTGCTTTGCCTAGAATGTTCCAGTGACTTTGGGATTTAACTAACCTTAATCTGTCTTGTATTTATTTAGCTACATGCTTTAATTATCCAAACATGCTGTGAGTGGGGGTCACCTTTCCTCAGATCTGACCTGTAACCTGGACTGAGCCTTGCTTGTCTCCATAGAGATTTAATGCCACACTGCTGAATTTCATACAAAGCAAATCGTAACCTTCCTTCCTCAAAGTTTCATAGTGGATCGTTAACGTTCTGCTCTCACTTGGATAAAGGTTTAATAGTGTGAACACAAGCACAGGCTGCAGCAGAGCACTTCAGATAAAAAATATCTAGGCTACTATGCCTGAAATCCAGAGTGTCTGATGACAGTCCAAGTGTTACTGGCTAAAACAGAAACCGTCTGGTATTTCTTGGGTCACTTGGCGACTGCTCAGGTCAAACCCTAGTGGTGGAAGAAATACTAAATTTGTTATTTACTTACTTTGTTGCTTCAATAAAAGTAGAGACACTGATGCAAAAACACTTAAAAACTTCGTCACCTGCTTGTTTCTATGGATATGTCGATGCTCGGCCTGAAATGTCCCACAGTGTGACATTAAACAGCTCTACTTCACAATGATTCAGTTTTATAGCTCAGAAATATCTATAAAAACAGGCATTCTGACTGTGAGCAGGGTCGCCTCTCCACAGATCTGACCTGTAACGTGTCTGGTTTTGTCTTCATGAAGATAGAAAGGTTTAATCCTCTTCCCATTGTGAGTACGTCTATGCTACTGTGACAAAAGCTTTCTGTTTATGTGTGTCAATATGAAATAAATGTGCGTTTCTTACACATGAACTTTCGCTATGATTTGTATCTGTATTTTTTGTCTATTACGTCTTCAGAAATACCAGAATCTGTGGTTTATATCATTGTTGGTTTGTCCATTTACAGCTAATTAACTCATGAATCTTAAATCTTATATATAGATTTTTAGTCTTACTGTAGTATTATTTGGTTCATTACTTATTAGGTCTAGAGATGCACTCTCGAAAACAACATGTAAGGAGCGAGCTGCTAAATGTAGTTTATGACGCTAGACGATTTTTAATATCGTAATATCAAGTGATCTCACATTATCCAATTTCACATTTAGTGGAAGAAATTGGAGCAGGAAACTTAAGGAGGAAAAAACGTTTCTGGTGGAGGGACTGCAGTTTGCTCATCGCCCTGCAGGGGCAGCGTTCTGCAGTGTGGGAGCAAATGTGGAGCCTTTTATCAATGGAGAAACCCCCCAACACCACCATGTGTGTCTCACTGTTGTAAACAAGTGCAAATGTATTTAGTCCCTGTAATGATTTATACATTTAATATGGGATACTGTTTTTTTAAATTGTCGTCTCATTTTAACCTCTTTGGGGGGGGGCTAGTGGCCCCTCGAACCCCCCCTGTCTCCGCCCCTGTTGCCTTCGAGATGCCATTGTCTAGAATATTCCATGGTATGGCCTCATTAAACTGATCCATCCTCAAGAACAACACGTGGAACAGTCGGCCACCAACCTCGGCGTCACTATTGACAGTGTTTTTAAATGTGACAAACATGTAAATGCGGTTGTAAAATCTGTTTTTTATCATTTGTGGCTTTTATCTAAAATTAAACCTTTTTTTATCTTTTAAATCATTTGAACAGGTCACACACGCTTTTATCTCCTCTCGTTTAGACGACTGTAACGCACTTTTTCCCGGCGTAAGCCTCATGCACTTTCTCGCTTACAGCTGGTCCAAAATTCTCCTGCGCGACTTTTAACTGGAAGCAAAAAATACGAGCACATTACCCCGATTTCAGCGTTGTTGCGTTGGCTTCCAGTTCGTTTTAGAGTTGATTTTAAGAGTTTATTGTTTGTTTTTAAAGCTTTAAATGGACTGGCCCCACAGTACGACTCGGACCTCATTCAAATGTACACCCCTGCGAGCGCACTGAGGTTCAAGGGCCAACTGCAGCTCGTCGTGCCAAAGTCGAGACTTAAAACCAGGGGGATCGGGCTTTATCTGTAGCCCTAAACTGTGGAACTGCTCCCCCACGTCCAAACAGCCCCGACAATCGGGTGTTTTAAGTCTTGTCTTAAAACCCACTTTTATTCTCTGGCTTTTAACTCTGCGTGAGTTTGTCTGCTCCTCTGTGTCTCTTATCTATTTTATTTTATTTATTTTAATGCTACTTATTTTTATGATGTTGCTTTAATTTGATTTGACTGGTTTTACTGTTTTAGGGCTGGTTTGACCAAATTTGAGCTTTTCATTATGTTTTATGTCTGTGCAGCACTTGTAAAATGTGCTGTAGAAATAAAGCGGATTTGGATTTGAAGAAAACAAGCAGTCGACGCCATCAAGCCAAGTTACAGGTCAGATCTGTGGAGAGGTGAGCTTGCACGATATGCTTTTTTTTTTTTTAAATTAGCAATATAAACACTGTAAATGGATAAAAATGCAAAACTGATATGTTTAATGCCGTACTGTGGAACATTCTAGGCGAAGCAATAACATCTCCATGGAGACAAGCATGGACAGAGGGACATGAGCAGTCTGGTCAAACTGTATAAATCCACTGGATCTATCTTTATCTTTATCTTTATCTTTATCTTTATCTTTATCTTTATCTTTATCTTTATCTTTGTCTTTATCTTTATCTTTGTCTTTATCTTTATCTTTATCTTTATCTTACGGGTCTGGTGGTTTTTCAACGGGCGGGTTGGGCGAGCTGTAGTGAGCGTGCTCCACAGGAGGATTATGGGAGTTGGAGTTCCTTCGGGCTGGAGGTGCGACCTGGTATTGCCTGACGCGAGACGTTCTGATTGGCCGGCTCGGCGGAGGGGGCGGAGTTTCTTGAGGGGGCGGGGTTTCTTGAGGGGGCGGGGCGTGGGATTGGTGGGCTTCATCCAGGCTGCGCTCTATGGCCAACTGCAGCAGCTCGTCATCGGAGAGATTACTGTAGAAAGAGTAGTCCTCAAACGATACGGCCGCCATGATCACCACCAGGGGGCAGCAGTCTGGAAAAGACACATGTTCAGTGCAGCAGCTAGCATGAACAGGGCACCAGAATTACTTGCTGGTTTGCAGACAATAAAAAATGGTTTATAGTTATGCAGACAGTACTGTACACAGCAGAGTCTGATGGGTTTGACAAACCGAACCCGCCCGTACCGTCATACCTCGATCCGCATCCGACACTTTTTCCGACAGACTTTAAATAAAATTCCGCGCCCGATCTGACCTGCTATGAATACAACCCGACACCTGAACTACACCTGAACTACACCTGAACTACACCTGAACTACACCTGAACTACACCTGAACTACACCTGAATGAAAATAAGTCCAAGAGCCGAAAAAGAGCCACGACTTTACACTCCCCACTCGCTCACTTTCTTTCCAGCTCGTCGGGAGTCGTTTTGAACCGCAGGACGTCGCATGTGTGGTTTGAAAATGAAAGTGGCAGAGATTTCTCGCAAAAAAACATGGATTTTACATTTAATCATCTTGTAAAAACAACGGCACTTTTGCATTTCTCTACAGTACAGCCCTGATTAGACCCGCGCTCTCCCGCCTCCGACACAGCACATTTTCCACCCATTTCATTAAAATTTGCGGTTCACCCGTCGGGTATCCGCAGTGATCCGAACCCGTGCAGGACTCTGGTACACATCCCCTTTAAACATCAGCACTTTGTCTTCACTCAACATTTTGAAATCACTTATATTTATGCAGTGGACGTAGATCAGTCGACGTATTTTTACACCATCTCGTATCTTACAGGTGGTGATGGTTCGACACACACGTTATTAAGATAAGATAAGATGTCCTTTATTTGTCCCACAGTGGGGAAATTTCAGTGTTGCAACGCACAGTGAAGAGAACAGCAAGAAAACAGGAGCAGCAATAGAAGTACAGACTTACTTAAAAATAGACAAACTCTATAAAGATCTATAAACGATAAGGATTATAAAACTATATATACAATAAATTGCTATGTTAAGACTGAATACAGTGGCTGCAGTTTGTACCATACTATAAATAACGTTATTATTATCGTTATTAGAATGCGTGAAACTTTTTGCCACAATATAAACGGCTCCAAAAGATTCATCCAGAAGATTTCAGAATATAATAACAGAAGAAAACCTTTTGAACCTTTCCCATACCCCTGTACCTGCACCTTTGTGTTGTATTATATTTGATTACATTTTATACTATATTGTTTACTTATTTCCCTTGTATTTGCAAACACTTTTAACAGTACTCTTTATTGCAGCTATTAGTACTTCTTGAATATTAGCGAGTCAAACGGTTCTTCTCATCCTCAGCGTTTCACTGCACTGTCGACCTCGTGTTGAACCTGCACATGACAAACAAAGAACCTTGAATCTGAATCCCTCCACTGTCCGATCTTAATCCCGTCTCCTCCCGAAGCTGCACTATGCGACGCCTGTGGTCGAAGGTCCGCCACCTGTTAGTTTCTATGGAGATGCCATTGCTTTGCCTGGAATGTTCCGCAGTGTGGCTTTGAACTTCCATCTCCGCCGAGACAACAACAGGTGACGCCCAGTGAAAAACACAGGTCAGATCAGGCGAGCGCACGGAACTGAATCACTGCGACAAAGACAAGACTGGATGAAGAAGTGGACTAAGCGAATGTGACGCCACAGTGTTCAGCTCCAGGCAAATGAAGCTCATCGAGGCCGGCAGTTTTAGGGTGAATTTAGAGCCGAGTATCATATTTGGAATTTCGACTGTGAGCATCAACAACGAAAGAGTTCAAGTGTTTAAAGTGAATTTATGAGTAAGTCACAGAGTCAGTATACAGTACATAATACCTTACATGTATACTTGGACGTGTAGACGTGATAATATCATTTCCTTTACATATGTAAACATATCTCAAAGGGTCAGGGGAAGAAGTGTTCACTTTTTGAATCGCACCCTTTACCTATACTTAAGCATCACTACTGACGTCCGCTTTCCTCTGAATCATCTTCGTCACTGGTTTTACATCCTGTACAACTTGGATTTACAATGTCTACAGACAAAGCCATTTACAGTCATTTACTATACTAACCATTACATCACTGCATCACTATAACCACTCAGAATATTAGATTTGTATCATTTTTATACGCCCGTGATAAAACGGGACGTATTATGGTATGGCGCTGTCTGTCCGTCCGTCCGTCTGTGGACACTTCAAAGCTTTGAAGTCTTTGAAGCTTTGTCTTCATGAAGAGGCAAAATATCAATGTGCTTTTCTGTTGTTTACAATGTATAGGATTATTGTTTCCCTCTTGCCGTAGATCTGAACTCTCTTCTCAAATGTTCTGCTGCTGAAAGCGAGAACAACCCACATTCTCTGCTTCTTTGAGCTTTGACACATTAAGTAGGCTATATTATAATAATCCTATGAAATTAATTAGATCTACTTCATAATAAAACCTATGTAAAAATAATGTCATGTATCAGTACTCGGTATCTTCAAGTACTCAGAAAGAAGCAGTCGTACTCATTTTTGTGCATCCCTTTTTCATACTAAATACCTGGAAAAAGTCTATTTGATGGTAACATTTTATATAGAGCTTTTCCACCTTCAATGCATTTAAAGCACTTTTACATCAGGGAACCACGCCAAAGGACACAACAACAGCATTCTTCTTTGGGAGCTGGAATCGAACCACCAACCTGTGGGCCAGAGGATCTGATCACTCTCCCAATGATGTGTATGTTGAGAGCGGGATTCGAACTGGCAACCTTCAAATTAGAGGACGAGCACTATATCAAATGAGCTACTGTCACTAGTGTATAAAAAAACAATCGACAACAACAAAACTGAACACTTTTTTGCAGTTAATAGCTGCTTTTATTTAAATGAGTGCGCATCTACTCCTCAGTGGAATCGTCATGAGGAGGAGGGCGGGGCGGAGCAAAGTCGGCCATGTTGGGAAGGTCAAACACCACACAGCAGCTCAGGGCATAACGAGGGATCTCCATGTCCCGCACCTGAGTCCAAACTCCGGTCCTTGCATCAAAACATTCAGCACAATGAATGATGCCCTGATTGTACCCGCCTACAACATATAGCTGATTGTCAACAACCTCGATGCCAAAGTCGCTGCGCCCGGTCCACATGTTGGGTAGGGGGCGCCACGTGTTGGTTGCGGGGTTATAGGCTTCAACAGTGTTCAAACAGGAATACCCATTAAACCCACCAACAGCGTAGATTTCACTGGCATAGGCGATGACACTGACCCCAGAGCGCATGGTGGACATATCTGCTATCATGGTCCACTGTTCGGTTAGTGGGTTGTAAGTCTCAGCTGATGCCAGGTAATGTTCACCATTAAAACCTCCACAAATGTAGATCTTTCCATTGTACACTGTGCTGCTGGCACCGCCCCTCTTTTCGTTCATAGGTGAAATCATGGTCCACTGATTGGTCACTGGCAAGTACCTTTCGGCTGTCTTCAGCCAGTCCAGTCCAATGGACCCGCCTATCGCGTAGATCAAACCATCCAGCAAAGTCACACTAATGCCGCTCCTACGTGAATGCATGGGTGCTATTTCTTGCCACGTGTGAATTGCCAGGTCGTACTTGCAGGTAGTGTTGAGGTCGTGATTGCCGTCAGACCCTCCAATCACGTACACAGATCCATTAAGGAACACTGTGCCGTGATTGGCTCTTGGAGTCCAGTCATCATTAGCCACACCCACCCAGCGATCGGTGAGGTTGTCATAGACTTCAATTCTGTTGATTCTTCTTCTGTTTAGGCTATAGCCACCAATAACCATAAGCACCGCACTGGGCAGCCTTGGAGTGGCTAGACGAGTGGGGGGCAGGGAGGCATTGTACCTCCTAGCTCTTTCATCCAACATCACCTTTATGATCTTCGCCTCCACAATCTTCCAGTTATGAATGTAGTGGGACAGGTTATATCTAATCATGCACTGAGTGAAGTAATCAACATGGATCAGACCCAGACGGACTTTTAGTAGGAGGTCGGTCAAGTAGTGGTTCCTTTCCTCAGGAGCATGTACAATCCATCTGATGACTGCCACTAACACGGTGGTCTCCTCCTTCACGTTCAGCCGATCATCATCAATGACTGAACACAGGTCTTCCCTGGAGAGCTGGAAGAACTCTTCAGAGCTGGTCACCACCTCTTCGAAATGCTTCAGGACGTATAAGAAGGCTTGTTTCCTCAGCTGGGGGTAGTAGTACATGTTTGAGATACCCCATACAGTGATGCAGTTACTGGGGGACATTTGCTCCTTCATGACCTGACAGCAGACTTCGGTAATGCCGCTCACATCTAAGTAGTCAGCAGTTATAAAGAGCTCCTGGAGGTTTTCCTGGGTGATGTGCACCACCCCGGTGTAGCAGTAGTCCAGGATAATCTTCATGATATCAGCTGACACATTGGAGATCTCAAACACCTGGCAGTCAGGGCTGGACCAGTCAGTGAAGAGGCTTTTAAAGTATGTGCTGCAGCTACACAGAACCAGTTTGTGTGCTGGGAATTGCACGCCGGCCACGTTGAGCAAAGCATCGCACAACTTCTGCTCCCTCCTCAATTCCTTGAACACAGTGTTCATGTTTGGTTTTGTATTTGAAAATGGATATCTTTGCACAGAGACATGTCTGTCTCTCTTGCTAACTGTGATCGTTTCCATCTCTGTCCTTTTATGTTACGTGCCGTAGATCTGAACTCTCTTCTCAAATGTTCTGCTGCTGAAAGCGAGAACAACCCACATTCTCTGCTTCTTTGAGCTTTGACACATTAAAGCTTTGTAGTGTCTTTAAGTTCTGTTGCTGCAATCTGATTGGTGGAATTCCGATTCTAGAATGTGATGATGTCATACTCATACTCCTACTGCAAGAGCCAGATTTCCCTATTGATTATCCGTCCGTCCGTCTGTCCGTCTGTCCGTCTGTCCGTCTGTCCGTCTGTCCGTCTGTCCGTCTGTCTGTGGACAATTTCTTGTCCGCGCTCTAACTCGACAACCGTCTCACCTAGGAATGTCAAACTTCCAAACTGCACCAACAATTCATCTTTAACTAGGTTTGACAAATTCTAACTTAATTCTATATACAATAATTCAAAGTACGGGCGTATTTTGCCCCGCTGGCGGAGCTCTTGTTTAAACTGCTTAATGTTTGAACAGTGTTTAAGTTCGTCACTCAGGCTGTTCCATATTTTCACCCCACAAACACATACACAACAAGAGCTCCTCCAGCGGGGCAAAATACGCCCGTACTTTGAATTATTGTATATAGAATTCTAGAATCGGAATTCCACCAATCAGATTGCAGCAACAGAACTTAAAGACACTACAAAGCTTTGATGTGTCAAAGCTCAAAGAAGCAGAGAATGTGGGTTGTTCTCGCTTTCAGCAGCAGAACATTTGAGAAGAGAGTTCAGATCTTTCATGAAGACAAAGCTTCAAAGACTTCAAAGCTTTGAAGTGTCCACAGACGGACGGACAGACGGACAGCGCCATACCATAATACGTCCCGTCTTACACAACGGGCGTATAAAAACTCTTCACTGCTCGAGCATGTTTATATTTTGTCTGAACTATTGTCCTTAAATGTTTTTAAAACCAAACTGAAAGCCTTACAGACTCTGCCTCTATAATGTGCAACTGTTTTTCATAACCTGTGCCATTTTAATGTTGTTTGTTTATATGTACTTGTTTGGAAATTCGCTGCCTCTTGGCCTGGACTCCCTTGAAAAAGAGGTTTTTAATCTCAATGGGACCTTCCTGGTTAAATACAGGTTAAAAAAATAAATAAAAATTTCCTGTTCCTCTTAGGTCGTTCCCCACTTCTCTTTCTATAAATACATTTTGAATATTTACAGGTAAGGCGCCGGATTTGTCTGTTATTAATGTTCATATCTTGATTTACGGACAAATATTTCAATAAAATCCCAGGTTCATGTAGAGTGGGTAAGTAAAAACATAACACCAAAGAGACGAGTCTGACAGCGGCGATTACACAGAGATATGACGTTTTCCTCTATGTATGGAGCATTAGCGATGCCATTCTATGGAGAGCAGCAATGCCATACTCTGGAACATTCCAAGCAAAGCAATCAGATCTGCAGTGAGAGAAAGCAGGTGGCAGAACCCGTCTCCACTGGACAAGTAACACAGCGCAACTTTAATTACCCAAAAATACACATTTAAAGAAGGAAAATGTAACAAACAAACCAAAAGCACTATGGCAACTGAACTGCTTTTTAAATAAACAGGTTTTAAATAATACAATGAAGTCTGCAGGTGCCAAATTCTGGGTTAGAAATCAAATCAACCGCACAAAACTCCACCCTTAACAAACGATATAACAATTCTTCACTTCCTGTTTCTCGTTTAGTGTCTATCGTACGTTCAATGTCAAAAACACTGCCCTCTAGTGGCCCGTTTTAGCCCAAGACCAAGAACTGAGCCTTAAACCAGCCGTGTGTCTCTGAACAAAGTCAAACTGCAGCAGATTTAACGTGAGAAAAGACAAATATTTACTTACTGTTTAATTCAGGAGCTCGTCGGGTTTAGTTTGATTAAGATAAGAGTCCAAATGAGCTGAACCCCAGTGGCTGAACTAATACAGAGGAAGTTGTGCTGCTTAGTCCCCGGCCCCTGACAGGATACGTGAGTGTGTTTGGGGGGGAGGTATTTTCAAAGAGAGAGGAGGAGGAGGTGGGGAAAGGGGTGGAGAGATGGAGCGGTATTAATAGCTGACCTTCTTCGCCCACATTGAGAAACTAGAAACTCAATGGACTCAAGACACACTGGCCAGATGTCCTCAAAATGAACCGCAAACTCATTCTCTTGTCTGTTTCGTCTGTTTTTCCTCTAAGAATATTTAAGCGAGCATCGGAAAACTCGACATATCTGAAGTTTTACGTTACCAACGCGCTCCTACTCACGTTTCACTACCCAACGCTGCTGTCGCTATATCCAGGTTGAGCTCCAAAAGCGTGAGCTCAGCAGAAAGCAAAATATTAAAGGTTAGATCTGCAGAAATGGTTTTCACACGGGCAGTAATGTTGTTTAAGCCCATTTCTGATCAAGATCTGCGAAAAAGGTCCCTGCGTTTGACCCACTGCTCCAGACAGTTTGAAGAATGGGGCAAATGCAGAAGAAAAACGACCCCACGGAGGCAGAAAAGTGTTGATACAGTAGATCTGGGCCGGAGTGGAGCTAAAAAAAGGCGTCTGTGTGGCGATGGAGTCCAAACATTTAGAGGTTAGAGACGGCATTAAAAAAGATCTATTTTAATCCTACTGTAGCCACCAGAGCTTCACTCGTGATGGTTTTACTTTACTTTACAAAAACTTTACGCATTTTACTTTACAAGAACATCTGATACCTGATTTTTCCATGTTGTAAAGTAAAAATAGTTTAGCCCCAGAACAGAAATACTGTAAATATAAATCTATTGTTATTGTCTGATTATAAAGTGTCTCATTCTTCACAAACCAGAGAGAAAAGAGAGAGAAGGGAGAGAGGAGAGAGAAGAAAGAGCAATAGAAGAAGGATAGAGAAGAAAAAGAGAAGAGAGAGCGAAAGAGAAAAGAGAGAAAGAAGAGAGAGGAGAGAGGGGGAAGAGAGAGTGAGATAGAGAACAGAAAGAAGGGAGAGAGAGGATAGAGGGTGGAGAGAAGAGGGGCAGAATAGAGAGAGAAAAGAGGGAGAGAATAGAGAGAAAGAAGAAAAATAGGAAAGAAGAGAGAGAAAAGAGAGAGAGAAGAGAAAGAGAAGAAAAAGAGAGAAGAGAGAAGAAAGAGTGAGAGAAGAGAGAGGGAGAAGAAAAAGGAGAGAGTGAGAGAGAAAAGAGAGAAAGAAGAGACAGGGGAGAGAGACAGAAAAGAGAGAAGAGGAGATAGAAGAAAGAGCGAGAGAAGAGAGAGAGAGAAGAAAAAGAAAAGAGTAAGAGAGAGAAAATAGAGAAAGATGACAGGAGACAGAAAGAGAGAGAAGAAAAAGAGAAGAGAGACAGAAAAGAGAGATAGAGGTGAGAGAGAGAAGAGAGAGAAAATAGAAGAGACAGAGGAGAGAGAAAAAGAGGGAGAATAGTGAATAAGGAGGATGAGTGGAATGCATGGGGTAAATTGGGAATCATTTTGCAAACGGCTTTAAATGAACTCATTCTGTTTTTACGTCAGCGTATCAGCGTTTTCAGGCGTCCACACGGCGCCGGATCAGATCTGTGCTCAGGCGGGTCTGTGGGAGCTCCGGATCGTTCCGTCTCTGGAGCCGTTTTCCACTGCATTTGCAACGAAAACGACCGGAATACTGGTGTGGAGGATGTGCGGCTCCACGTTCATCACATACGGGAAGAAAAGAGTCACGATAATCACGAAATCAACACAACCAGAGCTTCAGGAACAACAGGGAGATTTGACACTTCTCTGATTTACTTTGATCTTCCTTCCCTTCATACTTCCTTATATGGAAACGTATTAGGCAAAGTGCTTCAAAAAATCCCCAAAACAGCCATTAAATAACAATATTCTTTCTTTTTTATTACAAAAAGAAAAATAAATAAACAGCATAAATACAGTAAATGTACGGCACAGTTCTCTTTAAAAGATGTGCGCGAAGAATAGAAAATGAAGCTTGTCTGTAAATGACATCACAGAAGAACTGTCCCTTTGCCTTTTGTTATAATGTAAAGCAAAAAAATAAATAAAAGTATGATCACAAAAGCGTCTAACCCTGTGTTTAGCTGCTAACGTCAAATCTGTGGATACAAAACACACACGTGGATGATCCAGTGCGACGAGGACAACACTGAACTGAAGTAAAAACGGAAAAAACGAAGGAAATCTCGGTTTGTACACGGCCTATTTTTATCGGTTGGCCTTCCTCGAACTGCTTTTAGCTCGATTTTATTCCTTATTTCTTTTCTATTTATTACAACTAAGTGAATTGTTTGCATCACTGTCTGTTTTTGTATCCTTTTTTTATGCTTTTTGTATCGTTCATTGCTGTTTATTATTATAACGTGGTAGAAAGCTAAAAACACTTTGCATGATACTCCCTCTTTTTTTTCTCTTTGTAAGTATTTTCAGGCAGCGCACGGAGGCCAAACAGTCGTCGGTTTGCAGCAGTTTGCAGACGTGAGTGGTTCTCGTTCCCGTCGTTCTCGCTCATCCGTCTGGAGCGGTTCTAGTATCCAAAAGTCTGTTTGATGGCCTGGAGGTAGAAGCGGCTCCAGCCTTCCCTGGTGCTGTCCTCACACCCGGAGGGGACGCCCTGAATGTCCACGCAAACACCCGTCTCCCCTCCTCTGTCCTCCAACAGAAGGATCACTGTGGCAAAGTGGTCTGAGCGAGGGAAGAAGAGAACAGGAAAGGAAGAAGGAGAAGGAGAAGAGAACAGGCGAGTTTCTGTTGGCGTTGGCGTAAAGTTTGAGGAAACGTTTAAAATTGTCACATTTTTTTTGATGCACTTACCTTTGGGCCATGACCTGAACCTCCACTTCATCTCGATGCCTTTGTCGGGGACCTGCAGAGACAAACACAATCGACTGTGTTGCCCAACGACACAAGAACAGTGGATAATCTAGAGCAGGGATTGAACTGCCACCCTCAGCCAGTGCTTTTTGCGTGGTCAGATTGTTCGGTGTGTGTGTGTTCTTATCACTTACCAGCTGCACAAACTGTCCGCTCACAGAACCGTCCAGGAGCTCGAACTTTCCTCCGTTACGAGCGTCGACCTGAGCGGGCGAACGAGTGAAGATCTGCACAAACTGAGGACGAAGGGGAAGAGGAGAGAGTCAAGCGTTATTATAGACTTTCTCTGCAGAATTCAGGTCTCTGGAGTGAGCTTCAGGAGGCTTTAGTTTTATATTTGTGTTTCAAATATAGTGGAGCCAAAGTAATAAGTAAAATATGACTCAAGGGAAGAACAGATCTGTACAGTACTTTTAAATTAGTTATTGACCACCTCTCATTATGTGCAACATTTTGAGGATTTTTTCCCATTCAAAAGGTTAAACATTTTGTTTTACCTCAGGGGTCATCAAACTAAGGCCTGCAGGCTGACTCCGCCCCTTTGACCGGCCCCTCTGCCCCTCTGCCCCCCAGCCCCTCTGCCCCTCTGCCCCTCTGCCCCTCTGCCCCCCAGCCCCTCTGCCCCTCTGCCCCCCAGCCCCTCTGCCCCCCAGCCCCTCTGCCCCTCTGCCCCCCAGCCCATCTGCTCCCCAGCCCCTCTGCCCCTCTGCCCCCACCACTTGAACCAGCCCCATGAGGCAATGGCCAATTTTTTTTAATTACTTTTTGGCAAATAATCACATATCTGCATCTTGTATTTTGTTGATTTGTTTTCAATTAAAAATGATATTTATATTAAGTATTTATCTTTATATTTAAATAATTATATGACGTATTTACATTTGCCGCCAAATTTTCGAGAACAGTGACAGTCAACGCACTCAAAAATAAAATAAATGGAATATCTGTGGTATTTCAGATTAAACCAAAGTGTGAAGTATTTACTACTTTTACAAACCACTAGTAACGATAAACAAATATGTGCCAGGAGTTCTGTGCTGATACAGTTTTGTGGACGGCTGTGCCAGGCTGATCATTTCTACTACACAATGAGGCTGGTGCTCATTTTGGTCTGAGTCGTGCACTTCTGTTATACGGCCCCTGACCCCGGCCCCCATCACAGTCTGGAGCGATAATGTGGCCCCCAGAGAAAGAAGTTTGGTGACCCCTGTTTTAACTTGTTAATCACTACAGCAACGGTCCAAAATGTCCACCAAGCTCATGCCCTTAAAGCCCTTAAAGCCCTTAAAGCCCTTAAAGCCCTTAAACCCTTAAATGTCCCTTACGTCTTGGCTGATGAAGGTGGCGTACACTTCGTCCAGTGTGGTGAAGAACGTCTCCTTCAGCTGGACGTTTCCAGTCGATGTCTTTGGTGCACTGCAGGGGGCGCCACTGGAGGGGGCAGAGCTGATCTGTCCACATGAGTCAGATTTAGATGATGATATCAGAGGATGAAGACAAATCCTGTAAGGTCTGACCTGGGTTTTACTCTGCACCTGTGGTTTGCTCTGGGCTGGAGTGGGCGGAGCTTTTGGTCCATTGACCGTGGGCAGAATCATCCCCTGACTGAACTCTGAGGAGGAGGAGAAGAAGAAGAAGAAGAAGAAATACAGTGAGTTATAACAGGGAACGTGCACTTTGCAAATTTGTGCAGCGCTTTGGAAACTGTTTGTTTCTGAAATGTGCTATAGAAATAAAGTGGACTGGACTTAAATTACTGACAGGACGAGAGTGTGAGGCAGAAATAATATAATATGCAGACTGATAAATGTGTTGAACACAGTCCAGAGTGCAACACATGTCAGCTGTTCATGAGACACATCTGATTTTTGACTAATTTAGTTAAGTGAATAGAGCAGTCATTTTTCCAGATGCACAAATGCAAAAAGAATTTAGCTTCGTTCTTTTTCAAAAACAAAATATTCGGATACAAAAAGGGTAGCAGCATCTATATTGTGTTATTCCACTAGTCCAATGAGGTTAATTTGGTCTTAATAATTTATGTTATTAGGTTCTTTTTTCAGACCAAGAGTTTGTTTTCATACCTGACAGTTTGGACTTCCTCAGAGTGGACGACCTTCACCGGAAGGAAGACAGAACCTGTATAAATGATGTGACCGGACACAGCAACATCACGTGACTCTGAGGAAGAGCGAGTGAGCCTGAACCTGTCAGGCACGAAAACAAACCTTTGGTCTGAAAAAAGAACCTAATAACATATGAGAGTCACTGTTGCTCTGGACGATGGACTCAAACACCTGTGACGGATTCAAGATGGATTTGTGTGAGTTTGTGAACTAAGAAACAGCCACTGTGAAGCTTCCTGTTGCAGGGTAGTAAACAGTACAGAGTACAGTACATAATATATAATATAGTCCAGTGGTCCTTAACCTGAGTTCATTCGATCCCCAGGGGTTCGGTGAGTCAGTCTCAGGGGTTCAGGGGTCAGACTCACATCCAACTCTCATCACTGGTGGTGTCACGCCCCGTTTGGTTATTGGCTGCAGGAAATTTTGCGTGTGCAATAGTCATGATGGTGTCGTGTCATTTCTTTCTTAATATTTTCCCTTCATACTAACTATGTCAAGCAAAAAAAAGGTAACGTACCCTGTTATTGCTAAGAAAACTCGGGAGATTTTCATACCATTTGTTACAACATGTCTTTGCGAGTAATTCTTTTCAAGGATGCGGGACATAAAAACGAAGAAAAGGAACAGACTTTGTTGTGAAAATGACATGAGAGCGGCACTTGTGGCCAAGGTGAAGCCGCACGTTTCTGAACTGGTCTCTAAAAGGCAACAGCAGAAGTCACACTGGTTATTTTTAGTAAATAATTCATTCTTATGTTCTTGTTTTTGTGTGAAAACCGTGTTTTGATGGTTTTGTTCTTTGAACACAGTGATGTTGATGCACGGTTCATTTTGTGCACCAATAAAATATATAAATATATCTCCCTGTGTTTTGAATTTGAAAAAAACATGTTTTATTTTTCCAATTAAGAAGGGTTCAGTGAATGTGCATATGAAACTAGTGGGGTTCAGTACCTCCAACAAGGTTAAGAACCACTGATCATTACCAGACTTGAGCTGTTTGGTGTAGTTGTCCAGGGCGCGGCGGACTTCAGGGACGCCTTTGGTCTTCATGAGCTGCACCAGAGGAGTGGGAGGGTGGTCTGGACACAGCGCCACAGAGATCTGAGCAACAGGAAGAAATAAAGATCAGACATGTTTTTGTTCAACTAAACCTCAGTTAAATCAAAATAAAATAGATTTGTTAGACTGGTGAATGAGCCGTGTGCGTGACAGAGCCTGTAAAGTGCACGAGTAAGTGCGGAAGGAGTCACTTCACTTTTAGAACTCACATCCAGGTCGTCGGCGTCGTTTTCGTCGGACAGATTGGCCACGTCCACGGTGCCTCTGTACTTCACTCCGGTCTTGGCCGTTCCTAAAGAGTCGGTCATTTATGAGTCTGTTCATGGATCCTTACAACATTCATATAAACAGAGCGTAAAGGTGCACTGTGGAACTTTCCTGGCTCTTTCTCATGTCATTACGTGTCATTACGTGTACTGAAGAAGAAGAAAATACACTGGAAAAAACAGCTTTCTTTCTTTCTGAATGCCGAGTCCCCCTAGTTTAATGTCATATTGTGGAAGATTTCAAGAAAGGAAATAACATCTCCATAAGAACAAGCAGGTAACGGACCCGTCACCATGAAAGTTACACAGTGCAGCTTTAGCGCAGGTCCTTTTGGTTTGGTGCAGGCGCAGGTTCTGACCGGTCCAGTTGGCGCGGATCACCCACTCGTAGAAGTAGAAGAGTTTTCCTTTGCGGTTGTTGACGCAGGCCTCGCCCTCCAGTTTGCTCACGTCGGTCACCAGACACACGCCCTCTGGCCCCTCCACCCGCACGTCCTGCAGCAGGGCCTTCAGACGCCCCTCCGACCAGGACGTCACGTCACGCTCCGTCCTGCAGTCACACAAGTCAAATAAATCCCTTAAAGATATTTATCCAAAACAAATGTCAGAGAATTCATTATAGTTTTTGTGTGGGATTGAAGTTCTGCTCGAAACATTTTACACTGGACATTTGTCGACTTGTATTGACTGCAGGAAAACAGCAGCACAAGTAAAGAAGAAGAAACTGACAAAGAAACGTCTGCATTTGATGAAAAAAAAAAAAAGGAAAATAATATTTGCATTTCATTTTAAAGATGCAATATGTGACTTTTCTCGTAGGGATTCACCACCTGTTTGTCTCTACGGAGAGTTATGGAATATTACACAGTATGACATTAAACTTATCAATAATATTACTGTTATAAATAAAATATTATTGGCCTGCTGCCATCTTCTTCTTGTCTCCATAGAGATAAATAGTTTAAAGGGACAGTTCGGAATTTTGGACCTTTTTCAGAGTGTTGGAGACGTGTGGAGCCACTTTTTAAAATCTTCCCTCCAGTCCTTGTATTTGCAGAGGTTGCTGGTGCTAGGCTAGTGCATGTCAATGGCCACAGTCGTCCTGCCACTAAAAACAGTCTTACCCACTCCACACTAGTGTTGGGCAGTAACCAAATTTTTATACAGTTAAATCGGCTCAGCATTTTACCGGGGTGTACCGTATTACTGTGACTAACTAAGAATTATTTTGTAGCTGTGCCTAAACCCTTCAGAAACAGAGTCGCAGCTTTATATTTGAAGATGAGGCACAAGTTCTGATCAAACCAAACTCTGCAGCGCGTTCGATCGCATCAGCATCAGCGCACGAGCTGTTTTTATCAGCGTTTATAGTTTATGCAAATGAGCCATGCGGTTTTAAGTTTTGTTTCTGTAAAATGTAAACAACTTTTTGATACCGCAGGATACCGTATTACCGCCCAACCTTATTAGTCCACAGTGCAGCCGAGGCAAAACTATTAGAACTCCAGACTGTCCATGTGAATGTTTGTGTCCATAGAATAATTTTAGAAGTAAAACCAACCGTGGCATTTGAAGGATTTATGTCTGAGCAGCAGTGAGTTGTACTTCCTGATAGAAGCTCGGCAGCGGCGGACTGATATATGAGAAAATAGTCCCTCAACATGCGACGATTCATGCGATGCAAGGTTAGTTTTATTTCAAACATTAATCTATCAACATAAAGGTTCACATGGACAGTCTGGAGTTATAATAGTTTTGCCTCTGGTCTGTGGAGTGGGTCAGACTGTTTTTAGTGTCAGGACTACTATGGCCATTGACATGCACTAGGCTAGCACCAGCAACCTCTGCAAATACAAGGACTGGAGGAAGATTTAAAAAAGTGTCTCCACACGTCTCCAACACTCTGACTCACGAGGAAACGAGGCCCTATGTCCAAAATTCCAAACTGTGCCTTTAATGCGATACTGTGGAATGATATATGATATAAGAATGAATAAATCCGCTGTCAAAACTAAGTCCTAAGTCATGTTATGTGACTACAGACCACCAGGCGTTTGTGTGACCGAACCTGTGACTGTAAAACTGTGAAGTTGGAGTAAATCGATCATAAAACGAAGAAACAACAGATAAAACACAATAAAACACGGTAATATAACTGTAAAACTCACCAGTGCCAGTTGTTCACATTAGTGGCGTCTGCACGTTCCTCCACAATCCACCGGGGGTCGCCCTCTCCCCACTTCGCCATCGCTCAAAAAGGTTTAAAAATCCAATGATCCAACTCCAAAAAAAACTAACTACACAAAATTCAGGTCTGGACGCTAAATATTCGTATTCTTGCAGTAGTTGTAGTAATCCAAGTACACAGGAGCCAGTTGAAGTAGTAGTTGTATTCGTAAATAGTGGCTTGTGTCTTCTGGAGCGACTGTAGGCCTATTTATAGGCAGCCTCAGCATGTGTCCAGGCTGGGGAACTTACTGGAGCTCTCTGCTTTAAATAACTGAAAAAGCCCATGTACAACCCTGTAGTGACCCCTCCTCCTGCGCAGAGGGGCCCGAGGAGCCAAAAATACTGTTCAAGTAAGAGTACTTCAAAATAAAAGTACAGGTATTTACAGGAAAAGGTAGTTTGAGCCAAAGTAGAGGTCCAAGATACTAAAACTGCAAACTTTATTTCTATACTAAGGCTTAGACTTGATACTCAATACTGATTCTGATCGTACGATGATAATAAAACACTAGAATGTGATTTCCAACGTTAAATAATAGCACTTTCTTTTATATTCCCATGTGCTCTTATATCTGTGTCGTCCCTCAGGGGTCCAGGGCCGTTTACTCGTCTATGAGCTCTTATATTTGTTCAGATACAGCTCAAGATCGTTTAAAAAAATTTCAGGAAAGGTTCATTTTTGTCCTGTAAATGTGATTTTTTTAGTATCAATACCTGCTCAAGTAAGGGTCTAGTTTCGATTCAAGTTTTAGTATCGATTCGTATTTGATTTTTTTTGAGGGATTAGACAGATATAAGACCACATGACAATAAATAACAACTATTTAATGTTGAAAGTCACATTCTAGTGTCTAAAGAAAGTGTTTTTTAATATCAAAGTGGCCTCAGAAGCCGTATTGAGTATCGAGTCTGTTCCTTAGTAGCAAAATCGAGAATAAAATGTTAGCATCATGACAACAATACTTGCAGCTTCCTGTTATACGAAGCCAAGCAAACATAGGACGACCAGATTTTCAGAATTAAAAGCTGGGACAGACCTGCGTTGGGATGTTTGGTATAAATAAAATTGTGAAAAGAGCGCGTAACATTGTCCTTTCTCGACTCACTTGCAGGTTAATCATAATCGGAGGGACTGTTGTTGCATTTGTTGGTCACTTTCACGCCTGGTTTCTTGATTTTAGCTAAAGAAATGACAATAAATTCCCCTCTTTACTGTCAGAAATGGTCAGAAATGGAGACAACTGGGACATTTCTTGTATAAAACTTGGACAAATCACTGGTTTGGGATAAATCTGCTGGGACAGGGGACACAGGGCTCAAAACTGGGACAGTCCCGGGCAAAAAGGAACGTCTAGTGATTCTAAGTAAAGTAAAAGGTTGAACACATATCACTGTATAAGACAATGTACTGAAAACGTTACTGTAGAAAAGTTTCAACACACATGAAGACCACAGCTGTCGAACCCAAGCACCTTCTGTTCAGGCTATTTCCAGCGCCGCTAAAGATAGAACCGGAAGAGGCAACGTTTCAGACTAAGGCACAGGAAGACAAAGTTTAAGGTAAAAGTCGCACTGTGGAAGTTTTCTGGTGGAGAGTCTGCTGTCTGCTCGTCCTCCTGGAGATGTTATTGTTACAAGTGTTGTTAAAATGCAGCTGTCTTTGAATAAATGAGATAGAAACGCTTAATACTGTCACGTGGAATATTCCAGGCAACACAAGAACATGAAAATGAGCAGAAGGAACTCTCTCTGGTCATTATAAACCTCTGTCTTTGCAGTGAAACCTGGAGGTTCTGAGCTTTCACATGAGGCCCGTCCATAAACTAGTGCTGAGGATAAGAAAAACATGTACAGTCGAGACCAAAAGTTTTGAGAATGACACAAATATTCATTTTGGTACCAGAATGTCCTCCGAGAGCAACTTTTCCCAACCATCCAAGAGCAGTTTGGTGATGAACAAAGCCTTTTCCAGCAGGATGGAGCACCTCGCCATAAAGCAAATGTAATAACGAAATGGCTCTGGGAACAAAACATAAAAAAAATTTGGGTCCATGGCCAGAAACTCCCCAGATCTTAATCCCATTGAGAACTTGTGGTCAACCTCAAGAGGCGGGTGGACAAACAAAAACTCAAAGCACTGATTATGCAAGAATGGACGGCCGTCAGTCAGGATTTGGTCCAGAAGTTGATGCCAGGGAGAACTGCAGAGGTCTTGAAAACGAAGGGTCAACACTGCAAATATCGACTTGAGGCATGAACTCAGTGTAATTGTCAATAAAAGCTTTTGATTCTTATGATATGGTTGTAATTATATTTCAGTAAACCATAAAAACATCTGAGAAAACACCTAAAAACCCCGAAGCAGCTGTGAAAATGTAATATTTGTGTCTTTCTCCAAACCTTGGGCCACAATTGTATGCATCTTCCATCTGCAGGTTCTAGCTCTGGTAACGCAGCCTTCTTTTTATAAATGGTCATGGTCCCATTTTTATACAGCGCTTTCCCATTCACTCACCAGTGTACGCAGACACTGGGGGCGAGGTAGGTTAAGTGTCTTGCCCAAGGACACAACTGAGCCACTGTTGCCCTATATAGTATCATAGTATAGTACGACTTATGGCTGTATTGGCTCAAAAGGTGCTTCTACTAAATACTGAGCAAAGGGTCTGAATACTTATGGCCATGTGATATTTCGGGTTTTCTTTTGTAATGAATCTGCAAAAATGTCAACAATTCTGTGTTTTTCTGTCAATATGTGGTGCGGTGTGTACATTAATGAGGGAAAAAAACGTTTAGCAAACAGCTGCAATATAACAGAGTGAAAAATGTAAGGGTGTCTGAATACTTTCTGTACCCACTGTGTACCCTTATAGTAGCTTTAAGGGTCCAAAACTACGCAAATTTTCCTCTTGTGAGCTTTTAGACACGTTATAATGTTGTAACCGCCTCAAAAACAGACCTGAAGTTATGTTTTGTTTCATTCACACGTTTGACTAACCCCGTGAACAGCTCCTTTTTTACATTTTGTTCAGTAGAGAATAGTTATTTCCAGCGCTGAAATGATCAAAATGGTTCTAGTGAAGGTGTATCGAGTTTAGAAACACAGTGGAGCACTTCCTGTATCACCACATGACGTCATAAGGTGGAACAGTGTTTTCAGTTTGAGAGAACTCAGCCTAAATCTTCAGGGTTTGTGTGTTAAACATGTGCGAATGAAACAAAACGCAACTCCAGATACGTTTTTGATAAGGAAACAACATTATAAGCTCAGAAAATAGCGAAATATTGTATGGGCCCTTTAAAAATAATAACACTGACAGATCCCCTCCATTTCAAAATATACAAACACACACCTTCAGTCTATTTTCCAATTTTTTATTCAAATAAAAAAGATGAACATGTCCTGTAATGTGCGACTGGAGCAAACCAAGGTACAGTTAAAAATAATCATTTGAAAAGGACACTTTATTATTAAACTCTCTCACACAGAACAGGATGCAGCTACACTTTAAAATTATTATCAAAATACAACATTTCTTTATTATCCACCCGAATATTTTAGTCATTAATAGTGTTTTTCCATCGTAACCCACCACACACTGCAGTTTGAACATGGGACAATCACACTAGACAAAAACGCATTCGGCAAAACATGAGGAACGAGCCTATATCCACTTCATCAACTCATTTTCTTTCTGTACATGATTATAACAACAATAAAATATAAAATGTAGTGTACTTTGAGCTTTTGTCCACGTTATTGGCCCCTTATGCATACACAATTTAACCTATGATATACTGAAGTTGCGGATGAACGGGTAAATATATAAAAAAGCAGGTCTTTTTTAAAGTTTAAGTGCAGCGATTTTAGTAGCAAACTTGGCGCAACTAAAACCAGGAAGAGCTTTGCAAAACACTGGTCCATCCAGGGGAAATGTAGAGTTGTATATACTATAAGTCTGAGCAACTGTAGCTTCCAAAATGGTTTGAACAATGTGTAAAATCTGAAAAAAAGTAGTTTGCATAATAAAGTGTATATTGTTTCTATAGATATGTCTAAGTTCTGCTTCAAATGTTCCAAAATATGGCATTAAACAGCTTTAACTTTGCATGAATTCAGCTACAGGTGGCTTTATGGCTCAAAAATCCCTAGAAAAACAGGTATTTTGGCTGAGAGGGTCGCCTCTCCACTGATCTGACCTGTAACTTGGCCTCATTTTGACATGACAGAAAGGTTTAATGCCGTACTATGAAACATTCCAGACAAAGCGATAATATCTCCATGGAGAAAAGCGTTTGACGGACCCTCCACCGGAAAAGCAGCGAGTATAAACTGAATAAAGAAGTGGACTAAGGGAGTTTGACGTCACCCGCAGCGGTCGGTCCAGTCAAATGAAGCTCATCGGAGGCTCTGTTCTTACGTCACAAACCAGGAAGACGTTTGGAAACACACGATGACGACTTCCGGCGTAGTTCCCGACACCGACTGTGATCAAACCCACAGAAGTAAATGTGATGGTTGGTAAAATGAAGACTGTAGACGTACGTGTGGTTTGGAATCATCTGGAATTCGGAGCTCTCATTCTCTTCTAATTTGTTGTGCGTCAGTGGGGAAAATGAGGAAAACTGAGGTACGGTTGAAACTGTCGATTAGCATAACGGACATAACATAACGTAACGCTACAATGACATGGAGATGAAGAAAACAGACATTTTCTCATTCTTCCTCAATTTTGTCAGATTTACTACCGCAAACAGAGCCCGTCGGAAGTCGTCGTCGCAGGTTTCGCAAACGTCTTCCTGGTTTGTGACGTAAAAACGGGAACAGAGCGGCTAATCTGCAACAAAGTCCCGTCTTCGGAAATCCGAGTGCGCGACCAAAGGAGCCAATCAGGAGCGAGGTTGTTGCGTCCTTCCCACACGCATCGCGATAACCGTCGCTCCAACCTGCTGCTAACGTGAACGGGAGCGAGTTTGGGGAATGAAGGCACCTGATTGGTCTGTTGTTAACGTTCATATCGTGGTTTTACAGACAAAATACTGAAGAAAAGCGGTTAATACGAACATTTTAAGACCAAAATGACGAGACTCGTAGCAGCAGTTACAGAGAGAGGTGACGGTTTTTTCAGCAGAAGTCACTTGGCCCCAGACGTCAAAGGAACCACTTTGCGCACATGATCACTTGGCTAAAACGTTAGATATGTCCATGTATATTACTATAAAAATGCTAGCGTAAGCATTTGTCCGCTGAATACATGTTTTCATATGTACAAGAAATGATTTTAATGTTTTGTTTTAACATGTTTTACACATTGATCCAACCTTTTTAGAAATTGGGTTTGTATTGGACAAATTTAGACTTTTTATGTCCGTTTGAAAACGTATGTCCCACTATGTCGTCACTCTGGTCTTTGGTGAAAATTAAAATCCCTAATACGCAAAGAAACAGGCAAAAAACTGCGCGTTATTTGAGCTTAAAAACATAGTTAAAGCTGGATTTTAGCCCATATTTTTAAATGACCTACTGCGGAAACGTGTGGAGACCTGAGGACGTCTCACAGTGTCTTAGCGCTCGAACTCAAACGTGAAGGAGACAGACGGATGTGGCGCCGGGGGGAGCCTGGGCAGCGGGGGGGCGCCGTTACTGCCGCTCCACATAGTTGGCGGGAAACAGGCCGTAAGCGCCGCGGCAGACCCCTCTCCACCAGCCCTCGTCGATCATCTCGATGTTTGTGATGATGTCGTCGGGGTCGAAGGAGATCTCGTCGTCGCCGGCTGCGAACAGAGGAACGGGGTGAAGTAAAGGCGCGTTATGTAACATTTCTACCACTGGATTGTCGCCATGGAGATGTGCGAGCGAGAGATACAGGACTTCATACATGCCACAGTCCATACAGATGTTCAGAAACTCAACCTAATGCGACAGATAAGCCCGTGTTTCTGTCAATCATCGTATCTTTGCACCATTTCATTACGGCCTCTTGTTTATAACTGTGATATACTGTATTTATATTACTGTATTTTTGGGTGGGTGCGACTTATACTCAGGTGCGACTTGTATATAAAATTTATAATCTCACATGTTGGTTATTTTCACACTGACGGCCACGAGGGGGCGCTCTAGGCTTGTGTGCCAGTATCTGCTGCTCCCGTTACTCCTGCACCACTGAAAATTTTAAGTTTAAACATCAATTTATAAAGAGAACTGAGAAAAACTGAACACAAATGCCCCCCATAAAATCAGATTCTGCAGATTACAAGCTGCAAGTGGTGAAATCTGCAGCTGAAAACAGTGATCGAGCAGGAGAAAGAAAGTTTGGAGTGAGCGAGAAACTTGTAAGAGACTGGAGAAAAGCGGAGGAGACTTGAACTGCAACGAAGAAAACAAAAAAAGCGGTGACTGCTTCATGAACGCAACCGCCTCCATCAGAGCACGAACGGTGTCCTAAAAACTGCAGCAGATTTCCACACCGAGGCCGACAGTTTGAGGTGTTGAAATGTCTGTTCTTGATTTTGTCAAATAAATTTCCTCCCCAAAAAAATGTGACTTCTAGTCCAGTGCGATATAAGTTTTTTAATAATAATAATATAAGGTATTTTATTTATTTGGCGCCTTTCTGGACACCCAAGACACAACAGCTATAGCACTTTTCACACACACGTCCTCAGAGACGCTTTACAGAGCTTTATTTACACAGTATTGTTCATTCACTTCATATGGCCGTAAGGTGATGGTTGTAAGCTACAACTATTTGATTTTACTGGTTTTAATGTCTTAATGAGGACGAGTGGAGTTAAATAGAGCTTTATTTTCTATTGGACATGTTTTTGAATTGTATTGTGCAGCAACTGTTTTGTTTATGAAATGAGCTTTTCTGTCCAATGTCAATTTCCTCACTTAAAAAGGTTCAAATTTCATTACAATTCACCACATTTCTGTAGTACCTCTGACCTCCATGGAACCAAATCATTTTTTACAGTTATTCTGCGTGTTTTTTGGACTTAAAAGTGTTAAAATGTCATGTGGTGCCAGTAATAACAGCAGTAATTCTATGTCTTTAGGCCTATCTGCATGAGATTAGTGTTACCTGTGGACTTATGGTGATTTATAATAATTGCGGAAGAGGCCTGAGATCTTAATCCCGTACAAATGTGTCATGTCTGTAATTTGTAAAGTAAAAATTCTGCCTCAAATGACCAACTATATTTCTCTAAACATGTCTGGTGATAATACTGGTCCCGTGCGAATCTGCATCTCTCTGTATTTGGCCTCCTTTTCCATCTTTTTCTTTTCTTTCCGCGTTCTTTTCTCTTTTAATCTCCGTGTCAATGTCGGTAAAATAGAGTAATTTTCGGACTTTGCTCATCCCGAGCGAATGTGCTACAAGTAACACAGAGGTGGGGCGGTCATTTGCAAATTCCCAGACGTCCTGGGGTTGTACTTCTCCTTTGCGAATAGGCCTTAAGTCTACGTCAAACTTTATTACTTTGCCCGGAATGTTTTTACACTGGAGACGAGTGCATGACTTCACCTGGCAAAGAGGTTTTTCAAGGTATTTTTGAGCAAAATAAACACATGTGATTAAATAAATGCACAATAGAAGAGTTTAATGGCACTGTGGAACATTGCAGGCCAAGATCTTCCGTCCAAGTCCTAAAACCAGGATCGGCGTCGCTTAAATTCCGAGATCAGAGGAGATGGGGAATTCTCAAAGGGAAATCGTCATCTATTTAACAGTTTATTCCCATTTGCCAATACGTGGACCTTAACCAGGCCTTACAGACACATTTTGATCACTTACCAAACATTATTTCCATCAGCGTAACCATCTATGTATATGAGGATTTTCATTTTTGTCACTATCACTCAATCCTAACAGGAAAATGTAAAGAATAAAAGAGAAACTGACCGGCCTGGTAGTCGTACAGAGCCACTGCCGTGATCCCCAGGTCCTCTCCATAGTCGTACTGCTGAGTCTCTGTAAAAACAAAGCATTAAAATAATAAACTTTCAAGCAAAAACACAAGATTTTTCGCCAGGACAAATAAAAACGTCTGGAAATACAGTGTTTAAAAGGTAAAACTCTCTTTCCTCACCTGTAGCCGTGTTCTCCTCAGTGTGGTAGCTCCTCTCTGGTTCGGGATCTGCTTCGTAAATGTGCTCCTGTCCGTTCTCCCCAGACGCTTCCTCCACCTCATGGACGTTCTGGAGAAGGCAAAAATATCATAAGGTTTATTTCTGCTTCATTTAAGCCAACTTTTATGTGTTTTTTTACTGCTGAATGTTGTCCTCCTGCAGTCAAAGTAGTTAAGGTCCTACAGGTCCTAAAGACCTACAGATCTGGAAAAAAATAAGAGACCACTGCATTTTTGTTCTGAAATCAGAGTCTCTACATGAGTGACGGACGTTTTATTCCAGCGTCTGTTTAATTCCAACACAAACACACCTCATTCTGCTTCATGAGGCTCTGATGAGGAGATCACCTGAACCAAACCTGATTTAAGGAGGAAAAGGAGAAAAACCACTGCTGTGTTCATCGTTATTAGTATTATTCCACCAAATATTGATTTCTGAACTCTTCCCAAGTTAAAACATTAATATTGTGTTGGTTTAAAATGAATATGATCTTGTTTTCTTTGCATTATTTGAGGTCTGAAAACATTTAATCTTTTTTGTTATTTTGACCATTTGTCATTTTCTGCAAATAAACGCTCTAAATGACTATATTTTTATTTGGAATTTGGAACAAATGTTGTCAGTAGTTTACAGAATGAAACAAAAATGTTCATTTTACTCAAACACAAACCTGTAAGTGATCAAATCAGAGAAGCTGATCATTTTGCAGTGGTCTTATTATTTTCCAGAGCTGGATATGACAATTTACATAATGAGTAACTTTATTCTGGAAAGTGGTGGTGTTCAGAATAGAGTTATTATGCTCACATTGAATCTGTCTTTTTATACATTAAAAAGTGCACTACCTTTTCTGGTGGAGAGTCCATCACTTGGCAGTATGACATTAGACCTGTGCCTCTCATTGATTACACCAAGGAAAACACTGCGTTACTGAATTATGTGATCAAACACAATTCAGGTTTCTAACAGCATGATACAGAAAGAAAAAATGTGCACAGAAGAGCAGCCTGTACATTTACTCGGGTGAAGGGAAACGACTATAACATGGTTAAAAGCTCTAAAGAGTTGAATTTGCAGAATACGTCTGCTTTAAACACATCTTGTAACTGTTGAACTGAGTGAAAAGAACGAAGAAGGATTCTCCTTTTTGAACACAGCGACATGAGCCCATTCAAGCGTCTGAAAAAATAATCTGAAAAACCATCGCACGATCCGAGTCCTTGTACCTGGTACAAGTTTTCCTCGGGCTCGGGCTCGGGCTCCGGCTGAGGGGAGGGGCTGGGCACGGGGGACGGCGTCTTCGGGGCCTGTTGGACTTTGCGGCGCTGCTCCTCCTGCTCCATCTTCTCTCGGGCCTGACGTCGGGCCCTCTCCTCCTCCGCCCTCTTCCTGTCCTCCTCCTCCTTCTGTTTGGCGATGTTCTCAAACCGAGCCTTTATGTTGCCTGCGCTGCTGCCGGCTGGAGACAAAACCAAAGGGATTTTTAAGCATCATTAGCGCCATATTCACTTGATTATGGGGTTAGGGGCCGCACGATCTCACAAAAAAATATTATTATTGCAATATTAGAAAGAGCAACCATGATATGACCTCTACACACCAGAACACCAGAACCAGAACCTTTGAATCTTGATTATGTGTTAAATGCAGTTTTGTGCACATTTGTTTACATTTTAGAGAAACAAAACTTAAAACCACATGTCTCATTTGCATACAGCTCATTTGCATACAGTATAAGCGCTGATGTGTTCAGCTTCTGAGGGACTAAAGGACACGACTCAGTGGAATATGAGTGTTCTCTCTGTGACACAGGGATGTGCTGCTGATGCCGAGTCTGTTCTGTGCGTATGTCGCGTTGCAGATGGTTCATGTTAAACTTTTCAGAGATCGTACGAGTGCAGCAGCTTCACTGATGTCGCTACAGCCGCTTTATTTATGTTGCTCTGGTTTTTCTCTACCGGAATACTGGTTTATTCGGGATAGTGAAACCGGGATACTGCAGAATGTGTCGTGTAATAGTGGTATCAGTGCGTGGTATCGGCCAATATTTAATGAGTACAAGTATATTATGGAAAAAAAAAAATAATAAAAATATGGAATAAAATAAAGAAGTATCGGGCCGATACCTGATACCAGTATCGGTGCATCCCTACTTATTAATCCACAGATAAAAGCTGACACAGACGCCATGAGGCCAAGTTACAGGTCAGATCTGTGGAGAGACGACTCCACTCACAATAAAAATGCATTTTTTTCAGCAGGTTGTAAACTGAACATAAGCAAGATGTCAATGCTATAGTAATGCCATACTGTGGAACATTCAAGATAAAGAAACATCTCCATGGAGATCCAACCCAGAAAAATAACACCTGAAATGTAATGTGATTTTTTTGTCTTCATTTTCCTTGATTTCCCTCGTTTTTCCATTTTAGTCTGGTTTTGGTCCCAGTTATATTCAGGCATTTTCATCTTTTCATCTAAAACAACTTGCATAAAAAAGTGTAAAAATTGCGCAATTTTTATTTTATTTTATTATTTTACTCTCTTTTATTTTATTTTTATTTTATTTTATATTTTATTTAATTATTATTATTATTTTGTTTATTCAATTGTAATATTTTACTGAATATTTCTTCTTTCTCGTATAATTCAGCCCAAACACTCACCAGCTTCCACAGGTTTGGTTTTCTGGTAGGAGGAAGCCGGTTTCTCCACATCCTCAAACGTCCCTGCGCTCTGTGAACAAGCAGAGAAGAAGAATAAGTTTTTACTGAACAAAACACACAGCTGAAATTAAAATAAACACATTTAAAACGCGCTATACCTGATTTTTACTGTCTGAAAAATGTAAAAATCAGAACTGGTGTATTTGAAACAGTGGACCAAAGTTATTCCTCATTTACCTTATGCACTCAGAGCATCTTAATTAGAATTTTTCATAACTTTTAGAGACCAGAGTGGAGTTTTGCTATTACGGTTAAGTTAACAACAACAATTAGCATGTTAACTGCGCACTTCTTGATTCCCAGACACTAAAACATGTTAAAATTAGAAGCAGACAGCACACGGTGGACTTATTTTGGCCTCTAGAGCTGTTTATACAATATATCTGTACCGGAATAAGACAAATTTTGCTCAAATATATGAAAAAAACTAAAACAAAAAAAAACACATTACCTTGTCCATACGATCATTCTGGACTCCAAATTTCCCTCCAAATCCGACTGAATAATCTGTAAACAAAGACAAATTCAAAACTCAGATATTTTCACTTTTTAAAATCTGAACCACACTTTGTCTGAACTTAAAGGGGAAGCATAACGATTGGTTTATGGAGCTCAACTGTGACCGTCTGGCTCCAGAAGTACATTTCTCGTTCATTTTTCTCATGAAACTTACGAAAAAAACTAAAAATTATTATAAATGTTTGAAAGCTTCTCCGGGGTTAATCAGCTTTGTGGTAACTAATGACCACAAGACCAATAATATTATTCAAAATCTGCTTCTCAAATGTTATAAATTGCAAAGTTATTCAAACATTTTGCTGAATCTTGGGGTTTAAATGTGCTTTTTGGACTTTAAATCAACCGCGTTATGGATATTCATTAGCCGGTTAGCCTTCAAACTCTTAATATTTACATTTTTCGAAAAGTCTATGGGAAAAACGAACGGAAAAGTTACTTCCAGAGCCAGAATGAGCTTGAACAGACCGGAATATTGAGCTCCACTGTTGCCGTCTTAAGTTCAGACAAAGTAATTTCAGGACAGACTGGGGCTGGGAGCGTCTTCTATCTGGTTTAACAAAATAATCATGCTGCAGGAGAGACTTGGGACGGGTAAAGCGCTGGTCTGAACATGGAGCTTCATGCACAAACAAAAGAGAACAACAGGGGGCGCTGTATCTACGCAGCAATAACACAATACAAGGAAATCAAAACTATGATACAGAAATATTTGCATGATTACAAGGTGCACTACGTAACATTTCTGGTAGAAGGTCTGCTGCCCGCTTGTCTCCATGGAGATTTTATTGCTTTCTGTCATATGTATTAATTAAGGCGTTAAGCTTATCTGTCCTTAGACAAACTTTATTGATCCAAAAGGGAAATGACTAGGACACAGTAGCTCACACATGATAATATAATAATAAAGAGTAATAAAAATATAAATGGTAATAATTAATTCTAAATAAGTAGCAAGAAACGGGAGTCAAATAAGACATAATTATATAAATGTACATATCCAAGTCAAGATAATATAGAAAAATAAGTATTAAAAATCCAAGTTACGGGTTAAATCTGTGGAGAGGCAAGCCCACTCACAGAATGCATGTTGATCAAGGTATTAAATAATGAAATGTTCTTAAATAAATGCTCGAAAAATAGTATAAAATAGGTATAATTTAATAGTGTTGGTCACGCAGTACAAAATATAACCTCCATGGAGACAATAAAGTAGGGATGTAACGATATCCAAATCTCACGGTACGATATTTATTGAGATATTTCGCTCACAAAACTGTAAATATGCTGATTTTTCCTCTTAAAATGATTTGATAAACCTTAATCCAAAGAACTAAGACTTAAAAGTGCTAAGAACAGTTATTTCTTCATGTCGTCTGCACTGAAACGGAGCAAAGGATCATGGTCTATGTAGTTCCCTCTGTTTTTTTTAGCTATTTCTGAATCAGAACTGTTCATTTAAGCAAAGAGACTTGAGATTTTATATATTGTGATGCTCCACGATATTATTGTGAGACCTCTGACCAAACGATATCACCATATTTCAGTTACTGCAGGGTATATCCCAAATTTAAGACCTTTTTAACCACTTAAATGAAAACGGAGCCCAACATCGCACCCATTATGCGGGCGAAAAACACCAGATCCAGTTCAAATAATGACCATTACTCACTGCTTTAAATAACAAAAAATATTTATAATATAAAATCTCATTCAGACCTCATTTATAGTCGTCTGTGTTGCTTGTAAAATGGCCAAAAATAATTTATAACATTCTAACAAGACAAACTCAGCTTTCACATGATCTTGTCTCACATTGCACTGCAGCCCGGATGAGAATACAATAAAATAGGCTAAAGAAATTTAAGACTTTTGTGAAAAAAATAAGACTTGGACGACATAATTTAAGACTTTTTAAAGCCTGAATTTAGGAACATGAAATTTAAGACCTTTTTAATACTTTGAAGACCCCATGGCGACCTTGTATTGTTACATCCCTACAGTAAAGAAGTAAAATGTTCACCAGAAAAGTCACTTAGTTCACCTTAAAATCCATTTAGTCTGAACTCGACAAGAATGGATCAAGTCTACAGATTTTACTCTTTGTGTAACGTTAAACTTAATCAAAACCATTAGGGAATACGGCAAAACTGAAAAGCATAAAGAGTCTGTTTGCGTTCGGGAGCTGTGCTAAAGCCATTTGGGGAAGGTTTACTGCTCAAGCTCAGCCAAAAGAAGGAAAAAAAGTGGAGCACAGATCACAGGCCAATACAAGCTCAAATACAAGCTGCACAGCCAGAGGCGCCGCTCAGATAGACGGGGTCAGGGCTCAGGGGGCTGCATTTAAGAGGAGGGATGTCAGGATTACTCCAGTTTATTCATGTGAGAAACAATAACGGCTGAAAATTGGATCTAAAACGTACTTTGTCAGTTTTTTATTATAATTTGACCAGTTAAAAGTTTGGGCTCACCCTCTAGTTCAATGTTTTTTTTGTTTTTTATGTTTACTACTCTCTACATGTCAACAAAACTAAAATATTTAGTGGTTATTTCACTTTTACTTTGCTAAATTATTCCAGAAATCTTACAGAAGTATATGAAAATGTAGAAAGGAGTAAAAATCAAGGAAAAAAGGAGTCAAAATCAAGGAAAAAAACATTGAACGAGAGGGTGTATCCAAACTTTTGACTAACTTTAAGACTAAAAATCAACAATTCCATTAAATAAAAGCGTGTCTGAGATATGAAAACATTTTATAATATGAGCCTCATCACATATGTAAATAAAACAAACTTTTATAACAATATGTGACCAGGTTATCAAAACAAAAATCTATTATAATTAGTAAAGTATGGCCAATTTCTTCTGACAGAGGGAGTCAGAAATCACAGCCAATCGTAAACTCGGCTTTTTCCCTGTAAATCCAAATAAATCGTTGTAAATGGTTATCGTGACATCCCTTGCGTGTACACGGGGAGTATCTAAGCGGAGGTGAGTGCCTGTTTGAGACTCGTGTTTGGACAGTTTCTCCTTGTGTTCAAAGCCCAAAGCCGATGGGTCCTGCCTCTCTGTCTCTACCCCATAACGCCCTCCAAAACCTCGCTTATAGTCTGTGAACACACACATGTAACACACAGGGACACAGGGACAGACAGTGAGAGACACAGGAGCCACATGGAAACACACTCAAGTTAGTGGACGGATGTTTAAATGAGATGAGACGCATTTTAGAGGTGAGAAAACCGTATAAAGGGCCCAGATTACACTATTTTCTGATGTTATTTGCATTATAAATGTTGTTTCCTCATTAAACACAGACCCGGAGTTGTGTTTCGCTTCATTCGCACATGTTTAACGCACAAACCCTGCATTATTTAGGCCGCTGAAACTGAAAACACACACACCTTGGATAATTTCAGCACTGGAACTGCAAATCTCTGCAGAACTAAAGGTAAAAAGGAGCTGTTAACGACCACTTTATGACATCACAAGGTGGAGCAGAGTATTTTGAGCTTTGGTAATGTAGACAGACTAATAATAAAGGGTTACTCAAACGTGTGAATGAAACAAAACAACTCCAGGTACGTTTTTGAGGAGGTAACGACATATACAGGGTTCCCACAGGTTTCTTCAAGTTCAATTTAAGTCCTTTTAAGACCTTCTTTAAGACCATTTATATAAAAAGTTAATACTTATTCCACAGCCTCTTTCATAGAGCTACCAGCAAAGAAAACTTAAATTCTTGAATTTGTGTTCATTTATTTCTCAAACAAAGGAATCTGGGGGAGTAGAGACTCTTCCCCATAACTCCAGCATGAAAAGTGTCACTAGTAACGAAAACCAGTGTAAAAAACAACGTTAACGGCTTTAATCAAACTTTTGATTGTCTTTGATTTTACTCTTTTACTCAGTTTGTTTCTTGTGGTTCTGTAGCGCGTGATCTTCAGTGACGTCTTTGGAGGATTTTAACCCTGCTGTGTTCTCAATTATTGTTTCCGTCGCTTTTTAACCAAATAACGACGTTTGACAAATGAAAACTTTTGAGGAGAAATGTGAAACGGGGAAGTTACGTACTGCACAAATTTTAAGACCCAGATATAAAAGTTCAATACTTTTTCATGTATTATTCCCAAAGTCATAAATTCAATGCTTTTAAGACTTTTTAGGACACTGTAGGAACCCTGTGATGCTATTTTTATGATACACGTTGCTTCCTCATCAAAAACAGACCTGGAGTTGTGTTTTGTTTCATTCACACATGTTTAACACACAAACTCTGCATATTTAGACCGCCGAGTTCTTCTCTTAAACTGAAAACACAAACACCTTGGATAATTTCAGCACTGAAATTGCCAATACTAAAGAACTAAAGGTAAAAAGGAGCTGTTAACTACTGCTTGATGACATCACAAGGTGGAACAGAGCATTTTGAGCTTTGGTAATGCAGACAGACTAATAATAAAGGGTTATTCAAACATGTGAATGAAACAAAACAACTTCAGGTACGTTTTTGAGGAGGTAACAACACATAACATGTCTTAAAACGCATCTTAAAGCTCAATTTAGCGTAATAAAGGACCTTTAAATAGGGACCGTTTAAATATAGGACCTTAAATGATCGTTACACATAATTTTAGCCTGACTTATGGTTGGAAAGTTCTGTTTGAACACATTTCCTATGACTTAACCCTGAGCTATGGGCCGATTATGAGATTTCACACTTTACTAACAGTTTATCCGCCCGTATCAAGGCATTTCACAGAATAAATATGAATTAAAAATAGATGAAGAAATAATCCCCCCAGATTAACCGACGGTTTAAGCTTCGGATCATTATTACATTTATAGTAAACCCACCTTAAATTATAAACCCACTGTAAATATCAGACTAAGACAAGAGGAGGAAGTGATTTTTTCAGAGGAACCACGTCTCACTTTTACAGCAGTTGATTTGGGGAAGTAAAAAGGCTGAAAAACCCACAGAAAACACCACAATTCAACCACATCAGAAAAAACAGGAAGTGCAGAGGCCCCTTTTTATAGAGTCAAGGCAACAGAACAGAAGAGTTTATAAAGTTTTATAGCATCAAAATCTTCCGTAACTCCTTGAAATTGTAAAAAAACAAAATTAAAAATCGTTAAAAACATAAAAAAAAGTACAAACACAAACCATAACATTATTCAGTTATTCAAATCATACATTATCATTAAATATTATCAGCATTAAACAATAAAGAAGGTAAAGAAAGGCCTATTTAAAGCCCCAGTATGTAACTTTCTGGTTGTATAAAGAGGTAGAAAGTTAAAACCATGGAGATAGATGCGTTTAAGATATACTACGGAATATTACAGTCAAAGAAACATCTCCACGGAAACGAGAAGGCCAATTGGGAGTCAGGTTTGTGGAGAAGCGAGCCCGCTCAGAGTAAGGACGCATGTTTTTCTACGTTTTTCAGTGGAATAAACGCATCCGTATTGAAAAAACATGCTTTTATTTTAGTCTGTTTTGGGGTATTTACATGAAAGTTACATAATGAGGCTTTAATTTAACTATTAACATACACAAAAAAGCTGAAAAGTAGCCGACAGGGCAATTCTGCACTCTGTATTTACCGTATATTAATATCTACTATCCTCTAAAATGAATGTAAACAAATGATTTTAGTTTTGTTTATATATATTTTTTACACTCATATCATCCACCGTAACCACACGCATTTGTCACAACAAAAAAACAATCCTGTATTTTCCAAACATTCATGATCAAACGCACTAAGTGTAAATGTATTAGTGTAAAACTTAAATAAATCTCGTTACCTTTCTGAGACTCGTGCAGCTGGAGTTTCTCCTGATGGTCCCAGCCCAGAGCCGACTTATCCTGACGATCTGCCTGCACGCCAAACTTACCCCCAAAACCTTTCACGTAATCTGGAAAACACAAACAATTCCTTTAAAAAATAAACGAGCCTGTGTATAGGAAAGTGTATTATGTGATCAAAGGAATTACGGAGCAGAAATAAGGTTCTCTAGGTTCGATCAGGACTAAATTTCAAAGCATTTCAAAATCTAGTCGAGCTAAAATGACTTGGATTAAGAAAGTTTTACCATGATTTGAGTAAATTTCACGTGAAAAGTAAAATGATCTGTCAGTGGAATAAGACTTTTGTACTTAAACTATGAAAATACATCTTACTACACTTAAAATAATCAAAGTTTTTGCATTTAAAACAATAAATAAAATCAAATGTTGCTTGAATTAAGGAAAAAACACTTATTCCACTGACAGATAATTTTACTTGTCAAGTTGAAACCAAGTAAAATGTTCTTAATTTATGTCATTTTAATTTGCCTAAATATGTTTAACAATTGTGTTCTTTATTTTGTTTGTTTCTTTCTCTGTTAAATGTAAATGTTCTGAGTAAGGTGACGATATGTTGTACCTTTATTTTTAAAAATGTTCAAATAAAATGAACTCTAATCTAATTTCTGTTTCAAAACTGCAGAAAATACTGAACTTGTATTACTAGATTTCTATATTTTTACTTGTACATATACATTTATATATAATTGCCTTATTTGACACCCGTCTCCCATTATTTTGCCACTTATTTTGAATTTATGGTTTATATTTTTTGCTCTTTTTTTTTTAAATTAAAAACAACATTCAACAAAATGAAGTAATTAACATAAAAACAAAAACACAAAAACACAGAACAACACCTATAACAAATACAAAACAACAAAAAACTGCCCAACACACAATATTTTTACTCTCTATTATAAAATATTGTGATGTGTGAGCTACTGTGTCCGAATAATTTCCTTTGTGGATCAATAGTTTGTCTGTGAAATACAAAACCTTTGGCGTATCCCCCACTTTACTGTGACGCACTGTTGTTGCATAAACCACTTAAAATGACTCTGTGCTGTACAAATTAATACATTTTGCCTCCATTAAAGTTTGTTTTCATTTATTTGTCCTAATATTGTGTTGACTGCTCTCACACGTCGCTTAATCCCGTCCCCAGCTGTTTGCCGCACTGTTCACTCTCTGTATTGTTGTGTTTTGTATTCAGGGTTAAATTTGGGACTCAGACACAAAGGGAGGAATGTGAGACAGGACTGTACAAGTGGAAGGATTCTGCAACACAGCGACGAGGTCCAGAGCAAGTCCGGACTTAAACCTGGTCTGGGCGTGGATCTAAAACAGGACTTAAAAAAAAAAAAAACAGTGATAAGGGGCAATAAATGTTTAATATTTAATCGGGGAAACTTAACCTGGCTCAGGCCTGAGTCGTGTGTGTTCTGAATTGGGTTCTACACATGATTAATCTGGAACAGCTCAGAGAACACGGGACATCATGGCGACTATTTGGATCTGACAGAAGCGCACAACAACAGAGGAACAGAGGAACAGGCCAAAAAAAAATCAAACTTTAGTTACTTCCAGTTTAGTTGAGAGAAAAGCACAAACATCCACAAATGCACAAAGCTCCTGTTGCGGAAATATTTAGGTGAGAACGAAATAAAGATCTTGAGTCAAATAATTGTCTTTTGGGGTTTATTCTCTTGCAAGAGAAAGAGCAGAGAGTAGATCAGAAGAAGAGGCAGTCCCACACTGGGTTTTATACAGGCAGGTACAAAGGGATGTACACAGATCATGAATTAGGGCCCGGCCGATATTATTGGCTGACATGGGCTCTTGGAAACATACCAAAATCTTGCCGATATGGGCCAATATTCCACGTGGACATGTTTTACCTTGTTATAAATCTTAGACTCTCTATATTCTGTCCATTTAATCCGATTTACAGACAGATAAATGTCTTAATATGTGGCGCCGCATCAGGATTTATCTGCGGAGCCATTTGTCCGTGTCCATTGCGCCCCTGAACACATCGCCAAGTGGGTTTGTTTACAGCTGCAGCCACAGATCCACGTGCACAACACTGAGATTATTTTCTTTTTCCGGACGCTCAGTGTGAGTCTGGGTTAAAAGCACAGTTCTTAGTGCTGACCTGTGATCTGAGACGAGCCTGTGTGAGGCTGAGTGTTGAAATGTGTCGGTTTTGAAGCTTGTTTTGGTTCTTTCTCACTGGTTAGCGATTAGCTGCTGTAGCTCACACACATAAACAGGCTGTTTTCTCTTCTGTTAGCGACTGTAAAGTGACTATAGTGGCCGTATATATGTTACTGGACACGCACTGATATGTAAATGAGCTGTGAATAGAGGTGTGAATTATCAGCATTTAGCAGATCATTAATTACCGCGGCGCGCACGCATTTACTGCTAAAAGCAAATAGCGGTAGTTTACGTACAGCACTTTCTTTACAGGCTACAATATGACACAAAAACACCATTAGGCCGACGACTGTCTTTAAATATGACGTAAAGAGGCAGAAGAACAATAAATGTTGCTTAAATAAACCCAACTGAAAATCCAGTAGAGCCAAACCTAAGTTTTATAAACAACTGAAGATTTACAGTGAATTTGTACATCATAAATATATCGGTGATTAAATCGTTTATTGGCAGCTCCAACTCCCATTCTATCGGTATCATATCAGCCACAACAAAATCCATATCGGTCGGGCCCTATAAGAATCATGACATAAATAATGAGGGGAGTGCTGCACAGTGAGGGATGCTAGTTTCGAAGGAAAAGCACGGACTGAAGCTGGGCCAGATCATTATAACAGTAAATATGTTCAAGAACATGTTAAAATGAATTTTGCTTCTACACTTTTACCTTCAGCACAGTTCTCCCCAAACTAAAAAGTTTGTATTGATGCTAAAATCGGCTGAAGTTCTGTCTGCATCACCATGTTTGTTTTAGTTTGTTTTGCTTCGTCTTTGGCTTCTGCACAAACTTCACTGCTGCAACATGACTGATCGCTCACTCGATCTCTACCATTTTATATGTTTCCATTAAATTCCCAAAAATTGCCACATTAAACATACCGCACTATCATTACTTATTTGTTATGGTTTGTTTTTTTAATACTTTTTAGAATAGTTTAATCTCATGATGTAAAATTAATACAGGAATGTGTAGAAAATAAAAAAAGGTTTGACAAAAAAATTGAACTGAATTGTCCAATTTATTTTAAGAAATGCCAAAATGTGAACCTAATCTCGTGTCTCATCTTGCAAAAATTTCATCTCATGCCACTCCTGAGACTTTTGTTCTGTACTTTACCCAAAAATACTGAACAAAGCTGAAGAGACCACGATACCACAGCCAACACACACTTGTAGTAAAGAACTGCAGCTTTAAATACCAAAGTACTTTACCTTTCTGGGACTCGTGGCGCTCTGTTTTTCCCTGATACTCGAAGCCCACAGCACTTTTGTCCACTTTGTCCGTCTCCACGCCAAACTTCCCTCCGAATCCTTTAGAATAATCTGAAATAAAAGAGGTTAATCAATGAACTAGGGTTGTCAAAAGCATCGAAAATCGAGCACATAAACTAGTAAACGCCCCTGGACCACTGAGATTACACAGATATAAGGCCACATGGGAATATAAAAGAAAGTACTATTATTTAATGTTGAAAATCACATTCTATTGTCTAAAGAAGTGCTTTTTATCATCATGGTGGTATAAGAATCAGTATTTCAGTATAAGCAAAAAATGTAGGCATCATGATAAACCTCTGGAAACAGGACGGCTCTTGTCTAAATCATTTGAGCGTCTGAGCCAAGAACATACCCCTAAAGACATGCTTTTCCGATTAGCAGAATAAAGACTGCAAGTACTGGCACCAGGCAGCTATTGTTTTGACCTTATTTAAACTGCTTATTTACAGTGCATGCACCCTGTACTTGCCTTAATAACATTTTGCTGTGTACAGAAGATGGAAATTAATTGATTTGACACATTTTTATTCTAGTAAGCATTAATTCAGGTCAGAAACATGCCAAATTATGACTTCAGGTGATCAAACGCATTTCAAAAAGCCCCAAAAATTAGAGTGGGGCTACAATTAAACACCTAAACTCCGCCCAAAACCACATTTCAAACAGAGCTGCTAAACTGGGAAGTACCTGGAGGACTAAAGGGAGGAGTAGGCGGAGTCTGAAGGTGTAAAAAACAGTGCGATTGGTCTAACTAGTATCCAGTCAGGCGTTTGTATCAGAAACACTTGTCTGTAATCAGGACAGTTCTGCGTGATATCACATAATACTTGAAATAGCAGAGGCCAGTGGCATTTTTGAACTGCAGTTTTTGAAGATAAAGCTGGAAATGTACGTACTTTGTGCTAAAATTGCCCTTTTAAAACAGCATGCGCAAAGTTTTATAGCAAATAATATTGATTTAGTGTTTAGATCCACTTAATTGGCTCCGTTTACGCTTACGTCACAAACCAGGAAGACGTTTGGAAACATGCGATGGCGACTTCCGGTGTGTAAAACCCACTGAAGTAAATGTGATCGTTGGTAAAATGAAGCCTGCAGACGTATGTGCTGTTTGGAATCATCTGGAATTCGTCGCCCTCGTCTCTTCTAATCGCTTGTACCCAGTGCGCTCGGAGTCGTGCGTCAGCAGGGAAATGATGAAAACTGAGGTACGGTGGGAATTGTGGAGGAACCGAATGTAACGGAACTTCACAATGACATGGAGATGAAGAAAACTGGGACATTTTCTCATTTTTCCTACATTTTGCCAGACTTACTACCGCTAACAGAGCCCAGAGGAAGTTGCAATCGCATGTTTCTGTTTGTAACTTTCCTGGTGGAGCGTCCGTCAAATGCTTTTCTCCATGGAGATGTTATTGCTTTGTCTGGAATGTCTCACAGTATGGCATTAAACCTTTCTATCTTCCTGGAGACTAAACCAGAGCAAGTTACAGGTCAGATCTGTGCAGAGGGGACTCCGCTCACAGTCAGAATGCCTGTTTTTCTAGGTATTTTTGAGCAATAAAACCACCTGTAATTGCATAAATGTAAAGTAGAGCTGTTTAATGTCATACCGAGAAAGCAGCAAGCAGGTGACGGACCCTCTCCCAGAAAAGTTACACAATGCACCTTTAAAAAGACTTGGCATTAAAATTGTCCATTTTCAAAGGAGAGAAGCAAACACCACCCCAAGTATTTACGTCATTACAAACAGCAGTATTTTAGAGCCATTTTCAGAGAATTTCAGAGGATAAAGATGTGTCCAAGTAATTTCCCTTGTGAATCAACAAAGTTTGTCTAAATCTAAGTCCAAGTCACTGGGAACAAACCTTTCTGAGATTCGTGTTTCTCAGTTTTTCCCTGATAATCGAATCCCACCGCGCTCTGGTCCACTCTGTCCTTCTGAACGCCGTACCGCCCGCCAAAACCAGCCGCATAGTCTGAAAATCACGCAAACAGACCACAAATTCTGTTTCAGTGTGTGTTTTATTTACATTTACCACTTTCTACATTTTATATACCAATTAAAACATCAACTAGAAGGAGCATGATGTGTGGAAGAGGCTAAATATTTCTATACGTTATATTAAAATCCTCATAGTAAACAGTCTTTGCTTTGTCAAAACAGTGATCCAACACGGGGTCATTTGTTCATTCATAGTTTGGATGCCTTCAGCCTTAATGTACAATCCAAATAATCGTGGAAATAGAGAAGATAAATGAAGATAAGTGAAAAATGATCCAACTCTGGTGTGAAATGTGACAGATCTCAGTGTAAGTGTGAGCGTGTGCAGGTGTTTTGGATGTGTTGAGACGTGTTGTACCTTTCTGTGAAGCGTGTTTCTCTGTTTTTCCAGCGTATTCAAAGCCCACAGCCGACTGGAAGGAGAGACGGAGAGACGGAGGGGGAGAGAGAGAAAGAGACAGAGAGAGAAAGAGACACAGAGACAGAGAGAAAGAGACAGAGAGAAAGAGACAGAGAGAAAGAGACAAAGAGAGAAAGAGAGACAGAGTCAGAGAGAAATAGAGAGAGACAGACAGAGAGACACAGACAGAAAGAGACAGAGAGAAACAGAGACAGAGAGAAAGAGACAGACAGAGAGAAAGAGACAGAGAGACAGAGAGAAAGAGAGACACCGAGAGAAAGAAAGAGACAGAGAGAAAGAGGCAGAGAGAGAGAAAGAGACAAAGAGAGAAAGAGGCAGAGACAGAGAGAAAGAGAGACAAAGAGAGAAAGAGAGACAGAGAGAAAGAGACAGAAAGAGACAGAGAAAGACAGAGAGAGAAAAAGAGACAGATAGAGAGAGAGAGACCGAGACACAGAGAGAGAAAAACACAGAGACAAGAGATAATATGAGAGAGAGAGAGAGAGAGTGAGAAACAGAGAAAGAGACAGAGACCAAGAGACAGAAAGATTAAATTTAGATTGTTTATGAGGAATAAATGTGCAGCTCAATCAGGAAAACCAAAACTGCTTTTGTCTTATAAAACAACACTTCAGGTAACAACTCAATTATTTATATTTACTGCTTAAAAACGGTCTAAATCTGGAGGTCATAATCGTCTAAATTTAGACACAGTTACATTGTACTTTGTCCTGGTGCCACCTTTGTTTACCTTCTGACACAGTCTGAGTAGAACAGGCATGTGTTTAATAAAGCCTTAGACTCGTAATGTGCTTTGAGAATTTATTATTACCATTTATATATATATATATGTGTGTGTGTGTTTACTATTTGTTATTATATTATATTTATTGTGATGTGGCAGCTGCTGTGTCCAAATAATTTTCCTTGTGGCTCAATAAAATTTGTCTAGGTCTAAGTTTTAAGCAAGGCGGCAAATCTGCACCATCGGACCACCACCAATCACTCACACACAGGCCAGTTTCATACCAGGCAATGTGGGTGAAGTGTCTTGCCCTAGGACACAACAGCAACTTGGTAAGAGCGGGAATCGACCCTTTAAACTTCAGGTTTGGGGACCACTGATCTGACCCTGAGCCACTGATTATTGAATGTCACAGTTCTCAGCTAGTTCATGTGTAGTTTGACCTCCAGGAAAAAATATTTGAATGTGTTGTTAGCAAAAATACTACAAATATACTGTGAAAAAGGACATTCTTTGATCAATTTAAAAAAAAAAAAAGAATACAGAAATGATCTAAATGAATTTGTAAATCTGTAAATACCTGGTCGACACGATCGGCCTGCACTCCGTACTTCCCTCCGAACCCTTTCGAAGTGTCTGTCTGGGAGCAGTGCTTGGACAGTTTGCTCTGGTACTCGTGACCCACCGCAGACTGAAAACACACAATACAAATACACGCATAAATACATATACACAAGAAAGGAGAGGTAGATAAAGAGAGGGAGAGAGAAAAATACAACTGAAGCACCAGAGGGACTTTTGACAGAGCTGCAGAGGAGCCGTTATAACCTCACTATAAAGATTATAATATAAGATCAAGAAACAAAGTGAAATTTCAATGGTTAAAAATAGTGGCCAATCCCTATAAAGGTATTTACATGTATTTATACGCAGTATATAAACAAATATGAGTAGGTTAAATGACCCGAGAGGATGAAACTCCAGTGTAGGGAAAACACAGCCCTCTGACTCATCACAGATTAAGACGGTGTGGTCGAAATAAAACCCTGTCATCACATTCACACAGAGAGAGAAAGAAAGAGGACGGGTAGAGTGAAGGAGAAAGAGAGATAAAGAAAGACGGATGGACAGAGCGAGAGAGGAAAAAAAGGGAACTAGACAAAAAGAAATGGAGAAAGAGAGACAAACAGAGACTAAAAGGGGGAAAAAAGGAGAAAAGGAGAGCGAGAAATGTGCTGCCAGCACTGGAAAAGAAAAGTCGACTCAGGCTATTTATATAAACACAAATGAAGAGGGACTTTTGACAGAGCTGCGCAGGCGACGTTATAAACTCACTATCAAGACAATAAAACCTTTAGGGCAGCTAAGGCCATATTACGTGTGCTCAAGATAAACAAACCCTACAATAAAATCCAACACAACCAACGTTTTTTCTGGTATGTCGTAATAAACTTGGCAACTGTTTTTACGGTTTTTAAACAACTATTAATAGATCATCATAATGGGCCCAAAACTTCAGGACTGATTTTCTTTAGTGATGGCCAGAATAATACAGAATACTGATAAATCGATACTGACCGAGGAAACAAAAAGTATGAATTCTCATGCTTAAAATTAAAAACAGTACATTTTTAAACGTTTATATATATTTTCAGTTTTTTTATCCGTTCACGATAATAATGTCAAAGTAAAGCTCTTTATAACAGAGACTAGAGAAGCTCCAGTGCTTTGATATAGTGACACTTGTAAAGTGTGTACAGAACCTAGTGCTAATTCTAAACTCCTGTCCCTGGTTGGGGTTTTTCCTTCACATTAACGGTTCAAAACGTTATAAAGCACAATTTTTTAATCCAAAAATAACAGTTTCAAATCCTTTAAAGCTGCATTATTGTGTAATTTTTGTCTGTCACCTTCTTGTTTCTCGGGAAATGTCATTGCTCTGCTTGGAATGTTACCCAGTACGACATGAAACAGATTCACCTTATATTTATCCAATTACTGATGGTTTTATAGCTCAAAAATACCTCTAAAAACAGGGATTCTGACTGCGAGCGGGGTCGCCACTCCACAGATCCGCCCTGTAACTTGGTCAGGGTTGGTCTCCGTGAAGATAGAAAGGTTTAATATGATACTGTGAAGCATTCCAGACAAAGCAATAACATCTCCATGTGGAAAAGCAGGTGGCGGACTCTCCATCAGTGAAGTTACACGATGCACCTTTAAATCCCCCATGTGTTTTTACCTTGTCCATGCGATCCTGCTGCACTCCAAACTTGCCCCCGTATCCGTGTGAGGCTTTGGGCATAGAGTCCAGCTCCTGCTCCTTCAGTTTGGTGTGCTCCGTGGAGACCGTCTCACGCAGGCGGTGGATACTGGGACAGAAAACAAAAAAACACACACGTAAGACACGACTCGGGACTTTACAAAGGTTTAGGGAAAATCTGATGCGTTGTGTAAAAATGAGAGGAAAGTTTAACTCACTCGATGTGCTCCTGGTGTCCAGAACCTTCCACTGTCTTCGCCCCCCAGCGCTGCTCCTTTTCTGAGACATCGTTCTGGAAGAAAATAGCAAATAAGTTTAATATTTTCGAGAGCTACATTTTATTATGTCTCAATACGAATGCACATGACCACAATGAAGGGACACAGTCTTTAAAATAAACAAACAACTTAACGTGTCAGCGTTTGGCCATATTATTTATTTCACAGCCTAAAAACCTCCTCAGTCTCCATGGAAAATTACGTGCAACCTCTAAAAAGCTGCACAGTGCTGCTTCAAATTTAAATATTAAGATATGTACATGAAATATAAACAAATTCATGAAACCACAAGTCTTTTTTCTGAAATAGTGAGACAATGCATGTGTCAGTTAAGTCGGAAAGCAAAGACTTTGGCTGGAACAATCAAACCAACAATCATCATTACTAGACCGTGCTATTTTTATCATTTATTTATCCTTACAAAAATGAAGTTAAATCAAAAGCCGAACCTCAAAGTCTGGGTCTGTCTCCCAGTCGTCTCCTCCGTCGTCGACGCTCAGGCTCACGTTTTGTCCGACTGCGGCCCTCCACATGGTCTCTCCTCACACCAAACGCACTGGGACAGGGGGAGAACTGGGATTATTGTTATTGTATTTACATGCTCTGCTTTCAGTACAAAAATAAAAGGGAAACAGCATGCAGCCCTGTTCAATGAAAGGTGTCTATATCCAAACTAAGGCGCATTTTACACTGAAACACTGCCGTAATGTTTTGCCTTAAATTAAACACTTGTCTGGTCTCTTTCTTCCATATGTACATAACTAAGCAAGTGTTATTATTAATGGTACAACGGTATTGCCACTGGCGATTCATGTAATATTATTTAAATTTGACAAAATGTTTATTTATTTTTAATCAATGGCATTTTTTATGGTGCGCCCCCATTTTGTGAAGCCCTGGTCCTATAGTCTATGGTCTAAGTAATTTATTATACTAAAGAATTATGAGCAGACATTGACAAGAGGTTCCTAGAAATGTCAGAGCTTAGAGAGGTACTCGAAATGAAAAAGGTTTGGAACCACTGGTTTAATTATAGGGTTGTCAAAAGTATCAAAAAGTATCAGATACATAAAACTAATATCGTAATCCGTCATTTGAGCTGGTATTGATATAAAAAAAAAAAAGTCACATTCACAGGACAGAAATTAACCTTTCCTGAAGCTTTAGAATGATCTGGAGCTGTATCAGAACAAGTATGAGAGCACATAGACTAGGGGTGTGCAAAAATATTGATATAACGTGATGATACAGTATTGATATTGTGGGCTGCTGTATCAATATATCTCCAAGAGTATTTTCTGGTATATTTTACTAAATTATTTTGTTACACAACTACAGTTTTGTTGCTTGTTTAGACAAAGGAAACTGGTTTATGCAACACATTTGACATTTTCAATGTTTTGATGATTAAAATGTGTGCTTCATATGCACAAAAAGTAGTTTGACAAAGACTTTTAGTATCACAGCTATGATTTAGCCATTATTTTTTATTGAACAGTATTGAATGGATTTAAAATATATCGTATCGAATCGTATTGAATCAAAAGCTCACTATCGAGATCTTTATAGTATTGGCAACTTCTTAATGATACCCAGTCCTAACATAGACTAGTATATGTGTGTGTATATATATATACACATATATATATATATATATATATGTATGTATATGTGTGTGTGTGTAATATTATTTAAATTTGACATAATTGGTGATTTAATGGTGAAAATTACATTCTATTGTCTAAATATTGTCGAAATAGTGTTTTTATGATCAATGTGGTATCAGAATCCATACTGAGTATCAAGTCGAGTCCATAGCATTGAAATAAAGTTTGAAATTTTAGTATCATGACATTACTGGGGTTTTTTTTTTATAATTTGTTTTATAATTTAAATGTCCAAATCATTACTTGGCAGCGTGCATTGTACCCTATAAGCCACTGAACCTTCACATTAGGCCTAGCACACTGCTGTTGTGTATCTGGCATGTCTTCAATGAACCAAAAGCCCTGACTCAGCTTTTCCCTCTTTGTGCTGTGGTTTTTGCACTCAGAATCAGGAGGGTCTGTCCGTGGGTCTGTCTCGGGTCTGTCTGCAGCTCTGCATATGTACGTGGCTCTTTATTCTCCTCAAGAAAAGACCAGAGTTTGAACCAGGAACCAGGAAGCAACGTCGCAAGTTACAAAACTATTAGGTTTTCTAACAACACCAGGCAGCACCACGCCCTTTTGCACTAATCCAAGATTAAATAAATAAACAAACAAGAAATTATCTATTAAAAATTAAACGCAATATTAAGTAACGTAGTTTTGACAGTATTATTCATTTATTTACATCAAGAATACAATAAAACACATTGCAAACTACATTTTTAAGAAAGAATAAAAAATAATAAAAATATCGTGCTTATAAACTAGTAAAAACTGTATATTTGGACAAAAAAATGAATGCACAATTTAAGTATTTGTTGCGTATTTTGTGAAAATAAAACTATCGATCTATTCCATTAATTGCTAAAACACATTTTCTTTCATGTTTCGTTGTATTGTAGATTATTTTATGCTTAAATATCAGGAATTTAAATCGAAATGATTATTATATTAATTATATTTGGCATTTTTACTGAGAATTTTGCATAGATTTCTGGAAAAGCAAAGGATGAAATTTTGCCAAGCGTGCCAAATTGAACCCATCTGCGCTTTGTTCATCTTTTACGCTTAAAAACATGCCTTAATAATGTCGTATACTCCCTGTTTTGTCCGTTTAAATCTCTAAAATATCTATTAAAAGCAAATTCATGTTGAAATTGGCTGTAGATGTGGCTCCCTACCTGGCGATGGCATTTCCTGTTCTAGTTTTCCAAGGAGCTAGCTGCTGCGGCTAAGCTAATGCGCCCAGTAAACCAATTGAATGACAAAAATGGCGTTTGGGAGCGATTTTAATGCAGATAAATAAGAATATACATACCGCGTACAAACAGGAGGCCTGGTCCAAACGTGGTAAACGCGTGAGAGAGCGTAGGTCCTCTGAAAATCGCTCTCCTGTCAGAAAAAAAAACGCTAAAGATGTTCCTGGATGTTCCTGGCTTCACTCCCTTCGCCCTGCTTCCGGATCTGGCGTGGTGACGTAACAGGATTGGACGTACAGATTAATAAGGAAAAATAATGGTACGAATAAAATAATAATAAAAAAAGAAAACTACTAGATCCAGTTAAAGTAATTGAAAAAGCGGATCAACATCGCTCTGCATGATCTAATAACTAAAGCAGAAGCAATTAAAGATGCACTAAAGAACATTTATGGTGAAGCATAAAATCAATATAGTTGTGTGTGATTAGATTTATAGTAATGGAGAAAGAGGATCAATGTCCCTCCACAAAATGTAATAAACTCGGGCAGATGTTATTTATCTTTTTTATTAAAGATGCAAGTTACAGGTCAGATCCGCGGAGAGGCAAAAAAGCAAAAGGAGTCTTAATATGCAATACATAATAGTGTTTTTAGCTGAATTAATTTATTTGTGGTTACTGTAGTGATTAGAAATTATATTTGTTGTCTGTGCACATGGGATAGAGGGAAACGTAATTTCGATTCCTTTGTATGTGTAGTACATGAAGAAATTGACAATAAAGCTAACTTTGAACTTTAAATACATGTTTTTCGAGTAAATTTTGAGCATTACAAACACCTGTAATTTAATAAATTATAGAAATTAAAGGTGCACTATGACACTAATGGAAAAAGCCGATTAACATCCCTCTACATAATCTAATAACTCAAGCAAAGGCAATTAAAGATGTACTAAGGAACATTTCTGGTGAAGCATGAAATCAATATGGTTCTGTACTCTTAAATTGATTTATAATTAAGGGAAAAAAAGGATCCATGTTCCTCTACAAAACTTGATAAACTAAATTAAACTTATTTTTCTTTTTGAATTAAAGATGCAATTTACAGGTCGGATCCATGGAGAGGCAAAACCTTTTACTACTTTTTTTTTTGCTACTTTAGAATTGATTATTATCATTTATATTTTTTACTCTTTGTTATCTTAGTATATTGTAATGTGTGAGCTGCTGTGTCCAAATAATTTCCCTTGTGGATAAACAAAGTTTGTCTAAGTCTAAAACCACAAAATGAGTCAGAATACATGTTTATCACTTAAATTTTGAGCATTACAAACACCTGTAATTTAATAAATTACAGGAATTAAAGGTGCACTGTGTAACTCAGGGGTTTGAGGTTTCCTGTAAAAAGTAAACTAGGGCCAAATCACATATTAGATGTATTTACATTTACATTTATGAATGTGGAAGTGTGTGGCTTGGACATGTGTCGGTGTGCGAGGTTGTTAGGCACTTTTTATGTACTGTACACAGTGTCTGTATATTTGTATCTTTTTACTATTTTATTTTACAACTTGTACTGTTTTTGTACTGTCTTTATTTTATATATATAGTATTTATATTTCAATTCTCTTTGTAAATTTTGTACATATTCTTATTCACTTTATATTATTATTTTTACTATTATTTCTATTTTTATTATTATTGTTTATCTTAATTGCATCACACTTTTTTTCCCCCTTTTTTGCACTAATCTGTCCTGGAGCTACTGTGACTGTTGAATTTCTCCACTGCGAGATCAGTAAAGTCCTAATCTTATTTTATCTTATCAACAAGGAATGCGTTTAATTTTGTTGTATTTGTTACAATAACAAATTAAGATATTCTATTCTACTGTTTGTGCGGCAATATTTTGAGAGCCCATAGACTGTATAAAGAAGTGGACTAAAAGAGCGATGTAACACATGTTTGGTTCCAGTCAAATGAAGCTCATGAGGATGGCAGTTACATGAGTGAATTTTGGAACTGCATTCTATATTAGGAATTGATTTACAGACAAAATAGCAAAATATAAACCCCAGGATCATGCAGAGCGGGTTAATATGAACATTTTAAAATTCTTGTATTTGCTTTTAAATGCCTCCACGGTCTGGCCCCTCAGTATCTGTCTGACCTGCTCGTACCTCACACCTCCTCTCGTGCTCTCAGGTCCGCAGATCAGACTCTCCTGCGTGTCCCAAAGACCAGGAGAAAACAGAGGGGGGACGGGGCATTTGCAGTAGCTGCTCCAAGGCTGTAGGATCGTCTCCCGTTGCACATAAGGCCGACCGACTCACTGCCTGCTTTTAAGTTCCTTTTAAAAACTCACTTTTTCTCCTTGGCTTTTAACACGGTTTGAGGGTTTACTTTTTACCAGTATTTGTTTTGTACTATATTTTATCTGTACCTGTCACTGTAATTGTCACTGTTTATCTGTTTGTGTACAGCACTTTGGTTGACTGTGTTGTTTTTAATGTAATCTAGAAATAAAGTTGAGTTGAGAATTTTAAGACCAAAATAAGGAGCCTGACAGCAGCAGTTAGAGAGAGAGGTGATGTTTTTTTCAATAGAAAGTGAATTGGAGCCAGAGTCGGTGGAGCTGGAAGCACGCCCACACTCATTTTGCATTTGAAACATGGCGGCCACTGGGTTAGCTTTGTCCATTTATACAGTCTGCGGGTTTGGCCGTACGAATAAAAATCACTGATGTAACTTTTCAGGTAGATTATCCACCACTCTGTTTATCTTCACAGAGATGTTAAAGCGGATTTCTCGGTCTTTTTCTTTCAAAATACCCCCCAAAAAACACGCATTCTTCATATCTGCGGGCCCGCTTCTCCACAGATCTGTAGACCTGTGGCGTCGCCTGCCGGTCTCCATGGTGATAGGAAAGTTTAATGACACAATGAAGAAGAACAATGCAAATAAACATCAGAAAAGTCACAGAATGTACCTTAAAATACAAACTGTACAGTAAAATGCCATAGAAAGCAGTGATCCCGTTTTATTAACAACTGATTTTTTTAATAGACTGTGTAAAAAAGCGAACCTAAAACAAACCAGAATGAATAAGAATCGATGAAAAACACAGAAAACATTTCGGTCATAAACTTGAAAAAGCCACGGCGACTCAAGTTCACTATTTTATTGAAAGTAAGCAATAAATAATACTGTGATAAAAATAGTTTATAAGTACTCAGACTGTACATCGATGTTACAGGATCACAGCTGAAAAAGGGAAAGGCAAAAATACCAGCAACATGATTTCAAATTGTGCAGAAACGACTAGATTAAATCATTAAAACGACTTTCAAAATCTACAAAAAAAAAAAAAAAGTCCTCTAGGGTTCCTGATCATTGGATATATATATATATAAAACCAGTGGAACCTGTGTTAAAGCATAGACGAGACGAAACATGAGAGGAAAGCGTCACCATATTCAAGATAATAACATTTTATAAGCTAAAAGTTCAGTAAATAGTGAATGAATAAATAGAAGAAAGACAGTACAGGAATTAATAAACAATAAGGCTTAAAGTACCACACTGTGCAAAAGTGTCGGGCAGGTTTTAAAGAAGTTTTGAGCGGAAATTTAGTAAAACGTTGGTAAAATTACTATGAATTTTGATCCAAATTACTATCACGCTTGTGTTTAAAAAGTATTCTGCTTAATTTCTGAATAAGGACAAAATATATACACATTAATTAAAAAATCTAAGAGTAAATTGTCTTTTTTAGTTCTTTTGTATTTCTATTTCTTGAATATTTCTTACGGCTTTAAGGTTTTTGTCTCATCACAGGGATCTTGTATACATCTTGTGGTACGATTGAGAAGGATTTTTGCCCTTAAACTATATATTTAAAAGGAAAAAAAATCCAATTAAAAGCAGTATTTTGTGATTCAACGCAGCAAACGTTCTGTGTTATTAGTAAAAATGTTCTCGCATTAATTTTAAGGGCTTAAAAAGATCACAAAAATACATCTTTTTCAGTCCAATAGATGAATTTACTTAGTCTTATAGAAAAAACTTAAATGTTTTTCAATAACAATTCACTGAAAATACACAAGAGACTTTCAATAATTATTTGACTGAAAAAAAGTCACATTTCTTGAACTCCGCTCCAAACCCAAGCTTTTACTGACAATTTGAAGAGACTAAATTTTGATTAAAATTTTAAAAAACTATAATTAAATCCCTATTTTTGCACATCCACACACCCATTTCTGCGTTATCCTTCTTGAAAAACCTTCTCGAGACTTTTCCACAGCACCGTAGCATCGACAATAAGTGTTTACAAAATGAAAAGTTGGATCTTTCCGCTTCGATGATATCATATTTTTGCCGTCAAAGCGGTCGATCGATCTCAGGCCTCGGTGAAGTTGGTCCATTATTAAAAGTAGGTGCAACAGTGAACAGTCCCTTCTTTCACATGCATTTTTCCACAGAGATTGTGGCGAAAAGTTCTTAAAAGGTTCGATATTACGCAAAACCGCCTCTCGTGAGCTTTAAAGTCGTGTTATAATGTTGTTTCCTCCTCAAAAACAGACCGGGAGTTGCTTTTTTGTTTCATTCCCACGTTTGATTAACGCTTTATTATTAGTCCGTCTACATGTCCAAAGCTCGAAATGCATCACGAAGCGGATATGTGGAGTGTTTTTTGTTTGAGAGAAGAACCCAAAATCCAGGTCTGTTTGTGATGAGGAAACAACATTACAACACGGATCAGAAAAACAGCGTAATACGGACACTTTAAAGATTATTTTTAAAGGGATTCGGTGCAGGTAAAGTTGAGGAGTCGTCCGTGCGACTTCAAATACTAACCTGGAAATTACAGTTTGAAGTCTGTTTGCATCAGTGTTTTTTTTTATAAAGATATGGCTTAGAGCGATTTCATTTGGTTTAAGATATGGATATAAAAAGAAAGGGGGTTTAAGCCTTTCTACATCAGTCAGTACGTTTACATGCAGGAAAATAATTATTACAGTTTACGCGATTGGACTTGCAATCAAAGTGGTTATTAAAATTTAAGAGAAGAGCGAAATATACACTGCTAAACTAATACAAGGGTCTCGGAAAGGACATTAAGAAAAGTACTTTCAAATATAAATTTCAATACTTGGAAATTGCAAATCGCGATTTCAATTTGATTATCTTACAGCTTAAAGTAAAAAAGGAAAGTGAAAACTAAATTCTACTTTATGAATGCAGGACTGGCTTTTTGTTTTGTTGCCTTGAATGTTATGATAAGGAGTGTGTCCATTATTTGAATTTATAACTCAAAATGGCTCTCAAAACTGAGCTTCAAGTATTATAGGAGACAGCACGGGTAAGTATGTCATGGCGGTTGATACGTTGGCAGGATTTTACTTTACAAGGTACAGTGTTAGCATAATAATGAGATGGAAATGGGCGGTTTTCAGATTCAAACATGTGAGGACGTCAAACACTGCAAATTTCTCTGATCTGGGCAAGATTTTAAAACTTCTATCAGGTTATTTATCTTGTTTTCAGATTTATTATCAACAGAGGCGGCTTAATTCTAGTCTAGAGGTCGTTTATTTTAAGATAAGTTGTCAGGTAAAATGATCTGTCCATGCAGCGAGATAATTTCACTACTTTCAAGTCATTTTCTGGTAGATTTAAGTGGTTATATTTGAGCTTTTTTGCACTACAGAAGTCAGATTTTCCTGTCGATACTGTGGTATATTTTGCTATGAAATATCTAAGGGGTAAATTCACAAATGTTGAACCTGATCATTTCTATTCACTTCATTTATTCCTCCCGGCCAACATTTGTCACTTTTTTGTGGTGGCATTTCCCATTCATGTCGATGGAGAATTTGGGAAAAGCTTTGCATTTGGATTATGATATAAAGTCGGTTCATTTGTGCACCAACGAGTCAAACTGCACCGAGTCTCTGCGCGGGCTGTAAAACGTCTTTACAGTCCGTATTGAACTTACTGTATTTACCGTGAAGATCTGCAGCCCTAAACAAAATAATACAACCCAAATGATGATTCCAACTCTAAAACTCACTGTATTACAACAATAATCTGCATTTCAACAAGACTGATTATCGTTACCCCCATTTGTATTAAATATTATTGCCTTGTACAATGTTCTGATGTTTTCTGAAACCAAGTAATACCATGAAAACTGAAAAAATGAACATTATCCAGCCTTCTTTGCATATCATTTCCATGAAAACGCCAACGACGATTCTTGGTCATTTCAAAGTGCTTTAGGGTTAGGGTTAGTTTTATTGCCATGAGCTAATAATGGCTGGAAAACGGGTAATAAAACAGTTGCTGCTTTGAAGATTAGAACATTGTGGGGGGGGAAAAAGCAGCAAAAATACCATATTAAAAATCTAAATACTACAGTTTTAATCTGTTGTTACCATCTTATTACGATGCTGTGAAGTTTGATGTGTGAAAGCGGCCGTGGAAATTTAAAGTAGCTGTTTTTAATGCGATAAATGATGAAAATATGATAAATTAAATGGTATGAAAGCAACATTTGCGCTTGAAAAGTAGTTTACAGCGAAGTTCAGCAGTGGTTTGAATCTCCCGCTTGTTTCTGCATGTAAACGTACCGACTGAAGAGCTCGATATGGTCTCACAGTGATAAATCTGTTTTTTGATACTAACACAGTATTTTGACCTAGAAACGTCCGTGTATTATTTAGAGAAATTACAAAAAAAAAAAGTACTTACAAATAAAAAGGGTTAAAAGGTACAGAGATTTTAACAAGTCACTTTAAATTCATGATTAAATTTGCCATTATAGCGAAAAATAAACCTCTTTTTCCATAGAATCAGGATTATAAAAAGATTATTAGACAGATCTGGTAGAAATGTACAAACTTGGTTAACACATTCAGTTATATATATATTTATATTAAGCTTAATATTAGGGCACAGAAGGGAAATGTTTCTTTTTGATTAAGAAAAAAAAACAAAACGAGGTAAAAAAGATTATACATAGGTCTAAAAATCTGTTAAAACGTCCCATTGGTTTACATAAATATTATAACCAACACTATAAAGGTTCCTATAGGGAAGCTTGAGGTGAGAAATGCAGTCTTTTTTCTGATTTAAATTTAGTGTAAAAAATAATTTCAGTTCATCATTCTGGTTTTAAATGCAGGGAAATCTCCTTCATCTTCAGACCAGCGGTTACCTATAGAAATAATGAGGATAAACTGAGAGGAGGAAGAGGAGGAGGAGGAGGAGGAGATGGACAGAGTAAGCAGACAGGAGCGAAAGAGGAGAGGAGAGAGGAGAGAAGAAAGAGAGAGAGAAGAGAGAGGCGTGGACATGCGTTATTAAAGCAGAAGAAACATGACAACTAAAGCTGCAATAACAGACAGTGAACGGCTACATACAAGTGCATTTGTAAATCAAACAACACAGTGTGGTTCAGGTAAGTAGGGCCCGACCGATATGGATTTTGTTGCGGCCGATTCGATGCCGATACAATGGGAGTTGGAGCTGCCGACGTATTTATGATGTAAAAATTCACTGTAAATCTTCAATTGTTTATAAAACTTAGGTTTGGTTCTATTGGATTTTCAAACGGGTTTATTTAGGCGACATTTATTGTTCTTCTGCCTCTTTACGTCATATTTAAAGACAGTAGTTCAGCCTAATGGCATTTTTGTACGATATTCTAGCCTGTAAATAAAGTGCTGTAAGTAAACTACCGCTATTTGCTTTTAGCAGTAAATGTGTGCGCGCCGCGGTAATTAATGATCTGCTAAATGCCTATAATTCTCACCTCTATGCACAGCTTATTTACATATCAGTGTGTGTCCAGTAGCATAAATACGGCCACTATAGTCACTTTACAGTCGCTAATAGAAGAGAAAACCTGTTTACGTGTGCGAGCTACAGCAGCTAATCGCTAACCAATGAGAAAGAACCAAAACAAGCTTCAAAACCGACACATTTCCAACACTCAGCCTCACACAGGCTCCTCTCAGATCACAAGTCTGCACTAAGAACCGTCTTTTCAATCCAGAAACAAGAGAATCTCAGTGTTGTGCACGTGGATCTACGGCTGCAGCTGTAAACAAACGCACATGACGATGCGTTCAGGGGCGGGATGGACACAGACAAATGACTCCTCAGATAAACACTGATGCGGAGCCACATATCAGGACATTTATCTGCAGAATATAGAAAGTCTAAGCTTTATAACCAGGTAAACATGTCCATGTGAAATATCGGCAAGATTTTGGCTCGGTATTATAGTTTTTTAACATTCAAAATACTGTCAATGCATTTATTGTAGTCGCTTTTAAACAAAATACCTTGTGTATTTTCAAGAGGCGGGTGCATAAGTTTGGAAATAATCACAATAGCCTAATTAACGGCAATAGAACGCTGTAGTTGAGTGAAAGAAATACTAAAATTCCACGACTTTTCCAGGCCTAGAAAATGGCATTTTCATTTTCCATGACTTTTCCAGGATTTCCATAACCGTGGGGATCCTGAAAAGCAGCTGTTCCCACACTAAACTGAACCACACTGCGTAACTGGTCCTTACGTCTCTATGTGAAACTCACCGTTGTGTTAACAAGAGTAGGTCCTGACTGTGGCAGTGTCCAGCCTCTGTATAGACTGACTCCCTGTGTTTGGGTCACATGCAAAAACATGCCGTTAGTCACAGCATCACAACATTAGACAGAGCAGCTCAGGCATTTCAGAGGAATTAGAGAAGAAAACATTCAATCAGAAACAGATTCAGAGATATTATAGACATATTATTAACAGCACTGAGAAGGGCAAGAAACGTACATGCACATTTTTATAATCATCAGGGTCAAAGTGGAACTCAGTAACTTTTCGATACTGTTTTTGTCACATTTTTATTTAAGGCTCTGGATTTTTCACATGTATTTGTGCGCAATTTGTCTACAGATACAGATTTGTCCTCGGTTCTGGCCTTGGAGAGTGGTGAATCACATTTCTAAGACCGTAAAAATCAGGTACAGCACGGTTAAGATTTCAGGGACACAGGTTTTGCGGTGCTCATACTTGCAATTGTAGTTTGAGACAGCAGAGGGAGACATTTTTCCACAAGAAATAATTTTTCCAGCACGTTTTGCACACATACAGCACCAAAATAAGGGCTAAACTGGGACTAAAGCCAAAACTAAAACCTGGACTAGATCGGGACTAAACCAGGACTAGAACAGGACCAAATCATAGTCTATATCAGGACTAAACTGTCCCGGACAAAACAGGGACAAGAACAAGACCAAATCAAAGACTACAGGAGGACTACACTGGGACTAAAGCCAAAACTAAACCTGAACTGGATCAGAACTAGATCAGGACTAAACCAAGACTAGATCAGGACCAAATCAAAGTCTACATCAGGACCAAAGCCAAAACTAAACCTGGACTAGATCAGGAATAAATCAGGACTAGATCAGGAATAAATCAGGACTAGATCAGGAATAAATCAGGACTAGATAAGGATTAGATCAGGACTAAATCTAGACTAAATAAGGAAGAGAAAAGAATCAAACTGGGACTAAAGCCAAAACTAAACCTGGACTTGATCGGGACTAAATCAGGGCTAAATCAAGACTAAACCAGGACTAGAACGGGACCAAATCAAAGTCTACAGCAGGACTAAAACCAGGAGCAAATGTGCCGGAGTTACTGAGTTCCTCTTCCTGTTAGTGTCTGGGTCTTACCGTCTACAGGGCTTCTCTTTGGCTGAGGGGAGGGGGACCCAGCACCCGTCACTCTGAAGTTGGCCGGTAAAGTGTCCGACGCCCCCAGTCCCCTCACGTCTTTGGGCCGGAACTTTTTCCTCCACGACGGAGCGCGCCGGAAGTTCTTATCGTCGTCCTGGAAAAAGGATTTGGTTGCTCCACATTTGCCTTCAGTTATTATAGCATTTGTATTGATTCGGGTGTTACCTCTTCCATCCTCCTTTCTGTGCCAATCGCTAAGAGACTGTTGAATTCACGCTCCAGGGTCGCTCTGGCCTGAAAACAAATGACACTCGTCAAGTAGCAGTTGTAGTTTATGTCAAGGTCGACGTCAAGTATTAATTAATTCCCCTGTGAGGGAAATTTATTCCGATCATTTTTAAAAACTTCTCATCTCCAGATCTTGAGCTGGTCTTGGTCAGGAATATCTTAGCTGGAGGATTTGACCTACGGTGCATGTTTTGGGTTGACTGGCGCGTGCTGGGAGGAAATCCAACATCCAACATGCAAACTAGTAGCAGTAGCAGTAGCAGTAGCTGTAGTAACAGTAGTAGTAGTAGTAGTTATAATATTATCAGTAGTAATAGTATAATGTACCTGTGTGATTTGTGTGGGTATCAGCAGAAGTAGTTATGGGGTGGTAGTAGTACCAGTAGTTGTAGTCATAGACCGTATATATAAGTGGACTAAGCTATCCCGTTAGCCGCCGCGTGCCAAACAGGAAGTGCTCCAGGAGGCACTTCCAGCTCCTTCTCTCCCTTTTTCCCATTGACTTACATTGTGATCTGATCGCTCATCTCTCTGTACCTGTTACACTGAGCCTCGTCGTTTTGGTCTTAAAATGTTTGTATGAACCCGCTCTACAGGATCCTGAATTTTTTTTCGCTATTTTCTCCACCAAAAAAAACCCTATTCATAACATAGAGCCTGGCTTCAGATTTGCTCTGTAACTGTGGCATCACGAGCCTCATTTGAGCAGCGCTAAACGCTATGGGTGACGTCACACTCACGTAGTCCACTTCTTTTATACAGTCTATGGTTGTAATAGTAGTAGTAAGAGAAGTAGCAGTATTAGTAGCAGCAGTAGTAGTCGTAGTAGTAGTAGTAGTAGTAGTAGTAGTAGTAGTAGTAGTAGTAGTAGTAGTAGTAGTAGTAGTACCTGTGTGTTCTGGGTGGGTATCTGCAGCAGTAGTAGTAGTAGTAGTAGTAGTAGTAGTACCTGTGTGTTCTGGGTGGGTATCTGCAGTAGTAATAGTAGTAGTAGTAGTAGTAGTACCTGTGTGTTCTGGGTGGGTATCTGCAGCAGTAGCAGTAGTAGTAGTAGTAGTAGTAGTAGAAGTAGTAGTAGTAGTAGTACCTGTGTGTTCTGGGTGGGTATCTGCAGCAGTAGCAGTAGTAGTAGTAGTAGTAGTAGTACCTGTGTGTTCTGGGTGGGTATCTGCAGTAGTAGTAGTAGTAGTAGTACCTGTGTGTTCTGGGTGGGTATCTGCAGCAGCAGTAGTAGTAGCAGTAGTAGTAGTAGTAGTAGTAGTAGTAGTAGTAGTAGTACCTGTGTGTTCTGGGTGGGTATCTGCAGTAGTAGTAGTAGTAGTAGTAGTAGTAGTAGTAGTACCTGTGTGTTCTGGGTGGGTATCTGCAGCAGCAGTAGTAGTAGTAGTAGTAGTAGTAGTAGTAGTACCTGTGTGTTCTGGGTGGGTATCTGCAGCAGCAGTAGTAGTAGTAGTAGTAGTAGTAGTAGTAGTACCTGTGTGTTCTGGGTGGGTATCTGCAGCAGAAGTGCCAGTGTGTTGTGGTCAAACGCCTCGTCTAGAGCCATGAGGGCCCCGTGGACTCCGCTCTCGTACAGGTTTGAGCTGAACTCCTTTAGACCAATGGCCTGAACCCAACTGACGACGCGCTCGTTACTCCAAACCAGCACGTCTGAGGAAACACAAGGACAAACCGGCATCAGGGACTGTTTCAATAAAATATGATCAAAGTCTACTCAAAGTCTCCATCAGGACTAAACTGTGACTAAAACCTGGGCTAGATCAGGAATAAATCAGGACTAGATCAGGACTACATCTAGACCAGTGGTTCTTAACCTGGGTTCGATCGAACCCCAGGGGTTCGGTGAGTCAATCTCAGGGGTTCGGCAGGGGTCAGACACACATCCAACTCATGATTCTTGATGAATCAATGATGTTTGGCCATTATTGGCTGCAGGAAATTTTGTGCGCACAATAATCTTGTGACTGTCGTGATGGTGTTGTGTAATTTCTTTCTTAATATTTTCCCTTCATACTAACAATGTCGAGCAAAAAAAGAAAGTGGTCGGACCAATATGTGCAATTCACATGTGTGCACCAATAAAATAGATATACCTATATTTGAATTTGAAAAAAGCATATTTTATTTTTCCAATTAAGAAGGGTTCGGTGAATGCGCATATGAAACTAGAGGGGTTCAGTACCTCCAACAAGGTTAAGAACCACTGATCTAGACTAAATAAGAACTAGAAAAGGACCAAACTGGGACTAAAGCCAAAACTAAACCTATACTAATTCAACTGAGCCAGGACTAGAACAGGACCAAATCAAAGTCTACATCAGGACTCAAGCCAAAACTAAACCTGGCCTAGATCCGGACTAAACCAGAACAAAACAGGACCAAATCAAAGACTACAGCAGGACTAAACTGGGACTAAAGCCAAAACTAAACCTGAACTGGATCAGAACTAGATCAGAACTAAACCAAGACTAGAACAGGACCAAATCAAAGTCTACATCAGGACTAAAGCCAAAACTAAACCTGGACTAGATCAGGAATAAATCAGGACTAGATCAGGACTAAATCTAGACTAAATAAGGACTAGAAAAGGACCAAACTGGGACTAAAGCCAAAACTAAACCAGGACTAGATCAGGAATAAATCAGGGCTAGATCAAGACTTAAACCAGGACTAGATCAGGACCAAATCAAAGTCTACAGCAGGACTAAAGCAGGAGACAATATGGACTTTAAACAGAATAGGACATGTGTTTACCTTTGATATCAAACTGACACTCTTCTCTCCGTCGCTCGAGCTCCTTCCTGTCGTAGTTTAGCCTTCGCAAACACATGACCCCACACTGAAAACTGTTCCTGTGACGCACACAAGAGAAAATAATGGGCAAATGACAATAGTAATGCATTATCCTTATATAGCGCTTTTCCCGACCGTTGCCTCGTACGTTTGTGGATTGGTCTTTCCCTCATTCAGCTGTAACAGGCTTCAGCTGCCTTGGGGCGGACTGACACAAGTGCGACTGCCAATCTCTGCAACCACGACTAAGGTTACGGCCAGACTGCAGGGCTTAATGCTCAATTCGTTTTTTTTTTTTGTGAAATCCGATTTTCTTGCGAGGTCGTTCACATTTCCAGTTAAATGCGACTTGTCTGTGTGATCTCCAGTGTGAACTTTAAACGCCCCAAAAGTGTCCCGCATGAGCATTGGAGGACACGACGACATCACAGCAGCGAGACTGAGTGAGCTCAGTGTTTACAAAAGTAGCCCGAACATGGATGCGAGCATGGAGCGCCTGGAGATTTTAAAGTTGCTGTTGTATCACTCTCGCGGGAGGAAACACGTCTTCGGCCTATTTCAGTGTCAAATGCGTCGGCGTTGGGCTGTACTGGCTCGCGTCAGGAGCTTGTTACAGCACAATAGTCGACCTCTCGCTTGTTGACGACGTGTAGGTTAGATGTAGGTCGGATAAATGCGACTTGGCCTTTCAGACTGAAGTCACATGGCAAAAGATCGGATCTGTATCGGTTTTAGGAGCACATATCCAAGTGGCCTATGTCAAATTTGGTCAAAAAACTGGATCTGTGTCATTCAGACTGTCATTAAAAGATCAGATACAGGTCGCATAGGGGGGGAAAAAAATCAGATTTTTTTTCTGCCTTACTTTTATTCAATTACAGGTGGTTTTATTGCTCAAAAATACCTAGAAAAAGAGGCATTCTGACTGTGAGCAGGGTCGCCTCTCCACAGATCTGACCTGTAACTTGGCCTGGTTTGGTCTCCATGAAGGTAGAAAGGTTTAATTCCAGACAAAGCAGTAACAGCTCCATGGCAAAAGTTCAGATCTGTATCAGTTTTAGGAGCACATATCCAAGTGGCCTGGGTCAGATTTGAAATAATCGGATCTGTGTCGTTCGGACTGTCGTTAAAAGATCAGATTCAGATCGCACAGGGGCAAAAAATTCAGCCCGTCACTTCAGGCTACAGTCTGAACGTAGCCGAAGACTCACTAATGTACCACATTCATAAATGGATCATAAATGCCACTGTGACTTGTGTTGGAGCTGTATTCTTGCAGATTACCACTCACATAAAGATCAGAACGCTGCTCTGTTCTTCTGGTCACAGACTTGAAAACTGCACTCGCGAGGCCACATGTTGATGTGATAACTACCATTTCCACAGGAAAAAAAAGACCTACGGAAAGCTGCAGGGAAACTAGACTCCCAACAGAAAGAATCCAGAGCCCGAGAGTTTCACTGTGTGCAGTTTGAGCCAAGAGTAAGAGCACAATGACAGTGTGCACTAGTCGAAACTGGAATCAAACCACAAACGTTTGGGTACAGAGCAAATGCTTTTATTAGTGAGCTCCTGCTACCAGAAACTCCGATCTGCTTCTACAAACAAGCATTTTCTTCTCATATTAGGGAAACATTTAAAATTATTTACATTTTTGGAAATTTACTACCAATTTTTGATTTATTTTCTACATGATTTACTGGCAATGAAGAAGTTACCGCCACCAGAAACACAGTGGGTTTAAACTGGAAGGAAATAGTACAATAGTTGTAATTTAGTATAATATTTTACAGATAAACTACTTTATGTGAACAGGAAATGAATAAACTAGGGCTGTCAAACGATTCATTTTTAAAATCTCGATTAAGATCAGAAATTTCATAGTTAATCACGATTAATCGCATATTGAATTGCATGTTTAAAATTGTGTTATTTTGCATTTCAAGACAGTTTTAAGGCCATAATGTAAAGCAATTCGTACCCATAACTGGGTGTTTAGCTTGGAGGTGCTAACTTAGACTAGACGTACTTCGCTGGTACTGAAACTCTGCTTGACACAGGCTGCATTTAACCCTTGACTTGTAAATTGTAGCATCTGGAAGTTTTTTAAAGTCAAATAAACCGTTCAAAAGTCCAGAAGCCTCCGTTTCTCCATCACGAAGGTAAGTTTACTGAAACACGGCGCTCTGAAGTTCAAAAGCGAAACAGCCAGAGGAGCTGCTTACGGATGTGTAGAAGGGACAAAAGGCTGGCAAACTCTAATCGAGATTTTAAAAACACACATTATTAGTGGTCCAGTAGTACCACAGTAATGCCCCAGGGCGGTACCTGTGGAAGCTGTCGACCATCTTGAGCTGTCCCCTCAGGTCCTTTTTGGTTAAATGGTCGAGCATCCGAGCGTCCACCAGAGACTCCATGAAGTACGAGCGATACTGAGGCAGACCCAGACTGGGCAGCCACTCATTACCGATCCACTCATGGTTCATGTCTCCATACGCCAAAGTCTGAGGCCAGAAGAGAGGAGTCAAAATCACGCTTAAAACCAAGAAGGAAAACAAACAGTGGAGTGAAGTCTACGGACTATGAAGCTATGGTTATGGTTTAAAGGGCAGTCGGTTTAGCTTTAGTTAGTAGTAATTTGGGTAAATAACGCATTTAAATTAGGGCTGCATAAGAATGAATGGAAAAAGTGTGTAAACTATTGCAAAACCATTACACCGACTGGTGTTATTATATTTGTTTTTTGGCACTGTGAACTCAAATCTATTGTATGTATAATAATAATAGTTTCTATATAACACTGAATCTTAAATCTGAATCTTAAATAGGAGAAAATAGAATGAAGATATGAACATGACCATTTATAAAAGGTCTAAAGTAGGAAATTATTTGATAAACTCGACTAAATCCAAAAATACTAAAGACTCGGACAAACTACTAGTGGACTTGACTTAACCAGAACTAAACAAGGTCTTCAGTCTGAAAATGCTACTACTACTACTACTGCTACTACTACTGCTACTGCTACTACTACTGCTACTACTGCTACTACTGCTACTGCTACTACTGCTACTGCTACTACTGCTACTACTACTACTACTACTACTACTACTACTACTACTACTACTACTACTACTACTACTACTGCTACTGCTACTGCTACTGCTGCTACTACTGCTACTGCTGCTACTACTACTACTGCTACTACTACTACTACTACTACTACTGCTACTGCTACTACTACTGCTACTGCTACTACTGCTACTACTACTACTGCTACTACTACTACTGCTACTGCTACTACTACTGCTACTGCTACTGCTACTGCTGCTACTACTGCTACTGCTACTGCTACTACTACTACTACTGCTACTGCTACTACTACTGCTACTACTACTACTGCTACTACTACTACTGCTGCTACTGCTACTACTACTACTGCTACTATTACTACTACTACTCCTACATCTACTACTGTTGATACTGATACAATTACTACTACTACAACTACTAGTACTACTACTCCTGCTACTACTTCTATTACTACTACACCTATTAGTACTACTACTGCTGCTACAAGTACTACTACTACTACTACTACTACTACTGCTATTACTGCTAATACTGCTACTACTAATTAAGGCTGAGTTAATAGTGATTTTGACATTGTACAACTACAAAATATAAACCGTAAACAAATTATCTCCATTTATATCAGACCTTTAACTTTGTCTATTTGTGCTTTCTGCTCGTCTCCATGGAGACAGATGTTTAACGCCATAATGGGAAACATTATAGGCAGGGAAATAACATCTCCATAGAGACAAGCAGGTCACGAACACACATTTAAATGCCGCAATACACTGAGGTGCTTAAGAGGCTGTATTTTCTTATATTTATTTTCAGGTCAAACTGTGCAGCCCTATTTGAAACGCAGAGTCGATCAGATTCAGGGAGGAGATGATTGTTGGGATTTTGAGGAACAGTTTTCAAACCTGAGCCCAGCTACCATCGTCATCCTCCTGGGTTAGCGCGGTTACAAGAGTGAGAAGAAAACACAGAGGGTTAGTGAGGTAGAGGGTTAGAGCAGCCAAAATCTCCAAAAATATGATACAGACACATGCAAAGAAAAATACCAAGAAACTAAGAACACCAGGAACGCTAAATGGTAAAATAAACAATCAAGTTTAAAGGTGCATTGTGTAACTTTTCAGGTGGAAGGTCCATCACCGGCTTGTTTTGTATGAATAAGTCATTGTTCTGCCTGGGATGTTCCACAGTGTGACATTAAACAGCTCTCCTTTACATTTATTCAATTCCAGGTGGTTTTATTGCTCAAAAACACCGAGAAAAACAGACGTACTGACTGTGAGCGGTGTCGCCTCTGCACAGATCTGACCCGTAACTTGGTCTGGTTTGGTCACCGTGAAGAAAAAGAGGTTTAATTCCAGACAAAGCAGTAACAGCTCCATGGAGAAAAGTATTTGACGGACCCTCCACCAGAAAAGTTACACAATGCACCTTTAAAGCTCATTCAGGTTTATCACCATGTGTGACATGTAGTGCAGGGTGGCCACAAAAATCTGTCCAGATATTAACTGATACTAAAACGTTCAAAACTAAATATCAATCTGAAGTATAATTTCTGAAAAAAAATAACCTTCTTTGAATGATTATTTTAGTATTTTAGTATAGTCTTCCCATTCTTCCTGGTATGACAGTGGTGATTTATTTATTATTTTGTGTCTATTTGTAACTACAGAAAGGAGACAACTGATAATAACACTGGACATTTGTAACTTCTCTAACTTTAACATGCTGAGAGAACTTTGTATGAATGAGGACACAGAACTGTTATGATGCTCCGGTCATTATAAAGACGTTTGTATGTTTGATTTTATGAACTATAACATCAACCTGCCCAGGGAAATTAGCACTGGCGCTACAACCTGGTACATGCATCCCTCCTGTTAAGGTTAATGTAGATTGTGCACTGTCCCCGTCTCATTAAATAAACTAAACTCATAGTCATATCTTTAACTTTTGTAAAATGCAGGGCATGTCATATATAGACATTTTTCTTTACTCAACTAGTCGGTAATTCTACAGACACGACTCATGGGGTTCAGCTTCATGTAATACGTGACATTTTGAAGACTTTTTTCCTACTCAAAAGCTATAATAGTTTGTTTTAAACTGTTAACTGATATGGAAACTGTCCTAAATTTTTCATCTCTCTGAAAGACAAGAGAAAAGCAGATACACAGGGACTTTTTCGTGTTAAAATCATATAATCATTCCTATTGAAATTTACTGTAAAAGTTAATACTTTGATTACATTATGTGCACAAATATATAAATATATTAGTATTTTGTGCCTTGTTAATTGATATAATTTGATTTAAGACACAAAATCCACCATTGCTCCAAAATAAGGGAAGTATTTTCACTTGTCTTGAGGACACATATTACGCTATTTTCTGAGCTATGTTATAACGTTTTCTCATCACAAACACACCTGGAGTTGTGTTTCGTTTCATTCACACATGTTTAACACACAATTTTTTTATTTAAATTCTACGTGATTTATTGAAAATTATGAAAAAAATCTACAAAATACTATAAAGCAATGAATCAAATGACTATTCTACTACAAACCACTATCGCAGACTAACCGTGGGAGGAGTCGCTGCCAGAGTTTCCATTTCTTCGTGAGTGACCCAAATGTTGCCCGTGCTCTGATCACGTGACCCACCAAAAACATGCGAGAGCCAATCAGAGTGCAGGAAAGGGGTGCGGACAGGAAGTGGGTGGAAAAACAAGGAAGTAAAACGAAAAGAGCAAAGAAGAGTCGGTTTAGTGTTATTTTTGTTAGTAAAAAAAAAATCTGGAAAAAAAATCATGAAAGTCCATTTTAAAGGTTTTACGTGTCAAATAACGTTAGGATAAGAGGTTTTAGCACAATATTTATTATATTTATTAGTGTTAGCAACTTAGCATGCAGGTAAAACAATCTGACAATCAGGAATAACACAGCTATTACTGGATTTATGTTTGACTTTATGTGTTATAACACGTTTAAGAGTGAAATATGGTCAAGGTCTATTCCATAAAAATGTTGATAGTATGTACATTTTAAATCTGGGCTCAAAGATTTTTTTTTATATATATGTTTGGTCTAACCCAGGACTAAACCAGGACTAAACCAGGACTAAACCAGGACTAAACCAGGTCTGAGAGTCACAGTTACTGCAGACCAAGAAAACCACTCAAGACCTGCACTAAACCAGGTCTAATTCAGAACTAAAACATGTCTAACCGTGGTCTAACCCAGGACTAAACCAGGTCTAAACCAGGACTAACTTAGGTCTAAACCAGGACTAAACCAGAACTAAAGCAGGACTAAAGCAGGACTAAACCAGGACTAAACTAAATCTAACCCTAAGACTAATGTAGGACTAAACCAGACTTTTCCTGAAATGCCCACCCGTTGTAATTTGTCAAACCCTCTCAAATATTCCCCTTTTTCTCATTTTCAAACACAACAACTAGATAATTTGATGGAAAAAGATAAAATGTTCATGTACAGCTAATAACGTGTAGATTCACAGAGCTTGATTTCATGATATTTTAACGATAATCTGAGGAAGCTACAGACGACATACATTTTTAAAAATACTTTATGATTGATTTTTGTAATTGATTGAAAAGGGTTGAAGACATTCGGGAGAATAAATCTTACCTCGTCGTGATGTGACTGCAATTTGTCAAAAAACCCAAAACATTTCAAATATAAGACTCCAATCTACAGCTCAGTAATGTTTAATACAGATGAGGGCGGCTAAAATTCATGTTGATCTATTGTAGTTTTGTGTTATAATAAGTAAGTTAACGGGGTGTAGTTTAGTGTGGTCAAAAGTACCAAAAATCAGACACGATTCGATGCTAAAAACAGAAACTAGATACTCATTTGAGCAGGTATCGATGCTAAAAATGATTTACTCTTTGCCCCATCTGAGACTACGACGTTATCACATTGTAAAATCCAAAACGTGACCACAAGCGCTCGTTCTTTACCGTTCTGGAGGTGGGCGGGGCCGAGGGGCTGGTCAGGGACATGATTTCCTGAATGGCGAGTCGCAGTTTGAGGCGGTGCAGTGGGTTGCTGATCCCGATCTCTCGTTGTATCTCGGTGTCCGACAGCGCAGACATTATAGCGCCGCTCTTCACGTTGGCTCTGCAGGCGGCGACGTACCAGGCGGGCATCCCCACCCACAGCTAAAGGAAACAAGAAATTTGATTGTTTATCACAATTTGTCTTGTTATGGAAAGCTTGTGTTTGTTTATGTTATGAAATGGAGATTCACGTGGTAATGGGGGGTGAAAAGTTTTGTTTAAAGACGGGATATTACACTACTATGGGTAGGGCTGGGCAGTATCCAAATTCTGATACCCTTTTCCGCATTTTACTGGGGTATACGGTATTACCTGGACTAATTAAGCACTCATTTGTGATGAGCAAACAAATTCAGGTATCAATAAATTATAAAATTATATTAGGTCCTTATGCGCTGCAGATTTTTCTAATGACGGTAATGAAACTGATATCGTTGCTACTTTTTGATACCTCGGGAAACCTTAATATCGTATTACCGCCCAACCCTAACTATGGGGTATTACGGTAATTGCTCACACATAACATATTTAAATCCCCATATGTGCTAAGTCACACAATTAGTGTAGATCTAAAACTACTGTGCATCACATCAGGTTGCTGTTACAGTTTTGTATCTTGCCTTTGTATATTTATGGAAAATTGTCGTGTGGGTGATGTAAGAGAATTTAAGTACTGTATTTATTTTTTTCAGGGTTTGGGCGGCTTAGGTGCGACTTATATATTACATTTTTCACACTGACAGTCCATAGACCAAATATATGAAGCCTATATATGAATCAAAAATGAAATACCAAATCATTATCCTTTTTTAAATTTTGGTTTTAGAGAGAAATAATAAAGAAAAGAGTTGTTTTTTTGTTTTCTTATTTTTGATTATATATTGAAAAACAAATGAACGATACACGGATTATTCTTGTGGTGGAAACTTCTTATTCAATGTGTGATTAATTGTTGACCGAAATGTATTTTGTCTAAATGTTTTTCTCAAGTAACTAAGGAGCGCAGGATGGTGTGCTGAGGAGCTGGGAGACAGGGGCTCACTGACCACTGACCTTGAAGGGGGAAAAACAGTTCCCGAAAGAAGCTGCACAGAGCCAAAACATAACCAGGGGCTTACATTCTTTTTTGGATTACGTCTTCTTAGTTTAAAAGCAGGGGGTCCGCCTAGTTCGGGGCTCCAGATTCGAGTCCCAGGGCCCTTCTCTCCCGCTCTCCACCGTCTGTTCTCTTTAAGTATTTTCTGTGTTACAGTTCACTCAGTGCACAGTAGTTAATACTTTGTAATCGTTTTGTATCACCTGAAATAACCTTCACGAAACGTCTTCTCACCTCCGGGATTTTTCCTTTTAAACAGCCACATTCTCTATTCAGTTTTTATTACTATATCTTCTGTAATTCGCCTTTCAAGATTAAATGTCGGTCTCTGATTTTATAAAATAAATTTCCCCTAAAAAGTGCGACTTATACATGTTTTTTTTTCTTCATTATGCATTTTTTGGCTGGTGCGATTTATAGTCCGAAAAACTATCTTCCACTTACATTTCTCAGTTTAGCTATATTCACACCATAATCTTCTCTTGGCGTACCATTTGCCCACCATTATCTAAATTGCGGCATATTGCTGTCTAACTGGAGTCTACTGACCTTCAAAGTCTCACTAAATGCTGAACAACTGATGCCTTATTGATGGTAAATAAACTTCTCCTGCTTAAGACAGTTGGACATTTTACTTCCACCCATGGACAAGCTGAAAACTTCTGCAACAGGACTGACGCAGGCTTGTGAGCAGAGCATTGGACAGAATCTCACAGCTAACCGTAAATTACACGTGGATGAGAGCTAAACCCTCTTCAGGCGTGTTTTTTGGCGAGGGAACAACGTTATTATATGGAAGAAAGCTCCGAAAAGTCAATTTTGCATGATACCCTTCTCTCTTTAATAATAGCTGATTCTTAATATTTTTAAAGAAGACATACTATATTACGCAGAATCACCTTTAACAGGCTTTTATGCTATAATTTAAAGTAATAAACATACTCAAATTGTAATCTTAATTAATCCTTGAGAACAACTTGATGTCAGACATAAGAACCATTCATTGTATTTTTTCAGTACTGATCATAAACCAAAATCAAACTGTCCTATAAAGGTTTTCTTACTTGAGTTTACAAGATGCTGAATGTTGATTAATCGATTGTCTATTTATCATTAGGAACACATCTTATTTTAGAAATTATTTGGGGATAAAATATAGACTATCGTACCTCGAGCCAAACCACCACAGTCGGTCCGTCCCACTGAGCGAACGGGAGCCCCTGTCTGCGAGCCTCCTCCAGGAGTTCATGCCTGAAAACAACGATGAAACTTACACAATCAGAACATTTGTAAAACTTACGACATATTTAAAACCAACTGTTAAAGAGTCAACCCCCGGAAACACACTTCACACATGCAGTTTTTCAATCCAAGAGAAAAAAACATACGAAAGAGGCCCCAGAACAGAGCTTTAAAATGCAGTTAAAGCGCAATAATAGCTGATAATAGAAGGTTTCATTGGTTTATGTAAATAATAATTCTTATTTTTAGGTCTGAATTGACGCACAAATCTTTGCAATATTTAATAAACCTGGAAAACGACCTTGTAGGAAAGCCAGTTCATCGGTAAAGAGAACTATTTCCCCAAACCTCTGAAGCAGAAATGTGGTTTTGTTTAGTAAGAACACAGAGCAAGTTGAAATATTCACATACAATTTGGAGATCAGTTTAAAGATGCACTATGTAACATTGCTTACCACCTGCTTGTCACCACGGAAATGTTATTGAATTAAACTTTATCTATCTCCACACAGGCCAAGTAATAAGTCAGATCTGAGTCAGTCAAGCCCGCTGACAGTAAAAATGCTTTTTAATATATCTTTCAGCAATAAAACACACACACAGTTAAATAAAGGAACAAATAAAGCGTTAAGTAAATGAATTACTCAATGGATTCTTAGATTTTAGAGATTTATATGGGAGAAGAGCAGAAACAGCCTGGTATGTAGTGAGTTAGATGAAAGTTTGGAAGTAAAATATGATACTTTGCATTTTTTAAAACTAAAATACACAGTTTCCTAGTTCTATACTGTAGAATAAAATATACCGTCATTTCTGGACTATAAGCCTCTACTTTTTTCACTTTTGTACCCTGCAGCTTCTGGGGAGCAAACTCTATTTTCAGACTTCCAGAGGCTGCAGGCTGGCCGCCGTTTTACTGTCGTTTTACTGCCGTGTTACAGGCATGTGGAAAAAGCATATACCGGTATTTAATTACATTTTTTTCAAATCTTTGTGTGTACCGACTTTGTGTGTAATAACGTGAGTCACAACGTGGACACCTTATAGACCATTTTAGGGCGGAAATGATAAAAAAAAACAACTACTTATGCATTTTGGCAACAGAAGTGTCATTGTTCCCCATTCATTCTGATTCATTCAGACTGAACACGGACAGAAGATGGAGATAAAAACATTTCCAGCACCAAAGTGTCTGGTTGTTCTGTGTGTGTTTGTCAGAATCGATATTCTAGCGGCGGACTAAAGTTTTAAAGTTTTACTCACTGATCGCACAAGGATCTGGCAGTCGGACACCGTTTGTCAAAGTCGGCTTGTTGAGGAAATATTCTCGATCTTTTGACGATAATCCTTTGGCAGAGCTCGACAAGCTGCTGAGTTCTGCCAAACGTCTGTTGCCAAAATGTACAACCGAGCCTACGTCATCATGTCAACGTCAACACTATAAGGGCCTATAGACAAACGCGGCCTATAAATGTACTTTTTTTTTTTTCCTTTTAAAATATAGTTGATACAGCTTTATATTCAGCTGCGCTCAATAGTCCGGAAATTACAGTAAATAGCAGTTTTTGCATGAACTCCACCTGCTAGTGTCTTGTAGGCGCAGTTTGGATCAGATACACAGACGCTACGTTCAGACTGCAGCCTGAAGAGACCCCAATCCGATTTTTTATCGCCTTTATGTGACGTGTATCTGATCTTTTAAAGACAGTCTGAACGACACAGATCCGATTTTTTCAAATGCGACCCAGGCCACTTGGATATGTGCTCCTAAAACCGATACATATCCGATCTTTGTGACTTCAGTCTGAACGGCCAGAACGCATTCATCCGACCTACGCGCCATCAACAAGCGAGAGTTTGGCTATTGTGCTGTAACAAGCTCCTGTTGTGAGCCAATACAAGCCCAACGCCGACGTGTCTTCTCACTAAAATAGGCCAAAGACGTGTTTCCTCCCCTAAAATCGCGACGTGCTCAATGCGAGTGTCCATGTTTAGGCGATTTCCGTAAAGACTGAATGCATACGGGACACTTTTGGGGCGTTTAAAGTTCACACTGGAGATCACAGACAAGTCATGTTTAATTGGAAATGTGAACAACCTTGCAAAAAAAATCAGATTTCACAAAAAAATCTAAATTGAGCATCTAAAACGTGGCCAGGGATATAAAAAAAACGTTTTGAGAGCTTTTCCCGCGCCCCCGTTTAGTCAACCAAGAATTTTGACGACGACTGCGGCCCTAAAAGACAGATTGTAATGCTATACGGTGGAGTATTCCAGGTATAACAATAAAATCTCCATGGAGACAAGCATGTGGTGAAACCTTATATAGTGCACCTTTAATTAGGCGTAAATTCAAAAATGCATTAGAAACATTCTGGACCGAGCAAGCAATTTTAGAAGCTGTAGGGAGAGACTTAAAAAAAAAAACCTACCATGGGATAAGTCTAGGCTACGCAATCCTTTATTTTCTTTATTTAAATCCATGCACACACACATTCAAAGTTAGTCAAACGTCTGTGAGAGAAGCGGGTTGCAGTTGCATCATGGGAAAGCACCGGGCCCTGGGTTAAAATGGTGAGTGAGGAAAGAGAGAAGCGGAGGAGGCCAAACCAAAAACCGAATCAACGTGAACCAACTTACCCGGTCTTTGGGCTACGCATGAGATGATCGAGATGACGGAAATGGAAAAGAGGGAGTCGGCAAAACAGCAAATTATTACAGCGGATAATGGTGAACAGAGCAACAGATTCAACGAGGCACAATGGTGGTGATGGAGGTGATACAAATGTAAATTAAATTAAATTATCAGAGTGAACTGGTGAGCAAAAGCCACTGTGGAATTACTATGGTGTACTGGGTGGTAAAATGGTTAACTGCTGGGCCTGCCAAGATAATTGCTATATTTGACTAATTGTTCTTAATGTGGAGGACTATTGGTATTTTTAAGGGTCAAAAATCGATTTAAAGTGCATATGATGGTTAAACAAGAAGATAATTTCATGAAAGTTAGGATAATAGACGATTATCACAACAGCAGGAAGTGCAGCGATGTTGAGTCGTGGCACTTCCGGTCACTGCTTTTCTCCTGTGGAAAAGTGTTGCACATTTTCCACCAGCTTCATAAATCTGCCCCAACAACAAATCTTCATCCAATATTTTTTTTTCTTTATATATATCTGCTATAAACGCACAATATTTACAGTACACAATGTATATTTATTTTTTTATATGTGTATATATATATATAATATTTATTTATCTATTCTTTACATTTGACTCTTTTTATATTAAGCATCTGACTTGTTGAACTGCGCAACAAGATTTCCAATGTGCCTGGACTGTATGTTTATGCACAAATGGCAAATAAAGCTTATCTATCAACAAGGTCGACCATTGTCCATGAAGAATTTAACGATCAAGGGAAGAAAGACGAAAACTTAAAGGAACCAACGACGAGCATCAGTGAAACTACTGAGCAAAACTAATGTTATGGTCCTGAAGAAAACATAAGTAACTTGTTCACTCAGACTGAAGCGATTTCATGATGTTGATATTTTAGCACAGAGATTTGTGCAGTTTAAATGGTCGACATTTAATTTGTGAACATCTGTAGCATTTAAACTGCACAAACCTCTCAGTCTGTGCTAATAACGACATCACAAAATAGATTTTTAATTTTAAATGTAGAATCAGTCTGAGTGAACAAGTTATTTATGTTTTCTTCATGACCATAACATTAGTGTTGCTCAGTAGTTTCACTGAAGCTCATCGTTGTTTCCTTTAAGTTCTCGTCTTTCTTCCCTTGACAGTTGTGGATAAATTCTTCATGGACAGAATCTGTTCTTTGTCGACCTTGTTGGATGAAGATTTGGTGTTGGGGCAGATTTATGAAGCTGGTGGAAAATATGCAACACTTTTTCACAGGGATTTTGCTGTAGAAAAGCACTGACCAGAAGTCAACATCGCAGCACTTCCTGCCATTGTGATAATAGCCTTTTTTTTTTTAATAATTGTACCCAGTTTTTGTTATTTTGGCAGTTTTTGAGAAGTTTACAAAGAGGTAATTTTATAACTCTAGCGACCATAATGTCAACAAAGGTCACAGCTAATCTAATTTACACAACCAACAAACAAAGATACGATCCTTTCAACTTTTCTTCACAAACTGCCACTGACGTAAAACTATAACTATTTAAGTGATGATTATAAAAACATAAAACCCAGTCATATGCACTTTAAGCACAAGAACAGAAAAGTGTAATATTAGCTCTATTTTATCGTGACAGGCCGGATCGTAACAGCCAAAAACCTGGAGACCCACTTTTTCTGGAGTTTTCTGGTTTTCTCTGCGGTTCCCGACAAAGTTCCCATCCCTAAACCATCCTTCGGAGAACTCTCTGCTTCCGGAGTCCCGGCTACAACAGAAAAGAGAATGATAAACAGTGAGATGGGGTCAAAAGCAGAACAATAATACATCAAAGACACCCGGAACCCAATTTTATACCCACACTGCAAATTTCTCTGATCTGGGCAAGATTTTAAAACTTATATCAGGTTATTCATCCTGTTTTCAGATTTATTACCTACTTACTAGTTCTGAGAAAGCTTAATTCTAGTCTAAAGTTAGTTTATTTTAAGAGAACTTGTCAAGTAAAATTATCTGTCCATAATTTCACTACTTTTAAGTCATTTTCTGATAGATTTAGGTGTTTATATTTTAAGTTTTTTTGCTGTGCGCTGGTGGTGTTGTTAGTGGTGAACTACTTGTGCACATGTATTTCTCTCAAACTCAACAGTGCCTTCTTTTTCTGGATTGTGCAGCAGAGGAATGGAGTTGTCTATTTTCATTATCATCTCTAATCTTATCAACAATATGTAAAACCAGCAGAGATTTGAAAAGGCAAATATGCGTAGTGGAAAAAAATGTACGTAAAAGTAATAGACACTAGTTTCTTTTGTAACACCATTTCAGTAGCCTTCAGATCAGTATTTTATACAAAACCTGATTATTTTAAACTGAAACTGAAGTTGTTTTAAATCAATAATATGCAAATGAGTTCTGTTCCATTGGAGCAGGTGAAGCAGTTTGCAGATCTAAAGGAGCCATGAGAGTCGGCTGTGCAATTGGGACTTTTACTCCGATTTAATCCATTTACGCCTGAAACGCCTGCAAAAAATGGTCCTGATCATAGCCTGAGAGTTTTTGAAGAATTTTGTTTATGAAAACCTTAATATCTCAGCCCCTAAAGCACATAAAAACATGAAATAAACAGCATTTCAAAGATAAGACTCTTAGCTTTTATTAAATTATGTCTGAAATTTGATGAAATGGAAAACGAAATGAAATTTGCGTCATGAAAATGTGGACAAATCAAACAATGCTGCATAAATGCATCCGGCATAAATGGGTTAAATAATAATAATAATAATAATAATAATAATACATCAGTTTTATATAGTGCTTTTCACGGTAACAAAGACGCTTCACAATAAAGTAACACTAAAACAAGGACAGGACAAAATAGTAATGAGGAGCAGTCATGTGTGGGGACTATAGGCTCTGAGGAAAAGGTGAGTTCTGAGCAGTTTTTTGAAGGTGTTTAGTGAGTCTGAGTTTCTGATGTGAAGGGGGGGAGAGCTCCAGAGGGCGGGGGCAGCAATGATTTTAACCTAGAATTTTTCTCAAGCACAACCTGTAAAATCTACACAAAAAGTACAATTGCCGAACTGCCTAAACTCCACGGTACCCTCCTCCTCGTGCCCTTACCCTGGCTGGTGGAGTCCCGTCCGGGGACACTGGGTCGGCCCTTCTCCTTCTTCCCAAACAGGCGCCCGATGGAAGACTTGATGCTTTTCTTTTTGGCGGCTTTATTCAGAGAGTCCTGGCTGCTGTTGCTGCTGCTGGGGTTACTGCCCTGACCGTCCTGGAGGTTTGACAGGCTGCAGACACGAAAGGAACAAAGTCAAAAAACATCATCACATCTGAAGGCTACAAAAATGGTCATGTATCGCTTTATAGTTACAATACACAGACTATTAATTAGCATTTTTTATAGATAAAAGGCCGAGAATAACGTTTTGGTAAACTTCAGATAAGGTAAAAATAGAACGAGGGTATTTCCAGTCATCAGTTAGTAGTTTGAGTCTTTTTTATGGAGAAGTCTACAGCCAATCCTCTGTCTGAAAAGCATGTGGTTTGGAGCAGAGTTCAGGCTTTGGAGGAAAAACACGAACTGTTTTTAGAGTTGAATGGCAATGATTAAATAGTTCTTTTTCATGTCAAGGAATTTTATATGGTTTTGGTTCAAATAAATGTAAAAATTGTGACCGAGCAAAATGAGGATCATTTTTATTCTTATCACAGAGCCATACAAATCAAATATAGCACTATTAAGAACAAGCTGTAAAATAAAACTGATTCATAAATATGTCCTATAAATTGTTACACAAGTTTCTAATCTCTTCCGTTTCTATCAGTATTTTTAGGACATTTAGACACTTCTGTATTGAACAGAAACTTTATACTTTTTCCACTTATTTATTTTTATCTTCAATTGTAGTTACGGTAGTATTTTTTAAGGCACAGTACGGCTGAATCTCATTACACCCCTTGGCCCTATCACTTTCCCCTACCCATCTGTTTGGAGTGTTCAGGTGTAGGTGTAGGGGTCGGGGTGTCCCACTTATCATTATGTCAGAGGGGTAGGGGAAAGGGGTAGGGCCATATACCCCTCCAAACAAAGAGTTTTCAGAGGCACACTCCAAACGGAGCGGTATGAGCAATTTCTCAGAATGCGAATCACAGGCAAGATCCCTGCTGCCACGAACAAAGCGACCAAAGAAGTTCACAAATGTATTTTCTCCATTATTTATAGTTTAAAAAGTGTGATAACCGCTGTATTGTCTTAAGTTTAACGTTGTTCCAGTTAGGGATGGGCATGACTAGTCAATTAATCGACAATTGATAATTAAGAATTTCATCGATCACGTTCATTTTAATCGACAAACCGAATGTAGGTTGTTGTGCGTAACGTAGCTTAAGGAGTCGAGGCTGCGTCTCACAGCACAAACATGAGTTTCAGCCCCACAGTCCCACGTCTCGGCTCTGGCTCCTTGGAGATCACTATATCCCTCAGAGTGCGTTTGCCTGCACATCAGTGTCCCGGTTATGATCAGGTTTTTTTGAGTGTCCTGGTTTCGCATGTTTACGCAGCATCTCCAATGCGACATACGCACAGAACAGACTCACCATCAGCAGCACATCCTCTGTCACAGAGAGAACACTCATATTCCACTGAGTCGTGTCCTTTAGTCCGACAGAAGCTGAACCACATCAGCACAAGGAAAGAGCTGCTTTTTTTTCCGCTTACGCAAATGAGCCATGCGGTTTTAAGTTTTGTTTCTGTAAGACGTAAACAAATGTGCCAAAGCTGCTTTAAACACATTCTGATCTCACACTGATGTGGCTCTATAGTGGTGATGGTTTATATGCTGTAAAGTTGAGTTTATTTATGCTGATTAGTAACAGTAATAATAGTGATGATAATTTAATATAAAATGTTAATTTCGTTAATTTTCCCGACGATCGATTAAGAAAATTTAATAGAATGCCCATCCCTAGTTCCAGTGCGTAAAGATCATTTTCTTTATAAAATGCACACAAAAAAATCGCTAGTGCTACGTTGAATAGTGTCACGTTATTGGTGACTTGAGTGATCGGTTGATGCACGGAAATAAAGTTGTGAACGAACTGCGAACGTCCGAGCTACACAGTTGTTATTTGGATATTGTAACCCAAGTAATTGAAAGCGATATCATTGGTTTAACCCTTAGAGAAGCTCAGGTTGTATCTTTTGATTGGTTTGTGTGTTATTCCACTCTGACAGTAAGTTTACGTAAAAGCTGGAGACTTCTGATGACGTACGTGATTGTTGAAGGGGGGTCCTAATTCATAGGGGTCGACTTTCAAGGAATAGGGGTAGAAATTAGAAATGGGATTCAGCCTAATTCCCTTTCTGGAGTTGGGAAGTTACCTGCATAATTCCATGGAAATAGAAAGTTAAACCCATACTTTGGAACATTCTCCGAAGAGAAATAGCTCAGTTTTATCTCACACTGTGGAATATTCCAGCCAAAGGAACAACATTTCCACAGAGTCAGGTTTGTGATAAAAGCCTGCTAAGAGTACGCATGTTTTTCTCTGTTTTTCACTCCAATGAACACATCCATAAGGAATAAACACACTTTTATTTTTTCTTTAACAGTGATTTTGTTTTCTTACCCTCTGAAGTCCCTAATGTCTTCGTGACTGGCGGCGTGTCCGGTTTCTCTGTTTAAACGAATGGAGCGAGGGGTGGAAGGAGGAGAGCTCTCGCAGCGGATAGTGGCTTTATCATCCTGAGCGGACTGAACAAAAATACACACAATTAACCACAAATAAATTACATTAAACAATTATTAGAAACTTAAAACCTATGGGCATCTTAATAACTTTGGTTACTGTGAAATATGTGATTTTTTTTCAGCAGTTCAAGCCTCATTATAACTTGTTTCAGATGTCTGCTTCTCTCTAGAGGTGTTACTGCTTTGTCTGCAATGTTTCACAGTACGGCATTAAACTTTTCTGTATCCATGGAGACAAACAGTGACACCACCAGGTCAAGTTACAAGTCAGACCTGTGAATAAGTGTAAGAATATAGGTATTTAAAGGTCTTTTTGAGTAAATATATACAAGTTTAATGCCATACTTTGGAACATTTTCAGGCAAAACGATCATATCGCCATGGAGACAAGCAGGTGGCACTTTTAAGTAAGAATAGCATATAATATCCAAACAAATAAAAGTAAAATGCTGCAATTTCTGTTCATTAATATAGAGAATAAATGCAGTGCAGATTTTGGCCACAAGGGGGCAGTAGCCAATATGCAATTCATACACTGTGACTGAAAGGGCATCTGATGTAAAAAATAAATAAATAAAAAAAGTGGTGCATTCAACTTTAATTTTACATTTAAATTTGTGTTAATGAGAAACATATTAGTTATTAAGATGCACATTTATAAAACACAAAACTAAAACTAAACTGATTTTAAAACACTAGAAAAACACTAACGGGTGAACTGGGAACTAGTGAATACACAAAAGCTTAAAGTAAAAGTGAAACTGTTCATTAAAAATGGAGAAATATAGAGAATTTCTGGTTGACGGGCCTGAACTTTAAAGGTGTAATTATTCCCCAAAAAGACAGGCGTGGATTTTACGATTAATATTACAATTTATTTCAAAATTATTTCAATCTTTAACATTTTCTCTTTCATTTTAGTTTTTTGACACGTCAGTTTTCCGCTTTTCTTGCATAATTTTCTTTGTCAAAACTCGCACAGATGTGAACAATCAGAAGGAAATCAGATTATTATTACATCAGAACTGGCTGTGGTTACAAATGCACTGCAAATCTGATTCTTATTAGAGCTTTGGTGTTATAAAACTATTAAAATTCTGATTACTCACATCTTATTTTGAGGTTTTCGTGTCCTATATTACGCGAAATTGACTCTTGTGAGCTTTTAGCCATGTTAAAATTATGTTATTTCCTTAAAAAACATACCTAGAGTTGTGTTTTGTTTGAGTAATTCTGCATTATTAGTCTGTCTACAACTCCAAACCTCAAAATTTGATGTCATGTAGTCGTAGTTTTCAGGTTAACAGCTACATTTTACCTCCTTTTACCTCCATATTATTCTAGGGAAGGTGTTTGGAGTTTAAAAACACAGTGGAGCACTTCCTGTTTGTCAGTTTGAGAGAAGAACTCATGCTAAATATGCAGGATTTGTGTGAATGAAACAAAAACACAGCTCCAGGTATGTTTTCGATGAGCAAACAACATTATAGATCAGAAAATAGTGCAATATGGGAACTTTAAATCATCTTAAATGTCCCAAAATTAGATGATAATAATAAAGATTTTGGTGTGACATAATCTTACCACCAAATTTCTCTGATCTGGCCAAGATTTTAAAACTTCTATCAGGTATATATCATATTGTTTTTAGATTTATTATCTACTTACTAGACCAGAGACTGCTTGATTCTAGTCTAGAGGTCGTTTATTTCAAGATAACGTGTCAAGTAACATTATCTTGCTGCGTGGACAGATAATTTCACTACTTTTAAGTCATTTTCTGATAGATTTAAGTGATTATATCTTAAGTTTTTGGCCATGTTTGTTTGTAGAGAAGGGAATAAGTGGGTGGAGCAGTTCATTCATACACGTTTTTCAAATCATTCGCGCAGAACTTTGCATTAAACTACTGGAAAACCAGAAATTCTCCATGGTTTTATATTAGGAGGAAAAGGCAGAGAGCTGTTAGATTACCTTCCTGTGATGCTTGCGCAGGTCACTAGGCTGAAGCGCAAAAGGAGAGATAGAAAAGTGTTTGTGAGTTAGATCCGAAGAAACACAGTGAAACCGAGTCATGCGCCGACATCCAGAGATACGCACACGTGGTTTAATTCAACAACAAAGATTTCAAAAGGTTAGAGCCACCGCAAATGAGAGAGGAGGAGAAGAAAGAGGAGAGGAATAGAAAGAGAGAGAGACAGAGAGGAAAGGAGGAGGAATATTACAGAGAAGCATGAACAGAGGTAACCTGTTATTTGACACATCATAGAAACAAACAGGTGGCGGACGAAGCGAATCCGTTCATTCGTTTTTCAATATAAAACCAAAAATAAGAAGATGAAAAAACAACTCTTTTCTTCATTATTTGGCTCCAAAACGAAAATGAAAAAACGGATGATTTGTTTTTTTCAGTTTTCGATTTTGTGTTTAAATGAAAAATGGAAAAAAAAAAACATATTACAGCCGTTTCCCATTTTGTTAAAATTCTTTATGATCAGGATCCTTCTGATTACTCGCATCATATTTTGCTGTTTTCGTGTCCTACATTACGCAAAATTGACTCTTGTGAGTGTTTAGCCATGTTAAAGTGATGTTATTTCCTCAAAAACATACCTAGAGTTGTGTTTTGTTTGAGTAATTCTGCATTATTAGTCTGTCTACATCTCCAAACCTCAAAATTCTGTCCAATTTTGTTCTGCATTTCCGAAGATCTCTTAATACCGAACTGTCGCAGCGCGTTAGAAATCTCAGCGTGCGTTTTTCCATCCTCAAAAAGCCGTTTAATCATATGATAATGATCCACAAGTCCAGCTGCCATTAGGTTTGTTTTATCACATACGTGTGTGTGTGTCTATGCCCCTAGTAAAGGTTCATTTACGGTTCACGCAACCGCACTTAAGGAGCAAAACTGGACAAAACGGAAAACTGCCGTTATCCATTTTTCATTTAAACACACAATCAGAAAGTGAAAAAACAATTTGTTTTGTTTTTTCATTTTCTTTTTAGAGACAAATAATGAAGAAAACAGTTTTTTAGTTTTCTTATTTTTGGTTTTACATTGAAAAACGAATGAACGAATGATACACGGATTAAAGCGGTTCCCTCTACACGTTTTTAAGCAACAAAATAATCTGTATTTCTGCAAAAATGGGGTGAAAAACGTTTGTCTGCGTGGTTTGCTTTGGCTTGTTCGGAGCGGCGCTGCGACGGGTCAGGCTCGGACCAATCGCCAGTGAACGCTTCAGACGGAGACTAAAGATGGACTCTCGAGAGTTTGTGTGAACGCGGAAAAATCGCAAGAATTCGTCGTCCTGTGAGAGGTTATGGGAGAGGGGGAGAGTGAGGGAGGGGGAAGAATAGGCAGATAGAGACTGCCCGAGAGAGGGAGGAAAGAGGAGAAAGAGGAGAAGAGAGAGAAAATGGTGAGGGGGAATGGAGAGAGAGGCAGATATAAAAGATAAAAAGATTGAAAAAGAAGCGAGAGAGAGAGATACTGTAAAAGAGCTTGGCCAAAATTTAAGATATAAACACTTATATCTATGAGAAAATAACTTAAAAGCGGTGAAATTATGTGTCCGTGCAGCAAGATAAATTTACTTGACACGTTATCTTAAAATAAACGACCTCTAGACTAGAATGAAGCCGAGTCTGGTAAGAGTTCATGGGCTGGAAATAAGTTTATGGACGTTTTAGATCAGGGGTCTTCAACCTTTTATCTCCAGTGAGCTACTTTTACAAAACAAAACTGCCAGAGAACTACTATCACTACGCATTTTAGCAGTCGCAAGAAATTGAGTACCGTAATTTTCGGACTATAAGTCGTTTTTCAGGATTTGGGTGGTTCCTATTACATTTTCACACTGACAGCCCATAGACTATATATATGAATCGTATACATGAATCAAAAATGAAAAAAACTAATTGTTATCGAGAAATAATAAAGAAAAGAGTTGTTTTTCGTTTTCTTATTTTTGGTTCTATATTGACAAGCGAATGAATGATACACGGATTCTTCTCTATTGGGTTGTTTTTATTACTATAACTTCTATAACTCGCCTTTCAAGATGAAATGTCGGTTCTTGGTCTCTGATTTTATAAAGCAAATTACCCCCAAAAAGTGCGACTTATAGTCCAGTGCGACTTATACATGTTTTTTCTTCTTCATTAGGTTTTTTTTTTTACTTATACTCTGAAAAATACGTTATATAAAAGAGCCACGGCCTTAAATGAGGCAGAGTTAGATTCTTATAAAACATAAATCATTTATTACTGCACAAAGTTGGACATCACAATTATACATCTACAACGGTAATAGCCATTTAATTAACCAAAATTTAGCGATCCAGCACAACGCATATAATTCAGAAATATGGCTGGAGACCCCTGTTTTAGATAAACATAAACGAGTATCAAGCAAATCTGTGTCACTGAATCTAGAAACAAGTGAAGTGTTGCAGGGTAAACAGATTGAAGCTTCTTTTAAACATTTATTTGCCTAAATTTTAAGATTTTTAGCCTGGTTAAGTCATGGAAGAAATATATGTGACCGTTTTTAAGGTTATACAAACAATTCAGAACTAGTAAGTCGATAATAAATCTGAAAACAAGACGAATAACCTGATATAAGTGTTAAAATCTTGGCCAGATCAGAGAAATTTGCAGTGCAGAGAGAGAGAAAGAGAGAGGAAGACGTTAAGACAGAAGACGGTTGTTTTCACATTAAATTTGACAGAAGATAAAAGGGAAGATTGAGTTAAAAGAAACCAAAGACCTCACAAGTGACAATAAAACCTCCTACATCTGACAACTCTGTTATTATAGACTTAAGATCACACAAACACACAAACACACACAGCTACACTCTGTTTACCAGAAAAGGAAAGTGGATTCAGTGAAGCTTGGGTTTCAGAGAATTTTAAATGCTAAATGTTGTGTCATGTTATCTCATTTTCAGATTTATTTAGGGTAATTACAGCAACATTTAAACGTTTGGGGGCATGTGTTGGGCTTTTGGTGGTAAATATTCAAATTGCAGACAAATCAACGCTACAATTACTAAAAAAAGGAAATATAATATCAGATTTTAACACGTTTATGTGAGGACACGGACAGAAAATGGTTAGAACATATTTTAAAGGTGCACGAAGGAATTTTTCTGGTGTGGGGTCTTCTCAGCTGCTTGTGTCCATGAAAATCTTATTGTTTTTACTCCGAATGTTCCACAGTATGGCATTAAACTTCTGTATGCCCATGGAGTCAAACTAGTTCTGCCATACCAGGTCAGATCTACGGAAAGGCAAAAGGCATCACTTTAGAAATGTGTTTTTCAGGGTATTTTAAAGACAATAAAAACATCTGTAAGTTAATATATGCAATATATTATTAGATATATTTAATGTAATACTGTGGAACATTCCAGGCGAGGCAGTAGCATCTCCATGGAAACAAGACGGCGGCAAATACCCAGCAGAGAAGTTATACCGTGCAGCTTTAACACGGTCCTGGACCAGTCAAAATAACTTCACACAGTGGTATTTCTTAGCAACGTTTATGGGTCAAAGACGTGACGCCTACATTTTCTGTCCAGTTGCAATTTCCTCAATTAAAAATGTTAAATTTCATAACAATAATTCAGCACATTTCTGTAGCACCTCTGACCTCCATGGAACCAAATCATTTTTTCAGAAATCATGAGTTATTCTGCATGTTTTTTGTACTTAAAATGTTGAAATGTCATGTGGTGTGACTAATAACGGCAGTAATTCTATGGCTGGAATTTTAATAACAGACAAAGTAACTTGGGTGAATGCTATTTTAGACATTTTTCTTCATTTTTTTGGGGGGATTTTCCAGGGCAGTAGTTTGTTCATTAAACACAAGCAGGTGACTGTCATATTGGAGCAAAAGAAAATATCAATATGCGTTAAAAATCCAAAGACACGTCAACAGTTGTTTCTATACACTTCGTATTACTCAGAACTTAGATTAATATTCCAACCATGTTTTAGAAAATAAAACAACATTAAGGTTATTCTCGGTCGCACCTCATAACCTTTTTTACAGTCGTAGCCAATTCATGTACATAAAAAAACACTAAAAATGCTTAATATAAATGTTAAACACAGATTTATGCACCTGACAGTGTAAATATTTGAAAAAGTTCAATAGAAACTAGTATTTTTTTATATTTTAAAATTTGCCTGTCGAAAATCCTTCTGCGTCATTGACCCTTATACAGATTTAATCACTTTTAAGTTGTAGTGAAGTTTTTAAAGGGTAAACAGTAAACCACACGTCACTGCAGCTCAAAAATCCAGTTAAAACAGTAAAAACACCACAAGAATCACACGCATTAACTGGGAATCGGAAAAAGTGAAGTGGGTGCAGCTGATCTTTAAAAATACAAGTTTCCAGAGTCAGAGCTCTGCCACCCTACATTTTACACGGTGCTTTTCCACTCATTTATAATTGAACGCTCTGAACCCAGCAGCATTAAACCTATATAAAACCAGTATAATAATTTCCATCTCAGTTGTGGGAGTGGTTTTCCTCTTGCATTCCTCACGGGCCTGGCATTACCAAAGCAAATAAACCTGACATAGTTTCAGCTGGATTTTCGCCCCGGGAGGAAAAGCTTTAATTGCGAATTTCCGTTTTTGTTTTTTTTTGACGTTTGGATCGGGAAGAGTAAAGATGAGGAGGGCAAGAGGAAATGGACCTGATAATTGGAAATCTTAAACCTTAAAATGTTTGCTTTTTTATTGCTGCTATTTGTATGGCGACAAGAAACTGTAATCACGAGCCAAAACAATAAGTAGGTTTAAAGGTGATTGGATTATGAATGGTAGACGCTGTAAATGTGTTGAAGATATGAAAGGATTTAATGTTTTCTGTACAATTATTTAAAAAAAATGCAGCAAAAAGAAATTATTAAAAATGAAAATGGGAAATAATGAGTATAATGTGATGTTTTCAAGTAATTATAATCAATATATTCACAGTAATTTCACATTTTCTGATATTTAAAGCTCAACTAATGCATTTAAAGTCAATTTTTTACTCACTTAAAGGTACATTGTGTAACTTTTCTGGTGGAAATGATGCTTTTCCGATGCTTTTCTCCATGGAGATGTCATTGTTTTGTCTGGAAAGTTTCACAGTGTGGCATTAAACCTTTCTATCTTCATGCAGACCAAGTTACAGGTCAGATCTATGGAGAGGTAACCACGCTCACAGTCAGAATGCCTGTTTTTCTATTTATTTTTGAACTATAAAACCACCTGTAATTGAGTAAATGTAAGGTAGAGCTGTTTAATGTCACACTGCGGAACATTCCAGACAGAGCAGTGACATATCCGTAGAAACAAGCAGGTGACAGACCCAAAAAGTTACACAGTGCACCTTTAACACGTGGATTGACATAATATTGTTTGAATCTCTTTATACGGACACTTGGGCTTAGGCTACTTGCATTTAGGAAGTAAAACACTGACATTTATAAATATATACAGTAAAAGCCGCTACACACTACAGGAGAATTTGCCCGATTTTGGCTGCGATTTCTTCTCCCCGAGTTCAGGGAGGCGTGACCCGACTTTTTGTCTCCGTGTGCGATTTTGAAGCCGCTGCTCCTCATGTTTGCTATCAGTTTCAGATTGTAACCACCAAACAACAGCAACGCGACGGAAACAGAGCGTCAGGGGCAGAGGAGCGACGGACAGAGAGACGCAACAAACTCGGTATATAATGAAAATAAAGACTTTATTCCTCACCTAAAGTAAAGTGGTAAATTTAAAGTGCAGCATCTGATCCACATTATCCATAGAAATTGTCCTCCACAAATAATGACTCCAGTCCACAAAACCGCACTATTAATCCAGTTTGAAGCGTTCTTTGAAAGTAAAAAGGCGAAAGTTGTTCCTCGCATGTGTTTGTTTACGTCCACAGAGCGTAAAGCTGCAGATTAGCGATAGCGACTCTACTTCCTGTGGACTTCATCGCCTCTTCTATGCTTTAAAAATCCTGTATCTGAAGTATTGCTCCATATTTCACAAATAATAATAACACAGTTTTGACTTGTGTCTAAACTAGAAGTGCAGAGCTCGGATCTTTGAACACTTCAGAGTCTCAGAGCGAGTGGTTTTACTGTAGACAGGAAACAGCTGACGCCATCACAGCGCTCACAATGTTATATCCTGTTTTACGCAGTCAGATCCCGCTGCAGTCTTTGCGATCAGAGATTTTAAGTCTCATAAGTTTCTAGTCGTGTCTGCGGTTTGCGCATTTTGACGCGCGTTTAAAAGTCGTTTAAGACCAAAAAACCCTCTAGTGTGTAGCGGCCTTTAATAGGACAAAATTGGACGTTTCGATCGATTCAAAATTAGTATAAGTATCACATGGTAACATTAAGAAATTACAATCATTTTGAGTTGAAAATGACTTCTCATTATGGTGTTGAATGTGATATGAAGCATATTTTTCTTAGTATCAAAATCAAGTTTGCAGGTTTGGTTAAACGCCTCGACCAAGGGAATAAGCACAGACATTAATGGGTTTCAGCTGACCGGGGACTGCAGATGGAAAGTAGCAACAGTAAAATCTGCTACAAATCATCGTTTCTTTTGCAAGATGAATTAATTTGTATGTGGTTCCTGGCAAATAAAGAATGAATGCAGCTAATAGGGAAGGGACCAGATCTCACGAGACAAAACTGCCACAAGAGAAAAATGATCTTGTGGGATTTTTTTCCCCAAGTGTTCACATTTGGAGTGGACAAAAAAGATTTACATGTTGGTGAGTTACAGTTACAAAAAGCAGGATTGTAATGTAAATAAAAATATGACATCAAATAAATAAAAAAATATGACGCCTGGAAAAAAAACTGGAAAACTGGAAACTGAATCATGACATTTCTATATTAGGAATTACGTTAAAATCTCATCTTGTCTTGTGGAAATTGTGTCTCGTCCCATCCTAAACAACTAAACTTAACTAAATTAAAGTTGGACGAACAACAGAGCTACAGTATAACATGATATGCACCATTATTAGACACTTTTTACACAGTTTGAATTGGAATGAATCAGACTGCACCCACCAAAAGAGTAAAAAGTCAAAACTAAAAGCATTACTCTCTCCTTTAGGTGATACCTGGAAGTACGGAGGGGGGTAAGAGTAGGGCTGGGGCAGGGGGCTGAACCCGGTGGGGGCATAGGGCAGAACAGTGACCGTCTGCTGGGACAGGGAGCTCTGGATGATGTACGGGTCGTAACAATAGTGCTACAGGGAACCGGGTTGAACACAAGTCAAAGTGTTAAAGGTTCAAACACAACAAAATACCATTAGTGTTATGTTAGTAAATTATCTTCACATTCATAAAGACGAACCAGGACATGCACAAAAATATGAGCACAATTCTGCGTTTGCCATTGATAAGAAAGTCTATAGTGTTTTTTTCACGGTCCAACCTTTTCTTAAGAGTCAGACTTAGCTGGTTTTAAATTATTAAAACAATCTGAACTTTGATTTTGCTTCTTGTACAATAACAAATATTTTAAGTAACTATTCCAACAAAATATCAACTGGGAGATTAAATGCAACAATAACTGAAATTTAAGAAAAGTTTTTGTGTTGGTAATCCAAAACACCTGGGTTTAATATTTATTTATTTAGATTTTTTTGAAGGCCTGTATCTATTTTCTCGCTGTTCTTAAACTGTGTGTCGCAGCACTTGAATCTCCCCGTTGTGGGACAAATAAAGGCTCTCTTCTTTAATGAGAGAAGTCGTGTGTGGTGTCGTCTAGGACTTGAAGTTAGGGATGTCCCGATCTGATATTCAGCATTGATATCAGCTCACGATCCGGGTATTTTGAGTATCGGATTCAGTCACGTGATCGGACTGATCCAGTTTAACTTTTTTGCAGCATCGATGCGCTTTACGGCAGCCGTAAATCAAAATGCCACCACGTCCGCCGTGTGGGAACTGCTGCAAATAAGCAGTTTTTCCATGGAGAAACCAGCAGAGCCACTTTAACACTACCAATTTGATTCGTCACTTACACAAGAATCATCCAGACGAGTTTGAGATTTACAAGCGCAAGACGGCAAAGCCACAGCAGCAAACACTGGCGGAGGCTTTTCAAAAGAAGAGAAAAGCTGCCTCGAAATGGCGACAAGTCCAAGAAAATAACACGGAGGATTGTCGAATTCATCGCTTTAGACGATCAGCCGCTGTCTGTCGTGGAAAACATCAGCGTTTGTCGTCTAGTGGACTTCCTTTACGACAATATATTACAGAGACGCTGCTACCGGAGCGATACAACAAGATCTGTGAGCGTGTTCGAGCTTTTCTATCGGATGCAGCTGCTATCTCATTCATAGGTTTTGAAAGTGTAATAAAACACTGGTGAGACTCACCGCTTTTCATGATTAGATTATGAATGGATGATGCTGTAAATGTTGTTGAAGATATGAAAGGTTTTAATGTTTTGTATATAGTGTATTGTGTATTATTTAAAATTGCTGCAAAAATAAATTATTAAAAATGAAAATGGGGAAAAATTAGTATAATGTGATGTTTTCAGGTAATTATAATTAATAATTCCACAGTAATTTCACATTTTCTGATATTTAAACCTCAACTAATGCATTTAAAGTCGCCTAAAAGGTGCATTGTGTAACTTTTCTTCATGTAGATGTCATTGCTTTATCTGGAATGTTTCACAATATGGAATTAAACCTTTCTATCTTCACAGAGACCAAACCAGACCAAGTTACAGGTCAGATTTGTGGAGAGGCGACCCCGCTCACCGTCAGAATGTCTGTTTTTCTAGGTATTTTTGAGCTATAAAACCACCTGTGATTGAATAAATGTAAAGTAGAGCTGTTTAATGTCACACTGTGGAACATTCCAGGCAGAGAAGTGACATATCCGTAGAAACAAGCAAGTGACGGACCCGAAAAGTTACACAGTGCACCTTTAACACATGGACTGACGTAATATTGTTTGAATAACTTATCGACTATATTGTCGAAATCATCGCTTTAGACGATCAGCCGCTGTCTGTCGTGGAAAACATCGGCTTTCGCCGTCTAATGGACTTTCTGGAGCCAAGGTACGAACTTCCTTCACTTCCTAACACCTCCCACATTACAGAGACGGTGTTACTGGAGCGATACAACAAGATCTGTGAGCGTGTTCGAGCTTTTCTATCGGATGCAGCTGCTATTTCATTCATAGGTTTTAAAAGTGTAAGAAAACACTTAAGTAATCCTTTCAATCTATGTATGGTTCCTTCCATTCCTTAGGGTTCAATTAAAAAAGGTATCGGATCCGTATTGGAAAGAACACTCTGAAAAAAACAAATAAATAATCGAATCGGAAGCCAAAAAAGCTTGATCGGGACATCTCTACTTGAAATTGCAGTGGCCACTAGAGGCAGCACAGCACACACTAAAGCTTTGGCTGTTTTTGAACACACAGCCGCAAATTCGCCTAGTTTTCACTAACATTGCCAGAAAAGGACTTGAAACAGTTTAAATAATATTAAAACACCATAAACACCATTTAGTCCCAAACACAAAAGTTGATTTAGTTTCGTTCCACTTTAACAACAGGAAAGGCGGTAAATCTCACCAGTGTCATGACCCCCATGCGGTCCATCTCGCGGTGGGGGCTTCGGGACACCATTCTGGGGGTGGAGCTGCCGGAGCCTGGGGGAGATCCGCCCAGAGACGAGCCGGGGCAGAGAGACGGAGGCAGGGAGCTCATGGACCTAAACCTGCCCCCCAGACTGTCCCCGCTGCCCACCCTGCACTCAATCTCCTCCGCACGGATCGCTGTGCTCTCCTTCTCCTCCTGGATCATCCTAAAACAAAAGAACAGCATTTCAAACTCAATTTCGAACATTAAATCATAGCACTTTCTTTTATATTCCCATGTGGTTTTGTAATATCTGTGTAATCCCTGTGGTCCATGGGCGTGTACTCGTCTATGAGCTCTTATACTTGTTCTGACACAGCTCAAGATCACTCTACAACTGTTCAGGAAAGCTTCATTTCTGTCCTGTGACTTTTTTTCAGTATCGATACCTGCTCAAACGAGTCTCTAGTTTCCATACTCGTCTTGGCATTGATTAGTATTCTGATTTTAGGGACTTTTGACAATCTTAGAATAATCATATCTAGGGCTGTGCAAAAATATCGATATATAACATGTGATGATATAGTATCGATATCATGCTGCTGTATCGATATATATATATTTTTGGTATATTTTGTTAAATTATTGTGTTACAGTGCTACAGTTTTGTTGCTAAAGCCCGTTGCTAGAGGTGGACAAATACCCCCAGCCCTAATCATATCACAGAGTATCACACTGATCTCCCATTGCAACGCTAATGTCCTTCAGTTGAGTTGAAACACACACTACAAAATCATCGACTCCAGCCAGAGAACACTTTGTCCCCAATCATGTTTTAAATTGTAGCTGTAAAATCTCACGTTGAAAGGATGCAATTGGCAAATCGCAAAGGCTGCAATTTTTGTAGTTGGCTGCTGTAATTTCCTCCACAAACAAGAAAATCTCCCGTCTTATTCTGCATAAAAACTGCTCGCCCTGTAGTTTAGACCTGTACAAACACACTCTGAAATGTGATTCTTGTATTGCATTAGTTGGCGTTCATAATTCCGCTTTTTTGTCAGTTCTTCTGGACGTGTTTAAAACGTGAACTTTGAACATAGAACTAAAACATAAACCGCAAGACTAAACGCAATCGAAGTGTTAGTCCGGAAACAGACCTATTTGAACTGTTGTTTTATTTATGCTTGTATAAAATGTGTAGTTTTGCACACACCCTGCCTGTTGTACCAGCACCAGCTAAACATAAATACAGTAAAGCCAGTGCCAGTGTTTATTAGCAGCAGCTGTATCCTGTTTGAGCTGCACACATTCCTTTAACGTGTCTACATGCATTAAAAACAAATTCTCTGGCTTCTGCAACAAATTACAGGGCAATTACAGTACGATAATTACTATTTATTTTCTGCTCCTCTCCATTTATTGATTTTACTGTTGTGTATGGAATGTTCCGCAGTATGCCAGTACAAAATTGCACGTTTTTCCAAGGAATTTTGAGGAATAAAATGCTGATTTCTCTTGTGATACATTGAGTTTTTTGGATTTAGTCACTTGAGTCACACTAGAACTGCTCAGGTTCAACATTTGTGCCTAATTTTGGATATTTCATGGCAAAGAATATTGTAATCAACGGATACTCTGCAGCTGACGTCGTCAACGTTCTCCAGGGGTGTGGCGCTAACTGGAAGCACTGCTCTGTCTGAAGCTCTGTTAGTCAAGTTCGACTTTAATCTGAGCTTTATTTTAAGGGGTCCTACAGGGTTCTTCAAGTTAAATTCAAGTCTTTTTTCAAGATTTACATAAAAACTTAATACCTATTTCACTGCCTCACTCCTATTTCACAAACATGCCGCCAAAGAAAAGCAAAATTCTTGAATTTGTGTTCATTTATTTCTCAATCAAAGGAATATGTAGAGTAGAGTCTCTTCCCCATAACTCCAGCATGAAAAGTGTCGCTCGGTGACGTAAAACCAATGGTAAAAAACAACATAACGGCTTTAATCAAACTTCCTGTTCTGCTGAGATTGTCTTTGAGTTTACTCTTCTACTGAGCTTGTTTCTTGTCGTTCTGTGATCTTCAGTGATGTGTTCAGAGGATTTTAACCCGCGTCTGCGTTGCGTTCTCAATTATTGGTTCTGCTGCTCTTCATTTAGGCGACGTTATTCAACCAAATAATAGCGGTTGATAAATTAAACTTTTGAGGAGAAATGTGACACAGAGAAGTTACGTACTGCACAAATTTGAAGACCCAGATATAAAAATTCAAGACTTTTTCTAAGTGTTTTTAAGGTATTATTTCCAAATTCATAAATTCAATCATTTTAAGACTTTTTAAAATACTGTACGAACCCCGTTTTAACACAATCTGACCAGAAAGACCTGACCTGACTGGAGCCTCAACAGGAGAGTTGATCTGTGCTGTTAAACAAGTCTCTCACACATAAATTTTAGTTTAGTTACACACAGCATTAGCCAACAGTTTTTCTTTAAACGTTTTTTGTCTGCATTTACTACTCTGTGCGTAGTTTCACCATGGGAACTGCTGAACTTTCTGCCAATAGAGATGCATGTAGAAGACCCCCAGTGTGATGTGTGAAGTATCAATAGGGAAAACTGGCACTTGCCCCGTCTGAGAGTAAGATATCATTGGATTTAAGAAACAGAAAACCAACAATACTCCTCATGTCCTGGCAGGTTAGGGCTAAACAGTCGGTCCGGATGAATGACGTAGCTCTGGTTGCCATGGTAACGTGTAAGCTTCTGTTGTTATGAATAGGCCTAAATGTTTATACTTTTAAGATGAGGCTAGAAGGTGATAAACTTGTTTTTTTTTTTTTAAGATACATTTGTCAACTTAACAAATTCAACACATTTTCTTAACCTTCACCATTTTCCTCACTTTAACACAGAGATCTCCAACCTGTAGCTTGAGAACTACCAGTAGTTCTCGCCCCTTTCCAAGTAGCTCAGCCAGGGATTTCTGAATTATACATATTGCGCTGAATAACTCAAATTTGATGGATTAAATGCCCTTTTCCATTGTAAACGTATAATTTTGATGCCTAATTTTGTGCATTGATAACTGGGTTATGTTTTATAGACATCTATTTGTGCCTCATTTTCGGCTTACCGTGGCTCTTATATTTACAAAATTTCTGGTGCGTGGTGACTGCTAAAATTAGTAGCTCTCTGGCATATTCGTTTTACAAAAAAATAGCTCACAGGGGGAAAAATGTTAGAGACCTCTGCTTTAACATATTCTCCCTCCTAAACTTAACCAAACTCTAATCTTAACTATAACTTGTTTCCTAATAAAAAAAACTTTATTCCTAAACTGCATCATTTTGAATGATCAATGATCAGTCATCACAGACCATCCCTCTCGACCTTATTTAATTAAAATGAATCTTTATTAATACACATAAGTAAGTTAAAAAAACATAACTAAAAATAAAATACTAATTATACAAAAAAGAATAAAAATGTATTGTATGCAGACAAGACCGCCCGTGTCTCCACAACTTTGAGGTGAATCTTGTTAGTCAGACAATATCTCCACGTTTAGTCCAGGCTGATTTTATTCAGTAATAGGGACGGGCATTCGATTACATTTTCTTAATCGATCGTCAGTAAAATTAACGATCGATTTCCAATTAATCATTAACATTTTATATTAAAATTATCATCACTATTATTACTGTTACTAATCTGCATAAATAAACTCAACTTTACAGCATATAAACCATCAGCACTACAGAGCCACATCAGTGTGAGATCAGAATGTGTTTAAAGCAGCTTTGGCACATTTGTTTACATCTTACAGAAACAAAACTTAAAACCACATGGCTCATTTGCATAAGTGGAAAAAAAAGCAGCTCTTTCCTTGTGCTGATGTGGTTCAGCTTCTGTCGGACTAAAGGACACGACTCAGTGGAATATGAGTGTTCTTTCTGTGACAGAGGATGTGCTGCTGATGGTGAGTTTGTTCTGTGCGTATGTCGCGTTGGAGATGCTGTATAAACATGTGAAACTGGGATACTCAAAAAACTCGATCATAACCGGGACACTGATGTGCAGGTAAACGCACTCTGAGGGATATAGTGATCTCCAAGGAGCCAGAGCCGAGACGTGGGACTGTGGGGCCGCAGCTCGTCTCCTTAAGCTACGTTAGGCACAGCAACCTACATTCGGTTTGTCGATTAAAATGAACGTGATCGATGAAATTCTTAATGATCAATTATCGACTAATCATGCCCATCCATGTTCAGTAACCACCATGTTCATGTGCAACAGCGACGAGCTCTGTTAATACCCAGACACACAACAAATGTAAAAAAAAAAAAAAAAAAAGTAGAAGCGCCCCCTAGCTGAGAGGCGTGTAAGGCAAACGTAAAAACCAGAGCCAACCACCTGACGCCCTGGTATTCTTACCTGATCTCGTTGTTGATGGCGTCGAGCTGCTCCTGTAGCATTAGCGCGAGTGTTTGAGCGTCTGCCTGTCCCGCTGGAGAGAGGAGGTCCACGGAGCTGAAGAGGGCGTCCCTGTCCTCCTCCAGATCCGACGCGTCCATGTCGCTCTCAAACGCCTGCGCTACGTTCGCCAGCACGTTGGCCTGCTGCATGCGCTCCCACTCCTGCTCGTTCAGAGTCTGCACCTGTCCAAACAAGAAGAAAAGTCAAATATAACAACAAAAAAGGAGAAATTTATGAAGTTGTTGAAGAAAAAAGTCTGCTATGGTGGGTTAAAAGGGCGTAAGATGAAGAGTTTTGTGTTAACTTACATGCCGCTGAAGTCCACAGAGGAAGCAGAGAGAGGGAGAAAGAGTTCAGACAATGTTTATTTCATAGCATCGCAATAATTACCAGAAAGATCTAAAACAAGACTTGAAGACGCCAAAATGTATAAAAAATTAGACAAAAATCTGCCAAGCCAAGATGCACCTTTTCTATTCAATACAAACAAGTCTCGTCTAGGATCTTGTCTCATCTTTTTGAGTTTCCGTGGGTGTGACATTTAATGATAAACAAACCGGCGAAGCAATAAACATGGATGACCTGATTTCTACACGATACACAGATATTTCTAGGGATGTATTCGACTAAATGAATTCTTGTCGGACTAAAGACATCATTTGGTCAACTAAAAATCAATCAGTCAAACTTTATTTGTATTCTCTGTGTATCTGCAGGGGGAGTTCATGCAAAAACTACTATTTATGCAGGAAAAATTATACAGACAGATTAAATTTGTGATTTGTGAGTTAAATCTGCCTTTTTACATCCAAATACCTAACCTTCCTTTGTGCTTTTACCCCATATAAATCCTCATAATCAAAATAAAATGATTAGTTGACCATTACTAATACAAATACTGGTCGACTAAGACTCCATCGACTGATTAATTGACTAAAGGACTAAAGGTGAGGCACACTCCTACGAAATTGTGAGTGGCTGTCTCACCAAACAAAAAAGTTTATGTGGAAATAAATTCATAATTGAGAGGTAAGAACTCATTTGACTTTAAACTGATATAATATTTACTTCCTTGGTAAAAAAGGAAAAAATAAAGACATTTCTTACAGTTAACAGAATCTGGCTGGTGTTATAAAAACAAAAGTAACTGCAGTTTGAAACGACAACAAGAAAGAGCGAAAAGACAGCCCACTATTCCCCTGTAGTTTTAAACAGACATCAGGCCCTTTAGGAGGTTGTATTTTCTTATTTTGCAGGGCCAGTTATTCCCCTGGAGTTTTAAACAGACCCCAGGACCTTTAGGGGGTTGTATTTTCTTATTTTGGAGAGGCAGTTATTCCCCTGTAGTTTTAAACAGACCCCAGGACCTTTAGGGGGTTGTATTTTCTTATTTTGGAGAGGCAGTTATTCCCCTGTAGTTTTAAACAGACCCCAGGCCCTTTAGGACATTGTATTTTCTTATTTTGGAGGGCCAGTTCTTCCCCTGTAGTTTAAAACAGACCCCAGGCCCCTTAGGACATTGTATTTTCTTATTTTGGAGGGCCAGTTATTCCCCTGTAGTTTAAAACAGACCCCAGGCCCCTTAGGACATTGTATTTTCTTATTTTGGAGGGCCAGTTCTTCCCCTGTAGTTTAAAACAGACCCCAGGCCCTTTAGGAGGTTGTATTTTCTTATTTTGGAGGGCCAGTTCTTCCCCTGTAGTTTAAAACAGACCCCAGGCCCTTTAGGACATTGTATTTTCTTACTTCAGAGGCACAGTTATTTCCCTGTAGTTTTAAACAGACCTCAGGCCCCTTAGGACATTGTATTTTCTTATTTTGGAGGGCCAGTTCTTCCCCTGTAGTTTAAAACAGACCCCAGGCCCTTTAGGACATTGTATTTTCTTACTTTGGAGGGCTCTTCTCGCAGCGCGGCCGCTCGCCCTTTCTGTGGTCGACGTAGCACCAGGGCGCTGCCGTAGAGCTCCGAGCCGCTGTCCACCATCGAGGACGCAGACACCGGATACCTGAAGTCTGGAGTGGAGCTCAGCTGGGGACGCCTGGAAAAAACAGGGCACAAATATAAGATCCAATTCACTTTGTACTACAGGAGTTTTCAATATGTGCTTTAGATAATTTGTTATATTGAATTAATCCATTTGAACAAACTATGACTAATTCCTTTAAGACACTTTGATGTAGTTATGTGTGCATTTTAATACTATTTTAATATAAGAGATGGAAAATATGATCAGTACCAGTCTTGATATGAGCCAATATCACCAGGAATTTGCCATGATACAAATATTCAATGCAGATTTTCTTTTTCTTTATTCTTTTTTTTGCGCTGCCATTGTTTCTGAATGCCATTTTTAAACAAACCAGTAAGTCAAAATGGGCATAGAACAGCATTATGTGGCTGTTCTTTACACAAACATGTAACTCATTATTTTAAATCCCACTAAAATACATTTTGTTATTAAGTTTATTTGGGATTGTTACTTTAATTTAAGACACATTACTGGGCCTCTCTGAGAAGTTTAAACGTGGAATATCGGTATCAGCAAATAACGGTTATATACCACATCAGTAAGATAAATATACAATAGGATATCGATATTGGCTAAAAAAACAAAATACAAAAACAACAAAAATTCCTTTCTATCCCTAATTGCAAGTTTGTGCAAAGTATAAGAAGACTTCACGGGAGGATGGTAAACACTGACTGTACTTGCAGCGCTCCAAACATCCAACAAACAGAGAAATTAATACAATAAAAGATAGTAAATAATAAATAAAAAGTGTTAAAATGCACAAGGCTGAAAATGATTAAAATGAAAGACTCAGAGGACCACACAACTCACGCGGTGTTAAAAGACAGAGAGTAAAAATGGGTCTTAAGACAAACATGAACGTAATGGTCAAGTCATGCCAGTCATGTGCACATAAAAATAAAAATAATCATGGTGTGAGCCAAAAGTCTAGTGTCCACCAGTGACCAGGGACCCTCCCCGTGAAGAGTTTCCGACAATATTTAGTTTACGACTTCGGCAAAAGTGGAAACATGACCTATGTTTTATTGTTTATTGTTTTCTTGTAAGTGGACGAGACTGACCCGTGCAGCAGTGAGTTGCTCCGGCTCCTGTCCTGTTCACTCTCTGCTCTTATGGTTTCGATCTGGATCAGCAGCTGTTCCTGGAAAAACGCAATATCAACACATTATATTTAGATACTTTAAAGGTGCACTGCGTAACTTTTCGGTTGGGGGTCCGTCACCTGTTTGTTTCTGCGGAGATGCCACTGCTCTGCTTGAAATGTTCGACAATATGAGATATCTGCCTTACATTTATTCAACTACAGGTGGTTTTATTGCTCAAAAATACTTGGTAAAAACAGGTATTCTGACTGTGAGAATACCTGGGGTCGCCTCTCCACAGATCTGACCTGTAACTTGGTCTGGTTTGTTTTGGTGAAGATAAAAAGGTTTAAAGCCATACTGTGAAACTTCCCAGACAAAGCAATAACATCTCCGTGGAGAAAAGCATTTGACGGACCCTCCACCAGAAAAGTTACACAACGCACCTTTATTTTTTGGTATTTTTATTTTTATGTATGCGTATGTAAGTACCTATGTGTATGTATATGTATAGATAATTATTTCTCTCTATGTATTGTATTTTATTTTGCTACATTTATTTATTTATTTACTTTGTGTGGAAGGGTCAGGTTCTATACTGTCAAAATAATAACTTGTCATAATGCTTTTTTGCATAATACGAAAATCTTTATAAATCAAATGTAAAAAAACAAAAACAAAAAACAACAATGCACTTTTAAAACTGTAAAGTGAAATATCCGTTTCTTTACCTTTTCATGGTGCGACTCCTCAATCAACTTCTTAGTGTGATCTAGTTCTCTAATGAGGGAGTTCTGGGGAAACAAAACAATAGTTAAAGGTTAAAATTGACTCTTGTGAGCTTTTAGTCATGTTAGAATCTCGTTACCTCCTCAAAAACAAACCTGGAGTTGTGTTTTTTTCACGCACACGTGTTTGAGTAATCCCACATTATTAGTCTGTCTACATCTCCAAAGCTCAAGATGCTCTGTTCCACCTTGTGATGTCATGTAATGGTAGTTTTCAAGCTACGTTTTAGCTTTAATTCAACAGAGGCTGACAAATTTAATCGCTGAAATGATCCAAATGATTGTAGCGAAGGTGCATAGACATTGAAAATACAGCGGAGCACTTCCTGTATTACCACATGACATCACAAGGTGGAACAGAGTGTTTTCCGAGAGAAGAACTCCACCTAAATATGCAGGGTCTGTGTGTTAAATATGTGTGAATGAAGCAAAACACAACTCCAGGTCTGTTTGTGATGAGGAAACAACATTATAACAGAAAATTGCGTATTAACGGTGCATTATAAACCTTTTAAAGCAAGGTTAAAGTTGGATGACAAGTTAACAATGCACTTTCAGTTTCTTTTTAGACAAACAAACAAACAAAGATGTATTTGCTCATGTACCTTCTCCTCCAGCGCAGACATCCTCTCCTTTAGGTGGAGCTGTAGCCTCTCGTTGGACTCAGATAAAAGTTTGTCCACAGTTTCAGAGAGGCGCTTGTTGTGTTCCTCGTTCATCTTTTCTCTCTGTCGCGCCTAAAACACACATACATTGAATTTGTCGTTATTGTTATTCCAAAAACAAACCTCACAATTCATAGTACACCACGACGAAAAGAGATGTTTGTTTTCATTCATTGCCTGATAAATCCAGACTGATCTCTCTCTCTTTCTGTATTTTTTTATACAGATTTATATCAGTCTGGTCCCCACGCCCTCTGTCGCGTCTTGAGCCAGAACCAAACCTAATCGTCCAATCAGATTTGTTTATTTCAGTGACTCATGTGAAACGAAGGAGCCCATTGGTCACATTTCATTTATAAACAAAATTACATTTCTCTCACATCAGATTAACAGAGTTTAGCGCTTCGCTCAGAAATCCGCAGTGTTTTTCAGGCCCCTGTGATACTTTTTCCTGGATGTTTCCTGATACAGATGGACAACATATGTCCCTGATTGGCCTCACAATCGCTAAGCCAGGTCTAAAGCAGGTCTAAACCAGATTTAAAACCAGGACTAAGCAAGCATTAAATCAGTACTAAAACCAGGTCTAAACTAGGTCTAAAACCAAACAAAAATTTGCAGGAGGTGGTTTCTACATTCATGTAGTTTTAAAAAGCATGAAAATATCAAGTAATCCAAAGTATTCAGAACACGTTACTCACTTTAAGTAACTTAATGGATTACGTTGCAAACTACATTTTTGGGTTTGTAATCTGTAGGGGAATACATTTTGAAAGTATCTTCCCAACACTGTCAACAGAATTATCAAATGTGTTACAATGAAACGGAAATGAAACGGAATTCAACATTTCTCAAACGGAAAACGTCAGTTTTTGAAGCGGAAATCATTGGCTCTATTATTGTATTGTCCTGTTCTATCCTGTCCTGTCTAATGTCTGTGTGCATGTTGCATGTTGCAAATGACATTAAAAAAAAAAAAACTCAAACAGAGGGAGGTCAAGGCTCCCCGTTATTTGTTGGGCCTTGTAAATCATCCTTTTGCTGTAGATGTCCTGCAGCTGGAACTACTTTGACCAAGCAAGCCAGACAATTTCTACTAAACACAGAAAGGGAGGGCACCGAACCCACAGACAATACAAAATGCAAGAATAGATTCAATAAAACTCTGACAAAAAAACGGTCCTAAGAACATTACTGACGTTAAAAGAACTCATTTTCCTTAAAACAAATTTTCCTCACTCTCATATGAACTAATGTCCAGAATCACATCTACAGACGTATTAAAAAAGTGTGTATTATGGAGTCCAGGGAATGGGTTTTAGAATGACATTAAGAGAAAAATATCTGAAATCCATGCATACATTACGATTCCTGACCAGGTTTATGAAAAATCAACCTTTCTGAATGATTGAGGAGTATAGATCAACTTGAAACAACTTATTTTTGCTTCTAAAACTGTCACGCGTATTTTTTTGTTTGCCGATTACATTATGACTATTGTGATAAACCGGATAAACTTTACTCCGTTGACAAACACAATAAAGGGCAGATTTATTCATATTTTCTATCATAAATCTCTCTGTCTCTCTCTTACCCGGAGCAGTTCCTGGTTCTTCTCCTCCAGTTGAGCCTCAAGTTGTCGTAACCGCTCCTCCACGTTTCCGTGACGCTCTTCCGCCTGTAAACAACAATAAAATAATCATTAATGCCTTTTGTTTATGTTCCAGAAAATAAATAAACCGTATCCTCAAACGCTTCAGTGCCTTAATGAAAAATCTTCACGTAACTGTTATATTTCCTTTGAGATTTCAGACCGAGTAGATCTTCTATTAAAAGATTAAAAGATTACACAGTTAGGCACTTAAAGATGCACTGCGTAACATTTCTGGAGGGTCTGCAATAGGGTGGGCCTCTGTGGGGTTAAAATTTAAGGTCAGGAAATTGCACGGGCGCCTCCTACATTGGTTCCACTTGATATAAAAACGATTTCTGTTAAATATGTTTTTATTTTAAACAGAAATTCGGGTATGCTCAATGCAAACAAACATAACATTTTACAAAACTGGAGTTTGAACACTGTAATAACACATTTAGTAGCTCTCAAATATGCAATAAAGTCATCAAGAGTACTGACTCTCAACAAGCACCGTTTTAGTTTTCTGAGGCAGTTGCGTTCGGTTTTCAGCACCACTCGGAGGATGAATTGCTCCATGTAAGGAGTATTACACCCAGAAAGAATAACTTGGGTCTTCTAAGAAATAAAAACTAGTTCAAAGTTTTAAATCTTAGCAGTTTGCAAAGTCAACTCAGGAAAACTTCTGTAGTAGTTTTTAATATTATTTTTAAATGTTGTTGAGTGACAAAAATGTAACTTCTAACATTATGTTTCTATTAAGCATTTATTCATTTACAAGATTCAAGATGGTTTATTTGTCATATGCAGGTTCAACACAAGGTCAACAATGAAATGAAATGCTTAGAATGAGAGAAACCGTTTGACTCGCTAAGATATTCAAGAAGTACTAATAGCAATAAATATTTATGATTAAACTACTGATTTTGTCCGCAGTTCGTTATATTCCTGAATGAGGGCTACACTTCTCTGTCGTGTCATTTTTAACACAAAGTTTCCCAATGGTTTTCTGGGCATCAGTGTATGAGACCAGACCATAAAGTAGGACCATTTTCTACGAAGTCAGCTGATATGTTCAAAGAATCAAGGCATTTCTTAGTGTTTTTGTGACAAAGTCGGGGATTTCTTTGTCCTTATATCACGGTTGGACAGATTGATTCTCTTGGCTGAACATTTGTCATGGATAAATCACAAAATCACCGAAATGCTCCGTTTATAGGGAGAACTTTAGGGACATTGAGCATGCCTGAAACATTATTTTATTGGAAAAATCTTTTTAGGTGTTTCATTTTTATGCAAATGGACCTTTTAGGTAACGCCCGCTTTAAAATTCTAGTCTGCAACCTGTTAGTCTCCATGGAACTATTATTGCTCTGTTTATAATGTTCCGCAGTATAGATTAAACTTATCTATCGCGAGGGAGACGAGCAGGTTACTGCACTTCGCTACATTACAGTTCAGATCTGTGAAGAGTCGCCCCTTTTCACAGAAGGAATCATTGTATTTTTGACGAACAGAAATACCTGCAGTGAAGATATGCTCGATGGATGTGTTTAAAGTCACACCTGGAACACGGAACATTCGAGACAAAGCAATAACATCTCCACGGAGACAAGTAGGTACTGGACCCTCAACCAGAAATGTTGTAATTTGTAATATTCTTATAAACTCGTTCATAATTTTCATCACTGACAACAAATTTCATCTGGATGAAGCTGGGCGCTGTGGGTGGGGAGTAAAGTAATTAAACTGTTGGCACTTCCTGTTTACGTTTTACCAGGAATAGTGGGCTGAACTTGAGACGCACAACATGATACAAAACAACTGTATAAGGAACAAAAAATAATGTATTTTTAGCACATTAGGAGCTGCAAAAATGTTCCGTGAAATATGTTAAATTATTTTTTTAACATGAAAATTAATTTTGGAGTCTGCATTTTACAAACAAACCTGAATATCAATAGCTTAACTAATGGAAGAATCGCTTTCATTTCTATAACCTGGTAACCTTGTAGTTTAGACTTAAGGCCTAAAGGAGTAGTATTATTTTTATTTGCTGCTGAGGACATTATATAAACATTTTCAAGTGCTATTTTATGACTAAATGTTGCATAGAGTGATGTAACTGTGTTGTGTGTTTCTAATAACATAAACAATAATAAAAAAAAAGTAGATAGAACCTTTACTTTTCAATTAACAGGAATCTTATCAGTCTGTAATTTTTACTTTTTAACTTTAATTGTCTCCGCTCAACATGTGACGTATTTTAAAACTGCCCGACTGCCCCAATAACATGACCTGGAATATTAAGTGTTTAAATCAAACGAGACGAGAACCAGAGCCTGAATGAAGTCCAAGTCGCTGCAGCGTGTGGAGCATGAATACAAATAAGGTCTGAACTCACGGCTGCATTTCCAAGACAAAACTCAAACTATAAATGGGTAAAAGACACAAGGCCAGACTAAAAATAGACTCCAGTGAGTATTACATTAGGCACATAAACAAAGGCTTCCTGTGCAGCTTCCCCTTCTGAATTTACTGTAATAGGTATCACTATAAAGGGACCACAGGCTGAGCTAACGCTGTTCTAACTGTACACACAATGCCCGAGTACTTCCTCTCGGGGGAGAACCTGCAGTTAGAAATAGACTGGTTCTTTCAAAAACACCGCAACTATGTAGATGTTAGAAATGCAGCTACAGCTTAGAAATGCTGCTGAGCGACAGTGGTTAGAGCAGTGGACCACAAAGATGGATGATCGGACCAAGTTCTGTTGTGTCCTTAAGAAAGACACTTCACCTACTGCATTTTTCGGACTATAAGTCGCACCGTAGTATAAGACGCACTAGCCAAAAATGCATAATGAAAAAAAAACAACATGTATAAGTCGCACCGTACTATAAGGGGAAAATTTATTTTATGAAATCAGAGACCAAGAACCGACATTTCATCTTGAAAGGCAAGTTTTAGAAGTTATAGAAATAAAAACAACCCAATAGAGAAGAATCTGTGTATCATTCGTTTTTCAATATAGAACCAAAAATAAGAAAACGAAAAAACAACTTTTTCCTTTATTATTTGTCTCTAAAACCAAAATGAAAACGGATGATTTGTTTTTTCATGTTTGATTCATATATACGATTCATATATTTGGTCTATGGACTGTCAGTGTGAAAAATGTAATATATAAGTCGCACCTGAGTATAAGCCACCCAAACCCGGAGATTTATAGTCCGAAAAATACGGTACATGGTACTCACTGCTGCACATTCACAGTTCCAACAAATACATGACCCCGGTCGTTCCTAAAGCTCGCACAGCTTTAGGCCGCTCCTCATTTCAGTTTCCTGCAGCAGTGACTGGAACCACCTTCAACAGACTCTAAAGCTTAGTTCTTTTTTTTTTTTACCTCTGTCGACGTTTGAAAGCTCTGTCCAGAGTATTCTGCAGGATCATTGCACATGCTTTTAACACTTTTATATCTTTAATCTGCAAATGTTTCACTGTCTCGTGTTTCTATCCACTGTTTCATGTTACGACAGATGTGTGAGTTTATTCTGATTGTGCTGTTTTGTACTGCCTCTAGGCCAGGTCGTCATTGCAAATGAGAAGGTGTTCTCAATTGACTTACCCGGTAAAATATTGAATAAATAAAAAAATAATAATAATAGCAGCTACTTTAACCTTTAGTTCAGTAGAGATTGGCAATTCCAGGTCTGAAAATTATCCAAATTATTCTACAGTTGTGGCCAAAAGTTTTGAGAAAGACACAAATATTACATTATTACATTTTCACAGCTGCTTCAGGGTTTTTAGGTGTTTTCTCAGATGTTTTTATGGTTTACTGAAATATAATTACAAGCATTTCATAAGTACCAAAAGCTTTTATTGACAATTACACTGAGTTCATGCAACAAGTCAATATTTGCAGTATTGACTCTTCTTTTTCAAGACCTCTGCGATTCTCCCTGGCAGCTTCAATCAACTTCTGGACCAAATCCTGAGTGGCGGCCGTCCATTCTTGCATAATCAATGCTTTGAGTTTGTCAGAATTTCTTTTTTTTGTTCACCCACCTCTTGAGGTTGACCACAAGTTCTCAGTGGGATTAAGATCTGGGAGTTTTATGGCCATGGACCTAAAATCTTTATGGTTGGTTCCTTGAGCCATTTAATTATTACATTTGCTTTATGGAAAGGTGCTCCAACCTGCTGGAAAAGGCTTTGTTCATCACCGAACTGCTCTTGGATGGTTGGGAAAAGTTGCTCTCGGAGGACGTTCTGGTACCAAAATTAATATTTGTGTCATTCTCAAAACTTTGGGCCATGACTGTAGTGAAGGTGTTTTCTGCTTGAGAGAAGAGCTCTAAATATGCAGGGTTAAACGTGTGAATGAAACCAAACAACTCTTGTGATAAATAATCCTAATATCTCTTCTTAAACGGTCTGTGTCTGGTTAGTAGAATACCTTGGTGAGAGCCGCTACTCTCTGTGCGAGCTCGGCCTCCACCTCTGGGAGAGTCTCTGCTTTTCGAATCGTCTGCTGCAGCTTCTGTTCAGCCAACTCCAGTTTCTCCTGAAGCTGACGATTTCTCTCCTCAGTCTGAAAAGATAGACATATGTGTGATATAGGGCTGAAACGATTACTCGAGTAACTCGGATAATTCGATTACAAAAAATATTCGGGCAAATTCTTTGCCTCGAGGCTTCGTTTAATTCATGTCACCAAAGTCAATTTATTTAAAATGTCTCTGCTATCGTATCACTCCTCCTTTGTAGACTGCTGCGCCAGTCTGGGATCACTGTTCCACACGGACAGTTATCAATGACGTACATTTCAAAGATTTGAAGCGGCGCGATTTATTCCACGGTGTGGAAATGGCAGATAATGATGTGGCCGGTGCCAGTGTGCACTGGCAAAGCCAACCTGATGTACCACAACAGTACGTCTTCAATGCTGCAGCACTTAAAGCGAAACTTAAAGCGTGAACTGTACTTCTCTAAGCGGAGTCGGAGAATCTACGAGGTAATATACTTTTACGATTGCTAACTGAAATGAAAAGTAACGCCTATTAGAATGTACAGTATTTGTAATTATTTGTAACCTGTGTTATGAGTCGATAGTAACGAGGCATAATGAGCAGCAAGAGAGCAAATGATCTCACTCAAATCGCTCCCTTCCTCACGTATACACAGACACACGCACACACTCGGTGTTTGCCATATCAGAAACGTCTAGTTCGTTGTTCTACTTTTACCAAAAATCTGATTTAATCTAGAACCGCTGGCATCAATTCCAATATCAGAGAAAGGAAATATTTTTACCGACGTTTACGAACACTTATGTGTTCGCTAGTTCTATATTTAGCTTATTAATTAGGCTAGTTAAAGGATTAACGTTGTCACTTAGAAAACTCCTGTCTTATAAGCCAATAAGCCAAAGGTTTTACACTTGTTTAAAAAAAATGTTGACTTTAAATAAAAACCTTTTTGTGAGGAATAACAGCAATTGCTTGCTCATTTTAAGAGGCCTTTCATGTTGCGTTACACACTATTGATATAGTTGTATAAAAACAAAAAGTGTGATTTATCCGATTACTCGATTAATCGATGATATAATCGACAGAATACTCGATTCCAAAAATATTCGATAGTTGCAGCTCTAGTGTGATATTGGTGGCCCATCTCCTTATTTATCGGCAGCACTGCTGAAAGAGTTACTGGATGAATATCGGCATCCAGTTATTGGTTCATTTAAATTGATGTAATATGATTATTTATGTGTTGTTTTGTAGTTACTTGAGAGATAATTAACAGCTACATAACACATTTGGATCAGTTGTGTCTTATTTTATTTTAGTTTGAACAAAAGTGTTGTTTTTGCATGAACTCCTGTGCAGGTGAAATCTTGTGGATGCATTTTGGGTGAGAAACAGCGATACACAGGATAAATATTACACACTGTCCTATTGCTTTATCCAATGCAAATGGAGCGTTTTCTGCATTAATTAAGTGTATATTGTCAGTTTGTGGCTTAAAAACACATCCTAATCTGGTGACGCATGTGTGTATTTTAGTGCAGGAGGAAATGATGCAATCTTTGCCCTGTGTAAATAAGGAAGTGCGTCTGATCTGATCCCAAAGTAAACAAAACAAAGGCGTAATCGTGGAAATTTTCACTTTTACGTCCACACAGAGCTAGAGGTCAGAGAATCGGATAAGACTAAATATACACACTGTGAGTCAAAACCCTGGATACACCTGCTCATATTTGTCCTTTCCATGATCATTTCCATTTAGATCATCACTGAAGGCATAAAACCTATGAATGGACACAAATGGAATGTAGCAAACAATAAGTAAACAAGCTCAAAATAATTCAAAACTTTATTACATTTAAAATTTTAGCCACTCTTTGCTTTGATCACTGATTTGCACTTTTCGCATTTCTTGATCCCGATGTGGCACAGCTGTAACGTGAAAACCATTTCAGGAGAATGAATGAACTGAGAATGGAACACAGTGGGAGAAGGGTTTGCAGTGCTGTGATGGATACTTCAGCATTTGAATGTCAAATAGAAATAAATATGTAATTCATTTTTGTCTTTGATACATACATGTATCCTGTGTGTGAGAAACTTCATTTTCTACATCAACTAGTTCAAAGTTCAGTTCACAAACTGAACACAGAATGAACTAGTTCATTCATAGTTCATAAATGTTTATAGTTAATAGTTCGTTCATAGTTCATAATTGTTTATAGTCAATAGTTTGTTCATAGGTTCAAGAATGACTTTTTTTTTTCCAATACGTTGCTGCAAACTATTATTTTTCAATATCACAAAGCCCATATAGAACCACAGACAGCAATTATTTTATCAATTTTAACAATGAAACTATGTGTTAGATTTCATCTTCATATCAAATTTGCTGCTGAAAGACGACAACGGAGCCACTACTGTCCATAGTCAATGGGATTTGGGTTGAGGACCTGTCCTGAGTGTCTTTCATATACGTTGAAAGGCTATCCGGGTGCTTCAGTTCAATGTGTCGTTTTAATTTTGCTGTTAATGTGACTGAAGCCCGGATTTTCTTTTTGAAAGAAGGTGGGCAAAGTTTGCACATAAATGTGAGGTTATTGCCTTCCTCACCAACCTTGTCATAAAGCTCTTTTAAATGTGAATTTTAAATATGATAAATCCTTGTTGCTCCTCTTAGCTACAGTCACTGCTTTTATGTTTTGTCTTGTTTCAATGACACACGCAGCGATGCAATGCTGCGGGCTCATGTTGTTGCCAGAGTTTTCTGCTAAATATTAAGAGCTCTTTATGGAGTGTTTAGCCGGGCTTTTGCCTGGAATACTAAAGAAATCTGGCACTCTATTGAATGAAGTGAAATAGATAGAGCATTCTGTTCACAGACACCAGAATGATTTTTTGGTACAACACTGCTTATATCTTGCTTCATATATTTGATGTCTTCAGTATGTAGAAAATAGAAACTTACATTTTTTTAATGAGAAGGTTTGCCTGGTTGTCTTAACATGCAGAAACGATCAGTTTTAGTACTCAATATCAAGAGAGTACATTGCCGAAATATTACTTTATTGTCATTCCAACCCATTTGAAGTGTTTCTGAACTGCACCTGTCTGAAGAGGGAGTCCTTGTTGGCCACTTCGTTCTCCAGTTTGTCGTTGAGGTCGTGGACTGACGTGGCCTCTCTCTGAGCCGCCAGGTATCTCTTCTCCAACGTCGTGATCCTCTCCTCCATATCGTCCTTCTGCGCCATCGACTGAAATGCAGATGAAACGTGGATTAGCGTATTTTATTTGATGAAAACTCTAAGTAATAGTAGTATAGTTAAGAAAAGATTACCAAAGCAATTACCAATTCAAATCATCTGTTTAGTTTTAACCATTTTGCCCACCCCTCCTTGCATTTTGTTTTAAAAGGTCCAATATTATGCTAAATTGACTCTTGTGAGCTTTAAGCCATGTTACAATCTTCTTACCTCCTCAAAAACAGACCTGGAGTTGTGTTTTGTTTTATTAACACATTTGAGTAAACTTATTTTTAATCTGTCCTCATCTCCAAAGCTCAAAATGCTTTGTCCCACCTTGTGTAATGATAATTTTCAAATTAAAAGCTACACTTTACCTTCAGTTTAGCAGAGATTGGAAATTCCAGAAATCACCCAAATGTTTCTAGTGAAGGGGTGTGAAGTTGATGACATTACATCATAAGAGTGTTTTCAGTTTGAGAGAAGAACTGAGTCTAAATAGGCAGGGTTTGTGTGTTAAACATGTGTGACTGAAACCAAACACAACTCAGGTATGTTTTTAATGACGAAACATAGATCAGTAATGGCGTAATTTGGGCCCTTTGACCTTCGACCCACCTCTCTCAGGTCTCTCTGGAGTCTGGTGTTCATGTCTTCAGACTTGATGAGGTCTTTTCTGGCCGTGTCGAGATCCTCTTCCAGCTCATTGATCCGAGACGCCATCGCAGCCATCCGCTCCTTCATCTGCCCCAGGTCTGCGGTCTGCCTGTCCACCACCTGCTGCAGCTCGCCCACTTTACCGACCACAGGGGGCGCTACGTCCTCCTCCTGACTGAGAGAGCCGTCTGACGCGCGCTGTCGAAAGAGGACGGTTTAATGTGATAAGAGCAGGTGGAAAATTCCCTCTGTATGGATATGCACCCCACCAGTCGTGTCTTTTTCTTTATTTTTGCTACTTTTAGATACATATGGAAGACATCAAATATATGAAGCAAGATATATGGAATTATGTAGTAAAGAAAACGACTAAATAATTACTACAACTACAAAAAAAAAAAATTATATTCGAATCCTCAAAGTAGCCACCTTTGCTTTGACGAAAAACATTTAGTTGAGTCTTTTTTGTATAATTATCTATACTTTGCTTCACATATTTGATGTATATGAAATGAAGAAAGTAGTAAAAATAAAAAATTAGAATGAATGAGAATGTGTGTCCAAACAGGTGACTGGTACTGTCTATTTCTTTTCCTTTAGAAATACGCCTTTAATCCAATTTACACTGTATAATTTACATGTACAAAATAAAATAAACATATTTAGTAGAGCTGTTCTGATACCAACGCCACACATTAATCTGCACGTACCTTAAGCAAATCACTGACCTGATACTTTCTGTATTTCTGTATGAGAATCAGCAGACGTTGACACTGTTGACACTATGGTTAATGCTGCCACTAACGCTCAGAGGCTCAGGGCTGCGTGATTTAAAAAAAATGAATTGTGATTTTATGGACAAGTATTGTGATTCTGATTTGATTTGTGATTAATCTTTAAAGGATTCTCCCGCCTTTCACGTATTTTAGAGGCCTAAACTACTGGTACAAAACTCTTAAATAAAGACAGAACATTTTGTTCTTTGCAGACGAAACTCTTCAGAGAAAAAATTTCAGTCTTTGTGATTCAAAAGTACATTTTGTAACTTTTCTACTGGAGGCTCTGTCACCTGCTTGTTTCTATAAATAAGTCAGTTCCCTGCCTGGAATGTTTCACAGTGCAACATTAAACAGCTCTATTTTATATTTATACAATTACAGCTGGTTTTATAGCTGAAAAATACCTAGAAAAATACTGACTGTGAGCGATGTCGCCTCTCCACAGATCTGACCGGTAACTTGGTCTGATTTGGTTTTCATAAAGATATAAAGGTTTAATGCCGAACTATGAAATATTTCAGACAAGCCAATAACATCTACATGGAGAAAAGCATTTGACAGACCCTTCAAAAGAAAAGCTACACAATGCACATACATAACTCAAATTGCGATTTCGATTTGATAACGATTATTGTGCATCCCTACTCAGAAGCCTTTCAACTCCGAATGTCAACACCAAATAACACAGGAGAGACATCTGAGTAACTTAAACCTCCACTTCCACTTCAACAGATTAATGACTTCATTAATCTTCTTAAGTGGAAGAACAATCTTGGCACAAAAAGGCCAACATGTCACGCCATTGTTTTATCCACACGATGCCCTATCAGACTGCACTGGTGCTGGCAGGTAGCTTACTTAGAATTAGACAAACTTTATTGATCCACAAGGGAAATTGTTTGGACACTGCAGCTCACCCATCCCAATATAATAGAATAACAAAAGTATAAATGGTAATAATATATTCTAAACAAGTGGCAAAAATAACAAGAGACTGGTGTCAAATAAGACAAACTTATTTTACAGACTATAAGTCACACTTTTTTTCAGGGTTTGGGTGGTTCCTGCGATTTATACTCAGGTGCGACTTGTATATTACATTTTTCACACCGACAGTCCATAGACCAAATATATGAATCGTATATATGAATCAAAAATGAAAAAACAAATAGTTATCTGTTTTTTCATTTTGGTTTTAGAGACAAATAATAAAGAAGAGTTGTTTTTTCGTTTTCTTATTTTTGGTTCTATATTGAAAACATTTTTTATTACTATAACTTCTATAACTTGCCTTTCAAGACGAAATGTTGCTTTTTGGTCTCTGATTTTATAAAACAAATTTCCCCCAAAAAGTGCGACTTATAGTCCGGTGCGACTTATATATGTTTTTTTTTAATTATTATTCTTCATTATGCATTTTTTTGGCTGGTGCGACTTATACTCTGGTGCGATAGTCCAAAAAATACGGTAATATATCTTTACTCTGTGGCTAAGTATCTACAATGATATTAAAACAAGTGGCATTGAGTTTTTTTTATTCAGCACTGCCCACTTTTACTGTAAATGCAATTAAACTGTGCTTTCTTTGTATTGGCACTTTTGGTCAAGTGACAATCCTATTTATTTCAATTGAGAATTTGGGAAAAGTTGTGCCACTAAAATCTGAAATAAAGTATTTTTATTTGACTAAAATGTTCAGTGTTCATGTGCACCAATAAGTCAACACTGCACTGATTCTCTGGGAGGCTTTAAAACTGTATAGAGTCTATATAGAGCGTATATAGTACGTATAGGACAGAACTACATTCGTACCATACTCCCTACAACAACAACTCACCCTTATGTAACACATAACTACGCCCTGGCAATCATCATATCATTTTTGCACTGTTTCTTCTTCCGACTTCTAGTATATAGCTGAGATGTAGTTTTTTTTATTATATTTTTCTATATTTGATTTTGACTTGTACATATACATTTTTATAACTGTTTCTTATTTGACAAAAGTTTCTTGCTATTTTTGCTGCTTATTTGGAATTTATCATTACATTTATAGTTTCTTCTTTGTTATTATAATATATTGTAATGTGTGAGCTACTCTGTCCAAGCAATTTCCCTTGTGCGTCAGTAAAGTTTGTCCAAATCTAAGTCTAAATAAGTAAACGGTTTGGAACTTCATGGAAAACAAAACACAGCAACTTCTGGAATAAGGTGAATAACGATCCTAATATTTAGATCCTAATATGGATTCTAAAACCAAAATTTGAGGCTAGCCAATTTAATCCTTATATATTTAACTATTTAATCCTTAGATATGCTGAGATTACACTTATCCATGTCATGTACGAGACTGCACGTTTGTATTTTCATAGTTTTCCTCGTACGTTTCCGTTGGTGCTGGGGATGCTCTCGCTGTGGTTGACTTCGCTGGTTCCATCGGCCTGACCGCGCTTTATGTTGTTCTGTTCCCTGAGGTAAGACAACTGAAAACAAAAAAACAAAAACATTAAATTAATACAATAATTTATGACGGATTCATATCGAAACTACATCGATTAATCCATCAGTTAGTTCAGCATGTTTTTTTTTAATTTGGGCAATGTTTAACTCATTACAGTCTACATACAATATATTCAGTCTGATGTCCATAAAATAAAGCATATTCAGTTTGTAGAATAATCAAATCAAACACTAATCAAGTCATTGACCGGGTGTAGGCAGAAGCTGACGTTTATTGTGCCGACCCTCGTCTCCGACTACAGCACGTTAATGGACTTTTATCTACAAAATTAATACATTTTACTACATCATAATAAAACTAAAATCAACAGTAGTCCATTTTAAAAGAATTGTTACAGACATCTTATTAAAAATTGTGAACATTGAACACACTGAAGTCAACATTTAAAATAGAAAGGCTTGAAATATTTCTGTTTGAGGGTACAGATTCTTACAAATCCCAAGGTCTGGTTTAGTTATACTTGGGTTGTCAAAAGGGCTGAAAAACGTTACAAAAACTTGAAACTAGACACTCATTTGAGCAGGTATCGATACTAAAAAAGTCACATTCACGGGACAGAAATGAACCTTTCCTGAAGCTTCAGAACGATCTTGAGCTGCATCAGAACAAGTATAAGAGCACACAGACGAGTAGACGCACATGGACCACTGAGGGATTACACAGATATAAGACCACGTGGGAATCATAAATGTATCACTTATGTGGATTAGCGCTGTTAAAATAGCAAGAAACCCCAATAATAATACATGAGAGTTGTATTGTGAGTGGATGTAGTGGTTAGTTAGAGGCTACATTAAAAATAGAAACTGGCTTTTTGTTATTTCTTGGAATTTACCCACTTAGATATAAATTATGATTTGTAATATCCCTAAATTATAATCTAATATACTGACACTTTTTTTAAGTCTTGCATTAGGTGAGTTTACAGGTACATCTTAAAAAATGTGAATATCATGAAAAATGTCATTTTTTCTGACTCATTTCATAAAGTCAAATTCATGACACAGAGTGAAGCTTTTAAGGCTTTATTTCTTGACGTTTTGGCTTCTGAAAACCCAAAATTCAATGTTAAAAGGTTTGGTTTAGTAATACTTCACTTAAGACAATCCTGTTTTACCCTCTTTTTGTCCTTGTTCAACCAGTCAATCAAAGTTTATTTATACAACGCTTTTCATACAAAATGCAACACAAAGCACTTGTTTTGTTGTTTTGACACTGCTGGACAACTATATAACCATATGGCATTTGAAGTGAACATCGGTCAAATTTATTTACCAAAAAATGCAATTTCAATGACAGTTACTGGTCAGAATGAATGCATTTTAGTGTGCAACCCTCACCACTAAACATAAGATTTACTGCACTGTTAAAATAAGAGAAAGAAGCAGCTTTAAGATGAGCCCCTATAATATCACATGGCAGTTGTATTGTGAAGTGGATGTAGTGGTTAGAGTTCATTCAAAATAGAAACAGGCTTTTTGTTATTTCTTAGAATCTACCCACTTTGTCATGAATTTAACACTGGTCAGGCTGTATAAAAGCTGTAAATTATAGTTGGTAATGTCTTTAAATTATAATCTGATATATTGACACTTTTTAGGTGAGTTTACACTTTTAAAACTTACTTAAAAATTAGAATATCATGAAAAATGTCAATTTTTTGTGACTCACTTCAGAAAGTCAAATTCATGACATAGAGTGAAGCTTTTAAGGTTTTATTTCTTGAAATTGTGGCTTATGAAAACACAAAATTTAGTGTCTGGTCTGGTCTAAAAAATTAGAATATCATGAAAAATGTCGATGTCCGTATATTACGGTATATACATTCATGACAGAGTGAAGCGTTCTTGAAATTTTGATGATTTTGGCTTATGAAAATCCCAAAGTCAATGTCAAAAAGTCTGGTTTAGTAATACTTTACTTAAGGTAATCCTCTTTTTGTCCTTGTTTTGTTGTTTTGTCAAGTGAACATCGGTCAAATTCATTTATTTCGATGACAGTTACTGGTCAAAATGAATGCATTTTAGTGTGAAACCCTCTCCACTAAACATAAGCTTTACTGCACCATAAAAGTATCATATATGTAGGTTAGCAGTGTTAAAATAGCAAGAAGCAGCCTTAAGACGGGCCCCATAGAAACCCATGGCAGTTGTATTGTGAGTGGATGTAGTGGTTGGTTGGAGGCTCTGTGCACTGAACAAAAGGTGACTGCAGCAGAGAGGAGGAAAACTAGGCCACATCTCTGTCCCCTGGGTCTGTCCCTGTCACTCATCTCAGCAGCGCAAATGCACCACGCAGTTTGGAAATGAACGGCTAAATCGTGGCATTCTGTGGGAGTAGCACATGGTGAGCGTTAGCGAGCAGGGTGTGACAAAAATGATGACGTTTTAAGATCACTTTAGCAATACTGTGTGTGTGGTGAGCAGGGATGGGCGCATGACAAGAAATGAATCATGTTTTTCATCTTTTGTCTTATTAAAGCAAATATAAATGGTGTTTGATATTATCTCCTGAACATTAAGGCCCCGTTTACACGTACACAGATATTTTTAAAAACAGAGAAATTTCCCTTTGTCTGTACCCATCTTTTACACGCAAACAGAGAATTCGCCTCTGAAAACGAATCTTTCTCTCCGGCTAAAGTGGAGATTTTGGAAAACTACGGTTTGGCGTTTGCGTGTAAAGTGACATAAACAGCGTTTTAGGCAGTTGACACACAAAAGTGCGACCAGTGTTAATGTTTTTCTCTGGTGATGATGATGGAAGCGTCAGAGCAGCAGTCATGTTACTTCTGCTGCAAACACTTATGTGTTTGCATTTGCACAACTGATGGATCATATCGAAGAGACAAATGAGGCACGTAGCTCAGTAATTTTCCCTCTTAACCTTACGACCCAAAGACCCAGTCACTGTCACCGTCAATGTTTACATTTTTGGGTCCGACCTGGGCGAACCGCTGTCTGGTGGGATCATTTTGAAAATGAAGTGTTTGTCCCGAAGGAGCAGCGTGAAAATTTTAGGATGTCGCGGTCGTCACTGCGGTTTCTCTCCGACTCGCTGCGTCCTCACATTGAGGGTGAGACGAACGTCATTCTCGATGGCGTACTTATGCAGGTTCATGTAAACGGAAACTTTTTTGAAAACGATGCTGTGTGCACGATGTTATTTCAGAAAATGGAGCGAGGGAAATATTTGTTTTTAAAAATATCCATGTACATGTAAACGGGGCCTAAGGTGCGGGAGGAAGGTCCGCTACCTACTTGTCTCCATGGAGATGTTATTGCTTAGCCTGGAATGTTCCATGGTATGACATTAAACATATACATCCAGCATTTATTCATTACAGGTGCTTCTACTGCTGAAAAATACAATAATTCCTTCTGTGAATAGGGGCGAGGCTCCACAGATCTGAGTTGTAATGTGAGAGAGGTTTAATATATACTGTGGAACATTCTAGACAAAGCAATAACATTTCCATGGAGACAAACAGGTGTCAGACCATCCACTTGAAATGTTACGCAGTGTACCTTTAACAATTAGTGTCAAACTCAATTTCATGTGTTTCAGTGAATCATTAAGTTGATCCAAAAGGCCTAGAAAAACACGCACCATTTGACTCTACACAGATCTGACCTGGCTTTATGATTATATCTGCTTGTCTCCATGGTTATACAAATGTTTAGTGCCATATTGTGGAACATTTTAGGCCAAACACCTTTAAAATGTTTCACAGTATCATACATATTTCAATAACTGTAGCTATTATAGTAAAATTGCAAACTCAACCGAGATAAAATAGACAGCAGAATGTGATTTTCAGCATTAAATCATAGTTTCTTTTCTATTCCCATGTGGTCTTATTATACTTGTATAATCCCTCAGTGGTCCATGGGCGTGAACTAGTCTGTGTGCTCTTATTTTTGCTCTGATACAGCTCCGGCACTGCAAATTTCACTGATCTGGCCAAGATTTTAAAACTTATATCAGGTTATTCGTCTTGTTTTCAGATTTATCATCTACTTACCAGTTCAGAGACTGCATAATTCTCGTCTAGAGGGAGTTTATTTTAAGATAACGTGTCAAGTAACATTATCATGCTGCATGGACAGATCATTTCACTACTTTTAAGTCATTTTCTGATAGATTTAAGTGTTTATAGTTACAACTTTGGCCAAGATTTTGCAGTGAGATCATTCTAAAGCTATTCAGGAAAGGTTCTTTTCTGTCCTGTGAATGTGACTTTTTTACTGCTGAAACCTCCTCAAATGAGTATCTAGTTTCAATATTAGTTTTATTATCGATTAGTATCTGATTTTCAATCCTTCTGACAGCCCTACGTGTGAGGTTTCCCGTCTTTACCCAGCCCTATTAGTAGTTTAGTGCTCTGGTATCTGAATGAAGTGCTGTAAGAGATAAGGGAGGACCAGATAAGGACATTCCAAGCATTTGTTTATATTCTCCACTGGCCTTTGACCCTCGAGATAAATTCCATCCCTGCTAATAGTCCTGTCATTGCTGGTACATACAAACGCTGATGATCGCTCACCTCTTTGTGTGAGATGGTTAACTGTTCTTCTAATGCGCTACATCGTTCCAAGGCGACGCGTAGTCTCTCACGCACCTAAAAATGAAGAAATACATTTTGAAATAAAGAAAATAAAACTAGGTGAAGGAAAGTAGAAAGATGGGGGTTTGTTTTTCTGTTAGAATGTCTAGAATATCAAACATATTATCTAATTCTGCATAGCTTCCAAACTAAACAGCTGCTGCAATATAATCCATTTCATAATATCTGGCACATCTAACTTTTAATTAGCACGGTCTACTTTCATTAGATTTTTTTGCTGAAAAAGCTAACAAAACATACACTGTCTAGGGACATTTGTGCATTAGAAGTGGATTAATATGTGTTATGGATGATATCACTAGATCCTCTGTTTAATGAAGCTCTATACCTCAAACACAGAACACGACAAAGGCCAATTGGCTCTATTCACGTCCCACAAAGACGTTTGGAAACTGGCGATGACAACTTCTGGTGTAGTTCCCGACACTGGGCTCGCGGACCGACTGTGATAAAATCCACTGAAGGGCGGAAGTGATTTTAAAAAAGCTGCGTGCACATTTTGGCAACGGAAGTGTCATTGTTCCCCATTCATTCCAATTCATTCAGACTGAACGTGGACAGAAGAAGACGAAGATAAAAACATGTCCAGCACCAAAATGTCTGGTTGTTCTGTGTGTGGTCATCAGAATCGATATTCTACCTGCAGAAGTTTTAAAGTTTTACTCACTGATCGCACAAGGATCTGGCAGTCGGACACCGTTTGTCAAAGTCGCTCGTTGAGGAAATATTCTCGATCTTTTGACGAGCTCGACAAGCTGCTGAGTTCTGCCGCACTTCTGTTTCCAAAATGCGCAACCGAGCTACGTCATCACTGTTTACTCACACTAAAAGGGTCTATACATATGTACTGTTTGGAATCATCTTGAATTTGGCGCCCTCGTCTCTTCTAATCGCATGTACCCTGCGCGCTCGGAGTTGTGTGTCAGTGATTAAATGATGAAAACTGAGGTACGGTTGTAACTGTGGATTAGCCGAACATAACGGAACGCTGCAATGACATGGAGATTAAGAAAACTGGGACATTTTCTAATTTTTCCTAGATTTTGTCAGACCAGAGCCCACCGAAAGTTGTCATTGCATGTTTCCAAACGTCTATTGGAACAGTGAGTGGGGAAAAGTGTCTGAGTGACTGGCAGGTCTATTTAAGCAATCAATCATTTGGTGACTTCATTTTGGGGCTCAGTAACCGCCCATCCCTGGTTCTGGAAGTAAATTTACCATTCACTTTTCCTAGAGACTTAAAAAAACAACATAAAAAATTTGAACTCTCAGGGCTTTTTCACAGAATCTTGCAGATGAAATGAGCTTTTTGGACTTAAAACTACTGCGTACATTAGTTAACATGTAGCTAGTGCCTTTGAACACTCAATGTTTGAATTTTTGGAAAGGTCTACGAGGAAAATGAATGGAAAATTTACCTCCAGAAGTAGTGCGGACTTCAAAGTGGACTGTTGAGCCCCATAACTTATATAGATATTAACCGTGAATGTTATCAAATAGATTGTGATCTGGGTTATTGATATGATCTTTTTTTGCCATATTGACTACCCATATAAGCTCAAAAAGAGTTGATTTAGCATAATACCACATCTTTAAAGAAAAATGCATTAAATCTTGCGTGCGCATAGTCCCCTACCTTCTCGTCCAGGGCTTTGTGGTGTTCAAACAGAGACTTTAGAGCCTTGAGCACCTCCACTTCACTGGAGACTCCGGCTGGACTCTGGGCCTGCCTCTTCACCACCGTCATCCTCAGACTGCGCTCATGACGAGAGACCAGGCACTCCAGGTGCTCCAGCAACAGCTACAACACACAGACAGAGCAAGCAAACTACATTAAAGCTCATATATTAGTTTAACTCAGCAGAGACGGGCAATTCCAGGTCTGAAATTATTCCAGTGATTCACGTAAAGGTGTGTGGAGTTTAAAAACAGTGGAGCACTTCCTGTATTATCACATGACAAGACAGGAGTCACAATAGTATTAAGAAACAGAACTCCAGTTATGTAACTTCCAGTAACTTCACTTATGTTTTTGATGAGGAACTTCACTTATGTTTTTGATGAGGAAACAACATTACATAGATCAGAAAATAACGTAAATGGACCCTTTGGACACTCAAAACTGCAAATAAAAGAGATATTGTGTATTTTGTCTCATGTACTGTGCATGATTTGAGACTAAAGCAACAGCTACACACACAGGGACATGCGATTCAATTGAAAATACTTTTTTATTGTAGCTTCACATTAATATTTCAGAATTAGAATTATGCTTATTGCCAGTTACGGATGTCGGGATTCTTCAGTGAGTAATAATTTTGAAGATTCAGGTCACATTTTAAATTGGATAAAAGAATTTCAACAACAATATAAGGTCAAAAGAAGGAAACTTTTTTGGACAAGTGTCGTTTATCTGGTAATAGTCATTCATTTCATTGTGGTTTGGTCACGGTGTCAATAAACATGTATCGCTAAATCGTGATGTTTCTTTTGACAATAATTCTAACACTAACATCTGTGTTGGCAGCTGACATATTCCTGCTCTAACTATTGATTATAATCCTTTATGAAATATCTGTATTTTGTACTGACCCGTGTGTTGTTCCTCTCGGCCTTGAGCTCTGCGATCTCCTCCTCTTTCTCCAGGAGATGCTCTCGACAAACGTTCAGCTCTTTAGTGAGGGCTGCAAACTCCTGAAATCATACAAAACACACAAAAAAAACATGTGAATAAAACCTTACAACTAAAAATAACATAAAAAGACCAGACATTTAAGGAACTCGGCTTTGTATGTTTTGTTTTAGCTTTAATGATAGGAAAAGGCAAAGTACGTTGGGAGATTTTGGCCAAAAATGAAATAATTCTGCATAAAATATGGACCATTTAGCCAATATGAAGTGATAGAAAAGTGCTTGAAGTCAGTACAGTGTTTTGGGTTCTGTTACATAAAAATACATACTTTGGGATAACACTATATTATGCTATTTTTTAATCTATATTATAGTGTTGTTTCCTCATCAAAAACATATCCGGAGTTGTGTTTCATTTCCTCATGTTTAACACACAAATTCAGCATATTTAGGCGGAGTTCTTCTCTCAAACAGAAAACACTTGTGGCAATACAGGAATTGCTCCAGTGTGTTGTCAAACTCCACACACCTTCGCTAGAATCATTTGGATAATTTCAGCCCCGGCATTGCCAGTCTCCACTGAACTAAAGGTAAAATGTTGCTGTTAACTTGAAAACTTGTAAGTGAAACAGAGCATTTTGAGATGCTTTGGAGATGTAGACAGACAATAAAGAATTATTGTCTATGTGTGAATTAAACAAAACACAACTCCAGATATGTTTTTGATGAGGTGAAAACATTCTTACATGGCTAAAGGGAAACTCTGGCATGTTTGAAGCTAAAGTCCGTTGCTAGAGGTGGTCGAATTCTGTCAGAAGCCAAAAAACGGCACAGACCAGTGTTTCCTTGGTGGAGATCTCACTGTGGCAGTGAGTCTGTCAAGGCAACAAACTAGTGGAGTGATGGGGCAAGTTCTGAACTTCCACGTAAAACACCCATCCAGACATGGGGAGAACATGCAAACTCCACACAGAAAGAGCCGGGCGACCCACTCAGCCACCGTGCCGCCTTAAACTTCTTCAGTGTGAAGCAAATTGGTGTTTTACGTGGAAGTTCAGAACTTGCCCCCATCACTACACTAGTTTGTTGCCTTGACAGACTCACTGCCACAGCGAGATCTCAACACTGATCTGCGCCGTTTTTTGGCTTCTGTATTCAACCACCTCTAGCAACGGACTTTAGCTTCAAAGGTGCCGGAGTTCCCCTTTAAATCTCACAAGAGTAAATTTTGCGTAATATAGGACCTTTAATATATTGTTTTCAAGTACTTTTTTGCAAAAACTCCTGTACTGGTGGAGTCTTGTGAGTGCAGTTTGGCTCAGATACACAGAGATACAGTTTGTAATAGTTTTGAGAGCAAATTCCCTTTTTAGTCGACGAGAATTTCTTTAGTCGACCACAGCCCTACAGTGCACTGCTCTTGTTGAGGTCCCTATTAAAGCTAATAATCATCCGGAGTGAATGTGAACATCTAATTCTCCACTTCTTCCACATGTGCGGCTCAGACACATGTCAGAGCTCCCTCGTTCTCTGAGTTATGAAATGCTTCAGTGAGTCCAAAGAATGTGCATGAATCCACTGCCCCGTGGCTACTGCACCGAGCCCAATGCTGCTCCTTGGCTTTAGAGCAGAAACAGAGGTAACAGTAACCATAGTAGCAGTAGTAGTAGTAACAGTACAGTAGCATTAGAAGTAGAAGCAGTAGCAAAGGTGGCAGCAGCAGCAGTAGTAGTAGTAGTAGTAGTAGTAGTAGTAGCCTTTCAAAACCCCAAGGCACATTACACTTCATACTCTGTAAGTCACTTTTGCCCTGTAGTATTAACAGCATTTGCCCTGTAGTAGCAGAGGTAGTAGTAGTAAAAGCAGTAGAGCAGACGTAGTAGTAGTCGCCTTTCAAAACACCCAAAGCAAACTGCATTATTCAAATCACTTTATACTCAGCAAACATTGGTTCAGACTTTTCTAGAAGAGGAAAGTAGCATAGCAGCAGTAACAGCAGTAGCAGCAGTTATAGTAAAAGCAGTAGTAGTAGTAACAGTAGTAGCAGTTATAGTAGCAGTAGTAGTAATAGTAGTAGTAGTATCCTTTCAAGAAACCCAAAGCGCATTACGTTTTTAGCTACTTTTGCCCTAGAGAGGACTGACCAGCAGTAGTAATAGCAGTAGTAATAGTAGTAGTAGTAGTAGCAGTGGCAGATATAGTAGCAGTAGTAGTAGACGTAATAGTAATAGTAGCAGTAGTAGCTGTACTGGCAGTTATAGTAGTAGTATCCTTTAAAGAAACCCAAAGTGCATTACGTTTTTAGATCCTTTTGCCCTAGAGCAGACTGACAGTAGTAGTAGTAGTAGTAGTAGTAGTAGTAGTAGTAGTAGTAATATTAGCAGTGGCAGCAGTAGTAATAGCAGTAGTAGCAGTAGTAGTAGTAGTAGTAGTAGTAGTAGCAGTAGTAGCAGTAGTAGTATCCTTTCAAGACACCCAGTGAATTACTTTTTTAGCTACTTTTGCCCTGGAGCAGACTGACAGCAGCAGTAGTAGTCGTAGTAGTAGCAGTAGTAATAGTAGTAGCCATAACAGTAGTGATTAAAAAATGACTAACACTGGAGGAGTGAAATAAAAAATGAATCATTCTCTGAGTCACTCGAGAACCGCACGATGACCCACTGTAAGCCGACATTTCCTATATTGCGCTGATCTATTGTCACTCAGCCTCGCAGTGACAAGCACAGAGAACAAAGGGGGAGGATGGTGCTGCTTCTGCGGCGGAGATAGCAGAGTTCTGTATTGGCTGTGGGCTACGTACAGGCCAATGAGAGGGGAGCACAGCTGTAATTATAGACTGGTTTATGCCCACATTCCACAGAAAAAGGCAGAGGAACACAAGTGTCTTTCAAAACGCCATGCTGTCGAGTGAATAATGACGATTTATGGGAGGATTTATGGTGTGGGAATCTGTGAAAATTCAGTGGTCGCTTAGAAGTCCCAATGCAGACAATAAATATTTCAAATTAACTACTAGTATGTGTTTATAAACTTGAACAAGATGTGCTCAATTATTATATAAGCCATTAAATAAGTCATACACAGGTAAGCTCAAGTCAAATGAAGCTCACTGAGGCTGGCAGTTAAAGGAGCGAATTTGGAGTTCCATATTAGGAATAGAAATTGATTTACAGACAAAATAGGGAAATAAAACACCAGGATCATGTGGAGCGGGTTAATATGAACATGTTAAGACCAAAATAAGAAGCCTGACAGCAGTTATGGAGAAAAGGGCAATGTTTTTTCAATAGAAAGTGAACTGTCAATGAAACCAGAAGCGCCCCCATGCTCACTTCCTACTTGGAACGCGCCGGCTAGGAGGTTAGCTATGTCCACGTAGGAACGGTATGTAATATTTTGAGTTAAAATTTCATAAACTTGACCTATCTGTGTCCCCAGATACAAGGCAGCCATGTTCAAATCAAATAAAGCCTTACTGGGAACAGTTGTTAGGCTTACTGATTAATCAATTAAAGGAGAATTATAAAAACATGGACATTATTAACGGTCAAGTTGTTTATGGCTACATTCAGACTGTTGCCTGAAGTGACCAAATCTGATTTTTTCCACCCCTGTGCGACCTGTATCTGATCTTTTAATGACGACAATGAACGACATAGATCCGATTTTTTCAAATGCGACCCAGGCCACTTGGATATGTGGTCCTAAAACCGATACAGATCCAATCTTTTGCCATGTGACTTCAGTCTAAACGGCCAGGACGCATTCATCCGACCTACATGTCATCAACAAGCGAGCGGTTGGCTCCTGTTGCGAGCCAATACAGCCCAACGCCAACATGTTTGCTCACTGAAATAAACCACCAAAAATGTGTTTCCTCCTGCGAGAGTGGTACGACAACAACTTTAAAATCTCCAAGATACCGAGATGGCGCCGCGGACGGTCGCCCTGGTGCTTCGGAGCGTCGTCCTTGTGTTGTTTTTGTGCGTAATTTGTGTTTTTGGTCACTCTTCTGGGTACACCTACACCAGAGAAGAGCTTATTTCCAGTTTTTGTCACATCCGCGGCGGAATTACTACAAAATCTGTTAAGGAAAGTGAGAAGACGTAGGAGAGGAAAGCGTGCTTGTTCACTCGCGCGGACTACGCACGGCCTTACCCGGGATTTTCCTCTCCAATGTACGCTCACTCCGCAACAAAATGGACGAGCTGGCCCTGATGAGAAGCATAAACAGAGACTTTTCCTCATTCTGTGTCTTATGCTTTACAGAATCGTGGCCAGGTACTCAATGCAGCGTCCATGTTTAGGCGACTTCCGTAAACACTGAGCTCACTGCTGACGCCGTCGTGTCCTCCAATGCTCATGCGGGACACTTTTGGGGCGTTTAGAATTCACACTGGAGATCACAGACAAATCACATTTAATTGGAAATGTGAACGACCTCGCCAAAAATTCGGATTTCACAAAAAAATAGGAACTGAGCATTAAGCCCTGCAGTCTGAACGTAGCCTTAGTTATGCTGTGCATGGCTGTTTTAAAGAATCAGGAAGCAGAAAGAGCCTCACATTTGTCTCTCATTTGAGTTGCCAGTTTCAAAGTTGAAATCCAGTTGGTTTCAATCTAAAAATGCCTCTCTCTGATCTGAATGGTCACTACCTAAACCCCAGCACCTGCAGCATCATAAATCAGTGTCTCTCCTGTAGTATATCACATCCATATACTGAGAATGAGAAAAATATGTCCTTTCCTCTCAGGGATGGTGCTGGAAACTCTGATTCAGTTGTGATTGTAGTAACTTTTTTTTTTTAAACCATCTACATTTGTTTAGCTCTTCCAAATAAAAATTGATTTTTCATGGTAAAATTTTCTGGTCCAAAGTTACCTCAACTTTATTGGGGTGATATTACTCACAAAAATGCACATCTCAATATTTTAAATACAATATTCAGGCGACATTTTCCACATAAATGCAGGTTTCGGCGCTGGCAACTCAGATTGTGACTGTAGTAGCTTTTTTAAAACCATAAAAGTGGGCTACATACTTTTAGACTTCTCACGATAAGAACTTTTGAAGCACGATATATTGCTAAAGACAAATATTGCAATAAAAGATAATATTGAAATGACTTCATGCCACTGACAGAATTTAAACAACGATACATGTAGAACAGCCCAGCGAGAGGTCACTGCAAAGCATCAAAAGGAAACACTGGTTACATGGTCCAATTCAGGATTCAGAAGATGGAAAAGTTGATACAAAACAGAAGATTCACAGGCTCAGGGCGGTGCTGGCTTATACACAGAAAACAATGAAATGGGTTGCATAAAATGACATTGTAATAATGTTTACACAGCTCAGAGGACGTTCAAAGCGTTCAGGCAAACACAGCAAAACAGAAACTGTGACTTCACATGCCACGGGAGTAACCAGAGAGCTATTGAAATGAGAAATACCTGCTCCTGTCCATTCAGTCCAGACAATACAAGAACGCACTGATCTTATGAACTTGTGTTGACAATAAAAACTCGATTTCCATACTGAGGAATAGACTTGATACTCAATACCGATTATGAAGCCATGATGTCTTTATTTTGACAATACAAATGTGATTTTCAATATTAAGTCGTAGTACTTTCGTTTATATTCCCATGTGGTCTTCCATGTATTGTTTTGGGTTGTATCACACTTTTATTTGATCTGCCATGAAATTGCATAAAATTTTAAAGCCTTTTGTTGTTTTTTAATGTAAACATATTGCTTACATACTCAATATCTATTCCAATACCTCAAAGATAATTAAAAACACTCTTTCTTTTGACAATATTATGTGATTTTCAACATTAACTCATTGTACTTTCTTTTATATTCCCATGTGGTCTTGTTATATCTGTGTAATCCCTCAGTGCTGCATGGGCGTGTACTCGTCTATGAGCTCTTATACTTGTTCTGACACAGCTCAAGATCATTCTAAAACTATTCAAGAAAAGTTCATTTCTGTCCTGTGAATGTGACTTTTTAGTATCGATACCTGCACAAATGAGTATCTAGTTTCAATACTAGTTTTATCATCAGTTGATATCCGATTTTCGATACTTTTGACAACCCATGTAACACAAAGATGAACTCAAATTAGGAACGAACACTTAAGTATATTGTATATGATATAATTTGAATGATGACAAAATTATAGACCATAAAAATCTGATTTGTATCTTTAATGTGACATTTTTATGTACTTGCGCTTACAGCAATTTATTGTATATTAAAATTAAGCACACACCTCTTCTGACACTGACATAATTTAGGTGGGTGTTGTGTCTTGCTCAAACAGTATGCAAATCAGGCAGGATCATCACCCAACAGAGAAATAAAACGTTTAAGAAGAGCTCAAAGATCATAGAATTGTACATCATGAAAAAGGCTGAGGAAAAGTAAGATATTACCATATTTTTCAGACTATAAGGAGTATAAATCGCACCAGTCAAAAAATGCATAATGAAGAAGAAAAAAACATGTATAAGTCGCACTTCTTGTGGAAAATTTATTTTATAAAATCAGAGACCAAAAACCGACATTTCATCTTCAAAGGCGAGTTATAGAAGTTACAGTAATAAAAACAACCCAATAGAGAAGAATCCATGTATCATTCATTCATTCATTCATTTTTCAATATAGAACCAAAAATAAGAAAACGAAAAAACAACTCTTGTCTTTATTATTTGTCTCTAAAACCAAAATGAAAAAATGGATAACAATTTGTTTTTTTCATTTTTAATTCATATATACGATTCATATATTTGGTCTATGGACTGTCAGTGTGAAAAATGTAATATATAAGTCACAGTATAAGTCCAGGACCACCCAAACCCTGAAAAAAGTGCAACTTTTAGCCCCAAAAATATGGTAATATTTTGCAGCTGATGCCATCAACATTTGCTGTGGGTTCGATACTAACTGTAGGGACTGCTCTGTCTGAAGCCATTATTCAAGTTAAGCTTTCATTTTTTCACAATCTGGCATAGTTAGTACATTATATCCGTTAAATAAAACAAATCAAACTCCTAAACAGGATCATAAACAGAGCTTCTTGAAAACCTGTTTAAATCCATCACAGTCTAAACTGATATACCCCGCCCGTTCTAATGCTTGAGATTTTATACCATTTCTGGTATTCCAACTAAATTTGATTTGGTTTCGTCAAAAGGCGACAAAATTTGGGCCAAAATTACGAAATAAATCAATTTAACTCAAATTCTCATGAAGCAACACAGCTGTAAACACACTGGAAGAAAAGAGGATGGAGCTGGAAGACTCGAGTGGAGTTTCATGTTGTCAAATCGAAAATCAGATCAATACTAAAACTAGCATCAAAAACAGATACTCATTTGAGCAAGTGTCCACTTTCTTGAATAGCTTCAGAATGATCTTGAGCTGTATCAGAACAAGTGTAAGAGTAAAGAAAGTAGTATGATTTAATGTTGAAAATCACATAATATTGTCAAAAGAAAGAGTGTTTTAATTATTTTTGAGGTATTGGAATAAATATTGAGCATGTAAGCAATATCTTTACATGAAAAAACAACAAAAGCCTTTAAAAAGTTTGTGCAATTTAAAAACAGAACAAATAAAAGGGTGATACAACCCAAAACAATACATGCCATTATTGCCAATGTATTAGTTCATGGCCGTTTAACAATAATTATAATTTCTTGCTGTTAAGGACGTTAGTAAGATTTGAGTGTACTGAATGTGTTCCATAAATACATTTTGATTGTTTGAATAAAGAAATGGGAAACAATAACTTTTTAGTAGAACAAAACTTGAGATTGAACAAAATAAATACACAGAGGTGAAGTGAGAACAGCTCCTGTCAGTGGTATGATAAATCCCAGAGTGTGTTCACTCTGGTACAAGCCGGAGCTAGCACCATCAACAGCAAGAAACACGCCACCGCGCTACACTGAGGGACTATTCAATTTTTTCCCCCTCTCCCATCCAAATAGAAAATGGTGAAAACTGAAAAGATACTATTATTCAGTGGTTATATTCAAGCTATTGTTTTTGTTTTTTTGTTGTTTTTTTTATGAATGAGATAAAACTATTGCATTAAACATGTAGCTCCAACATTTCATTTCAGAGCATCAGCGCTGCTTTGCCCAGTGTTAAACTCTGCTCCCTGTGACCAAAGTGAGAATTTCCAAGGCAAGAAAGTTGGGAAGATAAAAACAAACAAACAAAACAATTTTAACTTCAAATTTGATTAAGGGAGGTGGGATTAAATAAGTTCTCTTCTTCTCACTCCTTTTTGGGCAAAATATTTAATTGTTGTTTTTGTTATTGTAAAAGAATGTAAACTTCTTAATTGCCCAAAATAAAATAATAATAAAAAAGATTTAATTTTTTACCCGAGCCCAAGTCTATATCAAGTAAAAGCGAATAACCCCACACCCTACAAATATTAAATCCTATAAGAGCACATAGACTAGTATAAACCCATGGACCACTATGGAACCTACCTTCACGACACTGCATTACAGAGACGTCATTACCGGAGCTATAAAAGAAAAGGTATCGGATCGGTATTGGATCAATATCAGAAAGAGCACTCCTTTAAAAAATCGGATCGCATCGGAAGCCAACAAACCTTGATCGGGACATCTCCAACGAAAAGTCTTCATGAAACCACTTCTTGTGCAAAGTGAATATGAATCGCACCCATTTTATTCCCGAAAACAGTGAAAATGTCAAATGTGTTGCATAAACGAGTTTCCTTCCTCTGAACAAGCAACAAAACTGTAGCTGTAACTAAATAAAATGTACCAAAAATTACTCGATTTATCCATACAGCAGCCAACGATATCCATACTGTATCATCACATTAAACGATACGATATATTAAGATTTCGATATTTTTGCACAGCCCTATTCATTACCGATCAGTTCAGTTTATTTATATTTTCACAATTTCAAATCCCAGAAAGGCGCACATTCACACATATGTTACATATGCATTAGACACCATAAACCAAGTGGCCAATATGCATTAATTGTGAAAAAAAAAAACATGGACACCCAAAGAAGCTCCCAGGCTTGTATATTGGGGTCCATCACCATAGCGTGATCAGCTTAGTGTCTTGAGAGACGGCTTGACAGGTTCAGATTTTGGTCAAAGTACGACAATGAACAAGACAACAAATTAACAACAGTACTAATAATAAAACATATACATACACATGTACATATACCTAAAACGTATCTGTGTCTGTTGCTCAAAAATACAATAATTCCTTCTGAGAAGAGGAGCGCCTCTCCATAGATCTGAATTGTAATGTTGCGTAGTGCTGTAACCTGCTTGTGTCCCTCATGATAGGCAAGTTTAATCTATACTGTGGAACATTCTAGACAAAGCCATAAGATTTCCACGGACAAAAGCATCCAGGAGAAATGTTACGCAGTGCACCTTTAAATGTCATTCTATTGTCTAAATAAATTGTGCTTTTTATTATCACGATGGTTCAGAATTGGCAGTGAGTATCAAGTCTACACCTTAATATCAAAATAAGAGTTTAAAATTTGTCTTTTTTCTTTCCTGAACAAAGCTACCACAGAGTGCACCAGTCTGACCCCACTAAACTAACCATGACTTTCCCATTATGGCGAGCTAAAACTGGACTGCCCGTGGCTATTTTGAAAACATGAATGAGAGCTCTGCGGGACAGGCCCACCTCAAAGAAAACGTATGAAGAAAAAAAAATAAAAAATTGAAGCAGTGAGGAGGCTGAGAGCGCGTGGATGTGTGAGTGAGGTCTCAGGAATGTTTGTGCATTCCTGAAGGAGAGCGCTGGTCCAGGGGCAAACGGCACCTCCCTGTTACCTCCAGTCCGCTCTGTTTGCAGATACTCGGAGGCGACGTCACGCTGGAGAGGGAGTGCATGTATGTCTATGGAGGAATGTTCAGCAGTTAGAGATGATGCGCTATGTAACTTTCTTGTTGGGGGGTCCATCATCTGCTTGTTTTATAAATATTATGTTATTGCTTTGCCTGGAATGTTCCACAGTGTGACATTAAACAGCTCTACCTTACATTTATTCAATTACAGCTGGTTTTATAGCGCAAAATACCTAGGAAAACAGTCGTTCTGACTGTGAGCGGCTCTCCGCAGATGTGACCTGCAACTTGGTCTGGTTTGGTCTCCATGAAGATAGATTTTTTTTTTAACCTTTTTATTTAACATTTTTATCACATTAACATGGGGGGTAGAACTACAAAAGACAAATAAAACAGCTAAAAAACAAACAAACAAACATACAAAAACAAAACAAAACTTCATTGTCATAAAAATAATGTGTACATGTCACGGTCAGTGCGACATGTCTGATAAACCTACATTGATGGTTCTAGGTCATTCATGTAAATGGACCATTTCCCCCACCTTTTCTCTCCAATTTCTTTTTGAATGGAACAGGTCATCTGTTCAAGGAGGTGTGAGTGTTTAACGATGCCGACAAAAGGACCCGCAGTAGGAGTGTCTTTCTTAAGCCAGTATTTAGTGATGGCCTTTTTCCCTGCAGCCAACAGAATTTTTAGGAGATACTCATCATCTCTGGTCAATCCCTCAGGAAAATGGCTCAAGTCAAAATAAATGAATGTTGCATCCACACTGAAACCAAAACCTTATCAAAGATTTCTGTCACCTCCCTCCAGTAGGTCTGGATGGGGGGGACACAGCCAAAATACATGAGCATGGTCTACCATTTTTAGGGCCAATGATTTTCAGTGATCGCGGAAAACGGACAGAAAACGCGGAATCGTCAGCATGAAACAGAATTTATAAATTTCTTTAATTCTGCACAAAAAACGACCTGAATTCTTTAAAATATGTGAAAAGACGCCACTTAAAACTGATAATCGATGTGTAGCAGACGTGCTTACCTATCTATACAGATACCAAACCTGGAAAAAGACATCTGCCACACATCGATTATCAGTTTTAAGTGGTGTTTTTTCAAATATTTTAAAGAATTCAGGTTGATTTTTGTGCAGAATTAAAGAAATTTATAAATTCCGTTTCATGCTGACGATTCTGCGTTTTCCGTCCCTTTTCCGCAATCGCTTAAAATCATTGGCGTATGCGTATGAGCCGCCTCCACCGCACCACCGTGTCATGTCGTGTACGCTGTGTGGACCGCGCTTCCTCCTGTGCGCCTCTAAACCAGAACTAACACCAGGACTAAAACCAGGACTAAGGCAGGTCTAAGGCAGGTCTAAAGCAGGTCTAAAGCAGGTCTAAAACAGGTCTAAAACCAGGAATAAATGAGCATTAAACCAGGACTAAAACCAGGGCTAAACCAGGACTAAAACCAGGTCTAAACCAGGACTAAACCAGGACTAAAACCAGTAATTCTAGTTCTGATAAAGCTCAAAATGACGATAAAACTGTTCAGGAAAGTTCAAATTTTGTCCTGTTCTCTTTAATTCTCTCCAATTTAATGTCTCTCTCTATTTTTTTTATTTTATGATGATTATTTATGCTTTGATTTGTTTGTATTGTGATTTTAATGTGTTTCTTATTCTGTAAAGCACTTTGAATTACTGTGTATACAAATTGTGCTATACAAATAAGCTTGCCTTGCCTTAATCCGATTAATTGCAGTAACGATACCAGATTGTGCTAAAACGTCACTCAGATTAAAGTCTAAATTGATTAACTGAGCAGTGCAGTCATACTGTGATACATACAAGTAAGGAAAATAGGATAGAGCAGGGGTGTCAAACTCATTTTGGTCCGGGGGCCGTATGCAACCTACTTTGATCCCAAAAGGGCCGGATCAGAAAACTCAGTTCTCTCTTCATGTTATTGTATTTTTCTCCATGTCTCGTAGTGGTGTTTAAGATTATATTCCTCAAGCAACACCACTTGTTCCAAACACACTGAGCACAGATTTCCCATTCACCTCTGTCAACAAATAAGAATTAGACTATTTTTCTTGGGAAATCCTGAACTCAGCATCTGCTTTTCTCATTTTTTGACATTTTGCTGATGAGGGTCACGGTCGACAGTCAAAACGATCGTCCTTTAAGAGCGTTTGGAAAGAGGAAAGTCTTCATTTGTGCTGCTCTGGTGGGAGTCGCAACGTACAGAAACGCCGGAGACGCTGCTATGCTAAACGGTGCAGAAAATTAACAGAAAAATCTGAAAATTTTAAGTATTTTAATAGAAAAATCAGCCGAGGGCCAGATTAAAGGTCTTGGAGGGCCGGATCTGGCCCCCGGGCCGCATGTTTGACACATGTGGGATAGATGATACTCCTCTTTAATTTACACTCCTTTATAGTTACTTCTAGAGCATTTCTTACTACTTTCATTATTTCTTTTTAATTAGAATTTGCCCTTCTTACATTAAGCAGCAGGACCTCGTTAGAACTGGCAAAGGGTGAATCAGAAAAATAGTGGGACTTTGCATTTAAATGTCACAGTAAATTATTCAGCACAAGGCTATAGGTCAAGGCTGTATCCAACTCTGATATCACTTTGTATGTAATATTAATCAGGTACGGTAAGGACTACCTATTACCATCATTATTATACTGAAGGAAAGGTAAAGGATATTACATGAAGTGAAAGGTAGAAGATTATACATTTATTCAGGGGTTTTCACTTTCATCATTAAAATAATGAACCCCATAGTCGTGTGTTTAGCTCACAGCTAACATTTTAAACACATGTGACTCTGGGAAAAGATTGAAATACATTTTAAACTAAAGAAATAAAGAATCAGGTGCACTTCATGTTTCAGATGTCCAAATAACAGGATAAATTGAACCATAAAACCTAGATATTTTGCAATTTGCAGAAAACATTACCAAAATAATCGCAACATCATTCATATTTTGGCTCGACAGGGACAGATTCTCAAATTACGGATAATATTATGGTGAGTATTTAATTAAACCTACTCAATTTGAAAATGACCATCTAAACCTAAACCTTGTCAGTTCTACACAAAGAAATAAAGCGGGTATAGTCAACATACGAAACCCAAAGAAGAAAAGCAGGAGATATCCGAAAAAATCATGGACGAAACCAGGATAGAAGACACAAAAAAGATGAAATTCAACCAAACAAAAAGACAAAATAAGGTCTAAAAGTAAAATCAAACCAGGACTAAGGTCTAATGGAGTATTTAATTATTATTTAAACCATGAGCGAAACAAGAAATACCAAATAAATGTATTTTCAGAAGCAATTCTTCAAAGAAAGTATTGATAAAGGATCGTGTAGCCACATCTGTAAAATATGTCCATCAATAGAAAGAGGAAGCGCTGAAGCCACTTTTAATTTAAGCCTTTTTGTACATCACTAAACGTATGTAACCCGATCGCCTGGTTTAAAGGTAGGGCCTCAGAGAATAGAAACATGAGACAGTTTTATAACAAAGAGGCGTGAGCAGATGGTCCTGGCAGGAGCAGGGTTTTAACAATTAAACAGGTGATTGGGACCATTTAATAAACTTCTCTCCACGATGAGCAAAACTAAATTAAATAGCACAAAGACAGTGACTTCTCTGCACTTCTGATCAGCAGGGTTCATAGTTATAGGAGAGGGTATGTTACAATTATGGGACCAGTTCAATTTCAACATAATCTGCAATAAAGGGGAAGTGTAAGGCTGCTTATAAAGTTGTTTTCTAACGTTTCCAGACACTAATGAGTGAACCAGGCAGAGCGTTTTGTTTGTTAGACTCGTGGCTGTTGTAAGATGGGTTAAAGTGGAGTTAAGCTTCTTCAGTGTGAAGCAAATTGGCGTTTTACATGGAAATTAAGAACTTGCCCACATCACTACACTAGCATGTTACCTTGACAGACTCACTGCCACAGTGAGATCTCCGCCGAGGAAACACTGATCTGTGCCGTTTTTTGGCTTCTGACAGAATTCAACCTCCTCTAGCAACGGACTTTAGCTTCAAACAAGCTTTTTTGCTGTGCTAACTTCAATATACACTTGTCCCATGGACCACAGTAATATCTGATCTACACAAAGAAGCATAAACATCCTATAAAACAACAATCAACAATGTCATTGTTATATATTTCACTTCCATGGGGTATTAATTGCTAATTTAGATCACCATGTTAACTTTTACTGTTTTGAAAATGCTATATTTGCCGAAATCAACGTATTAACACATTTTGTAAGTTACACTTTTGTTTTTGATGCTCTGAGATCTGGAAGACAGGATATGGCTTCAGATCCACTCGTCTTTGTAACATTTTGTTAAAGCGTGTGGTTCTGTCTGGTTAGGTTAAGGTTCAAATAAGTAATTTCGCTTGTGGATGAATAAAGTTTGTCTCAGTGTAACAATCGCGGCCGGGAGAGATCGCTAAATGACTCAAACAAGCAGGGATGACATCTAAAACCTCTTCGAGCATGTTTTTGATAATGGAAAGGCATTATTGTTAATCATAATATAGTAGTGGTGTTGTGCTGACCTGTGGTAGTGCTGTGTTGAGCTGTCTCTGTAGTGAGTCTCTCTCGTGACTGACTTCGTGCAGTTTGCCCTGAGCCAACCCCAGATTCTCCTGTGTTTCTCTGAGCGTCTCCAGCAGTCGGTCCCTCTCCTCCAGCATCGACACCATCAGAGACTCAAAGTGCCCCTCTGAGTCTGACTGCAGAGGGGACCCGGACCCCCGCCGCCCTGGGCCCTCCGCCTCACTGATGGTGGGCATCACCTCGCACATCATCTGCCACGGGAGAGAAGGGGATTTAGGCACAATAATGAACAGAAACAGAATCACAAAGGTATTATGTCTTTAAAAGGTCATACATTAGGCAAAACTGACTCTTGTGAGTTTTAAGCCATGTTAGAATGTTGTTACCTCTTCAAAAACATACCTGGAGTTGTTTCATGTGTTAAGTAATCCTGGTTTATTAGTCTGTCTACTGCATCTCCAAAGCTCAATATGTTCTGTTCCACCTTGTCATGAAGCGGTAGTTTAAGTTAAAAGCTTTTACCTTTGGTTTAGTGGAGATTGGCAGTTCCAGGGCTGATTCTAGTGAAGGTGTATGGAGCACTGTATTACCACATGGCATCACGAGGTGAAACAGCGTTCCCTGTTTTAGAGAACTCCTCTATGCAGGGTCTTTGTGTTAAAAATGAAACATAACACACCAGGTACGTTTTGACGAGGAAACAATATAGTTATATCAGAGAAATACTGATATTGTTTGGCCGATATACATCAAGCCCATACTTGCACTTTTTAGTATATCGGGTATCAGCCTTAAATCTCCACCACAGGCTGATATTTAGTATTGGCCGACAAGCAGCTACATGAAGTACACATAAAACTTAATTTGAACATTTCAGATGGAAGAGATATCAGCACAAAATGTGACTACACTGCTTTTACAGATGTGTGATTTAAAAAAAAAAAAAGCAGCATGAGTCTGTGAGTTATGCACTTAATTTAAAAGCCTTGTCTGAACATCTTGCAATTCCTTGAGAATATTAAGCCTCACAGGTTTCCATGCAGATTACAAAAAGCAAAGTTGATTCATAATTCAATCTAAAATGTTTAAATAAAATGAGTCTAACTGATCTTGAAACGCTACTATTTGCACCAAAAAATATTATATTTTTAGAGAGGGAAGATGGACAATGGGGGTGCCACATTCAAAACACCAGTTATAACTGTAAAAAGGTCCTTATTTCTTTCATATTCAAAATAATAAACTGTAAATAATGTTTCTGTGCCTGTAAGCACTCGGCAAGAATGCACTTGTTCATCTATGTTTTGCAAATCAGCCATGTGCATAAAAAAGTGTGCCACGCCATTTCATCAATGACTTTGTGTTACAGCTTAAATATATAGCACTGTAAACCAACTTTTCCATTCATTTTTCCCATAGACTTTTTGATTAATTCAAATATTAAGAGTTTAGAGACATTGCAGAGGTTAACCAGCTAAGCAATAACTAACTAATATCCATTGTTCCATTGTTTTAAGTCCAAAAAGCACATTTAAAAACACAAGATTCTGTGAAATGTTTTAATAACTTAGTGGTTATAACATTTCAGAAACAGATTAAATAAAATTATATGTCTTGCGGTCATTAGTTCCAAATAGCCGATTAGTCTCAAGGTAACTTTCCAGCTTTCAATATAATTTTTTATTCGGAAAGTCAAAGTGGAAATGAATGAGAAATTGACTTCCAGAACCGGGGTGGTCACTGTTGAGGTTATTATTTTAGAAAATGTATAAATTCTGTTACATGCCAGGTTAAAATGTAAACAGTGCATGACAATGAGACTCTATGTGAAAAGGCTATTCTTCTTATTACAATAGTCAAATTCTGAATGTGCGTGCTTTCCTAATATTGTTCAGCCGGGTGTTTTGTTGTTGTGCAGCTCTTGATCTAACAACAGCTGGACAAGGAGGTCTGAGGAATTAAAGCCGCACTCAACAGAAAGGGCTTAGGTGCGGTGGACACGGAGCTAAGAATCATGTGAGCGGGATTTCACATACCTTTAATCACTCACAAATAATGCAAATCAAGCAAACTACTTTTTAAAAACACGTGTGATTTAGCGCCGCAACTCACGGGTATTTTGTTAATCAATTAGTCTAGTGATTATTCTTTCAATGAAATCAATTAGTTGTTTAGATTATGAAAGGGCCGTGAGAATATTTTTACGAAATTTGATCCAGATGAGGCTGAAATGTTGGAGTATATGCACAGACAAAAAAAAACAAAAAAAACAAAAAGAAACAAAAAAAACCCACACAAAATCCAACCATTCCCATGTCATTTTTAAAGGTGCACTGTGTAACTTTTCTGCTGGCGGGTCCATCAAATGCTTTTCTCCCTGGAGATGTTATTTCTTTGTCTGGAATAAATATAAGGTAGAGCTGTTTAATGTCATACTGTGGAGTATTCCAGGCAGAGCAATGACATATCCATAGAAACAAGCAGGTGAAAAGTTACATGGTGCACCTTTAAGTAATTCCTACTTTACTCTGTGTATTAGCGGGAAACAATTATGCGATTACTAGACTAGTTGACGATCACCTTTTAGCCCTAAATATGTGATTCTCATGTGTACTGTTGGAAAGGAATTCATAATATCACAATGCATTTTTGTTTTGTGAGATGAGAAAATTAACCTTCATTCATTTTTATTTAATTATTCTTCTAATTCATGTTTTCAATGGGTGTGGCTCACCCGCTAGCCGCCGTGTTCCAAATAGGAAGTGAACATGGGGACGTTTCCGGCTCCATCGACTTTATTTCCAATTGACTTTACATTGAAAACTTGTCGCCACTCTCTCTGTAACTGCTGCTGTGAGCCTCGTCATTTTGGTTTTAAAATGTTCGTATTAACCCGCTCTACATGATCCTGATGTTTTTATTTAGCTATTGTGTTCATATATCAATGCAGAATGTGGAACTGGGCTCCATATTCGCTCCCTGCTAGCCTCGGTGAGCTTCATTTGACTGGAGCCAAACACTGTGGATGGCGCCACACTCCCCTAGTCCACTTATTTATACAGTCTGTGTGTTTTACCCAAATTAACGAATCACTTTCCAGTTTCCTATTCCAGTCTATGCACGTTTAAATCAATAGTTTGACCTGAAGGGCCTTGTTGAGTATGCACTGACGTTGATTGCACTCATTATACTTGTTTCATGAAATCTGTAGCCTGAAAATGTCAACTGTTTATTAGATACGTCTTACAAAACAGAATTTCATTGAGTGCTCTAATAACATGGTAGCAAAGGTTTGAAAGACAGTCAATAATAACAGAAGGAATTCAGCCATGCCAAGCTGAAGATCAGATAAGACTATTCGTGACACAACTGGGAAACTAGGCCTATCATAATAATTACTATATTTACTTGGCAAAAGTGAGGAGATTTCTTTTTTATTTTAGGTGTAATATGATAGGATTTGAGCTGTAGAGGGTTGAATAAGACTTTAATGGCTAATGATTAGTTCATTCATTCTGTTATTTATTTGTTGGAACTCATGCCTTTTAATGATATTGTCTATTAACAAAAGTGTCCTGGTATTACCTTGCTTTATTTTAATTCTATCAGTGGCAGAAAAAAGTTTTAATATTATCGCTTATTGCAGTATTTGTCTGAATCAATATATCATGCTTCAAAATGTTTTATTGTATATAATTCATTTCAACCAAGAGCATTTGATTAAAATAGTCGACTTAAATTTTATCAAAACAAAATAACATCTAAATCATTGATTAATACAGTAATATGACAGTTAGGCAGTATAGGAAGGATAAAATAGCCAAGACAAATGCACATTAAGTTGCTTTGATTTTTTGATTTCCATTGTAGCAACGTACAGTAGAAAGCCACTGTTACCTTGTCCGTGCAACTTAACCTAATTTAGCATTGGGACAACAGAAAGCCAGCTACAATATCCAGGTCAAGCCACTCAAGCGCTGCACTGTTTACAGGGGGAGGGGTGTATGACAGATGGCCCATCACTGAAACCCAGCCAGGGTCAACCTTCAAGGTAGAGGGACAACCAGCACCTCCTCAGCCCCGAATCATATGAACCAAACTGATGATATGTTGATGGTTAGTTTAAGAAACTCTGCTGTCAGTTCTAGGGCGCATTAGAAATACTAGTAAGGAGAAAGGAATGCATTAAGATAAGATTTTAACAGGTGTATATAAAACATAGCTTCAAGCGAGCTGTGTCAGTAGTGTAAACAATAAACTTCTGATGTGTTGGTAGTAGAGGATTGCTTATATTGTTCACCATAGTGCTTTTACCTTGGATCAAAAGCTGGTTCCAATACTGTCCACTGCAAATCAAGCCGCTCAAGGTCGTAAATCAAACCGCAGATACATCCACAGTTAAAACTCAGAAGAGGAAATACAGATTCCACTCAGAGGCTGGTATCCATAAGGCTTTTCTGTGAAAAGAGTTGCTCCAAAAGGCCTCAAAGGGAAACCCACGTAAAGTGAGCAGGGGGCAGCAGTATCCAAGTTTGGCCGGCTAACACCGCGTTAGCAAGCTAGCATCAAGTAAGCTGGTGATTCGATGATTGCATATCTGATGAGAAGAAAAGTGGCTTATTCGCTTTATACGATAGTTTAAAAACTTTGCTCAGTGAAAGCAGCTAAAACATATCCACATCTTGCTATACAATTGCACTACACTGTAAAAGAGTTTTCATCGCAAATGCTTGCACATTTGAATCAGAATTCTTTGGCTTGAACTCAGTTTTAAAGGTTCAGCTAGTCAGTGTTAGCTACTAGCCAGCTAGTTAGCTAATGTTTGCTAGTTACATACATCAAATCAAACAACTCTTAAAGAGGATTTGCTTAGTAGGAAAGTAAACAACATGACAAGATCCTTTCCTTTTGCATAAACTGTATTATTTCCAAAACTTAAAAGTGACAGCAAAGGCTGCTACAGGTCTCATCTGTTATGTTTTCTTAGAGTAGTTAGCTAGTAGCTAACGCTAGCTTCCCAGTACTCGGTGCAGTCGCGTCACCACATCACGGGTCCGCTCAAACTTCCCGATGAAAAAGTGTCTGTTTTTCCGGCTTTTATCCAATAGTCCCGTAGAAAAACGTTATAGTCCCAGTTCTGCCCGACTTTGTGGTGTTTCTCTGTATTTCCACCGCGGGCTCGGCGCTTCCCTGTCCTCTGCTGCCAGCCTCGGCAGTCTGGAGTCGGGACCTCGGCACAGCCAATGGGGTCTGACCGGAGCTGGAGCCGCTCATGAGCCACGGAACAGGCTCCCCCGGTGAGCACCGCACCATCTATAGGAGCAACAAGAGGAAAGAGAGGAAAGAGAGCGCTCCTGTTCCTCTGGCGTCTTCACTACAACTCCATAACACTCTATAAGGTAACTTATATTTCTGTTTTACATGTGGGATCTGTATGAGTTATTAGGAGAGATCAGAAATCATTATGATTATTTATATCATGACTAGTTTCTATGGTGTTATAAGGTAAGAATAAATGTAACAAATATGTTTGCTTAAAAATCTTGTAATGTAATGTATGCCTTTAAATTAGTAGTTAGACAATGAATTTGACCCACAAACGCCACGTCAAGTGTGTCTTTATTTAGGCTCAAATTCAGAAACTATGTGACAAGATGAATAAATGACCAAAGGCCGCCATCTTGTGGTGACTTTGAAAAAGACTCAGACTCAGATTAATTGATTTATTGATTTCTTTATTGATTGGTTGATTGATTGATTTTTTCATTGATTTATTCATTTAGCAGACTATTACAAGTATCATAAAATTATGGCAATGAAAGTGTATGCTTATTTGTTACCTCTACCTGGTTTATAAAACTATAAATTACTGTCATGTGAAATAAGCAGTCCCAAACCAAAAGGCACTACTTTTACATTGAAAAAAATCTGTCTATTTCCAAAAAGTCTACAAATTCAGGACTTTTCTCATCTTCCCTGGACTGCCTGTCAGTTACGACAAGACCATCAGCACCTAGGCCTGTCATGATAATTACTACGTCAATTTATTGTTCAATGGATGATAGATGGAACTGGGTCAGTATTTATCATGAGTACTCTTTGTGTGGGGAATTTTTTCTTATTTTTCTGTGCTATGGTGAGATTTGAGCTGTACAATGTTGAGTAAGTGATAGACATACACTAAAGTGTATCATTATGTTTGATGTTTTTAAAGATACTGTACATTTAAGTCGTTTTTGGTTTAGCGTCTATTTCTTTTGCAGTAATTTATCACATTTCAAAATGTGTCCAAATGCCTGAGTCATGACAGGCCCACCACCACCACCACCACCACCAAAATTCATTAAAGACATAACTACTGTTTCTCTTTACCAACCCGAGTGTACTGTCCTAGTGTACTGTTAACATGCCTCAGGCCCATATTATAAGAAGATCAAACAACAAACATATTTTTTAAATGTACAAAAAAATAACTTGTATTGCAAAATGACATGTGATTGACAGTAAAAATAAACATCCATGCATTATATTAGATGACTGCATTTAATACCCCTATGAACTAACGTCAAGGATTGTTGTCCACCCTCCTGTGGGCTCACCACCTGCAGAGGGGTTCATAGGGGGGTCAGGTGCTATGAGGATTGGGCAGCAAGCTGCCCCCACGACCCAGCCGGATTAAGCAGGAGAAGATGGATGGATGGATGCATTTAATTTTCCTCTGAAGAAAGAAGTTGGTATTTAAAGCCCGAGTTTTTGGTTTTGTAAAGGAGGACTCCACAGATCATTCCCACAGCGGCTAAAGCACAGCCAGTGATGAAGACCAGGTTCAAGCTCAGGCCTGGAGGAAAATAAGAAGCAGAGGTTTGTTTACAATTCACCAATCTATTGCTTGATGATAAGAAGTTATTGCCAACATTTTAGTAAAATTATAGGCAATGCTTTATAATAACTACACATATTCATGCCTCGTTAAAGTACGGACAAAGACGGAGTTAGAGTTAGAGTTAGAGTATTATTTAAGTCTCTGTTCATACTTTTTCATGTGTTATTATAAAGTGACAAAAACACATGACCACAGTTTGGATATCTCCCAAAAACTTGCTTTTAGGAGCTATTTGGTCAGATATGAATGGAAACACAGCACTTTGCCTAGATACAATTTTATTTAGGATAACTAAAAATGTCTTCAGGATATTGTGTGAGTTGTTCTGCAAATGTATATTTTTCAAATTTTTGTCAAAGTGTAATACTGTAATAGACTGTAATAAGGTAACAATTACTGTATTCTTAGTTCTGTTTAATATGATTCATCAGAATTCAACTCATTTAGACTGATGCTGATCTATTAATAATAATAATGATAATACATTGTTTTGTTATAGGACTTTTCACAGTAACTCGACTATCAAGCTTCACAATAGTTTAACACAAACAAGGATAGAACAGACAAAACAGTGAAAAATGCTGTGAAATCATAGCCTACCTGTATTTTCTGCCTGCACAGATCTCTTCAGGCGCAGCGGGCCCTGGGACACGTAGTGGATTCCTGACTCAATGGCGGCCTCTCTCCTGACTCTTCTTGGTGCATTGGGCAAACATCCATGAGAGCAGCGAGTGCTTGGGTTTCCAGCTTCACACATCAACACTGAGCAGCTGATGTAGACCTGGGGATAACATAAAGAAATATTTCACATGGTGTTGTATGTCACTTTAGTTCATTTCACAGAATGCCACAACATGTTATTTAATTGGAATAGGAACAGACTAAAGTAGTATTGCTTATACTACTTATAATATTACTGCTTCTTACTTTTATTATTTTTTTATTTAGCCTAATAAAGCAAACTGTAGACACTGCTCTGTCAGAATCAATGTTAATCAGGTTAATCTATCACTCATAACCAAATGCTCAGCCTGTATCTAAGAGTGACATCACCACATCTTTGAATCTGAAATCAAATAAAGTTTGATAGTGATGAGTAAACTTAACTGTTGTGTTATTATAAACATGATGTGTTTACCTTGTCATGCAAGCCAATGAACTTGAAGGCTTCAATACTGAATTTGAATTCCTTTTTGTTACTGGATGGATAGACGGTAAGTGTACTGTCCAAATTACAACTGTTAAAAACAGAAAGATAAATCTTGTAATTGTACAATTATTTCATGCCAGTCAATTACATCTTTGGATGAACTGTCAATTTTCATTTACTCACCCGTTCTCAATGAGGGTGTAGGGATGGGCGTAGTTGGGGTTGTCATAGGGTGCAGCTCTGCAGGACTCCACAAACAGCTCTGTGTTGTTGACTGTAGTTGTGGCTTCGATCTCCATGAAGATGCGATCGCCCACGTCATACTCCAGAGGGTAGAGCCGGGGGTCGATCCTGGAGACAAACCTCTGATCTGGGAAGAACTCAAAGCCGTAGGTGAACTTCCCTAAGCCCTTGTCCCACACTGTCACATTCTCTCTGTGAGCGCTGAAGGTGGCGGTCACGTTTCCTCTTTTGGAGTACTGGCAGAAGAACTTGATTTCAAACAGGTGTTTTCTGGTGATGGGGACCGAGGTATTGTCCACTGTGATGATTTCATTCTTGAAAAACAGATCATCAGCATCTTCCTGTTGACCAGAGGGGAAAATATTTTAAAAGTATCATTTTATGTAAAATACCTTAATTGGTGGCACATTTCTTAACTTTGATCAGGTTGCTTTAAAATGAGACAAACATCTGGTTTTAATCAGGGCAGTCCTGTGTGATGTCACAAACTACTGGACATTGCAGCCTACCACAGAGGGGAAGCACACACTTAAATTAGGTGCAAATTTACACAGTTCAGTGGCGGGGGGGGGGGTCCCTTTTTCCCTGGGACAGCTCCAGTTTTGAGCCCTGTGTCCTGTGTCCCAGCAGATTTGTCCAAAACCAGTGATTTGTCCCAGTTTTATACAAGAAATGTCCCTATTTTTGACCAATTTGATACCTGGCAACAGTAAAGAGAGGCATACATTGTCATTTGTTTAGGTAAAATACAGAAAAGCTGCTTAAAAATGATTAAAAACACAAAGAAAATCTGACTATACTGATTCCCATGTTAGTCATGAATGTCTCTACAGAACAATTTTCTTAAATTCTGCACTCGTTTCACAATTTTATTATTACCAACCACCAAAAAAACAGGGATGTCCCTGCTATTTATTCTGAAAATCACCCTAGTCTAATATTTTTGATCTATGAATACACGCTTTTATTTTAGGAATTTTATGTCCACTTTTTGTTGTTGTCTGATTACTTTTGGTGGTGGTAAAAGGAAAAGTAGCAAATAAAGACCATGATAAAGACCAAAACCTGTCCTGGTTGATACAGTAGTCCCGGCGTTAAACTAGGGTCACCAGACTTTCACAATTATAAACTGGGACACACCTAGGTGGAGATGGTTGGTACAAATATAATTGTGAAAAAGAGCAGATAACATTGTGGATTCTTATGTCAGTCATAATCTGAGTGACCTCTGTTGCTGCATTTTTTCCCTTTATGGTGATTTGCAAGCACAGTTTTTCTGTATTTTGGCCAAATAAATGACAATTTATGCTCCTCTTTACTGTTGCTGGGGGTCAGATTAGTCAAAAATTGTGATAGTCCTGGTTTAATCTTAGTATAGTCCTGGTTTAGATCAAATTGGTCAAAAATATGGACACCCGGGACATTTCTTGTATAAAACTAGAACAAATCACTGGTTTTGGATAAATCTGCTTGAACAGGGAACTAGGGTGATCAGAATTTCAAAATAACGTATGTATAGTCTAGTTTTTAAACAGATTTTTTGTGTTTAAATAAATTGCAACGTATGCCTCTCTTTACTGATGGTAGGTCTGAAATTGGTGAAAAATAGGGTTTTTACAGCGTCATTATTATTTTACATTTTACCTTCAAGAAAGTGTCTGACCTTTTCAAGATTATTCTTTTGTACTTTATTTGTTCACTTCGGTTCAGTTCAGCTGACGTTAGCTTTGAAATAGCTAGTCACTAGTGAGTTGCTCGGACTTGACTTTATTATTGTCACGGGGCAAAAGATTAAAAACACAAGGAAAACAAGCGGTAAATGAATATAAAATGTGGGTAAGTAAATATTGTCTATTTGATATTTAACCAAACTGTTATCTAATATTGTCTGCGGGCATTGTTCAACTCATGCCAGCGCTTATTAATGTTAATTTACTGTTAATAATGTCAGTCAGATGCTAATGCTAATGGTGATGCTAATGCTAATGTTGATGCTAATAATCGCAATGAACGTTATACTGTACATTGCATTGCCTAACTCCTCATATGACCACTTTTTCTATTGTCATGTCGATAAATTGCCGTGCGTTTGCACTTTTCTATCTTTCTGTATTTGTTAACAAGATATTTACGATGTCTGGTCTGTCCTAACCATGGATCTATTGTAAAAATTTAGATTTTATTATAGATCTATGATACTAACAGGCTCTTGTTTATACTGATACAGATTATGCAACTGTTACAGTCTTGATCAGCCTGATATTATGATTTTAATAACTGTTAACGGGTCTTGTGGTTTGTACATCAAATAATATATTTTATTTATTAGGCGCCCTAACGCAAATTCTTTACAACAAGGAACCACTCACTCATTCACACACACATTCGTACACCAGTGTACACAGACACTGGGGGCGAGGTAGGTTAAGTGTCTTGCCCAAGAACACAATGACAGCATTCATCTGTGGGAGCTGGAATCATACTGCCAACCTTCAGATCAATGGACAGACGTTTTATCAGATGAGCTACTGTCGCCCTTAGATCAGTGCACCGTATTTCACTGCATATTTTTTATTTTTATAGGGTGTCATCAAAAATAGGAATATGGTTTGAGCCCTGCCTTAGGGTTATTGTTTATTACTCATGTAGAAATTTAGTTAACATATTTTTTTTCTCTTTTTATTTTTTATTTTTTTGCCTGATGTTGTTAAAACTCTAAAGCCGAATATCGAAACTGAAATCAGAATAAGCCCATCACTTCGAGTTGCCAGATCCTAACACTGAAATCAGTTTGAAATTAACCCAAAATTGATATATGTCCTTTTCAGCTAATGGATCCCATGCTCACTTCTGATATAATTTCTGTTTTTAAACCAGTAGGAGCACATACAAGTTACAGTATCAACCCAAAACATGCACTGTAGGTGTGAAAGTGGTGTGTGCATGAGCGTTGGTGGTAGCTTACTACCATCGGGTATGGATTAATAATGCTCTGTAAAGCGTCTTTGAGGACATGTGTTTGTGAAAAAGCGCTATAACTGTTGTTGTAAGGCGACTTTGGGTGTCCAGCAAGGAGCTAAATAAATAAAATGCATTATTATTACAGTATTACTTTGACAAACACTTGTATTTTGTATTGTCTTGTTCCACTAACAGTCTTTAATAATAATAACTAATATGTCTCCACAGTTATCCCTGCTTACCTCGATCTGGGTGCCACAGGCGTTGAGGGGCACATGGGCGACCACGTGGGTGCTGTTGGAGTAGAGGCTGCAGGCTGTGTTACTGGGATCAGACAGACGCAGATGTTCATAATGGAGTTCAGGTAATGTGGCCTTCTCCACCTCCACTATCATTGAAGACTCCAGACAGGTGACCACTGTGTTCACTAAAATTAGAGAATATTGGCCAATAATATTTAATACAGATGTCCCCATCTGTATTAAATATTATTGGCCAATAAATAAAATTAATTATTTCATTAATCATTAATATCATTAACATTATCATGAATATTGTTCAATGCAAGATTTTTGTTGTAATACAGTGAGTACTTGGGTCTAGTCACTAATAGATTAGGTTCAACTTTTGTGAATCTACCTTTTGGATATTTTATGGAAAGGTACAATGTAATTAATAACAAAAATGTATCTTGCCTCGCATCTGAGAGTATGACATATATCACAAGAGAACCTTAAAATTCTAATGGGACAAATTGTACTAGTCAAAGCTTTACAATGCCTTGCTGTAGGCATGGTTTTTGGCAGATCTATCACTTATGTAACAGCTACAGCTCACAATTAACTAACAATTAACTCATATTAGTAGCATGGTCCTGTAGTGAAGAAGCTCAAAAATAAAAGGCGATGAAACAGAAAAGTTCAAGTTGTAGAAGTTAGGCACAGGTTCCAGTTTCAATTCCCATTACTAAAAATGTTTTCCACATTAATCTCTCCAAGGTTCTTAGTAATGCACCATAACTTACAGACGAAAAATAGAAAAAACAAAATGTAATTAAAGCCGCCGCGTGCAATGATGGCCTCGCCCGGTGCGCACGCCCATGCCAGGCAACCGCTGAGGTCTTGTGACCGCCCTGACACAACACTCTCTCCCGACAGCTCGTCCCCCAGAAAAATTACATGGGGCACCTTTAATATTTGAAAATGGGAACGATCTAGAGCCAAATTATAGAAACTAGACCACAGGTCACATGACTTTTATAATCAAGAGCACTGTCGGACTAAGACTGTGCATAAAAACAGACCCTCCAACAGAAAAGTTACATAGTGCACCTTTAAACATATTTTGGGGGGAGTATTTGCGCCTTTTGTGGCCAACCATGGAAAATACCCCATATCCATAATGTATTTTTTGGTCGTAGACATGCATAGAATTTAATACCCATATTTGGTACAAATCCGATAATGTTGATGTTTCATGTCTGGGTAGGGGGGCGCTATAGAGTTCACTTTCCATATACTTTATAGTGTATTATATTCAGTCCATGTTCAAGCTTTAGTGATTCAAATTTCAGCACAATCAGACAAAGTCTGTGCGTGTAGTAATTTTTGAACTATTTATTGGGGGAGTCTTTGCGCCCCTCCTGGCCAACCGTGGGAAACACCCCATATCCATAATATATTTATTTGCTTGCTTTGATACAGAGAATTGAATACCCAAATTTGGTACAAAACCGATAATGTTGACGTTTCTTGTATAGGCTAGGTGGCGCTATAGAGTAACTTTTCATATGCTTTATAGTTTATTATAATCAAGCCCTAATCAGGTATTAGTGATTCAAATTTCAGCACGATCAGACAAAGCCTGTGTGTGTAGGCATTTTTAAACTATTTTTTTAGGGAGTCTGTGCGCCCCTGCTGGCGAACGATGAAAATTGCACCATGTCCATAATATAAGATTTTGCTTGAAATCATGGATAGAATATAATCCCCAAATTTGGTACAATCCAATAATGTTGGACGTTTCACGTATACACTAGGTGGCGCTACAGAGTTCACTTTTATTATATTTCATATTTCATCACATTCAGGCCGAGATCACACAATAGTGATGTGAGTTTGAGCTCTGTAGGCCAAAGCCTGTGGCCGTGAGAGGGCATCAAAGAAACAGGAAACGAAGGCGTTATTCGCCGGCGTGCTACGGACAAACCGTGAAAAAGTGCGCTTAGAAATATAAGATTTTTGTGGACCCACATCTGTAGATGTGACGTGTCAAATCTGAGCTCGTTTGGACCAAAACCAAGACACTTGAAGACTTTGGCGTGACACACAGTCAAAACGGCGGTGAATTTTTGATTCAATATGGCCGACTTCCTGTTGGTCATAGAGACGTGCTCCAATTCATCTTTTGGCTTGTCTCATGGTTCTCTGTCACTGTCCCGAATTTCGTTTCCTCTGACAAACTTTGCTTGTCCCTCTCCCATAGGGGTCCAATTCTAGGGGGCGCCGTTGAGTGGGGGCACTTTGGTCATTGTTGCGATCTCCGTTTTATCGAATTTTTCGCCGGGCCGGTCGATTCTATACCCCCATGTGAGACTTTTCGTCGACGTTCAGGGGTCAAAAATGCGATCATTTTGGCGGAAGAGGAATAATACACCAGCCGCCGCGGCAATGATGGCCCTCGCCCCCGGCACGCACGCCCATGCCAGGCAACCGCTGAGGTCTCGTGACCGTCCTGACACGACACTCTCTCCTCCCGACAGCTCGTCCACCAGAAAAATTACATAGGGCACCTTTAATATTTGAAAATGGGAACGATTTACAGCCAAATTATAGAAACTAGGACACAGGTCACATGACTTTTATAATCAAGAGCACTGTCAGACTAAGACTGCATAAAAACAGACCCTCCACCAGAAAAGTTACATAGTGCACCTTTGAACATATTTTGGGGGGGAGTATTTGCGCCCTTTGTGGCCAACCATGGAAAATACCCCATATCCATAATGTATTTTTTTGGTCGTAGACACGCATAGAATTAAATACTCATATTTGGTACAAATCCGATAATGTTGATGTTTCATGTCTGAGTAGGGGGCGCTATAGAGTTCACTTTTCATACTTTATAGTTTATTATATTCAGTCCATGTTCAAGCTTTACTGATTCAGATTTCAGCACAATCAGACAAAGTCTGAAGTGTAGTAATTTTTTTTAAAACTATTTATTGGGGGAGTCTTTGCGCCCCTGCTGGCCAACCGTGGGAACACCCATATCCATAATATATTTTTTTGCTTGCTTTGATACAGAGAATTGAATACCCAAATTTGGTACAACCGATAATGTTGACGTTTCTTGTATAGGCTAGGTGGCGCTACAGAGTAACTTTTCATATGTTTTATAGTTTATTATAATCAAGCCCTAATCAGGCATTAGTGATTCAAATTTCAGCACGATCAGACAAAGCCTGTGTGTGTAGGCATTTTTAAACTATTTTTTTTATTGAGTCTTTGCGCCCCTGGTGGCAAACAATGAAAATTGCACCATTTCCATAATATAAGATTTTGCTTGAAATCATGCGTAGAATTTAATCCCCAAATTTGGTCCAAATCCGATAATGTTGACGTTTCACGTATACACTAGGTGGCGCTACAGAGTTCACTTTTATTATATTTCATATTTCATCACATCTCAGGCCGGGATCACACAATAGTGATGTGAGTTTGAGCTCTGTAGGCCAAAGCCTGTGGCCGTGAGAGGGCATCAAAGAAACAGGAAACGAAGGTGTTATTCACCGGCGTGCTACGGACAAACCGTGAAAAGTCCGCAGAGAAAAATGATGCCGTTTGTGGACCCACATCTGTAGATGTGACGTGTCAAATCTGAGCTCGTTTGGACCAAAACCAAGACACTTGAAGACTTTGATGCGTACACGCAGTCAAAACAGCAGTGAATTTTGATCCAATATGGCCGACTTCCTGTTGGTCATAGGGCAGTGTGACAAGGACATTTTCTGCTTGTCTCCTTGTTTTCTATCACTGTCCCTGAATTTTGTCGGCCCCTCGCCAAAATATGCTTTTCAGCTCCCCATAGGCTTTCAATTTTTGACTTTTCCAGGGCGCTGTCGAGTAGGGCACTTTGGGCATTGTCGCGATGCCCGTTTTATCAAATTTTTCGCCGGGCCGGTCGATCTGATACCCCCATGTGAGACTTTTCGTCGATGTTCAGGGGGTCAAAAATGCGATCGTTTGCAAAGAAAAAAAATAAATAAAATAATAATAATAATATAGCGTAAGAAACCAACGAAGAACAATAGCCCTCGCCACTTCGTTAGGGCGAGGGCCACAAAGAAACCAACGAAGAACAATACCCTCGCCATTCACTTCGTTACATGGCGAGGGCCAAATATATAACGTGCAATACTAGTGCTATACATAAATTTAAAAAAAATGTGTTTCACTCACCCTGACCCAAACCAGTTGTAACCTTCACTATCACACATCTCATCTCAGTTTGGAATATGGCAGATCTAAAATTAAACATATAAGTTAAAAAAATGCTTACAAATGTATTTTTTTCTTAATTAAATTGACCATATTACTCTATTCTGATTCGTGTTACAGTGTTATAATGCTCTAATCAAAAACATACCTGGAGTTGTGGTTTTTTTTTAAGAATTGCTAATCTCTGTGAGACAAAAGCTAAAAGGTGGCTGAGAAATACCACTTCATGACATCACAACGTGGAACAGAGCATTTTGAGCTTTGGAGACGTAGACAGACTAATAATGAGGGTTACTCATATGTGTAAAGGAATCAAAACCACTCCAGATGTGTTTTTGATGAGGTAACAACTAGCGTGGCTTATCTAATATAGCACTATGTGTCTGTTTTGAGTAATGTATGTATAATCCTTAGTAATGTACCACTTATATTTATGCAAAATTACAGTCAAACAAAGCACCTCCTCACCCGTATGTAAATTCAACAGCGAAGCAGATAGGAAAATAGTGTCCCATGTTTTCATCAATAGGAGTCCATCGGATGGTGAACTCATCTGCTGTGGTTCTGTGCTTTGTGACATTCAGCGGGCCGCTCATTATAATGTCATCAGGTCTGTTTGATTTACAAAAGAAAAAGATGATTTTTTTTTTTAAACTATAAAACTAAATTGAATAATTGTACGTACATTTTGTTCGATCTTACACTGAATAGTTAGCTACGGCCTTGACCTTTATCTCAATTTCTTTTCTAGCCTCTGCCATGAGAACTACTCCGTGGAGAGGTGTGGGGTAAACATACTTGGGTAAATACTCTCCTTCAGTGCAAGAAGGAGCAGGTGGGTCGACTGAAAATAAAACGAAAAACACTGATTGCTCTGTAACTTAAACAATTGATACTTTGCACTGACGTCACGCTGGGGGGTACTGTATGTATGTATGTCTTTGTTGGAATGTTCTGCAGTTGCCGTGGTGACGCAATGCACACATAAGCAAATACCGTCAAATTTTTTAGATTGCCTGAAAACTCAAGACAAATTTGATTTAAACAAAACATTTTCAGGGGCCTGTTCTCAGTGTTCATGGTCACGTTTAAAGGTTTGATTTTCAATAAAAACTGTGCGTGACTAAGGCCCCGTTTACACGTACACGTATATTTTAAAAAACAGAGAAATTTCCCTTCATTTATACCCATCTTTTACACGCAAACTGGGAATTCGCTTCTGAAAATGAATCTTTCTAAAAACTCCGTCAAAAGTGGAGATTTTGGAAAACTACAGTTTGGCGTTTGCGTGTAAAGTGACATAAGCGGCGTTTTAGGCATTTGACCCCAAAGCGCGACCAGTGTTAATGTTTTTCTGTGGTGATGATGATGGAAGCGTCAGAGCAGCAGTCGCTTTACTTCTGCTCCAAACACTGCAGAGAGACGAATGAGGCTCGGAGCTCAGCAATTTTCTCTCTTCTCCCTACAACCCGAAGACCCAGTCTCCGTCACCATCACCGTCGCTGTTGTTGGGTCCGACCTGGGCGAACCGCTGTCTGGTGGGATCATTGTGAAAATGAAGTGGTTGTCCCAGCATGAAAGTTTTAGGATGTCGTGGTCATCACTGCTGTTGACCGTCATGCAGTCTCCTGTCAGTGTCATAAAAAAGTTGCCTACACGTTGTATTATCTGTCTTTCAGTCTTGCTCGATCGATTGTGTCAAAAATAGTAAGGGAGGTGTGTAAGGCAATAACTGTCCACTTAGGTTCATGTAAACTGAAACTTTTCTGAAAATGATGCTGTGGGCACAATGTTATTTCGGAAAACGGAGCAAAGGAAATATTCATTTCTAAAAATGCCTGTGTACATGTAAACGGGGCCTAAGTGGCTAGCTTGTTATTTCAGCACATATTAACTCTCCTGTCATAGTTCCAACTAAGTCAGTTCTTTATGGTTAAATTGTGTTAAAATAAAGCTCTGGTTAAAGTCTAACTTGAGTAACACAGCTTCAGAGTAGAGCCTTCAGTTTGCATCACACCCTCAGTGAATGTTTATGACATCTGCTGCAAAGTATCAATATTAATAATAAATATTTTGTAGTTAACAAATATTCATAGACTCGCGCTCACCTTGGAAAGTGAATTGCAGTGGCAGCTGACTAAAGGGCACTCCCCAATATGGTGAGGAGAAAGTAACTAATGTGGAAGGATGAGTAGTAGCAGTAGTAGTCATGTAAGTAAAACTGGGTAACGCAGATATCGTCGTAGTTTTGGAAGGGGTAGATAGTAGGCCTGTAGTATATGTAGTTGTAGTATTGCTAAGAAAAACAAATACGGGAGCTCTAGTAACAGTAGAAGTAGAAATAGTAGTCACTGAGGCAGTAGAGGGTGAAGCAGGTGTAGTATTAGGTATATGATGATGATGAGTAATTGGAATAGTCGTAGTTACGGCTGGTGCAGTAGTAGTAGTAGCAGTAATGGCATTAGTAGTGGTGAATGATGGAGTTGAAGCAGCGTATAGTGAAGTAGTAAAAGCAGGTGTTGTAGTAGCAGTTGTAGTAGTTGCAGCAGTTGGTACAAAAGCAGTGGACGATGCAGTTGAAGAATGGTAATGTGCAGTAGTGAAAGTTGGTGTAGTAGTACTAGTAGTAGTAGTAAATGGAGCAGTGGTAGTAGTAGTGAATGGTGCAGTTGAATAATGGTAATGTGCAGTAATGGAAGTTGCTGGTGGAGTAGTAGTAGCACTAGTAGTAGTAGTAGTAAATGGAGCAGCGGTAGTAGTAGTGAGTGGTGCAGTTGAATAATGGTAATGTGCAGTAGTGGAAGTTGGTGGTGGAGTAGTAGTAGCACTAGTAGTAGTAGTAGTAAATGGAGCAGTGGTAGTAGTAGTGAATGGTGCAGTTGAATAATGGTAATGTGCAGTAGTGGAAGTTGGTGGTGGAGTAGTAGTAGCACTAGTAGTAGTAGTAGTAAATGGAGCTGTGGTAGGAATAATGGGTGCAGTGGTAGTAGTAGTGAGTGGTGCAGTTGAATAATGGTAATGTGCAGTAGTGGAAGTTTTTGCAATAGTAGTAGCACCAGTAGTAGTAGTAAATGGAGCAGTGGTAGTAGTAGTGAGTGGTGCAGTTGAATAATGGTAATGTGCAGTAGTGGAAGTTGGTGGTGGAGTAGTAGCAGCACCAGTAGTAGTAGTAAATGGAGCAGTGGTAGTAATAACAGGTGCAGTTGTAGTAGTAGTGAGTGGTGCAGTTGAATAATGGTAATGTGCAGTAGTGGAAGTTGGTGCAGTAGTAGTAGCACCAGTAGTAGTAGTAAATGGAGCAGTGGTAGTAATAACAGGTGCAGTTGTAGTAGTAGTGAGTGGTGCTGTTGAATAATGGTAATGTGCAGTAGTGGAAGTTGGTGCAGTAGTAGTAGCACCAGTAGTAGTAGCAAATGGAGCTGTGGTAGCAGTAACAGGTGCATTTGTAGTAGTAGTGAGTGGTGCAGTTGAATAATGGTAATGTGCAGTAGTGGAAGTTGGTGGTGGAGTAGTAGCAGCAGCACCAGTAGTAGTAGTAAATGGAGCAGTGGTAGTAATAACAGGTGCAGTTGTAGAAGTGAATGATGCAGTTGAATAATGGTAATGCGCAGTAGTGAAAGCTGGTGTAGTAGTAGAAGTAGTAACTGGTGCAGTTGTAATATATGTAGTAGTAGTTGGTGTATTTGTATATGGAGCAGCAGTAGTAGATGTAGGAGGTGTTGTTACAGCTCTCTTCCTCCGGTTGTTCACTGCATATCTGAAAGAGCTAGATCCGTCTGAGTAAAACATGTTGACGGTTTGATGTGGAAAGTCTTCGACCACCAGCTCAAATCCATAAACTCCTTGGTTACTGGAGGCGAGGTATTGTAGTGCGCAGGTGTCCTACGGGCGTAAAAATGCGCATTAGAGTGGTCGTTTAAAGTTTAAATAAGAGGATCTATCGCTTACGTGGGGTATTAACTCCTAACACATAACATATTTAGATTACTCTTACTGTTTAATGGTTTGAAAATGCGATATCTCCCTCACTTCTTCAGAAACTATTGCACGTTGCACCAGTCTTGTTAATTTGTAGTACAGTTGTGGCCAAAAGTTTTGAGAAAGACACAAATATTACATTTTCACAGCTGCTTCAGGGTTTTTTGGTGTTTTCTCAGATGTTTTTATGGTTTACTGAAATATAATTACAAGCATTTCATAAGAATCAAAAGCTTTTATTGACAATTACACTCAGTTCATGCAACAAGTCAATATTTGCAGTGTTGACTCTTCTTTTTCAAGACCTCTGCGATTCTCCCTGGCAGCTGTCAATCAACTTCTGGACCAAATCCTGACTGACGGTCGTCCATTCTTGCATAATCAATGCTTTGAGTTTGTCAGAATTTGTGTTTTTGTTTGTCCACCCGCCTCTTGAGGATTGACCACAGGTTCTCAGTGGGATTAAGATCTGGGGAGTTTCTGGCCATGGACCCAAAATCTTTATGTTTTGTTCCCAGAGCCATTTAGTTAGTACATTTGCTTTATGGCGAGTTGCTCGTGCTGGTAAAGGCTTTGTTCATCACCAAACTGCTCTTGGACGGTTGGGAAATGTTGCTCTCAGAGGACGTTCTGGTACCAAAACTAATATTTGTGTCATCCTCAAAACTTTTGGCCTCGACTGTATATCGTTTTGTATCATGCTTTTCTATATTTATTGAAAATTGCAGTGGATGACGTAGACTTTTGGGCTGAGCTAACTTTAAGGAGGCTCAAAAAGGGCCTGGGAGAAATGTCATTATTATTCCAGCATGCATGGATGACGTCTAAAATCTCTTGTGATGTGAAATAGTAAAAACTGAATATTAAAACTGAAAATTCTGTGATGTTGAAGAAGTAGCAAATATAACTTCCTTAAATAAATAGAAAAAGTTGAACCGACTCACCTGATCCAGTTGGAAACCAGAATGCTTTGAACACTCGTAGCATTCTGTGTATTTCGCAGTTCCATATCGGCATCTTACTTTGTCTCCATCAGGATCGAAAGATAACAGCTTATACGTCCTCCTGCAGTTCTGCGGGACTCTACAAAACACCACTCATCAGTTACTGTACTAGTTTTGACATACTTGTACTTGTACTTGTAAATCCCTCAGTCATCCAGGTAGGTTCTAGACCACATAGTCTGTATATACTTGTTCTGATACAGCTCAAGAAAAAAGTAAGTCTAAAGCTATGTGAATGTGATATTGTATTGATATGTAATGTACTGATACCTGCTCTAAAGAGTATCTGGTTTTGATACTAGTTTTATTATCTAATACTTTTGACAACCCTACTTAGATCAGTAATTATGGGTGTGTCTATGTAAATGGTACAAATTACCGTAGAAAAGGGAGGATGGCAGCAGCTGGAGAGTTGTTTGGTTTGTTTGTGTCGGATCGTTTTCCCAAATCCAGTGTAGTCAGAATACTCCAGTGGGGAGTGTAGCCGGGGCTCAGCCAGATCCAGCAGCAGCTGTATTCTCTGCATTTCAATCAAATATATTTATAGAGCACATTTAAAACAGCCAAAGCTTACCAAAGTGCTGAACAACAACAGTGGAGCTCAACAGTCCCTCACACTTCAAAGTTGGTTTTGTTTTTTTAGTAGACGTTTCAGAATTTCACAAAACCTTAAGAGTTCACAGGCAGAGCTGAGGCTGTAACGGATATGGTAACTAATATCCATAACACGATTGTTTCAAGTTGGGTTGTTTTAATGATTTAATAAGCGGTTTATAAAGTTTCAGATACAAAGTTTACATACAATTATTTGCCTGCCCAGCCAGTCCCTTCTACATTGTATTCGGATCCAGAAAGGTCTGGAAATGGACCACAGAGCGTGAAAAACCTGTCTTAACTTGAAGCGGTCCAACCACAGCTGCTAATTTGTATCACGTGTTTCTCAAACGCAGAAGACATCTCTAGAAAATTCTCGTATCATTCAGAACTAAACTCTTCTTTTACTTGAGATAAATTAGAGTTTGGTGCTTTTGTTTGTTGATTCTACAGAAATTTGTGCTGTTTTCATATCTAAAGTGCTGCAGTGACTTAAACCTTAACCTTATATTAGATGGTTTAAATAGGCCTGACAATAATGACTATACCAACTTATTCAATATATGAAAGAGTATTGTTATTTTATGTAAGATTTGAGCTTTAGAGGGTCAAATAAATAACTTCTATGACTAATTATTTGTTCATTCTGCTATATGTTTGTTGCAGCTCATGGCTTTGTGTCAGTGGCATGAAGTGGTTCCAATTTTATTTTTTATATTTTCTAAAGCAATATATGGCGCTTAAACAGGCCTATGTGTAAATGATATTCAGAATCTTGCCTGATTTGGAAAGGTCTGTTGCTAGCGAGTGTCTTTGTGATGATAGTTTCGGTTTGACACCAGCGGCTGTTGTACTTGGGTGAATTGGAGCTGTAGTCGATTTGACCTTTGTCATTTATGTCGCTGGATCCACAGTTGCCGCTGTAACACGACCCATAGTGGAAGTAACATCCATCATATGTCACCTTTATTCGAAGTTCCACCTGCAAAAGAAAATCTGCATAAAAACCTTGATAGAGATAGATTAGATAGATTTGTACGCAACTTATTCTCAGTTTATATATTATTTGTTTTAGCGAATTTACTAAACCATTTTCAGTGAAATCTAGATCCATGTTCATATTGAAACTCTGAAATAATGATTTTTTCCCCATCACAGACGCTTAAATCTGATATTACCGAACTCAGCAGTCACTGACCTTCGTTTTTCCAACTTGAGCTTGAGAGCTTACAAGTAGTTCATCAAGGGATTTGTAAATATATCATTTTGATGCCCAACTTGCACTGATAAATAGATAATGGGATTATTTTCGTTTTATAAAAAGTAGCTAATCGGAGGAAAAAAGTTAGACACCCCTGTTGTACAAAGTGTGATATGTGACAGGAAGTCCACGAAGAAGCAATGTAATTATCATAATTTAAATTTACAGTATATTTTCTAGTTGACTGAAATGTATTATAGATCAGTCGACTCACTAACAAATGAGTAATTACACTGGCTTAACTAACTAAACAAACTAAATACTGTTTTAGTAAATGTTGACCGCAGGTAACAACACTTTTTAATCAAAGAATTGAGACTAAAACTCAGTTACAATTGTCTGTGTAATCTATTCCCTCAGTCCTCCATGTTTGATCCATAGCAAAATAAAAAATCTAATCTGTCAGCTAAAATTAAAAGATTTTTGTTGTAATCACAGTGAGTTCTCAGGTCTAATCAGTCATAGAAATTGTCAAGGTCAAGATTTATTAATTTAAGCTCTTCCCCCCATTGGGCAGTATGTAGAATCTGTAAATATTGGTAATATTGGTAGATTTTGAACCTGTTGAACCTGATCATTTCTATAATTGACTAGTTACAACAATAATCTGCTCTTAAACCATGTTAATTTTAGCTGCCCCCATCTGTATTAATGAATATTATTGGTCTATACTGTTATATCATCTGAAACGCAGCAGTAGCTTTACCTCATAGTTCCCATTGAGGCCTGTTTTGGTTGTGTAGGTGACCACGGAGCCGTAGAAGTGAGATGCCGAGGCCAGTGAGAGCCACAGCAGCTGCAGTAGGACCAGTCCAGCGGAGAACATGATGCCCACAGCTCTCCGTCGCTCCTCATCTCAGCGTCATTTATACCTGCACCCTCCCCATTTACCCGCATCGCACTGGACTGAAACAAAGGTCTCAAAACCAGTTTATTGGAATGAAGGTAACAGGACTAAAATGTGTGCTAAGTGTAAGGGGTGGGACGAGGCAAAATGACACGATATTGGATCCATGAGAACATAGACCAGATTAAAGACCACATTTCGCTCATTTTTATTTTATTTCATTGCGTTTAAAGGTGCACTACGTCGCTTTTTTGGTCTAGGGTCAATCTTGCGTTTATTAAATTGTTGTTGTTTTTTATTGCTTAAAAATGGCTGAAAAACATACATTCTTATTCTGAGTGCAGTCGCCTCTCTACAGATCTGACCTGTCACTTGCTTCCTTTAAATGCCATATAGTGGAACATTCTAGAGAAAGTCATAACATTTCCATTGAAACAAACAGGTGGCAGACTTCCACAAGAAAAGTTACGCAGTATACATTTTAATATAAAATTGCAGGATCACATTCCAAACAAAGGCCTCTACACGAAGGTCTACAAAGAGCAGTAACTAAATTTCTGATTGAAGAGTGGTAGTCACCGTTCACTGCATCCAGAAATCGCTACAAACATTGTTGTCAAGCAAATAAATAAGTAGGTACATAGGTTTTTCATTATCATCATTTTCAGTAAAAAGTAATTGTTCCATGGCAGATTATTATTATCATTAATGCAGTCTTGAGCTGTCTAACATAACCTAACAATAACTCCGTGCTGACTGGAGGCGAATTAGAAGAGAAAGATAAATATTACAATAACGGGGATGATAATATAGGGGCATTTTGACCTTGCCATACTAGGACATATGTCATTGTAAAAGACTAAAACCAGTAATGAAACTAAATGCTCATTTGAACAGCTCTCAATACCAAAAAAGTCACATTCACAGGACTGAAATGAACCTTTTCTGAACATTGTTCGAATGATTAGTATACAACATGGTAATATAACAGAAAGTACTGCAGTTTAATGTTGAAAATCACATTGTATTTTGGACATGTGTATACAATAGACTTGACAATAACATTCATGCCATTCACTGATCCACTGGTCGAGTTACATTTAAACATTTCCTCCTCTGGTGAAATACTTAATTACACCTTTGCTTCTTTAAGCCTGAAGAAGAATGGTCTATTATTATTTGATTTGTAAAGTTTTCTTTTTTGTGGAAAAGAAAAAAAAGAAAACGAACCTGTCCTCCCTCACTCAGATTTCACCTACCTTATACTTCCATCTTTCAAACACAGAACATTTAGGTCTAAACTTCGATGTTAACAATATTTTATTATTTTTTTGTAGAGTGCAGTCTGTTACTTATTAAATTGCTTTGATAAGTGCAGAAATTCAGATGTATTTGTTATATTTGCCTATATATATTTTTATAAATTAAGTTGTGCTTGTTATTCTTGTTAAGGCCCACGATAGTCTGAGCCAGTATTATATATATTTACTCCTAATCTGTCATTGCTCATTTAATCAATTAATTAAGTCATTTAGTTGTTAAACACTAGTTTATAGCAGGTTTAGATTTGGTTTTAGGATGTTGTTTGGGGGTGTGAAAACTTCAACAGCTGCTGCTTTAGAAATCATGCTGCGTGACAAGAACAATGAATACGGCTTCTGGAAAGTCTGAAATGACCAAACGGTGAATACAGTAGGGCTGGTAATATGATCACTTTGTTTTGGTGTTAGTGTTTCTTTTGTACCTGGTGTGGATATTATGAATTATTCTTTTACAGTATGTAATCTGTATTAAGAGATGATCCTGTGGTTTGTTTTCACATACACGCTGTACCTAGGGAAATTAACTTTGATTCTTTTGAACTCGCTAAACTGAAGATGACGCTAGCAGTTCCACTTCTGTGTTTACCTTTGCGTTACCTAAATGTGCATGAATCAATACTCTTGTCTGAAATGTACGAATAAATAGAGGCATCTCTGGTGGTGTTGTGAGAGAGATCAGAGACACGTCTCATAGAATCAAATATAAGGGCCTATACCTCTTGAAAATAAAAGTCCGGTGTTTGAACACGTCATGCCTTCTGATTTATTGTTTCAAGGGTCCTCAACCGGAGAAACTCACAGATTTGGTGACACCTGACGGTGATTCTTGAGGACTGGACCTTACCGGATCATCTGTCCACAGATCTTCCCGGAAAAGCATCGCAATAAGTGCACACTATATACAAACGGTATGACAAGAGCCTTTTTTCTAAAAAGTCAAAAGTTGAAATTAATGTGATGTATACTGGGACTTCTGTGACTTTAACTAAGTAGTATAATATAAATCAGTAATTTATACATGCCGTGTTTTTGCCAGACACGAGGGGACCAAAAAGACAAAGGAATCGAGAATCTTAGTAGTCGGATCTTAGGTGGGGAAGTGTGATCAGGAACAGGGGTTAATTAACGTCTTTTAGTGGCTTTTTGTACGTAAGAAGAAAAGCCAAGTACGCTTTTTTGGCAATGTTTTTCGGCGTCTAATAAATCAGGAAGAAACGAGAATTTCTACACCTTTTTTTAAAAACTTTTTGGGGCATGTAAATAAAAACGAGAAAAAGGGAGAATAAAAAAAACAACAGAAAAAGGACTTTTAATCAAGTTTATATAAAAAAGAAGGCCTATGCATAATACAAAAATAAACAAAAAAGGGTTTAGGATGTTGTCTCAGAAATCACTATACATAACTTTATTGTTACAGATAGTGGTTGTTTTTAGAAAGACAGGGAGTTTCCAAGGAGAACCTGTCCAAGTAACTTACACACAACACCGAAATGACATAATTTGTTGTTGTAAAATTAATGAAGGATCTATTTCACAAATTGGCATTCTATACGAACCCTGTGAAACAGGGTCATTGATAAGTGGTATTGAATTAACTGACTTAACGGGGAAAAAACAAGAAATTGCCACTTCCTCCCCCTATTATGGAATTCACTCCAAGGTCTGTGACTCAGTAAACAATACCGTGGAGCTAAAAGATAATGAAACAGAAATGATCCTTCCGTGTACGTGGTCAAACAGAACCGTACGCTCAAACATGGGATGCATATGTTTCTCTTTTCCCCATGGTAATGTAGAAACTAGTACCAACAATAATTGTAATAACACTGTACACATAATACATACTACCACAGAAGGGAGTGTTGAGAACACAGTAGACACAGACAGGGAGAAAGGCAGTACACCATCCACTGCTCTGTCAGAAGCAGAGAAAGCAGATAAAACATTAACCACAGAACCTGACCTCAGTTTTGACCTCTTCAGTACAAACTCAGAGGACGAATTTACGGGTCCTCCGCAACCCTTAATACCTACTGCTACGTTCGCTGGCGACGAAGCTGAAACAATAATTAACAATTCAACAGATACTGGTGGTTTAAATGGGGGTTTGTTCGATATTCAATCAATAAAAAATAGAATTAGTGCACTCGTGGGAAAGGTCACTTCTACGGTAGGGGCAGTTTCTGAGCCCATTTCCATACAAAACTCAAATTTACAGCCCATACTTGAAAAACTAAAAACAGAAATAGTGAGGGAAATAGCAGATAAGGCTAGGAATATAACTAAGAGTTTGTGTCCGTCACATTCATCAAGTATTGCTAAAACGTTAAAAGTTTTAAGGGAGGAGTATGATGTATTAAAAGTCACTTTGAGGGGAAGTTTTCACTACGCTGTAATTTTGCGCGTCTCTGTTCTTTTAACAATAGCAAGCGTAATAACGATAGTCATGTTGATATGTCTGCGTTGGCCTGGGGCCTCTAAAGTTTTGATGATAATTCCTGATTGATCAGAATCAGAATCAGAATCAGAATTACTTTTATTCATCCCCGAGGGGAAATTTTCTTCGTTACAGATGCAACCGACCAAGAGCATGTACATCGAACAAGTTACAAAATAAGCTAAATACAATAAGATAAGATAAAAGATAAAATAGCTCTCTCTGGGAAATTATTTACATCAGTGACATATTTATGACTATATACATGTGTGGGCAGGGAATAGGATGAAAAGGATTGAGTAGTTTGTGAGTTAAAGAGTTAAAGTGCAGCGTTCAACAGTTTGATGGCGACAGGCAGGAAAGATTTCCTGTGTCTCTCAGTGGAGCAGCGCGGCAGCCGCAGTCTATGGCTGAAAGAGCTCCTCTGATTGGCCAGCACCTTGTGGAGGGGGTGGGAGGGAGAGTCCAGAATAGTCCAGATTTTGTCCAGCATTCTCCTGTCCAACACCACCGCCAGAGAGTCCAGCTCCTCCCCCACAACATGTCCAGCCTTCCTAATGATCTTCTCGAGTCTATTAGTGTCCCTCACGCGCAGACTGCTGCCCCAGCAGACTACAGCGTACATGATGGCACTGGCCACCATAGACTCGTGAGAACATCCTGAGCATTGTCCTGCAGATGTCAAAGGACCTCGGCCTCCTCAGGAAATAGAGGCGGCTCTGGCCCTTCTTGTAAACCGCGTCCACGTTCCTGCTCCAGTCCAGTTTATTGTCCAAGTACACCCCCAGGTACTTGTACTCAACCACGTCCACACTGACCCCTGGATGGAGATGGGGGTCACAGCAGCTTTGGTCCTCCAAGGTCCACCACCAGTTCCTTTGTCTTCATCACGTTGAGCTGGAGGTGGTTCTCCTCACTCCAAGTGACAAAGTTGTCCTCTACAGTCCTGTACTCCTCGTCACCACCGCTGATGCATCCACCACTGCAGAGTCGTCAGAAAACTTCTGAAGGTGGCAAGACTGGCTGCAGTAGTTGAAGTCTGTGGTGTAGAGGGTGAAGAGGAAGGGAGACAGGACTGTCCCCTGTGGTGTTGCTGACCACTCTGTCCGACACACAGCTCTGCAAACGCACATACTGTGGTCTTCCAGTGAGGTAATCCACAATCCAGGACACCAAGGAGGCATCCACCTGCATCACTGCCAGCTTCTCAGCCAGCAGAGCCGGCCTGATGGTGTTGAACGCACTGGAGAAGTCAAAAAACATGATCCTCACAGTGGCAGCCGGCTTGTCCAGGTGGGAGTAGACTCTGTGGAGTAGGGTCAGGATGGCGTCATCTACTCCAAGGTGGGGCTGGTAGGCAAACTGGAGAGGGTCTTGCAGATGTTGGACCATAGGCCTCAGCTGCTGCAGGACGAGTCGTTCCAGAGTCTTCATGATGTGGGAGGTCAGTGCCACGGGCCTGTAGTCCTTAGGGTCGCTGGGGCGCGGCGTCTTCGGGACAGGGACGAGGCACGATGTCTTCCATAGCAGGGGGACTCTCTGAAGACTCAGGCTCAGGCTGAAGATCTGGTGCAGGACACCACTGAGCTGGGGAGCACAGCCCTTCAGGACTCTGGGGCTCACTCCATCAGGTCCTGGTGCTTTCCCGGCCTTCAGTCTCTGCAGTTGACACCTCACCTGCTCCTCAGTGACAGTCAGTGTGGAGGTGTCAGGAGGGGGAGGGGTGGTGTCGTCTGAGGTGTGAACTGGGTCTTCCACAGGAGACGGGGGAGGGAGGGGTAGGGGGGTGACTGCTGCTGGCTGGAGGTGGACAGTTCCTGCAGTGTCAAAGCGATTGAAGAAGATGTTGAACTCATTGGCTGTGTTCACATCTCCCTCAACGCTTCCCCCGGGTCTGCTTGTGTCCCGTGATGGTCCTCATGCCGCTCCACACTTCCCGCATGTTGTTCTGCTGAAGTTTCCACTCCAGCTTCCTCCCATGTCTCTGTCTGGCCTGGCTCAGCTGCACCTTCAGTTTCTTCTGAGCAGCCCGGGCCTCCTCCTTGTTTCCCGAGCTGCAGGCCTTCCTCTTCCCAATGAGTGTGGCTTTAATGTCCTTGGTTATCCATGGCTTGTTGTTTGGATAACAGCTCACCGTCTTTGTTGGGACAACTGAGTCCACACAGAAGTTTATGTAGCTGGTGATGCAGTCAGTCAGCCCGCCGAGGTCTTCTCCATGGGGCTCAGTGAGTGCAGCCCAGTCTGTCACCTCAAAGCAGCTCTGTAACACCTCCAGAGACTCATCTGTCCACCTCCCTCACAGACCGGGGGAGGGGGAAGGCGCTTCACCAGAGGTGTGTAAGATGTCCTGAGGAGCACCAGGATGTGTGGTCTGAACGACCAAGTGGGGGGCAGGGGGCCGCCAGGTATGCGCCACGAAACATTAGCATAGAGATGGTCTAATGTTTTTCCCTCCCTGGTGGAGCAGTTCACAAACTGGGGAGAAAGTGGGGAGAGTTTTGGCCAAACTGACATGATTGAAGTCCCCGGAGATGGCGATGAAGGCTGTAGGGGTGAGCGTTCTGAATCCGGGCTACTGCAGCGTGGATAGAGTCACAGGCGCTGTGGGCGTTGGCTGACGGAGGCACGTAGACAGCAACAAACACAACATGCGAGAACTCCTCGGTAGATACATAAGGCCGTAGTCCGACAGTACATAGTTCCACATCAGGGCTGCAGATCCGTTCCTTGACGGTGATGTGTGTGATGGATGGCACCAGCGGTGGTTGACAAGCACAGCGACCCCGCCGCCTCTGCTTTTCCCGCAGCTGGCGCGCTCTCTGTCGGCCCGTACAGTGGAGAAGCCCGCGATAGAACCGTTGTCATCAGGCACATCTTCATGCAGCCATGTCTCTGAGAAACACAATAAACTGCACTCCCGATATTCCTTTTGACTCTGGGCTAGCGCTGTCAGTTTGTCCATCTTATTTACGAGGATCTCACGTTACCCATCACAATAGAGGGAGACACGGCTTGAACATAAGTCTCTGTTGTTTTGCTGCTATCCTCCTCCGTCGCAGTTTTTTATTTCCTCTGCAGCCCCTGTGTGTCCTTCTCCTGCAGTCCGCGGGGATGTCAGGTGAGCTCCCGGTGGTTCCCATAGCAGCCGCTCCAGCGTCTCTCAGCGCCATCAGCTGTTCCCGAGTGTAACGCAGCATTGTAACCCCGTTTCAGTCAGAAACAGTCTTAAGGGTCACTCAAAGTCGCCAAAAAAACTCCCTCGGCTGACTCTAGTGTTGTTAAGAACTATTTCAAAAAGTGTGCTCAAATAGAAAGGTAAAAAGTGCAAAAAAGCAAGAAAAGTGAAGAAAGGATCGGAGCTCTGTAACACGCTGCACACGCGAACTCGCGCATGCGCACACGCATCCACTTCCATTTTAATTTCGGAGTTTGAGATGCAGAGAAGGGAGGAAGACTCAGACTCAGATGAGTAACAGATTAGGGATTGCATCTGGTTTTGGGGCTGTTCAGGGATCTGTGACTGCTGTTGCTGTTTTAAACAGCGCCGCTGGGCGCCAGCCTATGTCTGTGCATTTAATGTTGAATTATGCTCAAATCATTCGGAGACGGGCCGCCTCACCTTGCTCTGTGCTGTGAATGCGTGTTTGAAGTGGGTCTGGGGCGTCTGTTAATGAGAGACGTGGTCGTGCTGTCTGTGCTCCATTGCCATGGGAGCTTGGGTTGTAGCCTGTTGGTGAGGTTTTTGAGGGGATACCGGGGCATGGACTGTTCACGCTGGAAGCGTGGATGGTCTTTTGCTTTGGAGAGGGCTCCTGGGAGCTTGACCTGCGGTGACTCCTGAGTTGTCGTGGACAGGGGTATGGGTAGCGTGGTTCGGCTCATGGCTCACTGATTGTTGATGAGATGTTTTGGACTTTGTGCTTTGAGTGCGCGCTTGCGTGCGCGGGTATGACGCGGCCTGCTCAGGGTGATCAGCAGTGTTGGGAAAGTTACCTTTAAAAGTGCATTCCACTACAGTTCACAGATTACATGTAGTGTGTAACGCAAATTATTAAATTATTATATTATTCAAAATAAGCAATGCAACTTGAATATTTTGAACTATTCTATATTGTCACACATCTGAAATGACATGAATGTTGCAAATACTCCCTGCAAAGTAACTGTAATCCATAATTACCATTCAGTGAAGCAGTAACTATAACAAAATACAGTTACGTATAAATGTATTCCAATTATGTAATACCGGTATATGTAATCCACTACTTCCCAGCACTGGTGGCTAAGTGAGCTACCTTTCTAAATATACAAAAGACAATGTCTGGCTTTTCACCTTGTTTGAGTTATTCTTGATCTTGATGGGCTGTGTTGTCTGTCATTGTTAAGATAGATTAAAAACCACAGATGATTTTGTTTCTTATTCTGGCCTTCTCTCCTTGCACGGTCTATCCTCCACTTATGACAAAATTGTTAAACTTCAGTAATAGACATATAAACAGCGTGCAGGCATTGTGTACAAAAATAGATTTCACTAATTCAGAATGACCTGCTTTTTCTCAAATTTTATAATGTGTAATTTCCGATTGTGATAAAATATAGATAATTTCCGTCACTAAATTGGAGCTATATGCAAGAAAGGGTTCATTACAGAATGCTGTTGTTTTTATTAATGATGTAATGTATTTTATTTTTTGAAAAGTAGATTTCTGCTTATCTTACAAGTTACACTGGCAGATAATTTAGCTTGTTGGGTGAAGAGATGCTTGGGTCATGGTGAAACGGATGTTGGTCCGAGGTCATTCAGGGCCTGGCTGGACTTATTTTTGCAAAATGCACAGACTGGGTGGGTGAATTAAAGCTGCTGGTTGAAATTTGTAATAAGGAGTTGTTGGATTTCTGTGGCTCCTAGCTGGGTGCTCGTTTTGTTCAAGTTAGAAGAAGTTATTATTAAAGTGTTAATACTGAATCAACAAAGTGAGGTTCCGAAAACATAATTGTCATAAGTTGGAGGCAGAGTGAAGTCAGGTCATGAGGGACACTGCTAAAAAACTAAATTTCATAATGTAAAATCAATTCCATTCCCTAGTCATTAATAGTCATTCATAAAAACTGATAAAATAATGTGCCAAAAGCTAAATCTACATTGCCAAATTAACAATTGTTAAAATACGTACAATGTTTTGCTGAGGCTCTACACTGCAAAGAATGATTTTCCAGTAGAATTAAAATGAAAGGTTTTGTTTTTTGGAAAGGCTTTTTGCAGTGTACAAGCTGACTCATCACCATTGTTGTGAAAAGCAAAATAAATAAACAAGTAAATGAGTAATGATCCCAGCCAACCCTGTGACCCAATTTGACCTGACTCTATTTCAGAAGTAATTAATTAAGAACAAAATAAAACTGCTAAATATTAGACTAAATTAAAACAGTTAAAATAAATAATCATAATTAAAAAACTAAAAGTAATGTTGACACCTTTAAAAAGAACATATAAAGTAAAAATCTTCTCCTTTTTAAAAAAAAAAAGTCAGACTAAGGAGAGAAAGTGAGGATGGGAGGAGAAGCCCTGCGCGATCAAAATCTTAGTGCATAAAGGTAGATAAACAATTCATCAAAATAGTGATCTAATCAAATTAAAACAACATTCAGTTTACATTTAAACAATAACAGTAAAGAGTAAAAGTATATTACCACAGATATGTCCCAGTTCATCACTTTAGACCAATCCACCATCCAAAGCATTATCAAGAAGTACATTAAGAAGAAGATGATCCATAAAACCATGGCAATAACAGAAGATCAATGGAGAAACCTAAGCAATGCAAACTGGAGCTGACCCAAACTGCTATGACAAGGAAAATGAACTTACTAAAAATAAAGAGCTACAAGAATGAAATGAGACGCTGATTAAAAATACAAAAGTACGAAAAGGAGATGGGCGTGGCAAAAAGACTACATACAAAATCACTGAAATACTGTACCTCTCTCCAGACACTGCACAAGATTTGAAAACGCAAGTCACAATCTATTGGACACAAATACTCTCAGATCCAGAAAAAGGAAATACTGCGTCAGCACTGTGGCAAATTTATAAGACATGGGCAAGATCACTATATCCACTCAGCGAACCTTTTGACCCCCTGCACGTGACGTGCTGTACTACTCTACACTGGATGACGACGTCTATGATGAACTGTGGCAAAAGCCACAGTTCATCTTTTCAAACTTTTCAAGTGGGCTACTCGTATCTCTACTTGGGCCCTCAAGGAATGGCACTCGCAGTCTCCCTTCCAGAAGAACTGAAACCATATTTCATGGGGAGTGAAGCAAGTGCCCCTCATGTGTCGCTGACCATCTCAAAACATCACTCACCAAGACAACTTGGTCCAATGGTCAAGCTAGCCTCAAGTCTTCAGTACGACGCCACAGAAGCTGACAATGTTTCCTATAAGGCAAAACACCAAGTATTCAGAATTGTGTTGCCCCGAGGCTCTGAAGACAACACCAGAGCATCTAACCAAACAAGACAATGGATTTTCGAGAACCATCCAGATACTGAGATGTATCTTGCTCAAGTACCACCAAATATATGGATGATACACCCTAACGATGTGGGCCTAACAAAGCATACTGTTGAAGTGCAACTCACCACAAACAAACCAATATACCATCCCCAATATCCACTCAAAGAAGACCAAGAAATGGGGATACAAGAGACTATTAATGGATTGCTGGAATCTGGAGTGATATATGAAACAGAGTCAGAATATAACACACCACTTTTTCCAGTGAAGAAATCAGATCTACAAAACTGGATGGTCCAAGACTTTCAGCCAATAAATGAGGTCACAGCTGGAGAATCATATCCAGTGCCAGACCCACACATCGCATTGAATAATCTGTCACCAGAGCACAAGTTTTATACTGTGCAGCATGTAACCTGTGTGCCTCAACCTATGACATTCCTTTCCATCTGGATGTGACAGAGAAGCAAGCATTCATTCAAGCTGTTCTTTATCAGAAACATCATCAGAACAGAAGAGTGCTGAAACACTACTCTTGTAAGCTTGATCTACATGAGCAAACTCAACCTGGCTGTGCACGTTACCTGGCAGCTCTGACAAGAACAACTGAGAAGATTTCGCACATTGTGCAAAATCATCCACTGGTGATTCACACTCAACATGGAATACTTGCTTATCTCAACTCTCGCTTGTTCATTACTACTGCACGAAGATCCAGTAATATTTCAAAAATGCTGAGACAACCTCACATCACTTATGAAGGTGGACACATCAACATGGCAACGAACATGGAGACTGAAGGAACTCCACGTGTGTGGAGAAAAAGTCAAAACTGAGTTATATGTGAGAGCAGACCTGCACACTACGCCACTTCCAGATCCAGACATGACCATTTTCTGTGACGGCTGTTCATACAGAGCAAAAGGAGGTCATGTTGTGTCATCATATGCAGTAGTGGAACAAGTTCCCTCCAATCAATATCGTGTGATGGAAGCTCAACATACCAAAAGGATCTGCACAAGTAGCTAAAATAACAGCAATGTTACAAGCACTACAACTCTCAGCAGACAAAGCAGTAAACATCCACACTGACTCAGTCTACGCCTACAAAACTGTCACGATGTCACTAGCTGGTTGGATCAGAAATGGTTTCAGAGTTTTGACCGGCCTTCCAATAAAACATGAACAATTGATCAAACAACTCATAGATGCTGTCCAACTGCCCTCAAGACTTGCTATCATGAAATGCAAAGCTCATACCAAGGGAACTGACTCTATATCACAAGGAAATCATGCAGCAGATCAAGTCGCAAAGAAAGCTGCAGATTATGATGCCAGAAATATGCTTGTTCACACCGGTGAAGACATTGAAATGCTACCAGATGCAAACGTGATGGATACGACATATGTAAAAGAGATTCAAGAAGCGGCTGGAGCATATGAGCATAGTGCCTGGAAACAACGTGGTGCTATGAAAGATGCTACAGGAATTTGGAGAAATCATGAAGGAAAAATTGTAGCTCCAGTTGCATTGCTTCAAATGTTATATGACGAATACCACACTCTTACAAAGCTATCTCGAAACACATCGACTTGTGGTGGCATCCACACATGCAGTCTATAATACAACATTGGATTGATAACTGCCATGTTTGTCAGACGATGAACCCGAAGAAGGCTTACAAACCACCTCCAGGAACTTATACTCTTCCAAACAAGCCTTTTGAAAGAATTGTCATTGACTTTACAGACATGGGCCCAGAAATGAGAGTTCGTGGATATCGCTATCTATTGGTGATAGTCTGTGAATATACAAGAAGGGTCAAAGCATTCCCCTGCAAAACAGAAATGGCTAAAGAAGTAGTCAAACACTTAACTACAGAAGTTTTTCCACGTTTTGGCATTCCACATGTCAAGATCTAATAACGGGACACACTTCACTGCCAAAATACTCCGAGATGTACTAAAAGCTTTAAACATTACTCAACGCTTTGGAACTGTCTACCATGCCGCCAGTCAAGGAGTCTGTGAACGAATGAATGCTACTGTCAAAATAAAACTTGCAAAGGTCTGGAAAACAACAAAACTTGATTGGGTCTCCGCCTTGCCTTTTGTTTTAATGGACATCAGAAACAGTGTGAACAAAACTACGTTATATTCTCCATCTACTACTGACGGGCAGAGAAATGCAGAAGCCAAGAGGATGAAGAAAGCCAACCAACTCCAGACAACGCCGACGTCAGCGTACCAGAGGAGCAACCCTGACCACCCTCTGCCACTGGGGCTCCAGGAGGAGAGGAGGAGAAAAAGAAGAAATAGAAGGAGAGTATAGGCCATGTTGTTTAAATTTTTTTTATTTTAAATGTGTAATTTTGACCATGCTAATCACAGTGCTCTTTATTGTTCTTGTATACACCCCACATACTGTTGAGAATATTCAGCCTGGCCTCGGACAGCAGCCGACAATCAAAACTACAGCCTACGACACAACCGGCTCAACAAACAATGCAGGTAAGAAACAAGGAATGCTAAAAAGGGACACTAGGGACAGTAGGGAAACCCCAAAAATTATAAAGTACTGCTACGAAGGACAAACTTGCAATATATCTTTTGATGTATATGAAGTGCTAAATTGTATGCTAGACACACCTGCCATAGATCATGCGCTAAACGTACAAATTGTTTGTAAGGATACTTGTTTGTCAACAAATTCTTATGGACAAACAGTCGTAGACATTGCCAGGGTTATAACAAGTACTGACGGACAACATAATGATAAAGTAAATAAAGTTACTTTAACAAAAAAACAGAAAAAACGATGCATCTTTTCAAGCTGACTTAAAACATTGTAGAGGTTGCAAATCAATTACTCAACGATGTAATCCTTTGATATTATCCATTAAAAATCCAACGTCCAATGATTCTGGAATATATTCCATAGGGTTCCAGTGCTCCAGAATAACTTCTGTACCATGCAACAGAAAAGCAAATTTTAATTTTGAAAGTTATATCCAAACAACAATCTTAAAAGCTAACAAGCCAGCTCCAGAAGGTGATTTAATTTCCTTGACCGAAGCCATAAGAATTGAAACGGGACTTGAAATGAATGAGAATACTTGGCTGAAATGGGTACAATACACTGCACACACTTTAACAACAGAAGACTGCATTGTGTGTTCTGCAGCCAGACCACGGTTAACTACTGCATCTATACCATACTCTGATAACAAAGACCTGACCTGTATACTTAAACTCTTCACTAAGAAGGAGTTTGATAAAACTGATGCATGTTACCACCTTCACCATAAATTGCCAGTGGTTTCCTCCAAAGATGTACCTACATCTTGGATGTTGGGAACAGCTAAATATACCTGTTTTCTTAAAGATACTGTTATACACACAGATACACAAAGTAATGATAGAAATGAAATAGAAAGTTTTGCAGACAATTTCTGTAATCAGACTTTGTCTTCAGACAATTATAAAGACTTTTCCCTTCTGATTAATCATTCTATTGCACGCGCCGACATTTGGTGGTTATGTGCAAATTTCCGTATCTATGCTATTTTATCAAAAACATGGTCAGGCATTTGTGCACCAATTATGCTAATTATTCCATTCACTATAGGCCCAGCTAATTCATTAAGTTTGAAATCAACTCAATTGCCATACAGAGCTAACTCAAAGCATAATTATGTAAACAAGAGGTCATTGTCATATCAGCCGAAGCCCAAACCTCATGGATCCTTTAATGAAGATATTTACCTCAGTGCTATTGGTACACCTGTTGAGGTTCCTGATGAATTCAAGGCACAAAATGTAATCACAGCAGGGTTTACCTCAGCTTTATTTGAATGTTGTTTGGATAAATTATCTCTATTACAATCAGCAGAGATTTATAAACGATACAATCGAGGCACTAGAAGGTATTGTGGAGCAATTGGGTCCTGCATCACTCATGGCTTGGCAAAATCAGATTGCCCTTGATATGTTACTTGCCAAAGAATCATCAGTATGCAGCATATTTGGAGTGTTGCACATACATTCCAAACAACACCTCTCCAGATGGGAGTATTGCTAAAGCTCTGAATAAGATCAGAATTTGTTAGGAACTCCAGCGTATCTGAAAACACTTGGTCCAGTTGGCTTTATGGTGTTTTTGGGCCTTGGACTGTTGCTATAATCTTTATAGCTACTACAATATTAACAGTAATTGTGATTCTAATTATAATTGGATGTTGCGTCATCCCCTGTCTTCGATCATTAGTGGAACGTTTGATTTCTACTGCCCTGACACAGAAAACTCCTTTTGTTACTCTCTATAGAATCCCAGAGTCCCTAAGTATCAATTGAAATTGTTCTTGTGAGCATTCATTGTTTCTTATTTTGCTGTCTGAGAAGTCATGTATTGATTTATATTCTTAAAGGGGGATATGTTATAAATAAAGAAATCAGCTAATGCTAAACTGATGTTTTACTCACAGATAGAAGTCTAAGTTGAAATAAAATGTTATATAAAGCAGGGCTCTACGCTAACTTTTTTTTTCAGGAGCACATGTGCCCCTAAGTTAAAAATTTTAGGAGCACAGAAAAAAAAATGGGGGCACAAGTAGGTTTTCATTTCGAACGATTATTATAGAGCAGAACTTGCGCACACCAACATATTTGAATGAATTTAATACAAAAAACAAAAGAATTATTATGACTGTACTTTTCCTGCATGATCGCAGTGTTTTTATAAATATATCTTCATTTTATCTGATTAATATTTAGACTTAAAAAAAGCCAAACAAACTGTACTGCACTGAAACACTCTGTGGCCCTTTTTGGACCCTCACCACAGTTTGAGAACCTCTTCTTTAAGAGAACTTCCACTGGCACTTTACACAAAACTGCTTCAAAGTGAAAAACATAGGTAAGATTTTTAAACCTTTATTTTCAAATTCCTAGGTGAAGTTACATTCTCGTACTGGTTTTACAGTGGGTTTTTAGCCTCTGCACATTTACCAAACTAAACGCACATTGTGACAGAGTTATTTGGCATTTTCTTAGGCAAACTTCAGCCCACATATCGCCTGCTCTGTGCTGTAGCTCTGCTCTGTGCGGACACGGACATAAAATTAATATTGGCGTATTTGACGTGAGGCGGAAGGATAGGTAGGAATACCTGCCCTGTGACGCACGTTGGTACACGAAGGTGGCGCTGTGGACAAGCCGCGCGCTGCGGAGCCTGTGCTGACGGGCCGCACAGTGTCTGCGGGCTCCAGTGCACAGGCCGCAGAGACACGTCCCGCGTGGTCACGCACACCGGTACAAGTTTATTGCAGCGGCCGTAATGAAATATGATCACACTCAGTATTCAGACCTTGAGTCCGTGATAAGACCGAATCCAAATGCGCTCGAGACAAGACCAAGACAAAGCTCTCGCTTTAGCTGACAAGGAAGTCCAGCGGCGTGGGGGTGTTTACTGAGTGGGACAGGTGTGGGTCCTGCTGCGGGGCGCTCCTCGTTGAAGGGGGCGTGGGTGTGTTTTGAAGCGGAGTTTGTTCGTATGAGTGATATCGGCCACACGCGGAGCTCGTACGCTGGGGTCAGCGCTCGCGCTGGGCGTGCGGCGCTTTAGGGGCTCCAGGCTTGGGCACGATTCTGAAGTCCTAGTGTGAGTTTGCCCCTAATGTTTGATACATTTAGAATGTTTAACTTGTCACGTTACGTCTGTGCGCAGCTCTCCTTATTGTGGCAGCAGAAGCACTCGCACTGGTGCGACTGTTTTATTTTCCTCGTTCGCACGACGAAATATTTACTCGCAAATGCGAGTGAAATGGGCGCACTGTAGAGCCCTGATGTAAAGGTAGCGTCTTGCGCCTTTAATTTTGTTTGACTTTAAATTAATTTTTGTTTGACTTCAATTTTGTTTTTGTTTGACTTTGCTTTTATTTTTGTTTTTCTTTAATTTTGTTTTTTGATTTTGATTTTTGTTTGGTGAGCACATGTGTATGTGCTCAAAAAGGGGAATTGTGGTTATTATGAATTATTCTTTTACATTATGTAATCTGTATTAAGAGATGATCCTGTGGTTTGTTTTCACATACACGCTGTACCTAGGAATAGATTTATTGTTTCAAGGGTCCTCAACCGGAGAAACTCACACTGGACAATACATTTTTATAATCGCCAAACAAATTTTATTTATTTATTTTTTTTTTCAGTTTAGGGCAGAAATAGTTTAGAGGGAAAAAGATACAAGTCTAAAATAGGACCTCATTAGGAAAATCTTTTTTTTTTTTTTTACCTTTTTTTTAGTAAGAAAAGCATATGTAATTTTCTGCCAAATGGAGAACCTCATTATGATATCTAGTCTCTTGCTATATGAGCTACTGCATGAGCCGACATTACAAAATCTATATTTTTGCATTAGCTTGTGCTGCCACACTATAACACTTATTCAAATGTTTAATAGGATTGAATCAAGATTGCAAAAAAACTGTAATTTTGTTCAATAATAGATAGGTGGCAGCACATACATACCTCCTAGCATCAAGCAGCGTCATGTCTATTATTACGGCTTTACTTTAAATAACTAGTACACCAACACCCCCAACCAGGGCTCTACAGTGCGCCCATTTCACTTGCATCCATCCATCCATCCATCCATCTATCTTCTTCCGCTTATCCGGGGCCGGGTCGCGGGGGCTGCAGTCTAAGCAAGGGCTCCCAAGCTTTCTCTCCCCAGCCACTTCCTCCAGCTCCTCCAGACGGACCCCGAGGCGTTCCCAGGCCAGCCGAGAGACATAGTCCCTCCAGCTGGGTCTCCTGGGTCTTCCCCGGGGCCTCCTACCGGTGGGACATGCCCAGAACACCTCCCGAGGGAGGCGTCCAGGAGGCATCCGGACCAGATGCCCGAGCCACCTCAGCTGGCTCCTCTCAACGTGGAGGAGCAGCGACTCTACTCCGAGCTCCTCCCATGTGACCGAGCTCCTCACCCTATCTCTGAGGGAGCGCCCGGCCACTCTGCGGAGGAAACTCATTTCGGCCACTTGTATCCACGATCTTGTCCTTTCGGTCATTACCCAGAGCTCATGACCATAGGTGAGGGTAGGAACGTAGATTGACCGGTAAATCGAGAGCTTCGCCTTTCGGCTCAGCTCCCTCTTCACCACAACGGTCCGATGCAGCGACTGCATCACTGCCGACGCCGCACCGATCCGCCTGTCAATCTCACGCTCCATCCTCCCCTCACTCGTGAACAAGACCCTGAGATACTTGAACTCCTCCACTTGAGGCAGAGACTCCCCACCCACCCGGAGAGGACAATCCACCTTTTTCCGGTTGGGAACCATGACCTCGGATTTGGAACTGCTGCAAACCGCCCCAGTGCATGCTGAAGGTCCTGGTTCGATGAAGCCAACAGGACAACATCATCCGCAAAAAGCAGCAATGAAATCCTGTGGTTCCCAAACTGGACCCCCTCCGGCCCCTGGCTGCGCCTAGAAATTCTGTCCATAAATACAATGAACAGAACCGGTGACAAAGGGCAGCCCTGGCGGAGTCCAACATGCACCGGGAACAGGTCTGACTTATTGCCGGCAATGCAAACACAGCTCCTGCTCCGGTCATACAGGGACCGGACAGCCCTTAGCAAAGGGCCCTGGACCCCATACTCCCGAAGCACCCCCCACAGGGCACCACGAGGGACACGGTTGAATGCCTTCTCCAAGTCCACAAAACACATGTGGACTGGTTGGGCAAACTCCCATGAACCCTCGAGCACCCGATGGAGGGTGTAGAGCTGGTCCAGTGTTCCACGACCAGGCCGAAAACCACACTGCTCCTCTTGAATCCGAGGTTCGACTATCGGCCGAACTCTCCTCTCCAGTACCCGGGAATAGACTTTACCGGGGAGGCTGAGGAGTGTGATTCCCCTGTAGTTGGAACACACCCTCCGGTCCCCCTTTTTATACAGAGGGACCACCACCCCGGTCTGCCAGTCCAGAGGTACTGTTCCCGACCGCCACGCGATGTTGCAGAGGCGTGTCAGCCAAGACAGCCCCACAACACCAGAGACTTAAGGTACTCAGGACGGATCTCATCCACCCCCGGAACCTTGCCACCGAGGAGCTTTCCAACCACCTCATTGCCTTCGGCCAGGGTGATGGATGAGTCCGCCTCTGGGTCCCCAGCCTCGGCCTCCTCTTCGGAGGACGTGATGGTGGGATTGAGGAGATCCCCAAAGTATTCCTTCCACCGCGCGACAACATCCTCAGTCGAGGTCAGCTGCTCTCCCCCCGCACTGTAAACAGTGTTGGTGGAGCACCGCTTCCCCCTCCTGAGGCGCCGGACGGTTTGCCAGAATTTCCTTGGGGCTGTCCGATAGTCCTCCTCCATGGCCTCCCTGAACTCCTCCCAGACTTGAGTTTTTGCCTCTGCCACCGCCCAGGCTGCAGCACACTTGGCCCGCCGGTACCTGTCAGCTGCCTCAGGAGTCCCCCGAGCCAGCAAGGCCCGGTAGGATTCCTTCTTCAGCTTGAAGGCATCCCTTACTTCCGGTGTCCACCACCGGGTTCGGGGATTGCCGCCGCGACAGGCACCGCAGACCTTACGGCCACAGCTACGAACAGCTGCCTCGACAATGGAGGCCGAGAACGAAGCCCACTCGGGCTCCATGTCCCCAGTCTCCCCCGGGATCCGGGAGAAGCTCTCCCGGAGGTGTGAGTTGAAGGCCGCACTGACAGAAGGTTCCGCCAGACGTTCCCAGCAGACCGTCATGATACGCTTGGGCCTACCAGGTCTTTCCAGCTTCCTCCTCCGCCAGCGGACCCAACTCACCACCAGGTGGTGATCAGTTGACAGCTCTGCCCCTCTCTTCACCCGAGTGTCCAAGACACACGGCTGGAGATCAGATGACATGACAACAAAGTCGATCATCGACCTCCGGCCTAGGGAGTCCTGTTGCCACATGCACCGATGGACCCCCTTGTGCTCGAACATGGTGTTCGTTATGGACAGACCGTGACTAGCACAGAAGTCCAATAACAGAACACCTCTCGGGTTCAGATCAGGGAGGCCGTTCCTCCCAATCAACCCTCTCCAAGTGTCACTGTCGTTGCCCACGTGGGCGTTGAAGTCCCCCAGTAAAACAGCGGAGTCCCCGGTCGGTGCACTGTCCAGTACCCCTCCCAGAGACTCCAAGAAGGCCGGGTACTCTGCACTGCTGTTCGGCCCGTAGGCCGACACCACAGTGAGAGACCTGTCTCCAACCCGAGGGCGCAGGGACGCAACCCTCTCGTTCACCGGGGTGAACTCCAACACACAGCGGCTGAGCTGTGGGGCGATGAGCAGGCCCACACCAGCTCGCCACCGCTCTCCGCGGCCAACGCCAGAGAAATGGAGAGTCCAACCCCTCTCAAGGAGTTGGGTTCCAGAGCCCAAGCTGTGCGTGGAGGTGAGGCCGACTATATCTAGCCGGTAACACTCGACCTCCCGCACAAGCTCAGGCTCCTTCTTCCCCAGCGAGGTGACATTCTATGTTCCCAGAGCTAGTCTCCATGTCCAGAGATCCGGTCGCCGAGGCCCCCGCCTTCGACTGCCACCCAGATCTCTCTGCACCCGGCCCCTATGGCTCCTCCCGCGAATGGTGGATCCAGGGGAGGGCGGTCCCACGTCGCTCCTTTGGGCTGGGCCCGGCCGGGCCCCATGGGGAAAGGCCCGGCCACCAGGCGCTCGCCCACGTGCACCCACCCCAGGCCTGGCTCCAGGGTGGGGGCCCCGGTACCGCCTTTCCGGGCGACGTCACTGGCCTTTTAGTGGTGATCATCATAGGGGTCTTCTTTCACTCGCATTTGCGAGCAAATATTTCGTCGTGCGAACGAGGAAAACAAACACTCTCACCAGTGCGAGTGCTTCTGCAGCCACAATAAGGAAAACTGCGCACAGACGCAACGTGACGAGTTAAACATTCTAAATGTATCAAACATTAGGGGCGCACTCACACTAGGACTTAAGAATTGTGCCTAAGACTGGATCGTGCCTAAGCCTGGATCGCCCCTAAAGCGCGACACGCCCAGCGCGAGCGCAACCGAACCGTGCCCTGACACGACACCTCCGACCACGCACGACTCCAGCGTACGAGCTCTGCATGTGCGGCGATATCACTGATACGAACAAACTCTTCAAAACACACCCACGCCCACCTTAAAGAGGAGCGCGCACCGCAGCAGGACCCACACCTGTCCCACCACTCATTAGACACCCCCGTGCCGCTGGACTTCCCTCTCCGCTAAAGCCATCTGGTCTCGGACTCGAGCAGATTTGGACTCGGTCTTGTCACGGACTCGAGGTCTGAATACTGAGTGCGATCATGTTTCATTACGGCCGCTGCTGTCGGCACTAAACTTGTACCGGTGTGCGGGACCTGTGCGCCTGGCATCTCTGTGCACTGGAGCCCGCGGACACTGTGCAGCCCGTCACCATACACTCCCAGCGCGCGGCTCGTCCACAGCGCCACTCTCGTGTACCAGCCTGCATCACAGGGCAGGTTAAACATCCTACCTGTCTGTACATCAGTGCGCCGCTCTTCACCTTTTCACGCTCTTTCCTCCCCACCTGGAGCGCAGAGGATCCTCCTCAAGGCGCTGATTAGAAGAGCAGGACGAAACAAGCAAAAAGTAATTTTATGTCAGTGTCCACACAGAGCAGAGCTACAGCACAGAGCAGGTGACATGTGGGCTGAAGTTTGCTTAATAAAATGCCAAATTAATCTGTTTGTCTCCATGTGCGTTTGGTTTAGTAAATGTGCAGAGGCAAAATACCATTTTAAAACAAGAGAATGTAACTTGAGTTAGAAATGTGAAAATACAGGTTTAAAAATCCTACACACCTTTTTCACTTCAAAGCAGTTTTGTGTAAAGTGCTGTGGAAGTTCTCTTAAAGAAGAGGTTCTCAAACTGTGGGTCAGGGTCCAAAAAGGGGTGCAGTGTTTAAATGCAATACAGTTTATGTGTCTAAATGAATATTAATCAGATAAAATGGAGATAGATTTATTTAAAAAAAAACATTGAGATCATGCTGAAAAGTACAGTCATAATCCTTTTGTTTTTTTTGTATAAAATTAATTCAAATAAGTTGGTGTGTGCAAGTTCTGCACCGTAATAAATGTTCAAAACAAAAACCTATTTTTGCCCCCATTTTTTTTTCTGTGCTCCTAAAATCTTTAACTTAGGGGCACGTGTGCTCCTGAAAAAAACGTTAGCGTAGAGCCCTGCCAACCACCTCTATTTTCGTTCCACATTCAAATTGGGACTGCACAATGTTATTTTTCAGGGATATAATTCAATTGCAATTACATTCATGAGTGTTCAGTTCATTCATTAACATGTCTGAGACGACTGAAATAATACACACCACGCAGAGGACAGTTTCTTTAATTAATTTGATGAGCAGATTCAAATTTCAGTTTTGATTTGATTGTTATATTTAGAGATAGATGAGACAACACTGCTAATTCTTTCTGTGTAAAGATGTGTCGTAATCTGTGCATTCTCCTACCTCTTATTCTTAGTTTATCACATGGTATGAAATTCTGTATGTTTATTTTTTGTCTAAATTCATGATACAAACTTGAAGAATAACATCAGTGCATCTCATGTGTTTAACCTAAAAATGTAACATATGCAGTAAGAAAAAACAAAACAAGAATAACTTCCTTCACCTCCACCCATAATTCTTCATTGATCACCGTATTCTAATCGTGCAGTGTGTTTCTTGCATCTGCAGGTGGTGTTTCTAGCTTTCGTCTGAAGGCAGAGCTTGGTATTTGACACTTGGTCTCTTGGCTTTGTAGAAGAAGACTCCGCAGATCATCCCCACAGCGGCCAGAGCACAGCCAGTGATGAAGACCAGGTTGAGGTTCAAGTTCAGGCCTGTAGAAATGTAATTTATATAGGCTGTTGGACTCATGAACATTATAGCAACTTTCTAACACTGGTTACTGCCACTTTTAACAACCTACACTGCGCTGTTGTTCTGGCCACACTGTATGTTTTGTCTTCTGTATCAAAGTCTATTTTCCAGCTGTTACCTAGCAACCATAATGTTAGCAAAGGCCTAAACTTAAAGGTATTACGCTATTTTCTGATCTATGTTATAATGTCCTCATCACAAACAGACCTGGAGTTGTGTTTTGTTTCATTCACACAAGTTTAACACACAAACCCTGCAGATTTAGTCATTTCTCAAACAGAAGACACTTGCCATGGCATGTGGTAATACAGGAAGTGCTCCACTGTGTTTTTAAACTATATACACCTTACAAATACACTGCTGCTACCAAAACTCACTGGGTGATTTCAGGCCTGGATTTGCCTATCTCCGCTGAACTAAAGATAAAAGGTTGCTGTTAACATGACATCACAAAGTGGAATAAAGCATTTTGAGCTCTGCAAGAAACACAATTTCAGGAACATTTTTGATAGCATGCCTTAAAGCTCACAAAAGTCAATTTTGTGTAATATAGGACCTTTACCTGATGTAAAACGATAATCAACAAGCACTATCCTAAGCCAAGTAATAATACTTAGAAAAACATGAAAACCTGTCATGCATTGATCAGTTAAAAACACCAAGTTGGTCTTATTGTCTTTACTACTTTTTTCCACCATTGTACCTGTGTTTTCTGCCTGCACAGATCTCTTCAGGCGCAGCGGGCCCTGGGACACGTAGTGGATTCCTGACTCAATGGCGGCCTCTCTCCTGACTCTTGTTGGTGCATTGGGCAAACATCCCCGAGAGCAGCGAGTGCTTGGGTTTCCAGCTTCACACATCAACACCGAGCAGCTGATGTAGACCTAGAAATGTTCAAGAGTTTGAGAGATATAACTTTAAAGGTTTGAAAAGGTGTTTTTTCTACAGCAGTGTATTGATACTTTGCAGCTAATGTCATGCTTGGGGATGAAGCTAGAGGCACTGCTCTGTCTGAAGCTCTGTTACTCAAGTTGGACTTTTATTTGAGCTTCGTTTTAACTCAGTATGACCAGGAAGAACTGACCTATCTGGAACTACTGCAGGTGAGCTGATTTTGTCCTGGAAACAATAGGATTGGGTGGTATCCAAATTTTGATACCATTAAACCTTCTCAGCATTTTACCAGGGTATACGGTATTATCATGACTAATTAAGAATTATTTTGTAGCTGCACTTAAACCATTCAGAAACAGAACAGCAGCATTATATTTGAAGATGAGGCACAACTTCTGATCAAACCAAACTTCACCAGCGCGTATCTCCCTCCATTTAATGATCTGGGACATGCCAAGACAAGAAAAGTGCAGAAGAGGCAGATTCTAAAATAAAAAGTAAAAGTGTGATATTTCCCACTGCAGCATGTTTTATCTGACAGACCCGCACTCTCGGCACTCGAAGAAGTTACTCCTCCGTGAAAGTCTGACTTCGCCCTCAAGCAAGAACTTTCTCCTCTTCAGCGCCGCATGTCCCCTCTTGACTCTCGACGTTCAATAAAACGTCTCCATCACAAATTTTTGAGCTCAACTCGACTGTGGTGGGATCTCTGGCCTGATGCAGAGTTGTAGCTCCGTCAACATTTGCATCTCTCCCCTGTCACTCAGCCTGAAGCCAAAATGCTCCTAATATTATATTAGGTCCTTATGCGCTGCAGATTTTTTTAATGACAGTAATGAAACTGATGCTACTTGCTACTTCTTGATACCTCGGTGTACCGTATAACCGTATTACCTCATATAACATTACAGAAACAAGCTAGTTTCATTCTCAACTTTTTCTTGTAAATCAAACACCTAAACAGAACAATGAACTCTCGTTCACGTGATGTTACTGTAAAGAATCAAGTGATTCATTCAGCTGAATACCTGGTCATGAAGGCCAATGAACTTGAAGGCCTCATAGCTGAATCTGAATTGTCTGTTGTGACTTCTCGGATGGACGACCAGTGTTGAGTCTAAGTTGCAGCTGTTTAAAAGCACAAAGACAAAAGTGGAATTAGTTACACAAAATGCCAATGCAACAGCACAAGCTTTATATAAGCAGCTCTTCATTGTGTTGTCACAATACTAAAATTCCAAAGTCATTTCGATACCTGATAAAACACTCAATACATGTTACAGAGCTTGAAAACAAAAAGAAGAAAAATTTTTAGACAATAGGCTATGAGTAATTAGTCATTTTGACACAAAATAACAGCATTTGTTTATCTTACCCTAATTCTGATAAAACTCAAAGTGAAACTGATCAGGAAAGGTGAAATTTTATCCTTTTATTCAGCTTCTCAGAATTATACTTAAATTAATATCTAGTTTCTTGTTTTCAATTGTTTTGACAAACCTAGTTCATAATATCTACAATTTCACTAAAAGAGTCCACTTGCCCGTTCTCAATGAGGGTGTAGGGATGGGCGTAGTTGGGGTTGTCATAGGGTGCAGCTCTGCAGGACTCCACAAACAGCTCTGTGTTGTTGACTGTAGTTGTGGCTTCGATCTCCATGAAGATGCGATCGCCCACGTCATACTCCAGAGGGTAGAGCCGGGGGTCGATCCTGGAGACAAACCTCTGATCTGGGAAGAACTCAAAGCCGTAGGTGAACTTCCCTAAGCCCTTGTCCCACACTGTCACATTCTCTCTGTGAGCGCTGAAGGTGGCGGTCACGTTTCCTCTTTTGGAGTACTGGCAGAAGAACTTGATTTCCAGCAGGTGTTTTCTGGTGATGAGGACCGAGGTATTGTCCACTGTGGTGATCTCATTCTTGAAAAGCAGATCATCATCATCCTCCTGCAAAGGCGGTAATGTGATTAACCCCAAAAATAGTGTTAACACTGAACGTTACTTAAAAACTACAATTTCTCATTAGCCTACAAGCCTATACAATCCCAAACATACAATGTTTTAATGGAATGAACTATACCGATAGAATAATGGCAAATTAATCCAATTTGTTATGAACAAATTTTGAACGTCACAATGATGCCATCATGGAGGACAACTGGGGTCCTTGTAATTTTAATACTGATAGTGGTCCCTGACCTCAAAAATATCCATGTAGAAGCAAATACACTTCAGAGACAGGTTTAAGCTGTTCTGAATTTAAAACCACAGATTGAATGGTTCTTGATGGTTAAACTCAGATCTATAAATGCTTTAATAAATCTTTCACATTTCTCTCTTTCTTGTTAGTCTTACCTCGATCTGGGTGCCACAGGCGTTGAGGGGCACTTTGGCGACCACGTGGGTGCTGTTGGAGTGGATTTGGAGGCTGCAGGCTGTGTTACTGGGATCAGACAGACGCAGATCTTGATAATGGAGTGGAGGCAATGTGGCTTTCTCCACCTCCACAATCATCGAAGACTTCAGACAGGTGACCACTGTGTTCACTGAGATGAGAGAATAAACAACAAAGAGCCATATGTTTAAATGAGAATTGCTCCTTCTAAAGGTCTAGAACAGAAGTCTCCAACGTTTTTCCTCTGCTGAGCTTCCTTTACAAAACAAAAATGCCAGAGAGCAACTAATTTTAGCGGTCGCAAGACACTGGGAAAGTATAAGAGCCATGGCAAGCCTTAGACGGAGTACAGTTAGAATCTTATAAAACATAAACCATTATCCATTCATTAGTGCATCAAAAAGATATATTTACAATGGTAAATAATCAGATTATATGTGAACCCAATCTATTACTATATTAAGCCATTATTATTATTATCTTTAAGAAGAATTGTAATCACATACCTAGATCTGTAACGTTCACCAACACACACCTCATCTCAGTTTGGTAAACGGACGATCTGAATACATAAAATATAAAACAAACTTGAAACTAACTTGAAAATAGAAAAATATGCATACTTATTTTCTATTTGTGTTTAAGCTTTTGTAAACAGTCTATCCTTTACCCAGTTTTAAATTCAACAGCAAAGCAGATAGGAAAATAGTGTCCGATATCTTCAGTTCTAGGAGTCCATCTGATGGTGAATTCATCTCCAGTGGTTCTGTGCTTGGTCACATTCAGCGGCCCGGTCATTATAAGGCCATCAACTCTGTTTTGGTTAAAAATTAAACATTGTTAATATACATTGCTAGAAAAAAGTGGATTTAACTCAGCAAATAGGTACGAGGTGGGTTTAAGGTTAAGGTCTGGACTCTGTGGTGGCTCATCCATGTGTGAAAATGACATTTCATGCTCCCTGAACCGCTCTTTCACAATTTGAGACGATTAATCCTGGCATTGTCATCTTGGAATATACCCGTGCCATCAGCGAAGAAAATATCCAATGATGGAATAACCTGGTACAGTCGGTATATTCAGGTCGTCAGCTGACCTCATTCTTTGAGTACACACTGTTGCTGAACCTGGACCAGACCAACTGCAGCAACCTCGTACCTATTTGCTTAGTTAAATCCAGGTGGCAACTTTTTTTTTGGCCAGACAGTGTATCAGATTTAGTGTTGATCTTTTTGCATTTTTGGTTTACTTACTGTGAGTAAAGAGCTTCTGCCTTGACTCTTATCTCTACTTCTTTTTCAGCTGCAGCCCGAATGATCTCTCCGTTTCTGGGCGTTGGGAGAACATACTTTGGCAGATAATATCCTTCAGCACAAGTGGGAACAGGTGGGTCCACTGTAATAACACCATAACGTTAGTGTGTTGTGTTTCTGTATTAAAGGCTCTGTACCCAATTTTATCCCCATGTATTTGTGCTAAATCTGTCTTGCCCCTTTACAGATATATTGCATAAGCAGCACGTTATGGCTTGATTATCAGGAAGTGCACTTTAACATGCTAGTTAGGTTTACTGAAAACTCTGCTCCACTCCACTCTGTTGTGAAAACAACTCGCTCATGGTGATTAATAACTAGGACTCTCTGAACGCATAAAATAAATGAGGAATAACTTGTTTGGACCACGACAAACTGTTTGAAATTAATTATTTCTGTTTCTCACATTTTTATGACACCAAAAATCAGGTACAGTGCCTTTAATATAGATCATGACTAGAGCACAACTGTAAATCTACAGTGATACTGACCGAGGAAAACAAATTGCATCGGCAGAAGACTGAAGGCATTCAAGGACCCAGAAGTAGGGGTTGATGGAGGCGTAGTAGTGGTATACCACCATGGCATAGCAGTAGTAGTCGGTGGTGGAGTTGGGGTATGCCACCCATGCCACCATGGCGTAGTAGTAGTCGGAGGCGGTGGAGGAGTTGTGGTATGCCACCCATGCCACCATGGCGTAGTAGTATTAGGAGGAGTAGTCATTGTAGTAGCAGTAGTAGTCGTGGGGGCAGTAGTAGTAGTAGTGGTGAACGCAGTAGTAGTAGTAGTAGTGGGGGCAGCAGTAGTAGTAGTAGTCGTTGGGGCAGCAGAAGTAGTAGTGGGGGCAGCAGTAGTAGTAGTGGCAGCAGCAGTAGTAGTAGTGGGGGCAGCAGTAGTAGTAGTGGGGACACCCGTAGTAGTAGTGGGGGCAGCAGTAGTAGTAGTGGGGGCAGCAGTAGTAGTAGTGGGGACAGCCGTAGTAGTAGTGGGGGCAGCAGTAGTAGTAGTGGCGGCAGCAGTAGTAGTAGTGGGGGCAACAGTAGTAGTAGTGGGGACAGCAGTAGTAGTAGTGGCGGCAGCAGTAGTAGTAGTGGGGGCAACAGTAGTAGTAGTGGGGACAGCCGTAGTAGTAGTGGGGGCAGCAGTAGTAGTAGTGGCGGCAGCAGTAGTAGTAGTGGGGGCAACAGTAGTAGTAGTGGGGGCAGCAGTAGTAGTAGTGGCGGCAGCAGTAGTAGTAGTGGGGGCAACAGTAGTAGTAGTGGGGGCAGCAGTAATAGTAGTGGCAGCAGCAGTAGTAGTAGTGGGGGCAGCAGTAGTAGTAGTGGGGACAGCAGTAGTAGTAGTGGGGGCAGCAGTAGTAGTAGTGGGAGCAGCAGTAGTAGTAGTGGGGGCAGCAGTAGTAGTGGGAGCAGCAGCAGTAGTAGTGGGGGCAGCAGTAGTAGTAGTGGGGGCAGCAGTAGTAGTAGTGGCAGCAGTAGTAGTAGTGGGGACAGCAGTAGTAGTAGTGGGGGCAGCAGTAGTAGTAGTGGGGGCAGCAGTAGTAGTAGTGGCGGCAGCAGTAGTAGTAGTGGCAGCAGTAGTAGTGGGGGCAGCAGTAGTAGTAGTGGCAGCAGCAGTAGTAGTAGTGGGGGGAGCAGTAGTAGTAGTGGGGGCAGCAGTAGTAGTAGTGGGGGGAGCAGTAGTAGTAGTGGCGGCAGCAGTAGTAGTAGTGGCAGCAGTAGTAGTGGGGGCAGCAGTAGTAGTAGTGGCAGCAGCAGCAGTAGTAGTGGGGGCAGCAGTAGTAGTAGTGGCAGCAGCAGTAGTAGTAGTAACTGCTCTCTTTCTTCGTGCAGTCCTTGCATATCTGTAAGCGCTGGTTCCATCAGAGTAAGAGAGAACAACAGTGATTCGTGGAAAATCCTCCACCACCAACTCAAACTCATGGACTCCTCGGTTTCCAGAAGCCAGATAGTGCAATGTGCAAGTTGCCTACGAAAAGATGATGAGCAAGGTTCATTCTCAACTTTCCCCCAAATACTGATTTCATGTTTATTGACTCTTTAATATGCAACTCTGCCGTATAATAGTTTGCACCAAATCACTTAAAAACTTTGTGCCACTTTGTGTTTGTGGTGTCACTTCTTTTAGGCAAATCAAATGTAGTTTTCCAACACAAACTCCTGCTGTACCAGATTATTGTCTAGATACTTTGGAGCTGATGCCGTTAGCACTCCCTGTGGGTGTGCAGCTAACTGGAGGCTCTGCTCTGTCTGAAGCTCTGTTACTTAAATTTGATTTTAAGATGAGTCTTGCTTTAACTCAGTCTGACCAGAAAAAGATGACTTAGTTGGAATGACAACAGCTGAGATATTTTTTAAAAAAAGTCTCTCACAAATAAAATTACAGTCACAAGCTAGCAAGCATTAGCCATCTGTTTTTCAGTTAGTCACTCTCACCTTTTTTAACATCACTTTCAGTGCAAGAGGCTGAATAGAGTACAGTGTAATAGTTTATTCCTCTGGACTGGGACTGTTGAGCTTTATAGAGACTGAAAGCACTGAAAGAGGCTTATTTTAACCTTTACTTTGATTTTATGAATGGTTATTTATTTTATATATGATATTGGTTATTTTGAATTGGTCTGTGCATTAACCCTTTAGTGTACCTCCCCTGTAGATCTAATAAATGGTGGCTACAACCCTGAGAAAATACAAAACGAAATAGTCAAATCTAAAATCAGTTTTACTAACCTCATCTACTTGGAATCCCCCATATCTTTTACAGTCACCGCATTCTGCAGTGTATTTGTTTCCATATCGGCATCGAACAACATCTCCATCAGGGTCGAAGGACGTGGGTTTGTAGGTCCGTCTGCAGTTCTGAGGGACCCTTAAGAGACAGAAAGAGTATTTAATTACTATATTGTCTATTTTGGTGTCTTCATGCCTGTTCAACTTGAATTTCTGAAGAGACAAAGGGGCAAATATTAATCTATAAATCTAAAAATCTAAAAGACTTTAATAAAATCACTTTTATTAATGTTCTTTTATTAAAAGTGCAATAATTTTAAAAATCACAATGAGAATGTGCTGTGTATTTATAGTAATACAGATCACCTCTGTGTTTTGGGGTCCGAGTAAAAACTCTTCTTATCCCTATAATTTAGCCAACTGCCCATTATCATTTGTAAAGCTAAACAATGTTAATCTTACACTTACCGCAGAAAAGGGAGGATGGCAATATCAGGAGAGCTGTTTGGCTTCTTAGTGTCTGATCGTTTGCCCAAATCCACAGAAGACAGTACACTCCACCATGGTGATGTATAATAGGGGTACTCGTAGATCCAGCAGCAGCTGTATTCCCTGCAAATACAATCATAATCACTCATCCAACATCTGTATTAATGGTAATGTCTGTTGTCATAGACAAAGATACACAAACATCTACGCAAGTATTGAAAAATGGCCTACCTGGTTTGGAAAGGTTTATTACTGTAGAGGATCTTAGTGACAACTGTTTCTGTTTGACACCACGTGTTTGCACTTGGGGGCCCATTACTGCTGCTGTCAATTACACCCAAGTCTACTTCGTCGTTGTACCCACAACTGTTGCCGTAACAGCTTCCATATTGGTACTGACAACCACGGAATGTTGCCTTGTTCCGGAGTTCCACCTGCCGAAAACATTGAATATTTAATATCATGTTGAGTTAGATTATGTTCACTTAAGGATGGCAGTGGCTCGGGTGGTTCTATAACTCATAAAGGTTGTGATATTCTTTACACTGTGTCTTGGGATGAAGCCATTTCTCCAGAGAACATGTTTGTGAGATTTTGTGACTTGGTGGTCGTCATTGGAGTTGTGGAGTCAGACTGCTTCTGTCCTCAGGATTAGTTACAAAAAGCAGTTTTTCATCACTGAGAACATGTGGTTGTGGGATGAATGAATGTAGCAAACAAAAGCAATTTTGAAGATTAAGATAAGACCCAAAAAGACCACATTATAAAGGGCTGACTTAATCTGACATATTACATGCTATGGGCTTATTTAGGATGCAGTATAGTTAGAAGTATAGATACATAACTGGATTTCTGTGAGTCAATAAATTACAATCTTAAGAAGTAGCCTTACCCCAATGTTCCCATTGCTGAGAGTTTTGGATCTGAAGGTCACAAGCCCTCCATAGAAGTGAGATGCAGAGGCCAGTGAGAGCCACAGCAGCTGCAGGACGACCAGTGTAGTGGAGAACATGATGCCCACAGCTCTCTGTCGCTCCTCTGTCGCTGTCTCTACCTCAGCATCATTTATACTTTTCACTGCTCTGGGATGTATTGTATAAATACAATGGGAGAGCTGCAAAACTAGTCTGATGGAATGAAGGAAATAAACCTGGTCAGTTTTACAGTAAGGCTTGGTCAGACAAGTTTCTAAAGTAGCCTACATGTCAGTTCTTAATTCATGCGCGACTGATGCTTAAAAGAACTGAACAAACACATAATGTGCTTACTTACGTGCTCAAGTTTCAAGTTTCATTGAAGCATGTCCAGTAACACCGTTTTAGTGGTATAAATTACTTTCAATATTATTTCCTGCAGCAATTATTATTGTGATTGTTCAGCAGTGCGAAGCACTGCTGCGCTGAGTGCGCGGAGCGAAGCGCACGCAAACAGAGCGCGAAGCGCTTTCCCCTTTCCAAGCACACTGGCATCACCATGTCACTGACTGGTGCCCGCTGACCTGGCACGGTGGCATCGCCATGGCCGCGTCAGCGGCATAATTGTAATCGTTCAGCCAAAAACGTAGGGCGCACATGACATCATGCACGAAGTGCATGATGTCATGTGCGCCCGCGCAAACTGAGCGCGAAGCGCTCGCCCCCTGATCAAACACTCAATGCCACTCATCAGTGGCACTCATGGCATCCAGTAGTACAGACTGGCACTGCCCATTGCCGCGACAGCGGCATAATCGTAATCGTTAACGCGCACTGGGTATGTCAGAAACCGAAGAGCTCAATGACGAGCGCGTTGCAATTGACCCCACGGGTGCGTTACTGGACGCGAGTGCTTTCCAGTGATATGTATATGTGCCCCCATTCCTGGCGCTATATTGTTTTTGTTCTGGTTTTTCTTATTATTATTAGGCCCGAGCCCCTACAGGGCGTAGGGCCAACTGTCTTACGAAGTTCAGCGCGAAGTGCTGAACTTCGTCCCTCGATCGCTCTCTCCGTGAACAGCAGTATCCTAGCAACCCATGCCGAAGGCATGGGACATGCATATTTGTTCTTGCTAACAAGTCTTTTTTCTTCTGCTCTTTGAGCTCTAATTTGACCCCCTGAACACGCTCAAAAACTCACCAAATTTTGCCCAAAATTCAGAAGTGGCGATAAAATATATATTGCATGTATGGGTATAAAAAAAGTGGCGCGACAGCGCCACCTGCAAAAGTCAAAATACATTGCGCCTATGGGAGTCATCCTGACGTAAAGTTTGTCGTACAGTCACGAAATTCGGTACAGACATTCCTCATGTGAAAACAGAAAAAAAATATTATTATGGCCACGCCCCCTGACAAACCAGAAGGCAGCCATCTTGGATTGAAATAAAAAAGTTGCTGAGTCAGCATTTTCGCTCACGTCGCATTTGAACGAACTCCTCTGAAGGCGCTTCACCCACGGGGTGAAAATCGTCGTACAGCAACTAGAGAATTCGGGCATCAAACGATAGCTGAATTTTTTAAATAACTGTCACGGTTTACGTGCGGCGAACCTGCAAAATTTGTTCAGATTTTTTGCAATTTTCCAATGTCTAAATTTGCTCCCGTTCGGCCATACAAAGTCCGATTCGGCTCAAATTTTAATCACTTGTAAAACTTTCGTGCCAAAGCCGACTAATTGTGACATGATCAAAAATGGTGTGATAGCGCCCCCTGCAGGACACAACAAAATTTTGCATGGATGGTCAAAATTTTAGTTTTTAGAAAATGTACCAAATTTTGTACAAAATCACTTTGGGCCATCTCAATCAAAAAAGCCAATGTAAACCATATGGTATTTCTAACCGTGTTGCCATGGTGATGCACGAAAGCTCCAATGTTATCCTAATGGAAAAGATCAGATAAATTCCTATTCATGAAAAATATTTTACTTTCACAGAATATTCTCATATTTGGTTCAATGACTCTTCATGTCATCCCAATCAAAAAAGTCAATGACAACCATATGGTATATTTCACAGGGTTGCCATGGCGATGCTCCAAATCCTCCATGTTATCCTTATGGGAAAATTTCAACAATTTCTTATTTTTCAAAGTGATATAGCGTCTTATTAGTTTCATTCAAGAATGTGAAATTTGGCACAGTGATTCTTCACGTCAGCCCGAACAAAAAAGTCCAGGGGGCCAAAGTTGTATTTTGCACGGTATTGCCATGGCGATGTCCCAAAGTTCCCATGTTCGTCAATGTTAACACATCAGTATCTCCAGTGTGTGTGGACTTTGTGTTTAGTGACAAGTTCAGCCCAAAGCCACAAACACACAGAGACAAGAGGCTCATCAGCGCCACCCAGGGGAGCATCAGCGCCACCCAGGGGAGCATCAGCGCCTCCCAGGGGAGCGTCAGCACCACCCGGGGGAGCGTCAGCACCACCCGGGGGAGCTCCGGGTCGGCCGAGTGCGATGCGTGGCCCGCAAGGGCCGTTCGATGCCGCTTGTGGCTTTAATTATTATTATTTTTCTCCGCCCCCCGAACACAGTTCGGCAACTTCCCGCTGACGAAAACTCACGAAATTTTGCACAAAATTCAAGAACACCAAAGTAGGAATTTACAAATACTCCACATCCAAAAATTCAAAAAAGTGGCATGACAGCGCCCCCTGCAAAATCAAAATACATTGCGCCTATGGCTATACCCGAAAAATGAACTTTATCGTAGACAAACCAAATTTGGGTGGTGGATAGGTCTATTCGTTCCAAACAAAAAATATATATTACGTGGTTGCTAGGCAACCAACAGGAAGTCAGCCATATTGGACCGATCGTGCGATGTGGCGTCGAAGGCGCATTTTCATGTCATCGTACTTTAACAAACTCGTCCTAGGGTTTTTGACGTAGCCTCACCAGAATCATTCTGTGTCATCTCGACGAGTGGGACATTAAAAGTTGTTAAAAGCTTTTTAAAAAATTTAACGGTGTTGCCGTGACAACCGCTCAAATTTCGGGTACGTTTTTGCGGCTCGCCATCAAAATTCAAAGAGCGATTATTCGTACAAACTTTGGCCGATTTCATTCAAACTTTAAGCGTTGGTGGACACCCCGACCCTGAACAGATTTTTATAAGAAAATCTCAAATGGGCACTATAGCGCTCCCTAGGGAGATTGACTGGGACAGCAAAATTTTAATTTGTCGTAGACATATAAAATTTGGTACACACGTTTGTGACCTGGTCTTGATCAAAAAAGTCAATGTCACCACCACACCATTTCTTATTGTGTTGCCATGGTGTAACCCAGGGTTATTTTATTGCTAGGAGCGTTATTTTATTTTGAATTTTTGAGTAAATGTGATGTTTTTTCGCTGAGTTTTATTTTTTCCTGTGTACCGTGAACGCACCGCCGCGCTGCGCACGGCACCTCCCGGTCAGAGAGCGGGAGAACCTTCCTTTTGCTCCTCTGAGAATCAGATGAGGAAAGATAGCTCTAAAAAGTGCAGTTTTGAGCTCTGGAAACGATCTATGTCAGCTAGAAAGTGATGTGGTCGAATCCTGTGATGTGTTGAGTCAAGAAAGTGAATTTTTTTTTTGAAGAAATATCCTGGTGAGTATTGTTAGATTTATGCATTTAGCAATGTTATGTTTTTCCAACGTATGAACAATGGTTCGACTATTGCACCTTTTGAATGATAAACCAGTCAGGATATGCTATTTTGTGGAAATTGTGGAGAATGTAACTGTTAAAAGCTGCTAATAAGACATTAGCTGTGTTAGCCTGTGAAAAGTAAGCTAGCGCACCCCCATGTGTTTTCCCTGTGAGTTAAGGTTACACACGCATGTGTGGGGTGACACTGTGGACCCGGTATGAGTTCAATATGTAAAATTATTTCTTCGCTGGCAATTTATTGTGGATATATATATATGTATGTATTGTTATTGGCCAATGTGAATGAACAAGACAATAGGTTGATATTGATGTTTTATTTTCTTGAAAGTGTAGATGCAGCAATGCAGATGTAATTATAATTTAATTTCTTGCTAACTGAATAATTGCACTGCACGCTTTCGTGCAGGCTGTTTTTTTTTGTTGGTAGATTCTCCCAGGGGCCGCCATCCCCAGGCTATTATCCACGGGCTGGATGCCACCTTTGGATGTTCTGGATTTGATGGTCACCTACTTCCCAGGAGGGTGGTAGGACAACTTTCGTCGAGGATCTTTTTTTTTAAATTATTATTTTTTGCTTATCTGAGATCTCAGACACATTTTTTTTTGGGTCAGGCCTGATACCGTACTAGGGCTGCAACTATTCAATTCAATTCAATTCAATTTTCCTTTATTGTCACATGTGCATATACATACAAAATATATATAGCACAGATGAAATTGCTGTCCTCTCCCACCTCAGTGCAAACATTAAAAACATTCCAATAAAAAATTCAAGTATAAAACAAATGTGCAAACAACAAAATGTGCAAACAGACAGAAGTGCGCAAACAAGCCAAAAATGTGCAAACACTCAAAGTAAACAGACACAATAGACAAAACAATATTTACAGGTAAAAAAGTGAAGTAGTGCAAAAATGTATGAATAACAGTCACTGATTGTCCATATAATGTAAAAAGTGAGGTAGTGCATCAGTTTGCAGTGTTCTTAGTAGGTGACAGGGGGCCGAGGGGGACAGAGGGGAAAAGTGGGGGTAGGGCAGGGAGAGAGTTAAGTCCTCTGACAGCCTGGTGGAAGAAACTGTCCCGGAGTCTGCTGGTTCTAGCCTGGAGGCTCCGCAGTCTTCTCCCTGATGGTAGCGGGCTGAAGAGGCTGTGAGATGGGTGGGTGGGGTCACCTGCAATCCTGATGGCTTTGCGGGTGAGGCGGGAGTGATAAATGTCCTGTAGAGGGGGGAGAGGGACACCGATGATCCTCTCAGCTGCTCTGACGATGCGCTGCAGGGTCTTTTTGCAGAACGCGGTGCAAGAGCCGTACCACACCGTGATGCAGCTGGATAAAATGCTCTCAATGGTGCCTCTGTAGAATGTCCGGAGGATGGGGGTCGGGGCTCTTGCTCTTTTCAGTTTGCGGAGGAAGTAAAGGCGTTGTTGGGCTCTTTTGGCCAGTGATGCAGAGTTGCTGCTCCAGGAGAGGTCCTCAGAGATGTGCACACCCAGGAACTTGGTGCTGCTCACTCGCTCCACTGCAGCACCGTTGATGGTGAGTGGAGCATGCTGGATGTGCGCTCTCCTGAAGTCCACAACAATCTCCTTCGTCTTCTCCACGTTCAGGTGGAGATTGTTGTCCTTACACCACGTGGCTAGCCTGTTTACTTCACTCCTGTAGCTCGTCTCATCGTTGTTGTGGATGTGACCGAGCACAGTTGTGTCATCCGCAAACTTAATGAAAAGGTTGGAGCTGGATGTTGGGGAGCAGTCCTGTGTAAGAAGGGTGAAGAGGAGGGGGCTCAGCACACATCCCTGGGGGACCCCTGTGTTCATCACGACCGTGCTGGATGTGTTGTTTCCTACCCGAACTGACTGTGGTCTCCCCGTCAGGAAGTCCAGCAGCCAGTTACACAGGGAGGTGCTGAGTCCTATTTGGTCCAGTTTGTGGATGAGCTGCTGGGGGATGATGGTGTTAAATGCTGAGCTGAAGTCGATGAACAGCATTCTGACGTGTGAATTGTTGGTCTCCAGGTGGGTGAGGGCTGAGTGGAGGGCGATGGAGATGGCATCATCGGTAGAGCGATTAGACCAATATGCAAACTGGAAGGGATCCAGGGTGGGGGGGAGGGAAGACCTGATGTGTTGCATGACGAGCCGCTCGAAGCACTTCATAAGGATGGGAGTGAGTGCAACCGGGCGGTAGTCATTGTGGCAGGTGGGAGTCGGCTTCTTCGGGACTGGGATGATGGTGGTGGTCTTGAGGCACGTGGGGACAACAGCTTGGCTCAGTGAGATGTTGAAGATGTCAGTGAAGACATCAGTGAGCTCCACAGCACAGTCTCTCAGGACACGACCAGGGATGTTGTCGGGGCCAGGGGCTTTCCGTGCATTTATCCCTTTGAGGGAACGTCTCACACTATCGTTTGAAAGTGTCAGCATCTGGTCGCCGGGAGGGGGTGGAGTTTTCTGAGCCGTGGTGCTGTTGTTTATCTCAAAGCGGGCAAAGAAGTCATTGAGCTGGTTCAGCAGCAGAGGGGTGGAGCTGTCGCAGGTCTGCGGAGAGGGCCTGTAGTCCGTGATGGACTGAATTCCTCTCCACAGGTTCCTGGTGTCCCTGCTGTCCCTGAACCGGTCCGCGATTCTCTTGGAGTATTGCCTCCTTGCCACCCTGATACCACGTGCCAGATTGGCCCTGGCTGTCCTCAGGCCGGCCATGTCCCCAGCTTTGAAGGCCACGTTCCGAGCCCTCCAGAGCCTGTGGACTTCTCCTGTCAGCCACGGCTTCTGATTTGCTCGGATGGTGATAGTCCTTGTGACCGTGACATCATCCATGCACTTCCTCATGTAGGACGTGACTGACTCTGTATATTCCTGAAGGTCAACAGAATTATTGTATGTGGCTGCTTGTCTGAATATACTCCAGTCAGTGGTGGAAAAACAGTCCTGGAGTGCCTCTGTGGATCCCTCCGGCCACACTCGTACCTGCTTAAGAACTGGTTTGATGACTTTAACCAGTGGTCTGTATGCTGGCATTAGCATAACAGTGGAGTGATCAGAGGCACCTAGGTGGGGGAGGGGAAGGACTTTGTAGGCTCCTTTCTGTGTAGTAAAAACATTGTCCAGAATATTGTTTCCTCTTGTAGCAAAGTTTATGTGTCCGTGGAGTTGTGGGAAAACACTTTTAGGGTTTGCATGATTGAAGTCCCCGGCCAGAATGAGGAAGGCATCAGGATGGGCTGTCTGCTGGTCACTGATGAGCTGGTGGAGTTCGTGAAGAGCTTCGCTCTTGTTGTTGGTGGAGGAGCTGGGAGGGATGTAAGCTGCCACCAGTAGTATGGCGCTAAACTCCCGCGGCAGGTAGAATGGCCGGCATCTGATGATAACCAGCTCCAAAAGTGGTGAGCAGTGTTTGCAGACCACAGCAGCGTCTCGGCACCAGGCGTCACTGATGTAAACACAGAGTCCCCCGCCGCGAGTCTTGCCTCCCTTTACGAGAGCTCTGTCCACCCGGTAGCATGTTAGCCGGGCTAGCTCTACAGCATGGTCCGGTACGCTGCTATTTAGCCACGTTTCCACAAACACAAAGACGCAGCACTCACTCACAGTCTTGGAAGTAGCGCGGAGTAGACGGATATAATCCAGTTTATTGTCCAGCGATCGTACGTTGGCCAGTGTAATGGATGGGATGGCTGGCCGGTGAGGGCTAGCCGCAAGCCTAGCCCGGATACCACCGCGCTTCCCCCTCTTCTGCCTCCTCATAATCCGCTTGTGGCGCCTCCACCGTGGGATAGTTGCCGGAGTGGGGGTCGATGATTGAGCAGGCCTCCAGAGTAGATCGCAGTCGAGTAGTACCTCCGTGACTGCTGGGCTAATATCCACAAAAGTAGTACTGCCGATGGAGAGCAGAAATTCGCGGGGGTACGTTCGTATTGTGGTCGGTGGACACGACAAAGAAGAACAGATACACACAGACGAACAGCACAAAAAACAAAAAACCAGGGGAGAGAGAGGAGCCGCTGTGTGTGCACGCGCCGCCATCTTGGTTACATCTTGGTTAACGATTATTTTCATAATCGATTAATCTGGCGATTATTTTTCAACTAATCCATTATTATTCGGATAAAAAGAAGGAAAGTGCTCCAAAACTGTGCTAAAAGTAAGTTAGCCGTGCGTCCTGGGTTTACGCACAGAAGCTGTGCTCGCTCTGCCAACCCCTCTCTCTCTATTACGCACGCGGTCAGATCAACAAAGCTTTGACCAATCACGGTGTTCGTGGGCTTGTACCGCACACTCTGTGATGGACAGGAGCACCAGCGAATCACAGCGCGGAGAAGCGAGGTCCCTACTTTTTACACACACTGACCCAAACAAGTGCTAAACCAACCCGCGGGGGAGTCCTATCGAGCTAAATCGCATTCTTTCCCGATGGAGAGTGTTGGATTACTCACAGAAAGGACTTTTATGCAGATGGGATTTATTTCAGATGGGAAGAAGGCAAAGCTAAGACTTGATTTATTTGATTTGGCTTGATTGACAGTTACTTTTTCTGTGTTTCTTGGCTGCTAGCTTGGTGAAAGTTTGAGCTACAGAGGCTGATACCGCGGAAGCAGCTTTCAGGCGATATATAACTTATGGGGAAAGGGTGAAGGGTCGTGTTTGCTTTGAGGCAGAAGTTGTGTGTGAGTGTCAGACAGTTGTATTTTTATATGTGTGGATATAGAGGGCTTCAGTTTGAGATGTGAAGTGCTGTGGTGAAAATGAAGTGGATAAATTGTTAGCCGTGTTTCTGCTGATTCCAACGGTGTATAACATGACAGTGTAGCACTCAGTATGTTGTAAATACAGATGTATGAATTTACAAAAGAGGCGCTAGTCCCCAAATTTGGTGGCTGTGGGGTTTAAGAGGTTAACTGGACTAGTTAATGGCTTAGAAACACATTGTTCCAATGCAATCGCGGCTAATATGTGCTAACTAGCTAACACCAAGCAACTTCGGTTTAACTTGTATAGTGTCAAACAATACGTTGTGATTAAAACGTTCCTATTAACTTGTACCAGTAATGCAACCCAACTACTTTTCATGTCAAAAAAAGGTTGCCAATATGTTTGTGAAATCTCACCAGAGTCCTACTGATTTTAAAGGGGAGACGCCATTTCTCAAGTGTCCTCTTTTTTTCCCCCGTGTTAACCTTTCCTGTTCTCGCCCCCTAACCGTGGTTGGGGAGCACAGGGGAAATCGTCTTCTCCAGGGCCGGGGATTGCTTCCCTCCGGGGTTAACTCCCTTGAGGACCTCGTGCGTTTGCGGTGTATGAAAATGTAAATAAAAGGAGGCAGTTTCGCTGCAGAGTGGGGCTTTATTAGCTCACTACACTGTAGGAGTAGCACCTTTTACCCTCTACTTGCCCGATCGCCGTCTCTGTCTTTCCCTGAGAGCACACGCGGACACACCCACGGAGCGAGACCCGGCTCCACTGCTCCGCGCAGACATACATCCAGCGTGCCCCCGGCGCACACACGCAATCACTCACCCTCTCTCTCTCTCCTGCACTGAGCTATAGACACAATATAGACACATCTCACAACACCCGATTCTCCCGCTTGGACTTTGTCACGTGAACTAGTCAACTAATCGATTACTAAATTAGTTGCCAACTATTTTAATAGTCGATTTTAATCGATTTAATCGATTAGTTGTTGCAGCCCTACTTGCAATATATCTTTTGATGTATATGAAGTGCTAAATTGTATGCTAGACACACCTGCCATAGATCATGCGCTAAACGTACAAATTGTTTGTAAGGATACTTGTTTGTCAACAAATTCTTATGGACAAACAGTCGTAGACATTGCCAGGGTTATAACAAGTACTGACGGACAACATAATGATAAAGTAAATAAAGTTACTTTAACAAAAAACAGAAAAAACGATGCATCCTTTCAAGCTGACCTAAAACATTGTAGAGGTTGCAAATCAATTACTCAACGATGTAATCCTTTGATATTAGCCATTAAAAATCCAACGTCCAATGATTCTGGAATATATTCCATAGGGTTCCAGTGCTCCAGAATAACTTCTGTACCATGCAACAGAAAAGCACATTTTAATTTTGAAAGTTATATCCAAACAACAATCTTAAAGGCTAACAAGCCAGCTCCAGAAGGTGATTTAATTTCCTTGACCGAAGCCATAAGAATTGAAACGGGACATGAAATGAATGAGAATACTTGGCTGAAATGGGTACAATACCCTGCACACACTTTAACAACAGAAGACTGCATTGTGTGTTCTGCAGCCAGACCACGGTTAACTACTGCATCTATACCATACTCTGATAACAAAGACCTGACCTGTATACTTAAACTCTTCACTAAGAAGGAGTTTGATAAAACTGATGCATGTTACCACCTTCACCATAAATTGCCAGTGGTTTCCTCCAAAGATGTACCTACGTCTTGGATGTTGGGAACAGCTAAATATACCTGTTTTCTTAAAGATACTGTTATACACACAGATACACAAAGTAATGATAGAAATGAAATAGAAAGTTTTGCGGACAATTTCTGTAATCAGACTTTGTCTTCAGACAACTATAAAGACTTTTCCCTTCTGATTAATCATTCTATTGCACGCGCCGACATTTGGTGGTTATGTGCAAATTTCCGTATCTATGCTATTTTATCAAAAACATGGTCAGGCATTTGTTCACCAATTATGCTAATTATTCCATTCACTATAGGCCCAGCTAATTCATTAAGTTTGAAATCAACTCAATTGCCATACAGAGCTAACTCAAAGCATAATTATGTAAACAAGAGGTCATTGTCATATCAGCCGAAGCCCAAACCTCATGGATCCTTTAATGAAGATATTTACCTCAGTGCTATTGGTACACCTGTTGAGGTTCCTGATGAATTCAAGGCACAAAATGTAATCACAGCAGGGTTTACCTCAGCTTTATTTGAATGTTGTTTGGATAAATTATCTCTATTATAATCAGCAGAGATTTATAAACGATACAATCGAGGCACTAGAAGGTATTGTGGAGCAATTGGGTCCTGCATCACTCATGGCTTGGCAAAATCAGATTGCCCTTGATATGTTACTTGCCAAAGAATCATCAGTATGCAGCATGTTTGGAGCAGAGTGTTGCACATACATTCCAAACAACACCTCTCCAGATGGGAGTATTGCTAAAGCTCTGAATAAGTTAAAGTCCTTGTCCGCAGAATTTGTTAGGAACTCCAGCGTATCTGAAAACACTTGGTCCAGTTGGCTTTATGGTGTTTTTGGGCCTTGGACTGTTGCTATAATCTTTATAGCTACTACAATATTAACAGTAATTGTGATTCTAATTATAATTGGATGTTGCGTCATCCCCTGTCTTCGATCATTAGTGGAACGTTTGATTTCTACTGCCCTGACACAGAAAACTCCTACGTCTCAAATTTTGTTACTCTCTATAGAATCCCAGAGTCCCTAAGTATCGATTGAAATTGTTCTTGTGAGCATTCATTGTTTCTTATTTTGCTGTCTGAGAAGTCATGTATTGATTTATATTCTTAAAGGGGGATATGTTATAAATAAAGAAATCAGCTAATGCTAAACTGATGTTTTACTCACAGATAGAAGTCTAAGTTGAAATAAAATGTTATATAAAGGTAGCGTCTTGCGCCTTTAATTTTGTTTGACTTTAAATTAATTTTTGTTTGACTTCAATTTTGTTTTTGTTTGACTTTGCTTTTATTTTTGTTTTTCTTTAATTTTGTTTTTTGATTTTGATTTTTGTTTGGTGAGCACATGTGTATGTGCTCAAAAAGGGGAATTGTGGTTATTATGAATTATTCTTTTACATTATGTAATCTGTATTAAGAGATGATCCTGTGGTTTGTTTTCACATACATGCTGTACCTAGGAATAGATTTATTGTTTCAAGGGTCCTCAACCGGAGAAACTCACACTGGACAATACATTTTTATAATCGCCAAACAAACTATAATTTTATTTATTTATTTATTTTTTTTTTCATTTTAGGGCCTAAATATTTTAGCGGGAAAAAGATACAATTCTAAAATAGGACCTCATTAGGAAAATCTTTTTTTTTTTTTTTACCATTTTTTTTAGTAAGAAAAGCATATGTAATTTTCTGCCAAATGGAGAACCTCATTATGATATCTAGTCTCTTGCTATATGAGCTACTGCATGAGCCGACATTACAAAATCTATATTTTTGCATTAGCTTGTGCTGCCACACTATAACACTTATTCAAATGTTTAATAGGCTTGAATCAAGATTGCAAAAAAACTGTAATTTTGTTCAATAATAGATAGGTGGCAGCACATACATACCTCCTAGCATCAAGCAGCGTCATGTCTATTATTACGGCTTTACTTTAAATAACTAGTACACCAACACCCCCAACCAGGGCTCTACAGTGCGCCCATTTCACTCGCATTTGCGAGCAAATATTTCGTCGTGCGAACGAGGAAAACATAATAACAAAAATAAGGAGAACTGCGCACAGACGCAACGTGACGAGTTAAATGTTCTAGAATTGTGCCTAAGACTGGATCGTGCCTAAGCCTGGATCGCCTGATCCTGACACGACACCTCCTACCGCACACGACCCCAGCGTACGAGCTCTGCATGTGCGGCGATATTACTGATATGAACAAACTCTTCAAAACACACCCACGCCCACCTTACAGAGGAGCGTGCACCGCAGCAGGACCCACACCTGTCCCACCACTCATTAGACACCCCCGTGCCGCTGGACTTCCCTCTCCGCTAAAGCCATCTGGTCTCGGACTCGAGCGGATTTGGACTCGGTCTTGTTACGGACTCGAGGTCTGAATACTGAGTGCGATCATGTTTCATTATGGCCGCTGCTGTCGGCACTAAACTTGTACCGGTTTGCGGGACCTGTGCGCCCGGCATCTCTGTGCACTGGAGCCCGCGGACACTGTGCAGCCCTTCACCACACACTCCCAGCGCGCGGCTCGTCCACAGCACCATCCTCGTGTACCAGCCTGCGTCACAGAGCAGGTTAAACATCCTACCTGTCTATACATCAGTGCGCCGCTCTTCACCTTTTCACGCTCTCTCCTCCCCACCTGGAGCGCAGAGGATCCTCCTCAAGGCGCTGATTAGAAGAGCAGGACGAAACGGGAAGCAGAAAGTAATTTTATGTTAGTGTCCGCACAGAGCAGAGCTACAGCACAGAGCAGGTGACATGTGGGCTGAAGTTTGCTTAATAAAATGCCAAATTAATCTGTTTGTCTCCATGTGCATTTGGTTTAGTAAATGTGCAGAGGCAAAATACCATTTTAAAACAAGAGAATGTAACTTGAGTTAGAAATGTGAAAATACAGGTTTAAAAATCCTACACACCTTTTTCACTTCAAAGCAGTTTTGTGTAAAGTGCTGTGGAAGTTCTCTTAAAGAAGAGGTTCTCAAACTGTGGGTCAGGGTCCAAAAAGGGGTGCAGTGTTTAAGTGTAATACAGTTTATGTGTCTAAATGAATATTAATCAGATAAAATGGAGATAGATTTATTTTTAAAAAAACATTGAGATCATGCTGAAAAGTACAGTCATAATCCTTTTGTTTTTTTTGTATAAAATTAATTCAAATAAGTTGGTGTGTGCAAGTTCTGCACCGTAATAAATGTTCAAAACAAAAATCTATTTTTGCCCCCATTTTTTTTTCTGTGCTCCTAAAATCTTTAACTTAGGGGCACGTGTGCTCCTGAAAAAAACGTTAGCGTAGAGCCCTGCCAACCACCTCTATTTTCGTTCCACATTCAAATTGGGACTGCACAATGTTATTTTTCAGGGATATAATTCAATTGCAATTACATTCATGAGTGTTCAGTTCATTCATTAACATGTCTGAGACGACTGAAATAATACACACCACGCAGAGGACAGTTTCTTTAATTAATTTGATGAGCAGATTCAAATTTCAGTTTTGATTTGATTGTTATATTTAGAGACAGATGAGACAACACTGCTAATTCTTTCTGTGTAAAGATGTGTCATAATCTGTGCATTCTCCTACCTCTTAATCTTAGTTTATCACATGGTATGAAATTCTGTATGTTTATTTTTTGTCTAAATTCATGATACAAACTTGAAGAATAACATCAGTGCATCTCATGTGTTTAACCTAAAAATGTAACATATGCAGTAAGAAAAAACAAAACAAGAATAACTTCCTTCACCTTCACCCATTATTCTTCATTGATCACCGTATTCTAATCGTGCAGTGTGTTTCTTGCATCTGCAGGTGGTGTTTCTATCTTTCGTCTGAAGGCAGAGCTTGGTATTTGACACTTGGTCTCTTGGCTTTGTAGAAGAAGACTCCGCAGATCATCCCCACAGCGGCCAGAGCACAGCCAGTGATGAAGACCAGGTTGAGGTTCAAGTTCAGGCCTGTAGAAATGTAATTTATATAGGCTGTTGGACTCATGAACATTATAGCAACTTTCTAACACTGGTTACTGCCACTTTTAACAACCTACACTGCGCTGTTGTTCTGGCCACACTGTATGTTTTGTCTTCTGTATCAAAGTCTATTTTCCAGCTGTTACCTAGCAACCATAATGTTAGCAAAGGCCTAAACTTAAAGGTATTACGCTATTTTCTGATCTATGTTATAATGTCCTCATCACAAACAGACCTGGAGTTGTGTTTTGTTTCATTCACACAAGTTTAACACACAAACCCTGCAGATTTAGTCATTTCTCAAACAGAAGACACTTGCCATGGCATGTGGTAATACAGGAAGTGCTCCACTGTGTTTTTAAACTATATACACCTTACAAATACACTGCTGCTACCAAAACTCACTGGGTGATTTCAGGCCTGGATTTGCCTATCTCCGCTGAACTAAAGATAAAAGGTTGCTGTTAACATGACATCACAAAGTGGAATAAAGCATTTTGAGCTCTGCAAGAAACACAATTTCAGGAACATTTTTGATAGCATGCCTTAAAGCTCACAAAAGTCAATTTTGTGTAATATAGGACCTTTACCTGATGTAAAACGATAATCAACAAGCACTATCCTAAGCCAAGTAATAATACTTAGAAAAACACGAAAACCTGTCATGCATTGATCAGTTAAAAACACCCAGTTGGTCTTATTGTCTTTACTACTTTTTTCCACCATTGTACCTGTATTTTCTGCCTGCACAGATCTCTTCAGGCGCAGCGGGCCCTGGGACACGTAGTGGATTCCTGACTCAATGGCGGCCTCTCTCCTGACTCTTGTTGGTGCATTGGGCAAACATCCCCGAGAGCAGCGAGTGCTTGGGTTTCCAGCTTCACACATCAACACCGAGCAGCTGATGTAGACCTAGAAATGTTCAAGAGTTTGAGAGATATAACTTTAAAGGTTTGAAAAGGTGTTTTTTCTACAGCAGTGTATTGATACTTTGCAGCTAATGTCATGCTTGGGGATGAAGCTAGAGGCACTGCTCTGTCTGAAGCTCTGTTACTCAAGTTGGACTTTTATTTGAGCTTCGTTTTAACTGAACAGGAAGAACTGACCTATCTGGAACTACTGCAGGTGAGCTGATTTTGTCCTGGAAACAATAGGATTGGGCGGTATCCAAATTTTGATACCATTAAACCTTCTCAGCATTTTACCAGGGTATACGGTATTACCATGACTAATTAAGAATTATTTTGTAGCTGCACCTAAACCATTCAGAAACAGAACAGCAGCATTATATTTGAAGATGAGGCACAACTTCTGATCAAACCAAACTTCACCAGCGCGTATCTCCCTCCATTTAATGATCTGGCACACGCCAAGACAAGAAAAGTGCAGAAGAGGCAGATTCTAAAATAAAAAGTAAAAGTGTGGTATTTCCCACTGCAGCATGTTGTATCTGACAGACCCGCGCTCTCGGCACTCGAAGAAGTTACTCCTCCGTGAAAGTCTGACTTCGCCCTCAAGCAGGAACTTTCTCCTCTTCAGCGCCGCATGTCCCCTCTTGACTCTCGACGTTCAATAAAACGTCTCCATCACAAATTTTTTAGCTCAACTCGACTGTGGTGGGATCTCTGGCCTGATGCAGAGTTGTAGCTCCGTCAACATTTGCATCTCTCCCCTGTCACTCAGCCTGAAGCCAAAATGCTCCTAATATTATATTAGGTCCTTATGCGCTGCAGATTTTTTTAATGACAGTAATGAAACTGATGCTACGTGCTACTTCTTGATACCTCGGTGTACCGTATAACCGTATTACCTCATATAACATTACAGAAACAAGCTAGTTTCATTCTCAACTTTTTCTTGTAAATCAAACACCTAAACAGAACAATGAACTCTCGTTCACGTGATGTTACTGTCAAGAATCAAGTGATTCATTCAGCTGAATACCTGGTCATGAAGGCCAATGAACTTGAAGGCCTCATAGCTGAATTTGAATTGTCTGTTGTGACTTCTCGGATGGACGACCAGTGTTGAGTCTAAGTTGCAGCTGTTTAAAAGCACAAAGACAAAAGTGGAATTAGTTACACAAAATGCCAATGCAACAGCACAAGCTTTATATAAGCAGCTCTTCATTGTGTTGTCACAATACTAAAATTCCAAACTCATTTCGATACCTGATAAAACACTCAATACATGTTACAGAGCTTGAAAACAAAAACAAGAAAATTTAGACAATAGGCTATGAGTAATTAGTCATTTTGACACAAAATAACAGCATTTGTTTATCTTACCCTAATTCTGATAAAACTCAAAGTGAAACTGATCAGGAAAGGTGAAATTTTATCCTTTTATTCAGTTTCTCAGAATTATACTTAAATGAATATCTAGTTTCTTGTTTTCAGTTGTTTTGACAAACCTAGTTCATAATATCTACAATTTCACTAAAAGAGTCCACTTGCCCGTTCTCAATGAGGGTGTAGGGATGGGCGTAGTTGGGGTTGTCATAGGGTGCAGCTCTGCAGGACTCCACAAACAGCTCTGTGTTGTTGACTGTAGTTGTGGCTTCGATCTCCATGAAGATGCGATCGCCCACGTCATACTCCAGAGGGTAGAGCCGGGGGTCGATCCTGGAGACAAACCTCTGATCTGGGAAGAACTCAAAGCCGTAGGTGAACTTCCCTAAGCCCTTGTCCCACACTGTCACATTCTCTCTGTGAGCGCTGAAGGTGGCGGTCACGTTTCCTCTTTTGGAGTACTGGCAGAAGAACTTGATTTCCAGCAGGTGTTTTCTGGTGATGAGGACCGAGGTATTGTCCACTGTGGTGATCTCATTCTTGAAAAGCAGATCATCATCATCCTCCTGCAAAGGCGGTAATGTGATTAACCCCAAAAATAGTGTTAACACTGAATGTTACTTAAAAACTACAATTTCTCATTAGCCTACAAGCCTATACAATCCCAAACATACAATGTTTTAATGGAATGAACTATACCAATAGAATAATGGCAAATTAATCCAATTTGTTATGAACAAATTTTGAATGTCATAATGATGCCATCATAGAGGACAAATGGGGTCCTTGTAATATTTTAATACTGATAGTGGTCCCTGACCTCAAAAATATCCATGTAGAAGCAAATACACTTCAGAGACAGGTTTAAGCTGTTCTGAATTTAAAACCACAGATTGAATGGTTCTTGATGGTTAAACTCAGATCTATAAATGCTTTAATAAATCTTTCACATTTCTCTCTTTCTTGTTAGTCTTACCTCGATCTGGGTGCCACAGGCGTTGAGGGGCACTTTGGCGACCACGTGGGTGCTGTTGGAGTGGATTTGGAGGCTGCAGGCTGTGTTACTGGGATCAGACAGACGCAGATCTTGATAATGGAGTGGAGGCAATGTGGCTTTCTCCACCTCCACAATCATCGAAGACTTCAGACAGGTGACCACTGTGTTCACTGAAATGAGAGAATAAACAATAAAGAGCCATATGTTTAAATGAGAATTGCTCCTTCTAAAGGTCTAGAACAGAAGTCTCCAACGTTTTTCCTCTGCTGAGCTTCCTTTACAAAACAAAAATGCCATAGAGCAACTAATTTTAGCGGTCGCAAGACACTGAGAAAGTATAAGAGCCATGGCAAGCCTTAGATGTTTAAATGAGAATTGCTGCTTCTTTAGGTTGCATTCATGTTGTAGAATTTATTTATCCACATAAACCAGGTCAACAAATCTGCAATCTGTTAAATTACACCCTTGAATTCTGACTTGTCCAGCTCCAGCTCAATTTTAAAATATAGAAATTATAGAACGTAGTGATGTCATGTGAACCCAACCTATTACTGTAATCTTTTAGAAGAATAGTAATCACATACCTAGATGATCTGTAACGTTCACCAGCACACACCTCATCTCAGTTTGGAAAACGGAAGATCTGAATACATAAAACATTATACAAATAACTTGAACATAGTCAAATTTGCATACTTCTTTTCTATTCATGTTTAAGCCTGTAAACAAACAGTCTATCCTTTACCCAGATTTATATTCAACAGCAAAGCAGATAGGAAAATAGTGTCCGATATCTTCAGTTCTAGGAGTCCATCTGATGGTGAATTCATCTCCAGTGGTTCTGTGCTTGGTCACATTCAGCGGCCCGGTCATTATAAGGCCATCAACTCTGTTAGGGTTAAAAATTAAACATTGTTAAAGGGACCGTTTGGAATTTTGGACATAGGACCTCATTTCTTTGTTGTGTGGAGACACTTTTTTAAATATTCTATCCACAAAACACTCAAGGTAAAACAATTATTACGCCAGACTGACGATGTGAATGTTTGTGTTGATAAAATAATTTCTGAAATAAAACTAACCTTGCATCACATGAATCGTTGCATGTTGAGGGACTATTTTCTCATATATCAGTCCGCCGTTGCCAAGCTTTCTATCAGGAAGTACAACTCGCTGCTCCTACTGGTTTTACTTCTAAAATTATTCTATCAACACAGACGTTCACATGGACAGTCTGGAGTTCTAATAGTTTTGCCTCTGGTCTGTGGAGTGGGTCAGACTGTTTTTAGTGGCAGGACAACTATGGCCATTGACATGCACTAGCCGAGCACCAGCAACCTCTGCAAATACAAGGACTGGATGGAATATTTAAAAAAGCGTCTCCACATGTCTCCAACACTTGACTTGGAAACGAGGCCCTATGTCCAAAATTCCGAACTGTCCCTTTAATATATCAGGTTTCGTGTTGATCTTTTTGGTTTACTTACTGTGAGTAAAGAGCTTCTGCCTTGACTCTTATCTCTACTTCTTTTTCAGCTGCGGCCAGAATGATCTCTCCATTTCTGGGCGTTGGGAGAACATACTTTGGCAGATAATATCCTTCAGCACAAGTGGAAACAGGTGGGTCCACTGTAATAACACCATAACGTTAGTGTGTTGTGTTTCTGTATTAAAGGCTCTGTACCCAATTTTATCTCCATGTATTTGTGCTAAATCTGTCTTGCCCCTTTACAGATATATTGCATAAGCAGCTCTTGAGGTCAAAATAAGTCAGCTGAGTGCTTTCTACATCTAATTGGAAAGCATGTTATGGCTTGATTATCAGGAAGTGCACATTAACATGCTAGTACTGAAAACTCTGCTCCACTCTGTTGTGAAAACTACTCGCTCATGGCAGTTAATAACTAGGACTCTCTGAACGCATAAAATAAATGAGGAATAACTGTGGACCACGACAAACTGTTTGAAATTAATTATTACTGTTTCTCACATTTTTATGACAACAAAAATCAGGTACAGTGCCTTTAATATAGATCATGACTAGAGCACAACTGTAAATCTACAGTGATACTGACCGAGGAAAACAAATTGCATCGGCAGAAGACTGAAGGCATTCAAGGACCCAGAAGTAGGGGTTGATGGAGGCGTAGTAGTGGTATACCACCATGGCATAGTAGTCGGTGATGGAGTCGTAGCAGTGGTATACCACCCATGCCACCATGGCACTGTAGTTGGGGCAGGGCTAGTAGCGGGAGCAGCAGCAGTAGTAGTGGGAGCAGCAGCAGTAGTAGTAGTGGGGGCAGCAGTAGTAGTAGTGGGGGCAGCAGTAGTAGTAGTGGCAGCAGCAGTAGTAGTAGTGGGGGCAGCAGTAGTAGTAGTGGCAGCAGCAGTAGTAGTAGTGGGGGCAGCAGTAGTAGTAGTAACTGCTCTCTTTCTTCGTGCAGTCCTTGCATATCTGTAAGCGCTGGTTCCATCAGAGTAAGAGAGCACAACAGTGTTTCGTGGAAAATCCTCCACCACCAACTCAAACTCATGGACGCCTTGGTTTCCAGAAGCCAGATAGTGCAATGTGCAAGTTGCCTACGAAAAGATGATGAGCAAGGTTCATTCTCAACTTTCCCCCAAATACTGATTTCATGTTTATTGACTCTTTAATATGCAACTCTGCCTTGTAATAGTCTGCACCAAAATCACTCAAAAGCTTTGTGCCACTTTGTGTTTGTGATGTCACTTCTTTTAGGCAAATCAAATGTAGTTTTCCAACACAAACTCCTGCTGTACCAGATTATTCCCTAGATACTTTGGAGCTGATGCCGTTAGCACTCCCTGTGGGTGTGCAGCTAACTGGAGGCTCTGCTCTGTCTGAAGCTCTGTTACTTAAATTTGATTTTAAGATGAGTCTTGCTTTAACTCAGTCTGACCAGAAAAAGATGACTTAGTTGGAGCGACAACAGCTGAGATGATTTTAAAAAAAAGTCTCACAAATAAAATTACAGTCACAAGCTAGCAAGCATTAGCCATCTGTTTTTCAGTTAGTCACTCTCACCTTTTTTAACATCACTTTCAATGCAAGAGGCTGAATAGAGTACAGTGTAATAGTTTATTCCTCTGGACTGGGACTGTTGAGCTTTATAGAGACTGAAAGCACTGAAAGAGGCTTATTTTAACCTTTACTTTGATTTTATGAATGGTTATTTATTTTATATATGATATTGGTTATTTTGAATTGGTCTGTGCATTAACCCTTTAGTGTACCTCCCCTGTAGATCTAATAAATGGTGGCTACAACCCTATGAGAAAATACAAAACGAAATAGTCAAATCTAAAATCAGTTTTACTAACCTCATCTACTTGGAATCCCCCATATCTTTTACAGTCACCGCATTCTGCAGTGTGTTTGTTTCCATATCGGCATCGAACAACATCTCCATCAGGGTCGAAGGACGTGGGTTTGTAGGTCCGTCTGCAGTTCTGAGGGACCCTTAAGAGACAGAAAGAGTATTTAATTACTATATTGTCTATATTGGTGTCTTCATGCCTGTTCAACTTGAATTTCTGAAGAGACAAAGGGGCAAATATTAATCTATAAATCTAAAAATCTAAAAGACTTTAATAAAATCACTTTTATTAATGTTCTTTTATTAAAAGTGCAATAATTTTAAAAATCACAATGAGAATGTGCTGTGTATTTATAGTAATACAGATCACCTCTGTATTTTGGGGTCTGAGTAAAAACTCTTCTTATCCCTATAATTTAGCCAGCTGCCCATTATCATTTGTAAAGCTAAACAATGTTAATCTTACACTTACCGCAGAAAAGGGAGGATGGCAATATCAGGAGAGCTGTTTGGCTTCTTAGTGTCTGATCGTTTGCCCAAATCCACAGAAGACAGTACACTCCACCATGGTGATGTATAATAGGGGTACTCGTAGATCCAGCAGCAGCTGTATTCCCTGCAAATACAATCATATTCACTAATCCAACATCTGTATTAATGGTAATGTCTGTTGTCATAGACAAAGATACACAAACATCTACACAAGTATTGAAAAATGGCCTACCTGGTTTGGAAAGGTTTATTACTGTAGAGGATCTTAGTGACAACTGTTTCTGTTTGACACCACGTGTTTGCACTTGGGGGCCCATTACTGCTGCTGTCAATTACACCCAAGTCTACTTCGTCGTTGTACCCACAGCTGTAACTGTTGCCGTAACAGCTTCCATATTGGTACTGACAACCACGGAATGTTGCCTTGTTCCGGAGTTCCACCTGCCGAAAACACTGAATATTTAATATCATGTTGAGTTAGATTATGTTCACTTAAAGATGGCAGTGGCTCGGGTGGTTCTATAACCATAAAGGTTGTGATATTCTTTACACTGTGTCTTGGGATGAAGCCATTTCTCCAGAGAACATGTTTGTGAGATTTTGTGACTTGGTGGTCGTCATTGGAGTTGTGGAGTCAGACTGCTTCTGTCCTCAGGATTAGTTACAAAAAGCAGTTTTTCATCACTGAGAACATGTGGTTGTGGGATGAATGAATGTAGCAAACAAAAGCAATTTTGAATATTAAGATAAGACCCAAAAAGACCACATTATAAAGGGCTGACTTAATCTGACATATTACATGCTATGGGCTTATTTAGGATGCAGTATAGTTAGAAGTATAGATACATAACTGGATTTCTGTGAGTCAATAAATTACAATCTTAAGAAGTAGCCTTACCCCAATGTTCCCATTGCTGAGAGTTTTGGATCTGAAGGTCACAAGCCCTCCATAGAAGTGAGATGCAGAGGCCAGTGAGAGCCACAGCAGCTGCAGGACGACCAGTGTAGTGGAGAACATGATGCCCACAGCTCTCTGTCGCTCCTCTGTCGCTGTCTCTACCTCAGCATCATTTATACTTTTCACTGCTCTGGGATGTATTGTATAAATACAATGGGAGAGCTGCAAAACTAGTCTGATGGAATGAAGGAAATAAACCTGGTCAGTTTTACAGTAAGGCTTGGTCAGACAAGTTTCTAAAGTAGCCTACATGTCAGTTCTTAATTCATGCGCGACTGATGCTTAAAAGAACTGAACAAACACATAATGTGCTTACTTACGTACTCAAGTTTCATTGAAGCATGTCCAGTAACACCGTTTTAGTGGTATAAATTACTTTCAATATTATTTCCTGCAGCAATATATTAAACTTCAATTATTATTATTATTATTATTATTATTATTATTATTATTATTATTATTATTTAAAATGCCACAATGTTTCCAAGCTCTAAAAGGTCATTATAGCAATTAAGGAATCATCTTCATTTGAGAAATTCTGAAAAAATCAGACAAACTGATTTTTATTTTTCAACTGACCTTCTGACCTGTTGATTTTTAGAGAGTGCCAACCTTAACCCAAAGTAATATGGGGCCTTTCCCTTCATTTGCTTATTACCGTAATCTGACTGGTTTGTTTGATTTTACGCCCATAGAAGGAATTTTTTAATGCATCTTCTTATCTTCTTGTTCTTATCTTGTACTTTCAGTTATCTTCTTTTCTTTGTTCAGAACAATGCTTGAATGATGATCGAAAATGCAGGTAGACTTTAGTTTCGTTCATGAGAAAACTCCTGTTGGCTTTATGCAAGAAAGGTTTACCTGTTCTGAATGCCCTTTTTTCAAGCCCTTCTCTTCTATTTTAATATTTACAAATCACTATAGTTACTAAAAATATACATTGGCTATGTTCACATGCGCACTGAAATTTGATTATCTGATTTTTGGATCTTAAAGAACACATATTATGCTAAATCAACTTTTTTAGCTCTTTGGTAGTGTTTCCTGGGTATATATGGTGTGTATTGACTCATAAAAACTCAATTTCAAATATACAGTAGTTGCAAAGATATCTTTATATCTTTTAGACATCTTTCAATTCCGGTCCAGACACGCCATTTTCATTTTCTGCGGTCTGTTACGTTTTCTCGATCTGTTACGTCACAGAATTTCAGCGGAAATCTCCTAAAAAGGAAATACAAGTTCAATTAAAGCCGCCGCGGCAATGATGGCTCGCCCGCGCGCCACGCCCCTCCCAGGCAACCGCTGAGGACTCGCGACCGCCCTGGCACGACTCTCTCCTCCCTACAGCTTGTCCCCCAGAAAAATTACATAGGGCACCTTTAATATTTGAAAATGGGAACGATCTAGAGCCAAATTATAGAAACTAGGCCACAGGTCACATGACTTTATAATCAAGAGCACTGTCAGACTAAGACTGTGCATAAAACAGACCCTCCACCAGAAAAGTTACATAGTGCGCCTTTAAACATATTTTGGGGGGAGTATTTGCGCCCTTTGTGGCCAACCATGGAAAATACCCCATATCCATAATGTATTTTTTTGGTCGTAGACACGCATAGAATTTAATACCCATATTTGGTACAAATCCCATAATGCTGATGTTTCATGTCTGGATAGGGGGCGCTATAGAGTTCACTTTTCATATACTTTATAGTTTATTATATTCAGTCCATGTTCAAGCTTTAGTGATTCAAATTTCAGCACAATCAGACAAAGTCTGTGCGTGTAGTAATTTTTGAACTATTTATTGGGGGAGTCTTTGCGCCCCTCCTGGCCAACCATGGGAAACACCCCATATCCATAATATATTTATTTGCTTGCTTTGATACAGAGAATTGATTACCCAAATTTGGTACAAATCCGATAATGTTGAGGTTTCTTGTACAGGCTAGGTGGCGCTATAGAGTAACTTTTCATATGCTTTATAGTTTATTATAATCAAGCCCTAATCAGGCATTAGTGATTCAAATTTCAGCACGATCAGACAAAGCCTGTGTGTGTAGGCATTTTTTAACTGTTTTTTTATTGAGTCTTTGCGCCCCTGGTGGCAAACAATGAAAATAGCACCATGTCCATAATATAAGATTTTGCTTAAAATCATGCATAGAATTTAATCCCCAAATTTGGTCCAAATCCAATAATGTTGACGTTTCACGTATACACTAGGTGGCGCTACAGAGTTCACTTTTATTATATTTCATATTTCATCACATTCAGGCCGGGATCACACAATAGTGATGTGAGTTTGAGCTCTGTAGGCCAAAGCCTGTGGCTGTGAGAGGGCATCAAAGAAACAGGAAACGAAGGTGTTATTCGCCGGCGTACATGGACAAACCGTGAAAAACTGCGCTGAGAAAAATGATGGCGTTTGTGGACCCACATCTGTAGATGTGACGTGTCAAATCTGAGCTCGTTTGGACCAAAACCAAGACACTTGAAGACTTTGATGCGTACACGCAGTCAAAACAGCTGCAAGTTTTTTGATTCAATATGGCCGACTTCCTGTTGGTCATAGGGCGGTGTGACAATGACATTTTCTGCTTGGCTCCTTTATTTCTATGACTGTCCCGAATTTTGTCGGCCTACGCCAAAATATGCTTTTCAGCTCCCCATAGACTTTCAAATTTTGACTTTTCCAGGGGGCGCTGTCGAGTGGGGGCACTTTGAGCATTGTCGCGATGCCCGTTTTATCAAATTTTTCGCCGGACCGGTCGATCTGATACCCCCATGTGAGACTTTTCGTCGATGTTCAGGCCCTCAAAATCGCGATCGTTTGCAAAGAAAAATAATAATAATAATTAAAGCCGCTCGCGGCAATGATGGCCCTCGCCCCGGCGCGCACGTCCCTCTGATGCGACCGCCGAGGTCTTGTGACCGCCCTGGCACGACTCTCTCCTCCCGACAGCTCGTCCACCAGAAAAATTACATAGGGCACCTTTAATATTTGAAAATGGGAACGATCTAGAGCCAAATTATAGAAACTAGGCCACAGGTCACATGACTTTTATAATCAAGGGCACTGTCAGACTAAGACTGCATGAAAACAGACCCTCCACCAGAAAAGTTACATAGTGCACCTTTAAACATATTTTGGGGGGGAGTATTTGCGCCCTTTGTGGCCAACCATGGAAAATACCCCATATCCATAATGTATTTTTTTGGTCGTAGACACGCATAGAATTTAATACCCATATTTGGTACAAATCCGATAATGTTGATGTTTCATGTCTGAGTAGGGGGCGCTATAGAGTTCACTTTTCATATACTTTATAGTTTATTATATTCAGTCCATGTTCAAGCTTTAGTGATTAAAATTTCAGCACAATCAGACAAAGTCTGTGCGTGTAGTAATTTTTGAACTATTTATTGGGGGAGTCTTTGCGCCCCTCCTGGCCAACCGTGGGAAACACCCCATATCCATAATATATTTATTTGCTTGCTTTGATACAGAGAATTGAATACCCAAATTTGGTACAAATCCGATAATGTTGACGTTTCTTGTATAGGCTAGGTGGCGCTATAGAGTAACTTTTCATATGCTTTATAGTTTATTATAATCAAGCCCTAATCAGGCATTAGTGATTCAAATTTCAGCACGATCAGACAAAGCCTGTGTGTGTAGGCATTTTTAAACTATTTTTTTAGGGAGTCTTTGCGCCCCTGCTGGCGAACAATGAAAATTGCACCATGTCCATAATATAAGATTTTGCTTGAAATCATGGATAGAATATAATCCCCAAATTTGGTCCAAATCCGATAATGTTGACTTTTCACGTATACACTAGGTGGCGCTACAGAGTTCACTTTTATTATATTTCATATTTCATCACATTCAGGCCGGGATCACACAATAGTGATGTGAGTTTGAGCTCTGTAGGCCAAAGCCTGTGGCCGTGAGAGGTCATCAAAGAAACAGGAAACGAAGGTGTTATTCGCCGGCGTGCTACGGACAAACCGTGAAAAAGTGCGCTGAGAAAAATGATGGCGTTTGTGGACCCACATCTGTAGATGTGACGTGTCAAATCTGAGCTCGTTTGGACCAAAACCAAGACACTTGAAGACTTTACGTACGCGCAGTCAAAACGGCGTTGAATTTTTGATCCAATATGGCCGACTTCCTGTTGGTCACAGGGCGGTGTGACAATGACATTTTCTGCTTGTCTCCTTGTTTTCTATCACTGTCCCGAATTTTGTCGGCCTACGCCAAAATATGCTTTTCAGCTCCCCATAGGCTTTCAATTTTTGACTTTTCCAGGGGGCGCTGTCGAGTAAGGGCACTTTGGGCATTGTCGCGATGCCCGTTTTATCAAATTTTTCACCGGGCCGGTCGATCTGATACCCCCATGTGAGACTTTTCGTCGATGTTCAGGGGGTCAAAAATGTGATCATTTTGGCGGAAGAATAATAATAATAATAAGCCGCCGCGGCAATGATGGCTCTCGCCCGGTGCGCACGCCCATGCCAGGCAACCGCTGAGGTCTTGTGACCGCCCTGGCACGACTCTCTCCTCCCGACAGCTCGTCCCCAGAAAAATTACATAGGGCACCTTTATTATTTGAAAATGGGGAACGATCTAGAGCCAAATTATAGAAACTAGGCCACAGGTCACATGACTTTTATAATCAAGAGCACTGTCAGACTAAGACTGTGCATAAAACAGACCTCCACCAGAAAAGTTACATAGTGCACCTTTAAACATATTTTGGGGGAGTATTTATGGCGCCTTTGTTGCCAACCATGGAAAATACCCCATATCCATAATGTATTTTTTGGTCGTAGACACGCATAGAATTTATTACCCATATTTGGTACAAATCCGATAATGTTGATGTTTCATGTCTGAGTAGGGGGCGCTATAGAGTTCACTTTTCATATACTTTATAGTTTATTATATTCAGTCCATGTTCAAGCTTTAGTGATTCAGATTTCAGCACAATCAGAGAAAGTCTGTGCGTGTAGTAATTTTTGAACAATTTATTAGGGGAGTCTTTGCGCCCCTGCTGGCCAACCGTGGGAAACAGCCCATATCCATAATATATTTTTTTGCTTGCTTTGATACAGAGAATTGAATCCCCAAATTTGGTACAAATCCGATAATGTTGATGTTTCTTGTATAGGCTAGGTGGCGCTATAGAGTAACTTTTCATATGCTTTATAGTTTATTATAATCAAGTCCTAATCAGGCATTAGTGATTCAAATTTCAGCACGATCAGACAAAGCCTGTGTGTGTAGGCATTTTTTTACTATTTTTTTATTGAGTCTTTGCGCCCCTGGTGGCGAACAATGAAAATTGCACCATTTCCATAATATAAGATTTTGCTTGAAATCATGCATAGAATTTAATCCCCAAATTTGGTACAAATCCGATAATGTTGACGTTTCACGTATACACTAGGTGGCGCTACAGAGTTCACTTTTATTATATTTCATATTTCATCACATTCAGGCCGGGATCACACAATAGTGATGTGAGTTTGAGCTCTGTAGGCCAAAGCCTGTGGCCGTGAGAGGGCATCAAAGAAACAGGAAACGAAGGCGTTATTCACATGGCGTGCTGGACAAACCGTGAAAAAGTGCGCTGAGAAAAATGATGGCGTTTGTGGAGCCACATCTGTAGATGTGACATGTCAAATCTGAGCTCGTTTGGACCAAAACCAAGACACTTGAAGACTTTGGCGTACACGCAGTCAAAACGGCGGTGAATTTTTGATCCAATATGGCCGACTTCCTGTTGGTCATAGGGCAGTGTGACAATGACATTTTCTGCTTGTGTTCTTGTTTTCTATCACTGTCCCGAATTTTGTTGGCCTACGCCAAAATATGCTTTTCAGCTCCCCATAGGCTTTCAATTTTTGACTTTTCCAGGGGGCGCTGTCGAGTAGGGGCACTTTGGGCATTGTCGCGATGCCCGTTTTATCAAATTTTTCGCCGGACCAGTCCATCTGATACCCCCATGTGAGACTTTTCGTCGATGTTCAGGGGTCAAAAATGCGATCGTTTGCAAAGAAAATAAAATAATAATAATAATAATATAGCGTAAGAAACCAACGAAGAACAATAGCCCTCGCCACTTCGTTAGGCGAGGCCAATAATAATAATAAAAAGAAACCGAGCAAGAACAATAGCCCTCACATTTCGTTAGGCGAGGGCCACCAAAGCCGCTCGCGGCAATGATGGCCCTCGCCTCCGAGCGCGCACGCCCATGCCAGGCAACCGCCGAGACTCGTGACCGTCCTGACACGACACTCTCTCCTCCCGACAGCTCGCTCCACCAGAAAACTACATAGGCACCTGTAATATTTGAAAATGGGAAACGATCTAGAGCCAAATTATAGAAACTAGGACACAGGTCACATGACTTTTATAATCAAGAGCACTGTCAGACTAAGACTGTGCATAAAAACAGACCCTCCACCAGAAAAGTTACATGTGCGCCTTTAAACATATTTTGGGAGTATTTGCGCCCTTTGTGGCGCAAAAAAAAAAAAGAAACCGAGCAAGAACAATAGCCCTCGCCACTTCGTTAGGGCGAGGCCAATAATAATATAGCGTAAGAAACCAACGAAGAACAATAGCCCTCGCCACTTCGTTAGGCGAGGGCCAATGACTTCCCTCTAATTGCTCTCCGGGTCCGCCATCTTGTTTTTGGTTTGTAGTTCAAGCGCAACATTATAAACAAAGTCCGTAGCGTTGGTTGTATTAACCAACACACATCGTTACACCGCCCTCCAGCCACAGAACTGTTGAGAAGTACATGGATTACGTTTATTTTTCGGGGAAATGTGCCTTCGAAAGTTCCCAAGACGCTATTCTATGTGCTAACCACTTGAAGGACGACTGCTTCACAAACCTGCACCAGTACAGCGAAGGATTTGCAGAAATGCTTCATTTTATAGAAGGACCATTTTAGAGTTGGGCGGTATCCAAATTTTGATACCGTTAAACCGTCTCCACATTTTCCCGGGGTATACGGTATTACCGTTGCTAAGGCGCTAAAAAAAACCCAAAAAAAAACAACACTTCGTAGCACAAAGGTGGAGTACGCTGGCCAAATGGCAGCTTGCACCTATACCGTATAGAAACAGAAAAGCAAGCATTACATAGGCCTAATGATACTGAAAACATAACAAAACATGTAAAAAATTTGTAACTTTTATTAACAAATGTTTAAAAAGTGCAAATACAGCAGTCAACCGACAGAACGAAATAACAAATTGTCTATGGGCTAAAGCCCACTTCCAGTACAGTAATCTATAGGCTACATCAATTAAATTAAAACACAGCCCTATATAATCCAGCACTCACAGGCTTATCAAATAACAAAAATTAGATTAAATAACAAAGCAACAAGAATCAAATAAATAAAATACTTGATCTTATCAAATAAGAAAATCTGAACAACAGGCTAACAAGACATAACCGAAAATGTGCATATGAGAACGCAGCGGAAATGCTCGTTCAGGGCTCTCACGCTAACTTTTTTTTTTTTCAGGAGCACATGTGCCCCTAAGTAAAAATTTTTAGGAGCACAGAAAAAAAAATGGGGGCACAAGTAGGTTTTCATTTCGAACGATTATTACAGTGCAGAACTTGCGACACCAACTTATTTGAATTAATTTAATACAAAAAACAAAAAGAATTATTATGACTGTACTTTTCCTGCATGATCGCAGTGTTTTTATAAATATATCTTCATTTTATCTGATTAATATTTAGACTTAAAATAAGCCAAACTGTTCTGCACTGGAAACACTCTGTGGCCCTTTTTGGACCTTCACCCACAGTTTAAGAACCTCTTCTTTAAGAGAACTTCCACTGGAACTTTATACAAAACTGCTTCAAAGTGAAAAACATAGGTAAGATTTTTTAAACCTGTATTTTCAAATTCTAGGTGAAGTTACATTCTCTTACTGGTTTTACAGTGGTTATTTGGCATTTTCTTAGGCAAACTTCAGCCCACATATCACCTGCTCTGTGCTGTGGGTCTGCTCTGTGTGGACACTGACAGAAAATTAGTATTGGCGTATTTGACGTGAGGCGGAAGGATAGGTAGGGATACCTGCCCTGTGACGCACGTTGGTACACAAGGGTGGCGCTGTGGACAAGCCGCGCGCTGCGGAGCCTGTGCTGACGGGCCGCGCAGTGTCTGCGGGCTCCAGTGCAGCGTGGGGGTGTTTACTGAGTGGTGGAACAGGTGTGGGTCCTGCTGCGGGGCGCTCCTCGTTGAAGGGGGCGTGGGTGTGTTTTGAAGCGGAGTTTGTTCGTATGAGTGATATCAGCGCACACGCGGAGCTCGTACGCTGGGGTCAGCGCTCGCGCTGGGAAAGCGTGCGGCGCTTTAGGGGCGATCCAGGCTTGGGCACGATTCTGAAGTCCTAGTGTGAGTTTGCCCCTAATGTTTGATACATTTAGAACGTTTAACTTGTCACGTTACGTCTGTGCGCAGTTCTCCTTACTGTGGCTGCAGAAGCACTCGCACTGGTGCGACTGTTTTATTTTCCTCGTTCGCACGACGAATATTTACTCGCAAATGCGAGTGAAATGGGCGCACTGTAGAGCCCTGTGCTTCGTTTGTATATTTTTAAAACATATTAACATGAATCAAATAAATTAAAAGTACAACTATACAACATTTCGAACCGTTTTTGTACGTCAGAAAAAGCCACTCCTTATTGAAAATAAAATGATGAAGCTATTGAATGTTTTTCGCCAGAAAAACCAGCATGTTCACTTTTTCCGGCTTGAGTAGGGCACGTTGTGGGTTGACAACTTTGCCCGCGGTGCTGAAGACCCGTTCCGATGGAGAGAGCTTGTGGCACAAATGCACAGGTATTTTCGGGCAACCCGCGACATTAAAGGATCTGTCTGGCTCTCCCTTGTCATTTGGCCGAAATCCGAAATGCTGCCAAATTGCAGACGTTGTGTTTTTCTTTGGGACCAACTCAGCGCGGCCTGTCATGTTGTCTTGTCCTTCTCCTTCTCCTTTCGGAGCGGTAATGTCACGTGACTACGCAACATCCAGGAACTTAAGAGCAACATTACACTATAACATAGTAATATTCGTTTTAAACTGTAATAGTATTAAATTAACAAACACAACCACACATACATAAGTGTTGAAAAAACACTCTTTATTTAGGCATTAAATCAATTATAGTTAATATTATATTAGGGCAAGATTTTTTTTAATGACGGTAATGAATCTGATACCGTGGCTATTTTTAGATACCGCGGGATACCTTATTACCGTATTACCGCCCAACCCTAGACCATTTCCTTCAATCTATCCAACTGATGCGGTAAGAAAAAAATAACACCAAAATAACGATAAATACTATTGTTGATATGATGTTGCGGTTTATGTAATGATTTTGACTTTAGCATTAGCAATGTGTAATGTAGTTTGCCATTGTGTTGTTTGTATATCTACTTGTATCATGTCATTTGTGTAACTATATGCTTCAGGTCACTTGTGTTTAGTTCGGTGCATAGGCCGTATATATATATATACGGTCTATGGTTCGCTGTAGCTTTTAGCACATTATAGGCTAATCATTTGTTTACGCGATGCGCGCAGGCTGCTACTTGGTCATATGTGGATTTGGGTAGTATTATGTGACTGTGGATCTTCACAAACTAGTTTTAATGTGTAACGTTATGTTCCAACCACTACCAAGAAGAAACACAGTGGTCTTTAGGAGCCTGTCCTGTTATCGCAGGATAGGAGGAAAACATACGGTGCATTTCAGTGGAGGAGCAGGCAGCACCACGAGCAGCTACAACAACGTAAATATTCCTATCAGAGAGAGTTTTTGCAAATGACAACCAAGCGACCACATGTGAGTTGTAAGAAAACATCAGCTACTGTATCGGAGTATTTAGCGATAAATGAATAAATAAAGTATTTAGCTAGCCTCGAGTCGCGTGTAGCGTCGAGTAATAATAGTACAGACCGACAATGCAAAGTTTATTCCCTTGTTTTGATATTACGATGGAGAAGTGTCTTCCTAAATATTAATTTTAAAACAGAATGCCTAATGGATCCTAAAGAAATGTTGCTTATCGATTGCATATTGTAAAATTAGCATGTTGTTGTTTAGGGAACTTGCAGCGCAGCTCTCGTTTGTTTTAATGAGCTGTCAGACCAAAATGATAACAACAGGCACAACTGGGACACAGCTGTCTATGAAAACCCTCCAGCATCATTTCAGGAGTATAGATATGTAACCATTTATACTATAAAGAGGTAAAAACGTGAATGGTAGCATGTGTGTTTTTATGTGAGTTTGAGTAGAGTATAGATCTTGGGCTAAAATAACTGAAAGGCTAATATTATTGTGTTTTTATATTATTATTGTTATTATTAATATTATTGCGCTTGTGCGCACTTGTAAACAAACTTTGTATGCACACGTGGTTTATGACAGAGTCTTATGTATCACTTTCAGTCATATTTGAGTCTTATATAGCCAAGCTAACTATATTTTTGTTAAATTAATTTGTTATAGAAGAGAAGCATGTAAATGGGCTTGAAAACGTATGAGCAACAAAATATGCATTATATGGACTAGCCTATATCAAATCCTGAGCAGCATATAAAAACTAAACGATTTATTTCGAGCTGGCTAGAAATGCACCTTTCTTAGTATATAATTACAAGTGAACCCACTAACCATTGAGAAGCGTTCATTTCAAGCCTAGAGTCCAAAGGTTCATCTTGTTCGACATCTTCGTCCTCCGGGTCAGATTCCGGTTCAAACATGTAGAGTTGGACAGTAAATTCTTCTGGTTGTGCCATTTTTAATCCGTAGAAAAAAGTTATCCAATGTCAGGAAAACTTCCACACTGCACGGTTCTGTTATGTAGTGGACTACAACAATGGCTGCCGGGGCGTAGTGGACTACAACAATGGCTGCGGGGGCGTAGCGCAACAGTCCCAGGTGCCGGGAGGGGGCAGGGCTGTGAAGGAGCTCATTTGCATTAAAGGAGCCAAAGCAAAACGAGTCATTTTCTGTAAGTGCTCTGAGATAGGGTAAAAGAATGGGCTCTGGAGCATAAATTATGTGAAATTAAGATGATAGGATCTTATATTACAGGTATTTTACACAATTCATACATGTTTTGGTATTTTGTAGGAGCATAATATTTGTTCTTTAAAGATTAATCAAAGGCCCTGCAAAGTTCAAATTCAGATGTGAGTAATCAGAGGCACCATGATTAGGAAGAACTCTGATGACTTTGCTGTTCACATGTCATTTTATTAATCTTATATTATGTTTGTTTTATATAATTAGGTACATATATGTGCAAATGGGGATGTCAAATGTATAAAAAAAATCAGATACTAATCAATACTAAAACGAGTATCAAAACTAGATACTCATTTGAGCAGGTATCGAAACCAAAAAAGTCACATTTGCAGGACAGTAATGAACCTTTCCTGAAGCTTTAGGATGATCTTAAGCTGTATCAGAACAAATATAAGAGCGCATAGACTAGTGTACGTCCATGGAGCACTATGGAACCTATTACAAAGTGTAGATTAGAGACAGAAGCCATGACCACTTCCTATCTGGATCGCTGCGGCTAGTACGTTAGCTAGTCTATGGTTTCAACAAGGAATTTTCTTGGTGACGTTATGACTCATAATAACTAATAGGTCTCGCTTATTATTAGAGTCATATGAAAATCTCAGGTGCTTGTTAATGCTAATGTTTTTTCTCGTTTTTATGACATACCTGCGAATTATTTTTACCCACAAATCTAGCAATTTGTAGTGGTGTACATTTCTTTGTTTGTCAGGGCAGAACGTTCATACGTCCTCACTGACAACACATTTCAGTCTGGCTTCTGTCAGGTTAGTTTCAGTACCATGACAACAATTTCACCACTGCAGCAAAACCCCCTCAGCTATTCCATCTACCTCTTCTCAGTCATTGTCTACTCCATCATAGGCCTTTCAAATGCTGTGTGGCATCACATTATACTGCTCGAATAAACTCCAGGCTTTTCTTATTACAAACACGTGACTATAGGGGTGGAGTTTGAAGTGTGGATACCTGTTAGACCAATCGCTGTCCCCACTGTCCCAGGCACAGGCTCTGTTTGAATCTTGATTGAATTTTGGTTTTGTTAGTTCCATTTCAAGGTTAAGGTACATGTTATTGTCCCCATAGGGAAATTTGTCCTCTGCATTTGACCAATCCTTCACTGGGGCTGTTCTGGCCATTTAAGTCATCCCTCTGTATTGATATTTGTTACACTGGACTCAGGTGTGCTGAACATTACCTGCTAAAATAATCTGTACGTTTCAGAGAGTGTCTATAGAGGTTTAAACTTCAGATAAACTTAAGTTATCAATATTTTATTTAATTTTTTTTGCAGAGGACAGTTTATTACCTATTAAAACGTAACCTACAGATTTGAGAAGTGCATCAGTTAAATTACAATTTTAATGTAGTTGTGTTTTGTAGATATTTTTTATAAATACAGCTGTGCTTGTTATTCTTGTTAAGGCCCACTGTAAATCCTAAAGATCACTGGTTCTCAAACTGGTAATATACAGAGCTTTCTTTTGCTTTTGTAGTTCTAATCTAATCTCTAATGTGTTTAATTTAGAGTCAATATTATTCATGTATATTTACTCCTATGGACTATTATTATGATTGCTCATTTAATTAATAAATTAAGTAATTTTAGTCATTAAACACTAGTTTAGAGCATGCCTTAATGCCTTTATTTAGAAGTCAAAAATCCTGATTTAAAATGTGTTTTACCTTTTAACAAAAAGCATATGTATTTTAATGTCAGACAGAGAATCTTAGATTTACTGGAGACAAACTTTATTGATCCGCAAGGGAAATTATTTGGACACAGTAGCTCACGCATCACAATATATTATAATAACAAAGAGCAAAAAAAGAATATAAATGGTAATAATACATTCAAAATAAGTAGCAAAAGTAATCTCATTGTTATTGTGATATACAGTCTCTTGCTGTATGAACTATTGCATTAGCCAACAGTGCAAAATCTACATTTTTGCATTATCTTGTGCTGCCATAGTTTAGTTTAAATTATTACACCCTTACCAACACAAACTGCAGGCTGATTCAAATTACAATTGTAATTCGCTTTTGTTATATTCAGAGACATACAAGACAATGCTGATAATTATTTCTGTGTAAATGCGATGTCTCCTCTTGTGTGTTTTTCTACTTTTTAACCTTAGTTTATCACATTGTACAAAATTGATAAAATAACATTAAAATCCTTCACCTCCACCCATAATTCTTCATTGATCACCGTATTTTAATCGTGCCGTGTGTTTCTTGCATCTGCAGGTGGTGTTTCTATCTTTCGTCTGAAGGCAGAGCTTGGTATTTGACACTTGGTCTCTTGGCTTTGTAGAAGAAGACTCCGCAGATCATCCCCACAGCGGCCAGAGCACAGCCAGTGATGAAGACCAGGTTGAGGTTCAAGTTCAGGCCTGTACAAATGTAATTTATATAGGCTGTTGGACTCATGAACATTATAGCAACTTTCTAACACTGGTTACTGCCACTTTTAACAACCTACACTGCGCTGTTGTTCTGGCCACACTGTATGTTTTGTCTTCTGTATCAAAGTCTATTTTCCAGCTGTTACCTAGCAACCATAATGTTAGCAAAGGCCTAAACTTAAAGGTATTACGCTATTTTCTGATCTCTGTTATAATGTTGTTTCCTCATCACAAACAGACCTGGAGTTGTGTTTTGTTTCATTTACACATGTTTAACACACAAACCCTGCAGATTTAGTTCTTTTCTCAAACAGAAGACACTTCCCATGGCATGTGGTAATACAGGAAGTGCTCCACTGTGTTTTTATACCACATACACCTCCTCAAAATCACTGGGTGATTTTGGCCCTGGATTTGCCTATCTCCACTGAACTAAAGATAAAAGGTTGCAGTTTGAGCTCTGCAAGAAACACAATTTCAGGAACATTTTTGATAGCATGTCTTAAAGCTCACAAAAGTCAATTTTGTGTAATATAGGACCTTTACCTGATGTAAAACGATAATCAACAAGCACTATCCTAAGCCAAGTAATAATACTAAGAAAAACACAAAAACCTGTCATGCATTGATCAGTTAAAAACACCCAGTTGGTCTTATTGTCTTTACTACTTTTTTCCACCATTGTACCTGTATTTTCTGCCTGCACAGATCTCTTCAGGCGCAGCGGGCCCTGGGACACGTAGTGGATTCCTGACTCAATGGCGGCCTCTCTCCTGACTCTTGTTGGTGCATTGGGCAAACATCCCCGAGAGCAGCGAGTGCTTGGGTTTCCAGCTTCACACATCAACACCGAGCAGCTGATGTAGACCTAGAAATGTTCAAGAGTTTGAGAGATATAACTTTAAAGGTTTGAAAAGGTGTTTTTTCTACAGCAGTGTATTGATACTTTGCAGCTAATGTCATGCTTGGGGATGAAGCTAGAGGCACTGCTCTGTCTGAAGCTCTGTTACTCAAGTTGGACTTTTATTTGAGCTTCGTTTTAACTCAGTATGACCAGGAAGAACTGACCTATCTGGAACTACTGCAGGTGAGCTGATTTTGTCCTGGAAACATGTTCCTCTCAAATAACGTTACAGAAACGAGCTGGTTTAACTGTAACTTTTTCTTGAATATCAAACACCTAAACAGAACAATGAACTCTCGTTCACGTGATGTTACTGTCAAGAATCAAGTGATTCATTCAGCTGAATACCTGGTCATGAAGGCCAATGAACTTGAAGGCCTCATAGCTGAATCTGAATTGTCTGTTGTGACTTCTCGGATGGACGACCAGTGTTGAGTCTAAGTTGCAGCTGTTTAAAAGCACAAAGACAAAAGTGGAATTAGTTACACAAAATGCCAATGCAACAGCACAAGCTTTATATAAGCAGCTCTTCATTGTGTTGTCACAATACTAAAATTCCAAACTCATTTCGATACCTGATAAAACACTCAATACATGTTACAGAGTTTGAAAACAAAAAGAAGAGAATTTTTTAGACAATAGGCTATGAGTAATTAGTCATTTTTGACACAAAATAACAGCATTTGTTTATCTTACCCTAATTCTGATAAAACTCAAAGTGAAACTGATCAGGAAAGGTGAAATTTTATCCTTTTTTCAGTTTCTCAGAATTATACTTAAATTAATATCTAGTTTCTTGTTTTCAATTGTTTTGACAAACCTAGTTCATAATATCTACAATTTCACTAAAAGAGTCCACTTGCCCATTCTCAATGAGGGTGTAGGGATGGGCGTAGTTGGGGTTGTCATAGGGTGCAGCTCTGCAGGACTCCACAAACAGCTCTGTGTTGTTGACTGTAGTTGTGGCTTCGATCTCCATGAAGATGCGATTGCCCACGTCATACTCCAGAGGGTAGAGCCAGGGGTCGATCCTGGAGACAAACCTCTGATCTGGGAAGAACTCAAAGCCGTAGGTGAACTTCCCTAAGCCCTTGTCCCACACTGTCACATTCTCTCTGTGAGCGCTGAAGGTGGCGGTCACGTTTCCTCTTTTGGAGTACTGGCAGAAGAACTTGATTTCCAGCAGGTGTTTTCTGGTGATGAGGGCCGAGGTATTGTCCACTGTGGTGATCTCATTCTTGAAAAGCAGATCATCATCATCCTCCTGCAAAGGCGGTAATGTGATTAACCCCAAAAATAGTGTTAACACTGAATGTTACTTAAAAACTACAATTTCTCATTAGCCTACAAGCCTATACAATCCCAAACATACAATGTTTTAATGGAATGAACTATACCAATAGAATAATGGCAAATTAATCCAATTTGTTATGAACAAATTTTGAATGTCATAATGATGCCATCATAGAGGACAACTGGGGTCCTTGTAATATTTTAATACTGATAGTGGTCTCTGACCTCAAAAATATCCATGTAGAAGCAAATACACTTCAGAGACAGGTTTAAGCTGTTCTGAATTTAAAACCACAGATTGAATGGTTCTTGATGGTTAAACTCAGATCTATAAATGCTTTAATAAATCTTTCACATTTCTCTCTTTCTTGTTGGTCTTACCTCGATCTGGGTGCCACAGGCGTTGAGGGGCACTTTGGCGACCACGTGGGTGCTGTTGGAGTGGATTTGGAGGCTGCAGGCTGTGTTACTGGGATCAGACAGACGCAGATCTTGATAATGGAGTGGAGGCAATGTGGCTTTCTCCACCTCCACAATCATCAAAGACTCCAGACAGGTGACCACTGTGTTCACTGAAATGAGAGAATAAACAACAAAGAGCCATATGCTTAAATGAGAATAGCTCCTTCTAAAGGTCTAGAACAGAAGTCTCCAACGTTTTTCCTCTGCTGAGCTTCCTTTACAAAACAAAAATGCCATAGAGCAACTAATTTTAGTGGTCGCAAGACACTGAGAAAGTATAAGAGCCATGGCAAGCCTTAGACGGAGTACAGTTAGAAGCTTACAAACATAAACCATTATCCATTCATTAGTGCATCAAAAAGATATATTTACAATGGTAAATAATCAGATTATATGTGAACCCAATCTATTACTATATTAAGCCATTATTATTATTATCTTTAAGAAGAATTGTAATCACATACCTAGATGATCTGTAACGTTCACCAACACACACCTCATCTCAGTTTGGTAAACGGACGATCTGAATACATAAAATATAAAACAAATAACTTGAAAATAGAAAAATATGCATACTTATTTTCTATTTGTTTTTAAGCCTTTGTAAACAGTCTATCCTTTACCCAGTTTTAAATTCAACAGCAAAGCAGATAGGAAAATAGTGTCCGATATCTTCAGTTCTAGGAGTCCATCTGATGGTGAATTCATCTCCAGTGGTTCTGTGCTTGGTCACATTCAGCGGCCCGGTCATTATAAGCTCATCAACTCTGTTTTGGTTAAAAATTAAACATTGTTAATATACATTTCCTGGCCAGAAAAAAGTGGATTTAACTCAGCAAATAGGTACGAGGTGGGTTTAAGGTTAAGGTCTGGACTCTGTGGTGGCTCATCCATGTGTGAAAATGACATTTCATGCTCCCTGAACCGCTCTTTCACAATTTGAGACGATTAATCCTGGCATTGTCATCTTGGAATATACCCGTGCCATCAGGGAAGAAAATATCCAATGATGGAATAACCTGGTACAGTCGGTATATTCAGGTCGTCAGCTGACCTCATTCTTTGAGCACACACTGTTGCTGAACCTGGACCAGACCAACTGCAGCAACCTCGTACCTATTTGCTTAGTTAAATCCAGGTGGCAACTTTTTTTTTGGCCAGACAGTGTATCAGATTTAGTGTTGATCTTTTTGCATTTTTGGTTTACTTACTGTGAGTAAAGAGCTTCTGCCTTGACTCTTATCTCTACTTCTTTTTCAGCTGCAGCCCGAATGATCTCTCCGTTTCTGGGCGTTGGGAGAACATACTTTGGCAGATAATATCCTTCAGCACAAGTGGGAACAGGTGGGTCCACTGTAATAACACCATAACGTTAGTGTGTTGTGTTTCTGTATTAAAGGCTCTGTACCCAATTTTATCCCCATGTATTTGTGCTAAATCTGTCTTGCCCCTTTACAGATATATTGCATAAGCAGCACGTTATGGCTTGATTATCAGGAAGTGCACTTTAACATGCTAGTTAGGTTTACTGAAAACTCTGCTCCACTCCACTCTGTTGTGAAAACAACTCGCTCATGGTGATTAATAACTAGGACTCTCTGAACGCATAAAATAAATGAGGATTAACTGTGGACCACGACAAACTGTTTGAAATTAATTATTTCTGTTTCTCACATTTTTATGACACCAAAAATCAGGTACAGTGCCTTTAATATAGATCATGACTAGAGCACAACTGTAAATCTACAGTGATACTGACCGAGGAAAACAAATTGCATCGGCAGAAGACTGAAGGCATTCAAGGACCCAGAAGTAGGGGTTGATGGAGTAGTAGTAGTCGGTGGTGGAGTTGTGGTATGCCACCCATGCCACCATGGCGTAGTAGTAGTAGTCGGTGGTGGAGTTGTGGTATGCCACCCATGCCACCATGGCGTAGTAGTAATAGGAGGAGTAGTCATTGTAGTAGCAGTAGTAGTCGTGGGGGCAGTAGTAGTAGTAGTGGTGAACGCAGTAGTAGTAGTAGTAGTGGGGGCAGTAGTAGTGGGGGCAGTAGTAGTAGTAGTGGGGGCAGCAGTAGTAGTAGTCGTGGGGGCAGTAGTAGTAGTAGTGGGGGCAGCAGTAGTAGTAGTCGTGGGGGCAGTAGTAGTAGTCGTGGGGGCAGTAGTAGTAGTCGTGGGGGCAGCAGTAGTAGTAGTCGTGGGGGCAGTAGTAGTAGTAGTCGTGGGGGCAGTAGTAGTAGGAGGGCCAGGAGTAGTAATAGTAGTAGTTGTAGGAGTAATAGTGGTAGTAGTAGTGGGAGCAGCAGTAGTAGTAGTTGGGGCAGGGGTAGTAGTAGTAGTAGTCGTGGGAGCAGCAGTAGTAGTCGTGGGAGCAGCAGTAGTAGTAGTAGTAGTAGTAGTAGTAGTCCAGGGAGCATTAGTTGAGGTAGGCATCGGTGCCCATCTCTTTCTTCGTGCAGTCCTTGCATATCTGTAAGCGCTGGTTCCATCAGAGTAAGAGAGAACAACAGTGTTTCGTGGAAAATCCTCCACCACCAACTCAAACTCATGGACGCCTTGGTTTCCAGAAGCCAGATAGTGCAATGTGCAAGTTGCCTACGAAAAGATGATGAGCAAGGTTCATTCTCAACTTTCCCCCAAATACTGATTTCATGTTTATTGACTCTTTAATATGCAACTCTGCCTTGTAATAGTTTGCACCAAATCACTTAAAAAAACTTTGTGCCACTTTGTGTTTGTGGTGTCACTTCTTTTAGGCAAATCAAATGTAGTTTTCCAACACAAACTCCTGCTGTACCAGATTATTCTCTAGATACTTTGGAGCTGATGCCGTTAGCACTCCCTGTGGGTGTGCAGCTAACTGGAGGCTCTGCTCTGTCTGAAGCTCTGTTACTTAAATTTGATTTTAAGATGAGTCTTGCTTTAACTCAGTCTGACCAGTAAAAGATGACTTAGTTGGAACGACAACAGCTGAGATGATTTAAAAAAAAGTCTCTCACAAATAAAATTACAGTCACAAGCTAGCAAGCATTAGCCATCTGTTTTTCAGTTAGTCACTCTCACCTTTTTTAACATCACTTTCAGTGCAAGAGGCTGAATAGAGTACAGTGTAATAGTTTATTCTTCTGGACTGGGACTGTTGAACTTTATAGAGACTGAAAGCACTGAAAGAGGCTTATTTTAACCTTTACTTTGATTTTATGAATGGTTATTTATTTTATATATGATATTGGTTATTTTGAATTGGTCTGTGCATTAACCCTTTAGTGTACCTCCCCTGTAGATCTAATAAATGGTGGCTACAACCCTATGAGAAAATACAAAACGAAATAGTCAAATCTAAAATCAGTTTTACTAACCTCATCTACTTGGAATCCCCCATATCTTTTACAGTCACCGCATTCTGCAGTGTATTTGTTTCCATATCGGCATCGAACAACATCTCCATCAGGGTCGAAGGACGTGGGTTTGTAGGTCCGTCTGCAGTTCTGAGGGACCCTTAAGAGACAGAAAGAGTATTTAATTACTATATTGTCTATATTGGTGTCTTCATGCCTGTTCAACTTGAATTTCTGAAGAGACAAAGGGGCAAATATTAATCTATAAATCTAAAAATCTAAAAGACTTTAATAAAATCACTTTTATTAATGTTCTTTTATTAAAAGTGCAATAATTTTAAAAATCACAATGAGAATGTGCTGTGTATTTATAGTAATACAGATCACCTCTGTGTTTTGGGGTCAGAGTAAAAACTCTTCTTATCCCTATAATTTAGCCAACTGCCCATTATCATTTGTAAAGCTAAACAATGTTAATCTTACACTTACCGCAGAAAAGGGAGGATGGCAATATCAGGAGAGCTGTTTGGCTTCTTAGTGTCTGATCGTTGGCCCAAATCCACAGAAGACAGTACACTCCACGATGGTGATGTAGAATAGGGGTACTCGTAGATCCAGCAGCAGCTGTATTCCCTGCAAATACAATCATATTCACTAATCCAACATCTGTATTAATGGTAATGTCTGTTGTCATAGACAAAGATACACAAACATCTACACAAGTATTGAAAAATGGCCTACCTGGTTTGGAAAGGTTTATTACTGTAGAGGATCTTAGTGACAACTGTTTCTGTTTGACACCACGTGTTTGCAAGTGGGGGCCCATTACTGCTGCTGTCAATTACACCTAAGTCTACTTCGTCGTTGTACCCACAGCTGTAACTGTTGCCGTAACAGCTTCCATATTGGTACTGACAACCACGGAATGTTGCCTTGTTCCGGAGTTCCACCTGCCGAAAACATTGAATATTTAATATCATGTTGAGTTAGATTATGTTCACTTAAGGATGGCAGTGGCTCGGGTGGTTCTATAACTCATAAAGGTTGTGATATTCTTTACACTGTGTCTTGGGATGAAGCCATTTCTCCAGAGAACATGTTTGTGAGATTTTGTGACTTGGTGGTCGTCATTGGAGTTGTGGAGTCAGACTGCTTCTGTCCTCAGGATTAGTTACAAAAAGCAGTTTTTCATCACTGAGAACATGTGGTTGTGGGATGAATGAATGTAGCAAACAAAAGCAATTTTGAAGATTAAGATAAGACCCAAAAAGACCACATTATAAAGGGCTGACTTAATCTGACATATTACATGCTATGGGCTTATTTAGGATGCAGTACAGTTAGAAGTATAGATACATAAGCTTTAACTGGATTTCTGTGAGTCAATAAATTACAATCTTAAGAAGTAGCCTTACCCCAATGTTCCCATTGCTGAGAGTTTTGGATCTGAAGGTCACAAGCCCTCCATAGAAGTGAGATGCAGAGGCCAGTGAGAGCCACAGCAGCTGCAGGACGACCAGTGTAGTGGAGAACATGATGCCCACAGCTCTCTGTCGCTCCTCTGTCGCTGTCTCTACCTCAGCATCATTTATACTTTTCACTGCTCTGGGATGTATTGTATAAATACAATGGGAGAGCTGCAAAACTAGTCTGATGGAATGAAGGAAATAAACCTGGTCAGTTTTACAGTAAGTCATGTCATGAGTCATGTTATTAATTAAAGTGGATCAATGCTTAATGAGTCAAGCAAATACATACTTTACTTAGTAAGTGCCAAGTTTCACTCTGAAACACGTCCAGCAATATGTACCACATAATCAAGTGTAGTTAATAACACAAGACCTGTCACAATAATTATCTTATCAACTTAGGAAAACGGAAACAATATTTTTTTGGTATTGCATGTTTTGCTGTATGTTAAGTTTAATCCCATAAATGTTTGAAGTCTGCTGTGTATTTATTGCTGCTTGTGGTTTTTTTTTTGGCAGTAGTATATAAATAGTATAGTTTTTGGGGTTTAAATCTGCTCTTGGGTTGTTGAGTGAGTGGCATAAATTAGTTTCAGTATTATCATTTATCATATATATTTACTTCATCAAACGAACTTCCAACCTCAACCCAAAATAATAAATATGAACCCTTTCCCTTCAATGAATAAAACTGTTTTTTGCACATGTGCCTCATGCCAATGTGATTTTACTCCCACAGAAGGCATTCTTTAATCATTCACCATCTGCTGATCACTGGCACTTATGGGTACCTTTTTTCTTTCTGACGATCAAAAATGCATGTAGTTAGTTTAATTTATGCAAAAACTCCTGTTAGCTTTATGTTAGAATGGTTTACCCATTCTGCATACACTTTTTTTCCTTCTTTTCTACTTTTTTCCCTTCTTTTCTACTCTTCAACTCGCAGTAGTTTTAAACGCCCTGCAAACAGGGACCATGATTAGGAAGAAATCTGATGGCTTTGCTGTTCACATATCGTTTAATTCATTTTATAAATAAAAAAATCTGTATGTTTTGTCTTCTGTATCAAAGTCTATTTTCCAGCTGTTACCTAGCAACCATAATGTTAGCAAAGGCCTAAACTTAAAGGTATTACGCTATTTTCTGCTCTATGTTATAATGTTGTTTCCTCATCACAAACAGACCTGGAGTTGTGTTTTGTTTCATTTACACATGTTTAACACACAAACCCTGCAGATTTAGTTCTTTTCTCAAACAGAAGACACTTGCCATGGCATGTGGTAATGCAGGAAGTGCTCCACTGTGTTTTCAAAATGCATACACCTTCACTAAAACTGTAACTGAAAACTAAACTAAAGATAAAAGGTGCCTGTTAAGATAAAAGGTAGCTGTTAATTATGAGATCACAAGGTGGAACAGAGCATTTTGAGCTCTCTCATCCTGAGGATTATTCAAACCTATAAATGAAACTCAACACAATTCCAAGTATGTTTTTGGGGAGGTAACAAAAGTATATAATGACTAGAGAGAGCCAATTTAACATAATATAGGAATTTTAATTGATTTAAAACTAACTGAATTAACTGATACATATTACCACATGCACTATCCCACCAAACCAAATAATAATACTTAGAAAAACACGAGAACCTGTCATGCATTGATCAGTTAAAAACGCCCAGTTGGTCTTATTGTCTTTACTACTTTTTTCCACCAACTGTAACTTTTTCTTGAATATCAAACACCTAAACAGAACAATGAACTCTCGTTCACGTGATGTTACTGTCAAGAATCAAGTGATTCATTCAGCTGAATACCTGGTCATGAAGGCCAATGAACTTGAAGGCCTCATAGCTGAATCTGAATTGTCTGTTGTGACTTCTCGGATGGACGACCAGTGTTGAGTCTAAGTTGCAGCTGTTTGAAAGCACAAAGACAAAAGTGGAATTAGTTACACAAAATGCCAATGCAACAGCACAAGCTTTATATAAGCAGCTCTTCATTGTGTTGTCACAATACTAAAATTCCAAACTCATTTCAATACCTGATAAAACACTCAATACATGTTACAGAGTTTGAAAACAAAAAGAAGAACATTTTTTAGACAATAGGCTATGAGTAATTAGTCATTTTTTACACAAAATAACAACATTTGTTTATCTTACCCAAGTTCTGACAAAACTCAAAGTGAAACTGATCAGGAAAAGTGAAATTTCATCCAGTTGCGCTTTTTTTTTCAGTTTCTCAAAATAATACTTAAATTAATATTTAGTTTTGTACTATTTTTGTATTGGTTAGTATCTGGTTTTCAATTGTTTTGACAAACCTAGTTCATAATATCTACAATTTCACTAAAAGAGTCCACTTGCCCGTTCTCGATGAGGGTGTAGGGATGGGCGTAGTTGGGGTTGTCATAGGGTGCAGCTCTGCAGGACTCCACAAACAGCTCTGTGTTGTTGACTGTAGTTGTGGCTTCGATCTCCATGAAGATGCGATCGCCCACGTCATACTCCAGAGGGTAGAGCCGGGGGTCGATCCTGGAGACAAACCTCTGATCTGGGAAGAACTCAAAGCCGTAGGTGAACTTCCCTAAGCCCTTGTCCCACACTGTCACATTCTCTCTGTGAGCGCTGAAGGTGGCGGTCACGTTTCCTCTTTTGGAGTACTGGCAGAAGAACTTGATTTCCAGCAGGTGTTTTCTGGTGATGAGGGCCGAGGTATTGTCCACTGTGGTGATCTCATTCTTGAAAAGCAGATCATCATCATCCTCCTGCAAAGGCGGTAATGTGATTAACCCCAAAAATAGTGTTAACACTGAACATTACTTAAAAACTACAATTTCTCATTAGCCTACAAGCCTATACAATCCCAAACATACAATGTTTTAATGGAATGAACTATACCAATAGAATAATGGCAAATTAATCCAATTTGTTATAAACAAATTTTGAATTTTATTATGATGCCATCATAGAGGACAACTGGGGTCCTTGTAATATTTTAATACTGATAGTGGTCCCTGACCTCAAAAATATCCATGTAGAAGCAAATACACTTCAGAGACAGGTTTAAGCTGTTCTGAATTTAAAACCACAGATTGAATGGTTCTTGATGGTTAAACTCAGATCTATAAATGCTTTAATAAATCTTTCACATTTCTCTCTTTCTTGTTAGTCTTACCTCGATCTGGGTGCCACAGGCGTTGAGGGGCACTTTGGCGACCACGTGGGTGCTGTTGGAGTGGATTTGGAGGCTGCAGGCTGTGTTACTGGGATCAGACAGACGCAGATCTTGATAATGGAGTGGAGGCAATGTGGCTTTCTCCACCTCCACAATCATCGAAGACTTCAGACAGGTGACCACTGTGTTCACTGAAATGAGAGAATAAACAACAAAGAGCCATATGTTTAAATGAGAATTGCTCCTTCTAAAGGTCTAGAACAAGAAATTATAAGAGCCATGGCAAGCCTTAGATGGAGTACAGTTAGAAGCTTTTAAAACATAAACCATTATCCATTCATTAGTGCATCAAAAAGATATATTTACAATGCTAAATAATCAGATTATATGTGGACCCAATCTATTACTATATTAAGCCATTATTATTATTATCTTTAAGAAGAATTGTAATCACATACCTAGATGATCTGTAACGTTCACCAACACACACCTCATCTCCGTTTGGTAAACGGACGATCTGAATACATAAAATATAAAACAAATAACTTGAAAATAGAAAAATATGCATACTTATTTTCTGTTTGTCTTTAAGCCTTTGTAAACAGTCTATCCTTTACCCAGTTTTAAATTCAACAGCAAAGCAGATAGGAAAATAGTGTCCGATATCTTCAGTTCTAGGAGTCCATCTGATGGTGAATTCATCTCCAGTGGTTCTGTGCTTGGTCACATTCAGCAGCCCGGTCACTATAAGCTCATCAACTCTGTTTTGGTTAAAAATTAAACATAACATAATAATGCCACAAGTTTATCACATATTAAGCCCTCTCCATAATATTCTCTTTGTATTTTATACTGGACTATTTTGCATTCTGCGCATTTTGGCTCTCAGCTCTTTAACATAATCATGTTGAAAATGGTCAGGGTCAGAGTTCAAAGTGTGGATACTATTACTCAGGTCACCACTAGGCACCTGGTGTATGACAAAGTGGGCGGTCATCATTTTACTGAAAGATTTAAAGATGCAGGGGATCACGCACAAGAATAACACCAAGATGACTATCACAATTACGGCAATGTTGATAAGAACGTTATGCCAAGAGGAGGATAGCCAGTTAAACACAGAGGACAGTGCTCCTGAATTTTTTGTCTACTTTATCATTTTCCATTAGATCGCAGAGTCTGGTCAAGTTAGTTATACCCTGTTGGATCGCCGCACCATTCTCATTGTTAGCGGGGATGTACGTACAAAAAGAGGACCCCAGGACCGCACAAACCCCTCTAACACTAGCTGTGACGTGATCAAGTACGAAACGATTCTGTAGGGCCACGGTGCGCAAACTGTGAAGTTCAACCCTCTGAGCCTCAAGTATTGTAATAGTTACAAGGTGTAAATGAAAGATGAGAATCTGTAACTGTGTGTCTCCATTCTAAGCCTTAGTTTACCAACGCCAATGTGAGGAAATAAAACTAATAGAACCTTTTCTTTGGATTTTGTGATCCGGGACATCTGTGCCCCAAATAGGATCATGTGGTTTGAACTAGCGCTTGTGTCTGAGGTGGGAGGTGGTGTTGACAATATATGAATGATCCGAGACCACAGCAGCTGCACAACGGCCCACCCAGCCAGGAGGCAAGTTGTTTTGGATAGCTGGATGACGTCAGGGTATCAGGCATGGTGTCAGCAATGTTAGGCACTGATAGTGGTAACACATGGGGATTGGCAGCAGTTAGTGGGAGATGTGTGCAGTAACCGTCGGAGCGGTTGTGGCTATCAGCTACATAGCAGCATATTGATACCAGTAATTTTTATGAATACATGGTGGGATGATCATATGATTTCACTAATGCCTCTAACCACGCGGTGTCGTCACCTGGTAAACTGCGTGTGTTCTGTTTTATGAGTGAGCGATAGAATGCTGGAACATACATTAACCATAAGATAAAGAAGACCAGTATCATAGTACCCACAAAAGGATACCCTAACACTTAGTTAGTTACTAAAATTATACACTGGCTATATGTTCACACGCGCACTGAAATTTGATTATTATCTGATTTCTGGATCTTAAAGATTATTCAAACGCCCTGCACACTTCAAATTCATTAGTATTGAAATTGAGTTTGAAATTTTCACACAGTGACAACACTATATGCAAATAGACCAAGTAGCAGTTTAATAAATTGTAGAGTATCTTATACTGTGTTGATGTTAAGCTCTTGCAGCTTGCATGGCCGGGTTTTTATCCCTTGCTTTCCTCTGCTGGTAAACGGCCACTGAAACGACGAGGAGGCAAGCGATTATGAACTCTGTATTCAAACCTACATGATGAGGCTCACTGCAGCAGTGACTGAGAGGGGACCATTTTTCACTGTAGTCATTTGGAGGCAATGGAGTCAGAAGCACTGGCGTGATTACTTTCCACTTGAAATGCAGAGGCTAGTGCGACTATAGGGGCGGTTTAGGTGTTTAGTTCTATGTCAAACTTAAGGCACATTTTATTGTCCCCAGAGGAAAAATTGTCCTCTGTACCAGTCCTTCAATGCTGCTGGGGCTGTTCTGGCCATTTAAGTCATTCCTTGATTTTATATTCAAGAGCTAAAATACTGCCTGTGAGTGTAGTGAATGTACCTCGATATTGGTTCCACATGTGTACAGGCCCATGGCAGCCACGAGATGAGTGCTGTTGGATCGGATGGACAGGGCACAGACTGGGTCTCTGAAGTCATTCAGATGTAGCTGACTGTAGAAGTGGTTGACGTAGTCTGACCTCCATATTTCAACCATCATATTTGTCTCATTGCAGGTTAGAGTAAAGCCTTAATGACAACACTGCAAATCGACCACGTTAGTACCAAGTCTTTAATTGACTAAACCAGGGTTCAGCAACCTACGGCTCTTTCGTCCCTCTGTTGTGGCTCCTGTGACTTTGGAAAATAAATAATTAGTATTTAATTACATTGGATTTTTAATTTAGTTTAGTTCATTTTTAAATGTAATTCTAAATTTGTAGATAATGGTAATCTTGTAACATTCAAATAAAATGTAATAATATTAATATTTTTGTTGCTCAAAATATGCTTCAAAGCCTCGAGATGCGACACGTGTCCCGCTCGGACTCACCGCACCTGCACCAGCAGCAGGATTTATTGAGATTTTTGACCCCTGGTAGGTAAATGATGGACAAATCCAAGAAAAAAAAGTTTCTGAAGAAAACAGAACATTAAATTTAATCTGGGATTTTTACTAATTTGACATAGTAGGTCGCCCTCGCCTCCTCTCAAGTGAATCACAGCTCACTTCTGCCACGCCTCAGTTTCCCAGAAGCCTATTTGTAGCAGCCTATCCTGGCTACCCAGTTCGTCCCGAATAAAATGGTCAAAGATCACATTTTTATAGTGCTTTTCTACCTTTCATGGTACTCAAAGTGCTTTACAACAAGGAACCACTCACCCATTCATACACCAGTGTACGCAGACACTGGGGGCGAGGTGGGTTAAGTGTCTTTCCCAAGGACATAACGACTCATAAACTCATAACTCATAAACAAATGTGGTCCTTTTTTGAGTTAAAAACTGTGCAGGAAACGTTTGGATCTTTACCTATAATACAACAAAACTGGCAAAATGCAAACAGAGCTTTTTTGAGTGCTTTGGATTTGGATTAATGGCCTAATGAACCAAGCCTGAATGAAACAAACTACAACTTGGTACACCCCTGGTATGTTTTTTTTTTTTTTTAATGAGAGAACAACCATATAACATTTAAAAGTTAAAAAAGTAAATCTTGCATAAAATGAATTCTACAGTTTTTTTAAATTAACACATGCATCTGGGATTTTAATGCTTTCTGTCAGTAGATTTTTTGTTTTTAGTTTATCAGAAAGACAATGTAATGTCTGCTGCTTGCTTCTACAGTAGTTCATAATTTAGTTAATAATAAATCAGTGCAGTGTTCTACATTCCAAAAGACTGAACACTCCCAAAATGGGTGCGTTCATTTCTTCTGGTTAATAGCATCATTGTCCTTTGGTGTATTTCCAAATTAATTAATTAGAAAATGATTAAATAATTTTCATGATAACTTTGTTAGAGTAACTCATATTATTCATACTCTATTATTTTTTGTAATATATTGTGCAAAATCTTCTTGTTGTGTTGTGTTTAGTTTTTGTGCTCATTGTAATCAGTCCATTATACTCACAGAAGCAAGACAATGACACTGAAGGGTGGGGTAAGGTCCTTGCCTTAAAGAACTGTATGCGCAGTTAAGTTTAAATTAATAATAATAAATAATAATAACTTTATTTGTCATTGCACATAGTACAATGAAATTAAATGCAATCCATCTGTGCGGATAAAAATAAATGAATAAATAAAAACACACACATCCATCTCATAAGATAAGACGTTAAAAGATTAAGAGAAATAAAAAAGTCTATGGACACACCCAGTAATTACCAAAATAATAACTATGAATCCGGTCAGCAAACCTGCAATCTGACGAACAGCAAATTCCTTCATAAATAATAACACAGTTTTGACTTGTATCTAAACTAGAAGTGCACAGACTCTCAGTGCAAGTATCGGAGATCGGAGATTTTAAGTCTCATAAGTTTCTCCTTGTGGCTGTGGTGTTTGTGCTTTTTGTCACACGTGTGTCGCGGCCTTTACAAATTAAATTCTACTGCCCTGTCCTGTCACCAGTGACTAGTCCTATATCTTTGTAAAGTATTGAAGAAGTGTATATTTTGGACCCTAGACGAGGTTAGGTCGCTTTATTCGTACCCGTAGGTTAATTTGTTTTGCAAATTTGCGAGGCTGGTCCCACATTTCCCATTTAATTCATCCACGCTCTACACAATAAACACGTCTAAAAACACAATTACAAATAAAGTGATACAGTGCTCCAGTACAGAATAGTTTTGTTCCATAAATAATTCATTTGTAGAACGAATCATCTGTAATAATGTATTACAACATATAAATGCGTATTTGATCTGAAACATGGTAAAAATGGTCTGTCTTCCTCAGTCAAAAACAATCATAACTAGGTCAAATGAACGTTGTTTTTTTTTCTCAAAACATTTCCCTCATCATCTGATCGCCTTCTTCACACCTAATAATAATTTTAATACCTGGATGAATAATGACTAGATAGCAAACAAAAGCACAATACGTCTTCTTTAAGGCCACATTCGCCCTTGAAATCACCACTTGAAAACTGGGACTAAACCCAGAACTGAACTAGAACTAAAACAGAACCAAACCAAGACTGATTAAACTGTCTTCAATACCAGAGATAATTGTACATCATAAATGCAAACACTAACACATTAAGCACCTGTGTCACCCATTTTGAGCAATACAGTTGCCAGCAAATTATAAGGAAGTAACTTGAATGTAATAGGAGTGTTTGGTTATTTAGAAGAAGTAGATTTGGGCATAGCACTGCCCAAGCAAAGAACGCTTGTGTTTAGTTGCAACCAGATAAAACAAGTTCACTCAGGCTCAGTTATGTAAAGAAGACATTTAGACATTTTAATTCGCAATATTGATTCAAAACAACTTAATAAAAGAAACAAGTCTGTTGATTTCTGGCTTTGCAAACTGCGGTGCCCAATGAGGTTGATTCCTGCCTTCCTCTGGGTATGTGCAGATCACATGAGTGAGCTGTAGATTTTTTTAAATTTGTACCAAAATTACTACGCAGTGCTGTCGAATCCTACTTGTATCACCGGGTAAGAAAATAAAATTGGAGTAGGAAGTAGAGAGCAATGGGCATGAACTGATGGTGGTGAAAACGGGAGTATATCAGAGCAATAACATCCTGAATACAGGAGAATAGAGAGCACTCCAAAATACACAAATCACTCTAAATACAGCTTTCAGTAGGTACATGAGAAGGGGAAACAACTATAACACAAATAAATGCTCTAAAGGACACATTTTGAAAGCTCATTGCAGGCGCGGGACAGCACAGTGCAGGAGCGGGCGGGTCGGATAATAAACTCCAGTCCCACAAACTAAATATGAGTGTATTAATGTATGCCTATCATACATAATTTGTGCTGGATATTTTATTTAGCATTAATAAAAACATTGTAAGCAGCCTAAACTTGCAGATGTGGTCTAATCTCGCGCATGTTTTAGACAATATGTTTCCGCTTCTCCGTGTTTGATAGAGCTTTGAAGATAAAGACACTGTAGAGCGGGTTATTACAAACAGTTTAAAGTCAGAATGATAAGCCTGACAGCAGCAGTTACAGAGAGGTAGAGATTAGAAAGGTGTGCCAGTTTATCAATAGAAAATGAAGGAAAAAAATGAAGATTAATAAGATGCCACACTGACGCTCTAACCAGGGCCAAACTGAAAGTTTGCTGTGGTAGATAGACGGATGTCATGGATGTGTGGCTGATTCACAGATAAAAATTGCACAACACTGTTTGTGTGACTTTAACTTGTGTGAATTTACATGATATTAAATTATAAACCACCATCTTCTCTAAGTCAAAATAATATTTTTCAAATCATTTTCTAAACTGTGATACGGTGATTCGTTTCAGTGTAAACGTAACCTTAATAAACCAGGACCTCAGGTTTTTATGTTTAGTCTGTGCCAAGTCTGTGTGTACAAGAGCTTGATTGACTAATAATTCCCAACAATGGCATGAAGAAAACTATGTGCTCAGTAAACATTCATGCATGTACTGTTCATGTTGTTACTGTGAAACTTCCTTGTTCTTATTTTAACCTTATTTACCATCTGTCCAGGGACTACAGATGGGAAATAGCCTCCCTGGCTAATTCTGTAATTAACTCTTAAGTACAATGACTACTTTAGTAGACGGTTATCAAACTTTATCCATGTACAGGCATCCTCGAGGTTGTGTAGTTGAAGCACAGACTTATTTTGGAGCGCCTGGTACTCGGCCAGTGGAAGAGGGAAAATTGCTGAGCTCCGAGCCTCATTCGTCTCTTCATCGATATGATCCATCAGCTGTGCAAATGCAAACACATGACAAGTGTGTAACACTGGTCGCACACACTAAAACGCCAGTTATGTCACTTTACACTCAAACACGAAACCGGAGTTTTCCAAAATCTCCACTTTAGCCGGAGTTTTTAGAAAGATTCGTTTTCAGAGGCGAATTCTCCGTTTGCCTGTAAAAGATGGGTACAAACGAAGGGAAATTTCCCTGTGTTCTCTGGGGGCTAAAACAGCTGAAGTGTCGCATGAGTGGACTTCCTTCAAAACAAACTACAGTTGCCATGGCGACATTATATCACATAACAGGTCAGTTCAGGTTGCGTTCTATTGGTTTTATGAGAACACTTAAGAGAACATGGGTATGAGGGCAGCTTTGTTAGTCACTTCTGGGGTGTGACCTACACCCACACTGATGGCCTCAGAGCATGAGGAAGTCTCACAAACTGGTCTGTCAAACTCAATCAATTCAGTGGATCAACCAGTACTTTGTCCAACTTTCTAAAGTACATAGTTCATAATGAATGCCTTTAGTGTGGTTTTTTAACAAGCCTTTTGAGAGGAAACACATCAAAGCGTCACTAGTTTGATGTTTGGAATATTTCTTGAAAGACACATGAATGCAACAAGTGTGTTTACCTCAGTGCAGCTACAGACATGCAGGGAGCTTTGTTCAACACAAAAGCTTACAAACTCTTTATTTTCTTTCTTTTTTTAATTGAAACTTAAAGGGAGAGCACGTAAGACTGTGATTTTGTCGCTTTTACTGATAACACTTGTAATGCTGAGTCAGTTAGAAAGCAGGAGAAGCCTCACATGAGTCGCTCTGATCTGAATGGCCTCTACCTAAACCCCAATCATGAGTCAGTGCTAGTGCAGCCTCTGCAGCTCAGTGAGGGAATTCTGGAGGTTCTGAGCTTTCACCTGAGGCCTGTCCATATCCTGAGAATGAGAAACTTGTTTGTGTCCCCAGTATTCAGAGTTTGACTGGCAGCATAGGTTCAGTTGTTCAGTTGTGGTTGTAGTTTCCATACTGTACCTTTAATATAACTAATAATTAATATAACCAATTTATGATTACACATAATTCTTAAACAAAGAGGTATTGCCTGTGACCCAAGCTCCAGTAAGTGTTATTTAGGATAAAACAATCAGAGAAATTCACGGTTTGTTCCAAAACCAACATGGCAGTTACTTCATTTTTGGACTATAATATATATCACATTTTTCACGCTGACAGTCCATAGACCACATCGTATATATGAATTAAAAATGAAAAAACAAATCGTTATCCTTTTTTTTTTTTTTCATTTTGGTTTTAGAGACAAATGATAAGGAAAAGAGTTGTTTTTTCGTTTTTCTTATTTTTGGTTCTATATTGAAAAACAAATGAGACATGGATTGTTCTCTATTCGGTTGTTTTTATTACTATAACTTCTATAACTTTTTCTTCTTCAACTTACACGACTTATACTCCGGTGTGACTTATAGTCTGAAAAATACGGTAAACCTGAGAAACAGCAGGAATTCAATGGATGAAGTTACGCAGTAGAAAATGTCTTACGATTTTGAAAAACTGGTTTGTGAACTGAATGATTTACGAAAAATGATTTGCTATTTGCACCACCAATACTCAGTGCTGAATTCTTCCTAACTTTTTTGCTCATATAAAGTGTTTTTAGACTTGTGGGTCAACTAGCGTATTTGTACTTATGTTCCCACATGTATGAGGGCTTGGGGGGGATGGGTTCTGTATCTGTATGGTGAAAAGTTTAGCAGTTGCCATGGAGACACAATGCACAGATTAGGAAACACTCAAGAAAAACTAAAAAATGGATTTAAACAAGCATACGAGCTTCGTGGTAATGTTTAGGCGTTTGATTTTCAGCAAAAAGATGGGAGTGACTAACTGGAAAACTAGATGTGACTGTAAACTAAACACATCGATTATTTTTAATGAGCATGAGCTGCAATAAATAAATTAAACGAGTTATTTGTTTAAACTGCTATAAAAAATAATTGTTCATTCATCACCATCACTGTAGTAATTATTGTGACTGGTTGGTATTTTTCCAGATCGGTTTTCTGTTACACCTTATGACATCTAATATAAAAGTGTCAAAGTGAAAAAACAGACTTAAGTTTGTTGTTGCCAAACCCAATGGCGTCAGATCAGACTATTGTTTTGACAGCTGTGTTGCGCGATCACTTCTCGTCCGAGTGAAGTAACAAGCTCTGCACACAAAGGCGCATTGTTGTGGCTTGAACAAATGCACAAATCAGTACCTAACCTATGATTATCAACAGCTTATTCAAAGAGACTGTAATTCCCAGAAACGTTTAGCCGTATAATATAAACGTGAAAAGTAACAAAGACTAAATACACTGTGTTGTTCTGAAGAGAGGCCTGTTTTCAAGACTGAACCATGAACTTTACGTATGATGCTGAAAGTTAAGGCAATATTTGGAACAAGATCATTTTTCCACCAAACAGGAAGCTTAAAGTCAACATTGTTGGGTCTTAAAAACATTTTTAGAACAGAAACGAGCAAACTACTGACAGCAGTGCCTTATTTTATTGTTATGTTAAAGCCATAGATCTTCCGCAGTTTGGCATAAAACTCATTCATGGAGAATCTATCAATCTTCCTCAGTGTGATTTTCACTTTCTATTGTGCCACCTCCAGAAAGTTGCATACTGTACCTTTAACAAATATATATATAAAAAAAGCTTAAAGGCTCTATACCAGATTTTTACTTACTAAAATGATCCACTAAAGAACAGGTGTCAAACATGCGGCCCGGGGGCCAGATCCGGCCCTCCAAGACCTTTAATCTGGCCCTCGGCTGATTTTCTATTAAAATATTGAAAATTTTCAGATTTTTCTGGTAATTTTCTGTGCATCTTAGCATAGCAGCGTCTCCAGTGCTTCTGTGCGTGGCGCCTTCACCAGACAAATGAAGACCTGCCTCTTTCCAAACGCTCTTAAAGGGCGATCGTTTTGACTGTTGACCGTGACACCCTCATCAGCAAAATGTCAAAAATAAGAAAAGTGGAGCTGAGTGCAGGATTTTCCAAGAAAAATTGACTAATTCTTATTTGTTCACGGAGGTGAATGGGAAACCTGTGCTTGGTGTGTTTGCAACAAGTGGCGGCGCTCAAGGAATATAATCTTAAACACCACTACGAGACACTGCGAAAAATACAATAACTTGAACGGAGAATTGAGAAGACAGAAGATAAACGAATTATTGCTGAGACTGAAGAAACAGAGTCTGTTTTCACCCAGGGGCCAAGAGGTTTGTGATGCTGCTGTGAAAGCAACCTGACCTAGTATAATATTATAATATTTTGTAAAATAAAATCAAATAAAAAGATTTCTGTAATAGATTTGCGTTTCTCTGCACAAATATTTGGACTCATTGCTATTTTTGGGGTATATATGCCATGAGTTTTCTGATCCGGCCCCTTTGGAGTCAAAGTTGGTTGTATACGGCCCCCGGACCAAAATGAGTTTGACGCCCCTGTACTAAAGCAATCCACAACCAAGCAGCCCCATCATACATTTCCTCCCTCCTCCACACTGCCCCCTCTGCCCGACGTGACCATGGGGGGCAGAGCCTACGGCCCTTCTGCTCCAGCTCTGGAAATCTGTCCCTCCTGACCTCCACAACTTAGACTCTCTTCCCCTCTTCAAATCCAGACTCAAAACTCAGCTGTTCAGACTGTCCTACTTCTCATAACCATTCACATATCTTTTATCAATCTGATTTTGTCATGTTTTATGTATTTATTAACTGTACAGTGTCCTTGGGGGCTTCGAAAGGCGCTTATAAATAAAATGCATTATTATTATTATTAAAATTAGAGAAACAGAATAAATTTAAACAGCTGTCCGAAATTATTCCTAATTTTCCTGGCAACGTCGCTAATTGTAGCAAATTTTTCAATGTTATCATTATTGTTAAATTGCTAAATTGTGAAATCAAGGATTATTAATTAAGTTTACTTTTTCTTGCAAAACAGGGTTATTGTGTAGTTAACCAATTGGCATTGTAAAAAAAAATATATATTACTTTTTTAGTTTTTCAATTTCTTAAATAATAGTAAATTATAAGGATTAAATTGTGAAGAGATTCCCCAGTTTGAAAGATGAGCAGTCTTTGCTCTGACTGTAATTAAAATTGATTGAAACCATAATCATGTGCACCAGAAACTTGAGATTTATTTGTTTTTTGGCCACCTTCACCATATCAACGTGGCATAAAAAGCTGTTAAACTGCCAGGTTTTATTTGATATCTTTTTCCCTCATATCATTTCCTCATTGGAAATCTTATCACTCTAAGCCTATAATTATTGATCACTTCCTGAAACTGTGTGATAATAGGCTTTTATTTCATCAGATATATGAGATGTATGAATACAGATTTCCAAGAAGAATTTTTGTCACCTTAACTCTATTATACAAGTTTTAGATAATTTATCTTAATATGAAGCTTTTTATACAGTCTGTTTACTTCAACATTTACATTACCAGTGCTAAATATTTGATAGATTGATAGAATAATTTTTATCTCTATAATATTCTTGAAATAAGTTATTGGCAGAATAGGTTTGCAATTTTCATTAAAGTTTCTTATTTTTAGTGTGAGTTTTTCAAAGGTTTTAATACATGGCTTAGTTTCGTTTTCTCCTGTAAATTCGGCTCATAATGAAACCAGTTCAACCAGTTCAACTTTAGAGAATAGAAAATTAATCTGACTACACACCCCAAATTTGACTAATGCAAATAAATAATAATAACTCTTTGCTTTCGCCCGTGTAATTACAGTTTAGTCCACAATAATGCACCTTTATCCATTTGTTATTGGGAACAGAAACATAATGCCACTTTAGTTAGGCTATAAAAATGTGAATTTCAACCAGATTTAAAATGTCTTTGGACTATTAAAGAAATCAGGGCCTAAACTCGCCCTGTATGTAAAAATATATTATACATTTAGCTTGATGGACTTTAAAAAATGGTGCTGTACAAATGTAACTGTATATTTTTACAATTCAAATGTTTATTATTTTAGCATTTTAAACTACGGTGTGTAATTAGATGTCTGACCCGCCCATGTTTTATTTTCACATACTACCTCTAGATGCTATTTATGTTACTTGTTACTGCTATGTTTATGTTTATTTATTAAATATCGGACAGTGCAGATTAATCATCATGTATTAGCGCAGCGTGTAAATGTGCCAGAGTCGCCGTGCACTCGTTTTCATCCGTAGTCCCATTGGCAGGTCGATGGCAAGACAAGAAACAGGACACAGGCACAAAAAAATTCAGTCCATCACACATGACAAAGACATTACAGATCAGTGAATATTAATAGTAAACATATTAGTAAAATGGGAACATGCTAAACGCACATACAGCACATAGGTTAAAGACAATAAACACAAATCACAGTCACACAACAGGACAGAGACATTTGCTGCGATGTTAAAACACACAGAGATTAGTTGTGTTCACATGTCTGATTGTCCAGAAGCCGCTGTAAAGCTCTGGATGGAGCTCATGTTCCTCATTTCTGTGGGGACCAGATTCCAGGAGTGTGCGGCACGAACTGAAAAGGCCGACTGTCCAAATGAAGTCTTTCTGAATGGGATTTTACAGTCTCCTCTACTCAGTGCTTGAGTATTTGTATTTAAATTGAACTATCTGACAGTGAACCAGGTTTGTCCTGACAGAAGACCAGAGCGCACAGGGGAGCGAGGGGGAGGGGCCAGGTGAGGCGAGGGGAGAAAAAAAAATCAGATAAACTTACAGACACACGGTATGTTGATTTTTAGCCAACAAAATAGACCAAAATAAACAAGATTTTTAATTTTTTATTGCACTGAAAAACATTTGTTCTTTCTATGAGCTGACTTGCTTCTCCACACACCTGATTTACATTTGGCCTGGAGGTGGGCCTCCTCCTGCTTGTTTCTACAAAAATGTTCATTTGGCTGAAATCTTCCACAGTATGGCATAAAACTTCTCTACCTGTATGGATAATGCTCTGAAATATGGTTTTAACTAGGGCCCGACCGATATATCGGTTGGCCGATATTATTGGCCGATATGGCCTCTTGGAAACATATATCGGCCAAAATCTTGCCGATATGGGCCAATATTCCATGTGGACATGTTTCACCTTGTTATAAAGCTTAAACTCTCAATATTCTGTCCATTTAATCCAGTTTACAGACAGATAAATGTCCTGATATGTGGCTCCGCATCAGGATTTATCTGAGGAGTCATTTGTCTGTGTCCATCCCGCCCCTGAACTCACCCCCATGTGCGTTTGTTTACAGCTGCAGCCGTAGATCCACCTGCACAACACTGAGATTCTCTTCTTTTTCCGGCAGTGTGAGTCTGGATTAAAGGACAGTTCTTAGTGCTGATTTGAGAGGAGCCTGTGTGAGGCTCAGTGTTGAAATGTGTCGGTTTTTAAGCTCGTTTTGGTTCTTTCTCATTGGTTAGTGTCGGGCCCTAGTTTTAACTTTCTGTTTTCTTTCCATGAACTCGTGCAGGTGATGTGCCAGAAAGTAAAATGCTACCTTGAATAAAGCGAAAATAAAACTGTGAGGACAAAAACTCTAAAGCAAGTATTTAAACACAAAGAACTCAGACAGTTGTGGTCAAAAACCTGTTTATGTTTAGTGATTCATTCTGTGCGTTACCTCGGACTCTGAGGGCGTTACTTTCCCATAACTTTCCCTTTTATGTAGAAAGTCCAACTGTGGTGTTCACTTAAAGATGCTGTACCTGATTTTTCAGACCTCTGTGAAGTCGCCCCATCAAACACAAACCTACACAAAAACTGTGTCAATCGCCTGTGCTTCATTTGTGCTGTTTTGTGCTGCAAAAAGTTTTGTTTGGGCTTCTTTAGTTTTGGAGAAATTAACGATTCTTTTAGAGGTCAAATTGGGGTCAGCCCCCAGGAAGCTTAAAAATGCTCTAAAACGTCCAAAATTGTGTCAATCGTTTGTGCTTCGTTTGTGCTGCAAAAAGTTTTGTTTGTGCAATTCTGGTTCTTAAGATATTTGCAGTTTTATTTTTGGCCGATGACGTCATTCAGCCCCTCGAAATGTGAAACAGCCTCAAAACAGGAAGAAAATTATAGAAAACGTTTGTATTTCGTTTGTGCTGTGACAATTTTCATTTGTGTGAGTTTATTTCTAAAATTATTAATTATTATTTCTGCAGTAATTATAGGACGTCATTTCCGCTCATCTGACGGCGACAAACTCCACAAAACTAGTGGCGATAAACGATCTCAGGCTGTGGAAAATTCTGTAACAGTCTTTAGTCATTTGCTTTTGATTCATATTTTATATAATAATACAGACTTTTCCACAGCCTGAGATCGTTTATCGACACTAGTTTTGTGGAGTTTGCCGCCATCAGCTGAGCAGAAATTATGTCCTATAATTACAATTAATAATAAGCAATAATTTTAGAAATAAACTCACACAAATGAAAATTGTCACAGCACAAAACAGCACGTTTTTTATCATTTTCTTCCTGTTTTGAGCTTTATTTAACATTTGGAAAGGCTGGATGACGCCATCGGCCGAAAATAAAACTGGAAATATCTTAAGAACCAGAATCGCACAAATAAAACTTTTTGCAGCACAAACGAAGCACAAACGATTGACATAGTTTTTGTGTAGGTTTGCGTTTGATGGGGGCGGCTTCACGCAGGTAAAAATCAGAGCCAGTTCGTTTTAAACACTTGGTCGTGCAATGGTCCAAAGTTAACTTGCCTTATGCAGCACAACGTTTTGCAGTCAACAATTAGCATGCTAGCCACGCACTTCCTGATTCAATAAAACACACAGCAGACTTATTCTGACCTCAAGAGCTGCTTAGACAATAAATCTGTACAAGACACATTGTGGTACAGGCGCTTTCAACTAGTTAATTTTCGGCGGTACCTGAGTGTGATGAAATGTTGTGAGGTGCAGCCACAGAGTTCTTAGGATTCTGACTGAATCTAAATTGAACTTATTTGTAGCTTTGTTGTTGAATTTATTAAACTTAACAAATGGAAAATTTGGGACATGCGTTTACCTGTAGAGCTGCGTGATTATGGCCCAATATTAATCATATACTGTATTTATTTGAGCCATAATTGCAATCATGATTATTAATGTGTACTTTTCAAATGCAGATATTATTTAGTATAGAAGTCAGTTCATTGGATTTTGGATTGCATCATTTTTGTAATTGATTTGATAATTGTAATCACGACTTCTATTGGATTAATTGTCTATTAATTAATCTCTTTACCAGTATAACTTTGGTTGGTGTATTTAGTTACTCTCCATCAAAATAAGAAGTTTTTAGCGTAGCTTCTGTTAGTTGCTAATGTTCTTTTCTGAACCTCCAAACTTACACATGTTATAAAGCAGAATTTGCCTTTTTTTTCTGGCTATTTTAGTGTTGAATTTGCCTTTGTAAGTAGAATTTGCTCCTCGCCAAGCAGTCGATTCTCTATCAAGTTTGTTACAGTTTTGGGGACATCTGGTGGCGAAACGCTGTATTGCATATTATATTTGCACAGTAAAGCACGCACACTGTGAAACCAGCCACTGCGGGGGGGTTGTGCGGTTACTTTTAGTTGAGTTTTTTAAAGAAATTGTACTTTTCAGAGTACTTTTTAACAGGGTTCCTACAGAGTTTGAGATTAACAGTACAAAGTTTAGAAATAGTACGTTAAAAAGACAGGAAAAAGTCTCGAATTTGTGTATCTGGGTCTTTAAATTTGTGTAGTACGTAAAATGTGTGCCCTTATTGTTGTTGTCATCACTATCAGTTGTCATTAATATTACTACCGGTCTTGTTAGTGTTACTGCCACTCTTATTGCTGTTGCTCTCATCAGTTAACCACTTGTTTTTAATTCTCATATTCAACCTGACCCCTCCCTGCCCTTTCACATATTTTGAATGTACCAGGCCATGTAAGGGAAAATAACACTCCCCAGTGCTCAGGCTGCAGGACAGGCAAGAGGTGGTTTCCTTGGGGCAGCATCTCTGTCCCAAATGGAGACGCCTGAACACTGTCCTTTTTTTAAAGCACCGTAGACACCCCCCACTCCCCCCTCAAACATAAATAAATAAATAAAATAAATAACAGGGTTGAAACGATACGGAGGTGGACCTTACTAAACTCAAAGATACTAAACTTAACGACTGAAAGTGGTGAAACTGGTGATTGCGCGGTTATGGTGGTGGTGGTGATGGTGACAGGGCAGGAAATGATATGATGATGTCAACAATACAGACACACACTTAGGCAAACACGCGCACACACACACACACACACTTACATAACCACATTTTCACTGCCCTTAATTGTTTGTTAGTCTTTTTTCATATCATTATGCTCTGTTGTTTGTTGCCTGCTTTCCTTTGTCTGTTGTCTGTTGTTTTTGTTATGGTTCTGTTTGTATTTGTCCTTTTTTCTCTCAGTTAAAAAAATAATAAAATTGTGTAGTACGTAACTTCGCCGTATCACATTTCTCCTCTAAAGTCTCATTTCAGCCGTCATGATTTGGTTAAATAGCGCAGCATAAATAAAGTGCGGCAGAACCAATAATTGAGAACACAGCGCAGCCCCAGGGGTCAAAATCCTCTGAACACGTCACTGAAGGTCACGTGCTACAGAACCACAAGAAACAAACTGAAATGTGTAAAATTAAAGAAAATCTCAGCAGAACACAAAGTTTGACTGACGCTGTTGATGTTGTTTTTTAACGTTGGTTCCGAGCGACACTTTTCATGCTGGAGTTATGGGGAAGAGACTCTACTCTACTTATTCTTTTGTTTGAAAAATAAATAAACACAAATTCAAGAATTTTGTTTTTCTTTGCTGGCAGCTCTATGAACTAGGCCGTGGAAAACATATTCATTTTTTTACCTAAATGGTCTTAAAAAGTCTTGAATTTAACTTGAAGAAACCTGCAGGAACCCTGTTTAAGAGCCATACTTTTACTTCTACTTGAGTAATATTTTTATTGAAGTAACAGTACTGTTACTTGAGTAAACGTTTGAGTTCCTCTTCCCACTGTGAGTAAGTTCACAAGTGACAAAAGCTTTAATATGTGGACAGTATGAAATATTTGAACATTTCTGTTTCTTGCACCGCTCCTTCAGATATGATTTAGGTTTCCTCAGTCTTTGAAAGTTGTCGGTTTTGCACGTTATTTAATGTTTTTGTCTAATTACTTTATTAACGTCAAATTATCAATCAGATGTTACACCCCAGCAGTTTTTCTTTAAGTTGCTGTTACTTGAGTAGTACTTTTCCCAAATACGTTTTACTATTACTTGAGTAATTTCTTGTACCACTACTTTATGCTTCCATCCATCCAATTTCCTCCGCTTATCCAGCTCCCCCAGCTCCTACTTCATACTTTTACTTGAGTAATATTATTTTTAACTAACATTACTCTTTCTTGAGTAAAATATTTGGCTACTCCACCCACCTCTGGTCTGTATTCTCCTGTCGTCTGTGTTTTGGTTCTTGTTATTGTCCTTAGACACTGATTGAAATCATAAACAAAACACACCATCAGATACATATCAAACATCTGCTGTACTTTTTTTGTCTTGGCAACTTCCTTATTGATCGTTGGGAGCAGTGAACAGTGACATTACTCATACAGGTCAGATCAGAATCTACAGTTTCATTTTAACAATTTAATTTACAGCCTAACTCAACAACTTAATATTTCAGCACTTTTTGTTAGAAATTCATCTGATTAAACTTGCTTAAAATTTTGATTAGGGCTGTCAACGATTAATAATACAGTTTATTCTGAACGCTCCTCTATTGAAAGTGTGGATGGTCCTGAAAGGCAGCGCATGTTATTAGGTCAGTGATCAGGTCCATATGCCGATGTGAAGATGACAGATGAGACTGTGACTGGTGCTCAGCCGCAAATTTCTCTGTAAAAAAACTGCCCAACGGGACTTTAGATGAAACTAAGGTAGTTTGCAGATATCGCAGCGATGAACTCACTTTCCACAGAAGCACAACGAGTTTAAAACACCGTCTTAAAGCAAAACACGGGTTTGATTTGGCGGCAGCAACGACGCTACTTGTACCAACAACAAACCGAGCACGACAACATTGGCGGAGCCGCACCCGGGGCCATGTTAACAAAACTACTAGCGACAAGTTGACCAACGCCTTTACAAAATGCATAGCCAAAGCATGTGAAAAATGTCAGTTATATAATTTTTTATTATAGTAAATTGCATTTTTCTCAAAATATTTTGGTCTTTTTTGAAGAATAATTAACTGCGATTAATCGTGATTAATCAAAATACTAAAGTGTGATTAATCTGATTTAAAAATGAATCGTCAGCACTAATTTTGATATAATTTGGGTTGTATTTATTTTTTACCATGTTTTAGCACATTTTAGCATAAACTTGAAGCGCTACAAATGAAAAAAGCTTTTTGTACTGAATTGCCCTGACTGGGATTAGAACGTAGGATTGTCAAAAGTATCGAACATCAGATACTAATCAATACTATCGTGAGCTGTGTCAGAAGTATAAGAGCACATAGATGAGTATATGTTCATGGACCGTTGAGGGATTACACAGACCATATGGTAAGAAAGTACAAATATTTAATCATCATAGTATTGGAATCGGTATTGAGTATCGTGTCTATTCCTAGTATTGAAATAACCGTGATAACGCTACTAGAACCTCTAACTTCTACAGGGGGGCAGCACTTAAGTGATTTAATGATCTTTCCATACGACTCCTTCTCTCTCTGTTAAAGTTATTACACTTTAATCAAACACATTTGCCTTGGTACAAGTTTTATTTTCAAACCAGAAAAAACAGAAGAAAAAAGACAAATTTTCTGAAGTTAATATGTAAAAACAAACTGTTCCATACCATTTTTTTTGGGGGGTTGTGCAAATAAAATAAATATGTTTCCAGACAATATAACAAGCAGTGACATTTGTAGATCTTTTGTTTTGTAGTTACACACAGTGGTATAGTCAAATTATACATTATCATGAATTAAGAGGGAAAAAACAAATAACAGATGAGCTGATTTTGTACTGTTAAATAAGTCCCTTTCATATACGTTAGTCATTAGCATACAGTTTTGTTTTTATTTTTAATTACACTCACCTTTTTGTTGAAAACCCTAAACAGGACCATAAACACATGAACCAATTTTTGTTTGAATTCATTTTATTTTATCCCTCCCCCAAGTCTAATGTCACTGCAAAGTAAAGTATCCATCCGGCCGATTTCAGCGGGAACAAAAAACGTAGACTGTACATGGTTTAGACGCGTTTCTACTTCACAAAAGTAGAAAAACCCGATTTCTGAAGCTGGTGGAACAAGGCGCTGACTCATAGATTTACAATGTGGAAAACAGCTAAATTATATGTTTGCGGAGGAAAGCTGTTTTAACTTGACGCTAGACGAGGCCTAACTGGATTTTCTTGCAATTTGGAGGTCTTTAAATACTTACATGTGACAGGACAGACTGCGCATTTCTCTAAAACATAGTTAATATCATTAGATTTCAGGTTGTACCATGATTTTTGCCTGGTCTTTTCTAGTTTTGTAATTTTGCTGGTTTATAGTTTTACCTCCTGGACAGCAGATACGACAAACATAGCAACCATAATGTTAACCAGGGCCAAAACTTGTGTAAATTTCACAATAGTTAGACTAATAAAAATAAATGACAGCACCGTTATTTTATTAAATCAATATTTAAACTATCAATAAAATGCCTTCCTTGGGCATAGACTGTTCCTCCAGTTTTTTGTCTACTTTTCTTCCCAAACTGATGTAAAATTATGATGAAATTGTGAATGTTTACCACAGGTTCTATCCCACCAAACCAACCGTAATTAGTCATAATTAGAAAAATATATTTCAGATGCACTCTGCGCAGACACAGTAGTTTAAAGAAAGAGGTTTTATCATCTAAGACAGGGGTGTCAAACTCATTTTGGGGACGTATGCAATCTACTTTGATCCCAAAAGGGCCGGATCAGAAAATTTAAGATTATATTCCTCGAGCAACGCCACTTGTTCCAAACACACTGAGCACAGATTTCCCATTCACCTCTGTCAACAAATAAGAATTAGACTATTTTTCTTGGGAAATCCTGAACTCAGCATCTGCTTTTCTCATTTTTTGACATTTTGCTGATGAGGGTCACGGTCGACAGTCAAAACGATCGTCCTTTAAGAGCGTTTGGAAAGAGGAAAGTCTTCATTTGTGCTGCTCTGGTGGGAGTCGCAACGTACAGAAACGCCGGAGATGCTGCTATGCTAAACGGTGCAGAAAATTAACAGAAAAATCTGAAAATTTTAAGTATTTTAATAGAAAAATCAGCCGAGGGCCAGATTAAAGGTCTTGGAGGGCCGGATCTGGCCCCCGGGCCGCATGTTTGACACATGTGATCTAAGATTTCAGTATTTTGTCAACAACTTTCTCAAGCTTGCATTATTTCATTTGACAACACAAATTTTCAGTTTAAGACCTTTCCTCATTCCGAATAGTTAGAAGCAGGAACGTTTTACAACACCACACCTGCGCGAGTTCATGAAAAAACAACTATTTGTGCGGGAAAAAGTGCTAGGAAACAGTGTTAAAGACAGATAAAACTTCAGATAACTCACTCACTCAAATGTTCTGCTGTTGTCCTATAAATCATTTGAATAAAAAAGTGATTAGTTGACTAAGGCACCATCAACTAAATGCCTACAGCTTTACTAAGTTACTTTTTGGTGACATATGTAATAACCAGATGAGCTAAAATTATAAAAATATATGTTGTAACTTTCAATTTAGTACCTTTCGAACAAAAAAGAACAACATTTTGCTGAAAACTACAGCAGTTTGGCGGCTCCTTCATAAAAAATGGCAAGTATGAAAAGAAAACTGATGTATAAAGCAGTAACGTATAGTTTTGAATAAAAATATAAATGGATTGTGCTTTATTCTGAATCGAGCAGCATCTTCATATCTTCCGCTTTTCTCTTCTTGGTGAAGTAGCACACCAGGATAACCATGATGATGATGGAGATGAAGAAGCCCGAGGCGAAGATCGCGGTGATGAGGGTCGAGCTGAGGAGGGTTCGGACCTCACTGAACTCGTCTTCTTCACCGTCATCATCATCATTATCACCATGCACCTCCTCGTTTCCTGAGCCTCTGCTGCGGACAGACCCGTTGGGACGAGGCCCGGGAACTGGAATATACACAGAACATGCCGTAAATCAATAAGATCTGGGTTTAGCTAAATCTACATCGAATTTGATGACGTAATAATCCCAGAAATAGGGTCAATGTAATTCACTGTGTACAATGAATTTGCTCAGGTTTGTGAAGTTGTACTGTATTGTCAGTGATGGGAAGAATACTTTGAACATGCATTTAGTTACAGAATGCTGAATACATTTGTTTTGCAGGTCCTGTCACTAACTGGAGAAGGAACAATCACACATAAGAGCTGCGTTTTCTATTTTTCTCACTGATTCTATGCATTTGGAAGCCTAAATTGTGAGCAGCTACTGCAGTGTATCCCTTTTATTCTTATATATACAGGTACTCAGTGTTGGGAAGGTTACTTTTAAAATGTGTTCCCCTACAGATTACCAAAATGTAGTTTGTAACGTAATCCATTAAATTACTTAAAGTGAGTAACGTAATCTGAATACTTTGGATTACTTGATACTGTCGTGCTTTTTAAAACTACATGAATGTAGCAACCACCTCCTGCAAATTCTTGTTTGGTTTTAGACCTGGTTTAGACCTGGTTTAGACCTGGTTTAGACCTGGTTTAGACCTGGTTTAGATCTGGTTTAGACCTGATTTAGACCTGGATTAGACCTGGTTTAGACCTGGTTTAGACCTGGTTTAGACCTGGTTTAGACCTGGTTTAGACCTGGTTTAGACCTGGTTTAGACCTGGTTTAGACCTGGTTTAGACCCACTTTATGCCGTATAGGAGGAGGTGTACAGGAGCGGGAGGAGATGCGGTGTGACCAGCGTATGGGAGGAGTTTGAGTTTCCAGCAATGAGTGGAATTACCGAAATAAAAAGGGTTATAGCCTAGGCCAAAATGTGAAAACTGTGTAATTATTTCAACAAAGTAACTGTAATCCAATTACCACTCATTGAAACAGTAACTGTAAGGGAATACAGTTACTCATAATTTGTATTCTAATTACATAACGCCGGTACATGTAATCCGTTACTCCCCAACACTGCAGGTACTGAAAATTAGCATTCTGAATTCAGTTACTTCCCATCACTGTGTTTATTTTGGACATAGGGCGTCATTTCTTCGTGAGCCAGAGTGTTGGGGACATGTGGAGACACTTATAATATAAATATTCCATCCAGTCCTTGTATTTGCAGAGGTCGCTGGTGCTAAGATAGTGCATGTCAATGGCCATAGTCGTCCTGCCACTAAAAACAGTCTGACCCACTCCACAGACCCGAGGCAAAACTATTATAACTCCAGACTGTCCATGTGAACATCTGTGTCCAGAGAATAAGTAAAACCAACTTTGCATTTGAAGGATTTATGTCTGAGCAGCAGTGATTTGTACTTCCTGATAGAAGCTCTGCAGAGGCGGACTGATATATGAGAAAATAGTCCCTCAACATGCGACAATTCATGTGATGCAAGGTTAGTTTTATTTCAAACATTATTCTGTAGACAAAGACATTTACATCAACAGTCTGGCATAATTATTGATTTGCCTCGGGTGCACTGTGGAGTGGGTAAGACTGTTTTTAGTGGTGGCCTTACCAGCTTGTCAAAGCCTGATCTCGTCAGATCCATAGACCGTATATATGAGTGGACTAAGATATCCCGTTAGCCGCCGCATGCCAAACAGGAAGTGCTCCAGGAGGCTCTTTCGGCTCCTTCTCTCCCTTTTTCCCATTGACTTACATTGTGATCTGATCGCTCCTCTCTCTGTACCTGCTGCTGTGAGCCTCATCATTTTGGTCTTAAAATGTTCTTACGAATCTGCTCTACATGATCCTGAATTTTTTTTTTAGCTATTTTGTCCATCAAAAAGAACCCTATTCATAACATAGAGCCTGGCTCCAGATTTACCCCAGTAACCATTAGCATCGTGAGCCTCATTTGAGCGACGCTAAACGCTATGGGTGACGTCACGCTCACTTCACGTCAGTCCACTTCTTTTATACAGTCTATGGTCAGATCTCAGAAGCTCAGCAGGGCCGGGCCTGGTCTTTACTTGGATGGGAAACCGCTCGGAAAACCAGGTGCCACAGTGGGGCGCCGGTGGCAAAAATTGTTGTTGTGTCCTCAGGCAAGGCACTTCGTCCACATTGCCTAGTATGAAAGTGGTGTCTGTGTGAGTGATGGTGGTGGTCGGAGGGGCCGATGGTGCAGATTTACAGCCTCACTTCTGTCAGTCTGAGTGTGGAGAGAATGAATAGTGAACTGTAAAGTGCTTTGGGTGTCTTGAAAGGCGCTATATAAATGCAATGATTAATTAATTAACTACACTGACATGCACAAGCCTAGCACCAGCAACCTCTCCAAATACAAGGACTGGAGGGAATATTTAAAAAAGTGTCTCCACATGTCTCCAACACTCTGGCTCATGAGGAAATGAGGCCCTTTGTCCAAACTTCTGAACTGTCCCTGTTAAATCTACCTGGTGCTTGGGGCTTGGGCCTCTTTCTCTCGGGGTCATCATTCAGCATCGGTAGAGTGGTACTGGGATTTTCTGTAGGTACGAATCCATATTCTTCTCCATCATCTTCACTAACTGGGAAGGACTCTCCCACGAAGAGCAAAGGCCCCTGGGTAATCCGGTGGTCCACGGTCTCCTTGGAAACCCCACGTCTCCGCCTCCGTCTGGCTTGGTTTGCGTTCGACACGCAGCCTTGAGAGCACCTGGTGTATGGGTTGTTCCTCTCACACAAGATGACGGAGCAGGTGATGTAGACCTGAAAGAGAGGAGCAGGTAAGTGGCCGAAGTCATCAACATTCCCTGGGGGGGTGAAGCTAACTAGAGGCATTGCTCTGTCTGACGTTCTGCCTCATGTTAGACTTATTAATTTGAGCTTTGTTTTACCCCAATAACATCACCACCTGAAAAACTGATTTAGAATTACAAGTGATTTGTTCTGGTAAACAAGTCCATGAAATAACATTACAGCCACAAGCTAGCTAGCATTAGCCAACACTAGCATTAGCCAACAGTTTTTCAGTTAGTCAACAAACACCTAAACAGGACCGTGAACACTTGTACTGATCATAGCCCGAAAATGTGTTGTTCTTTTGTATTTTTTTGCCTTTTCAGACTTTGACTTCAACACCTATTTAGCAGTGTTAATGTGCGAATGTGTGCATTGCATCACCATGGTAACGGCTGAACATTCTGCCATAGACATACATGCAGAACAACCTGCGTGACGTCACTGCACAGTAACAATAGCAGTTAAATAGCAGCAAGCAGGTGGCACATCCTCTAGCAGAAGAGTTATGCCCAACGTCTATAATACAATAAAGGTGCACTGTGTAACTTTTCAGGTGGTGAGTCTGCCACCTGTTTGTCTCTATGGAGATGTAGTTGCTTTCCCTGGAAATTTCCACAGTATGGCATAAAAAAATTATCTATCCCCATTGCAGGGCCATCAGATCTAGTGTCAGGTGGGGATGGGACAATAAACAATAATATTGTTTATCCTGATAAAAAGGGTCGACAATAATCGTTCACTGTACATTTTATATAATTGTGATAATTGTCTCCATTTTATCACCAGAATGTGCAGAAAAAAGGACTTATCCACAATGTTCTCTTCTAGATCATTGTTGTTTTCACTGATAACAAAATACAGTTGTTTAAATATGGAACTTAGTCATAACATTAAATTCCTATTAATATCCATAACATTTTTAAACCATCACTAACTATTTATTGTTATTTATTACTAACTAATTATTGTGATGTAATTGTTAATTGCATTCATTTTGGTCATGATAATTGTATTGCCTCATGCCTAGTGTCAGGGCAGTTTGATGCATCTAGCAAAATGCATGTTTTTCCATTTTTTCCATTTTTTATTAATAGTAATGTATAACTTTAAAGTCATATTGTGGAATAGGGATGTGATATGGTGAATAGGGATGTGATATGGTGAATAGGGATGTGATATGGTGAATAGGGATGTGATATGGTGAATAGGGATGTGATATGGTGATATTGTATCGTCAGAGGTCTCACAATAATATTGTGAAATACACAGATAGCAGGTTTTATACATGAATGGATATTTTGTTTTGTTTAACAGAAGAGCTGAACACATCATGGAAATGGTTGTGGTCTTGATGCTAAATGAAAGATCCTTCATTGGTAGACGGCCTTTGCATTTTGATACCTGAGTGTCTTTGTCGAGCCTTCAAAGTATTATTTTTAATAGCAACTACTGTAGGGACGTAACAATAACGTAAATATGGTGCTATCATATCATCAAAGGTCTCACAATAATACCGTGGACTATCACAATATATCGAATCCCAAGTCTCTTTGCTTAAATGAACAGTCACGATGCAGAAATAGCTAAAAGAAACAGAGGGAACTACATAGACCATGATCCTTTGCTCCGTTTCAGTGCAGACGACATGAAGAAATAACTGTTCTAGAGGAAAAAGTAGCAGATTCTCCACAAAATACTGCAATAAATATCGTACCATGAGATGTATATGGTGAAAATATCGTACAGAGAGATTTGGATACCGTTCCATCCCTAATGGCAATAAATGTTGTGAGCTTCCCGACCATATCATTCTAGACAAAGCAATAACATCTGCGTGGAGACAAGCAGGCGGAGGACCCTCAATCAGAAAAGTTACATGGCGTACCTTTAAGAAATATCGGTGGTGTGAGGATGTTGAAAGTGAAGTCAGTAGCTGTAAGTATTGCTCACCTGGTCATTGTTTCCTGTAAACTTGAAGGCCTGCACTTCAAAGTTGTATAAAGTATCCGCAGACATTTTAACTGATAAAGTCTCATCTTTCTGACAGCTGTAGAACACATGACCACACAACCACAGTTAACATTTTTACCTCTATAACTCCATTAATTAATTTTTATTGATTTATTTTTTTTTCTCCTCAGACTCACCCGTCCTTGATGAGGTCGTAGAACAGGCTGTTGTCCGGGTTGTCGTCCGGAGTGGCCTTACACGACTCCACAAACATCGTCACTTTCTGCAGGTTGGACTTGGCCTGGATGCTCAGGTAAATCATCTCAAACAGCTTCACCTGCACCGGGTACTCATTAGCCTGAACTTTCTTGGTGAAGTTTTTGTCTTTGTAGATCTCAAATGTGTATGCAAAGCTGCCGAAGGTGGACTCTGTGAAGATGTAGTCGTCCTGGTGCACATTGAAGTAGGTGGAGATGCTGAGGAATTTGGGGAACTGGCAGGAGAAGCCGATCTTAACTTTCTTTCTTCTAGTGATGATCTCAGTGGGCAGCTCGAAAGAGTCGATCTCATTGGAGAACACAATAAAATCACCCTTGTCCTGAAATGTAATTAATACAAATCTTTTAAAAATAGACATTCTTTCAGTGCAATGTGAATTTGAGTTGATGGAGCTGGAAGAACGTCCATCCTCATTTCCCTCTTTGGAACGTGGTGGTTAGCAGGCTATGGAGGGACTTGTACTATTTTAAAGGTCCTAAATTTGCAGAATTGACTCTTGTGAGCTTTAAACAATGTTAGAATGTTGTTACCTCCTCAAAAACATATGTGGAGTTGCGTTCTGTTTTAATGACACATATTTGAGTAACTCTTTCTTATTAATCTGTCTGCATCCCTGTTGTGGCTTTTTAAATCTGAGAAGGATAAAACTGGAGAAAAGTTGTCTTAAATCAAAGAGTCTGGATTTATTAAAGCAGTTGTGCACACAGTTACAAAGAAGGAAAGAAAACAAAACCTTTCTGTCCCTCACGCGAGGTCCGTCTCTCCCATAGACTGTATAAAAGAAGTGGACTAAGTGAGTGTGACGTCACCCACAGCGTCAGCGCCGCTCAAATGAGGCTCGCGATGCCACAGTTACAGGAGCGAATCTGGAGCCAGGCTCTATGTTATGAATAGGATTTTTTGAAAGACAAAATAGCAAAAAAAAAAAAATCTGGATCATGCGTTGCGGGTTAATACGAACATTTTAAAACCAAAATGACGAGGACACAGCAGGAGTTACAGAGAGAGAGAGAGAGAGGGACAAAAAGGGAGAGAAGGAGCCGGAAGAGCCTCCTGGAGCACTTCCTGTTTGGCCCGCACTGGCTAATGGGTTAGCTTAGTCCACTCATATATACGGTCTATGGTCTCTCCCTAATCTTGAATGGTAAAATAAATACAGGCTTCTTATACTGCTGACAAACGTGATGAAATCAACATGAGGTAAAACATACGATAGTATTGATCTAAACAGTTCTCAAAAGGAGATGACTTGTCTGGGTCAACTGGGGCACCGATTAGACTGAACCCAAAGATACCAATAATTCTAAATGATGACAATGTTGTTTTAACCCTAATAAATAAGGACTGAACATAATGACCTGCCTTGAAGTAGCCCAGATACAACAGGTCAGACCGCTGCAGTGACCAGGAATACAGAGATGCTTCAGCAGTTGTGACTTACTAGTTCTCTAAACCCAAACAATACACTCTTTAGCTTAGCAAAGTAAGAAATTTCCATCACAATCCCCAAAGTGCAAAATGCTCTGTTCTACCTTCATGTCATAAGGCGATAGTTTCCAAGTTAACATCTACATTTAAAGCCAGTGCAGAAACCTAAATGTATTTTTAACTTCTGTTTTAATCGTGACTCACTTGTATGAATTATTTTCTGTGATAAATCTTGTGTTACCTCGATTTTGGTGCCGCAGGTGCTGAAGCTGATCTTGCCCATGATGTGGGAGCTGTTGGAGGTGAGGGAGCAGGTCTTGTCCAGGAGCATCAGGTACTTCTCGTCGATCCCCGGCATCGATGCCTTGTTCAAGAACACCTCCATATTGTTAGATTGGCATATCACGTCCGCCTTTCCTTTTGATTATATCACAAGATGAACAAGTAAGTGCATTGTCAGTACATTGGTATCACAGCTTGTCACAGCTTTCTATAGGCCAATATTTTTAACAGAGATGGGGGCAGCTAAGATGAATATTGTTCAGCTGCAGATTTTTTTTGCACAAGACCAGGGATTGACAACCCACAGCTCTCCTTCCGTTGTGGCTCCTGTGACTTTGGAAAATAAATAGAGTATTTAATTACATTGTATTTTTATTTTAGTTAGTTCGTTTTTAAATGTAACTCTAAATTTGTAGACAACGGTGATCTTGTAACATTCAAAGAAAACATTCTTAATATTTTTGTTGCTCAAAATATGTGTCAAAGCTGCTGATGTGTGATATCCCGCTTGGACTCACCGCACCTGCACCAGCAGCAGGATTTATTGAGATTTTTGACCCCTGGTGGGTAAATGATGGACAAATCCAAGAAAAAAAAGTTTCTGAAGAAAACAGAACGTTTAATGCTACATGAGCAGATTCATTCACGCGATAAAATTATGACGGAACAGAAGCAGACGCATTTTTGGTTCGCTGCGGGTGGATAATTTAATCTTGGATTTTATTTCCTATGAGCAGGATTCAAATAGACATTTAATAATAATGTGTTTAATGCAGCTTTGCGCACATTTGTTTTAGAGAAACGAAACTTAAAACCGCATGGCTCATTTGCATAAACTGAAAACAGCTCAGTGCTTCAGCTTCTGTCAGGCTAAAGGACACGACTCAGCAACACACTATAGACTTTTATACAGAGCAGACAGGTAAAAAAAAAATCATATGCAGTGTTATCCTCATTTTAGGGTTTTTTGGCTGCTCAGGTGTTTTCTTTTCTGTGGGAGACGCTCCAAACGGCTCTTTGAGTGTTTAAGGTTGCCGACCCCTGTCCTAGACCATGATCTTGAGTCCAGTCAGTAAAAACTATTAGGTTCCATATTTGGGAATTTACCTTTCTGATATTTCATGACAAAGTACAGTGTTATCAATAGGAAAAACTGGCTCTTGCCCCCACCTGGAAGTATGAACATTCTGAAGTCTGAAAACCACCAATACAAAGATGACAGACTAACCTTGAGTGATAGTGGATTTGGTCACCACTATGACAACACATCTCATCTCTGATTGGCTGAAAGAGAAAAGAGGAAGAGTTTAAAATACACATAATAGTTTAGACTAATAATTTCTCTAAAACATAGTTAACATTATCTTTTCTAGTTTTGTAATTTTACAGACAGATATGACATACGCAGTGGTATGTTACCTGGCAAGGGCTAAAACTTATCTAAATGACACAACAGTTATGTTTTTACAAATAAAAATAAATGACAACATCTGACGTTTTGTTAAATCTGTGTTTAAATGTTTTCCTTGTGCAAAAATTGTCCCTGCATTTCTGATGAAAATGATGACAGTTGACATAGGTAGAGGGATTCCAGAGCTACTCTCTGTATTTTCCTTCTTTTTGTTATATACATTTCTTCATAACACCTGATTGATGTAAAATTATGAAGAACATTTACTTCAGCTACTGTCCCACTAAACCAATAATCATTAGAAAAATATATGACTATGACAAATGCACTTTAAGCTCAGTGTGTTTTCATAAAGTACTTGCCATATCGCAAAAATGCTTTTACATTTTTCCTAAATTCTTGCAGTCCTAATATTTAATCTGAAACGAACCAATAAATAGACCCATTTAGACCGGGTTGTTATTACTGTAGTAGCTCCAGCTCGCTCTTCCACAGAGTGTGCTGTACTCACGTTTCGTCCGTTTCCGCGGTGAAGCAGACGGGCACATGTCTGTACACGTCCTCGGGCTGCGGGGTCCAGCTCAGAGTCACCTCTGCTTTCCCAAGAGCGTTGTCTTTAAACACTTTGGTCATGTTGTAAGGGCCGCTGATCTGGAACTCATGAATGCTGTAAAACAAAAAAAATCTTTCAATCAGGGGAGCGTAGAGTCACCAAAATTTACTCAAGTAAGAATAACATTACTTCAAAATAAGAGTACTCAAGTAGGGCTCGACCGATATATCAGTTGGTCAATATTATCGGCCGATATTGACATTTGGGAACATATAGGCCGATAGTCCATGTGGATGTTTTACCTTGTTATAAATCTTAGACTCTCTATATTCTCCCCATTTAATCACTTTACAGACAGATAAATGTCCTGATATGTGGCTTCACATCAGGATTTATCTGCAGAGTCATTTGTCTGTGTCCATCCAGCCCCTGAACGCATCGCCATGTGCGTTTGTTTACAGCTGCAGCCGTAGATCCATGTGCAGAACCCTGAGATTCTCTTCTTTTTCCGGACGCTCAGTGTGAGTCTGGATTAAAAGCACAGTTCTTAGTGCAGACTTGTGATCTGAGAGGAGCCTGTGTGAGGCTGAGTGTTGAAATGTGTCGGTTTTGAAGCTCGTTTTGGTTCTTTCTCATTGGTTAGTGATTAGCTGCTGTAGCTCGCACACATAAACAGGTTGTTTTCTCTTCTGTTAGCGACTGTAAAGTGACTATAGTGGCCGTATATATGTTACTGGACTCGCACTGATATGTAAATGAGCTGTGAATAGAGCTGTGAATTATCGGCATTTGGCAGCTCATTAATTACTGCGGTGCACACGCATTTACCGCTAAAGGCTAATAGTGGTAGTTTAATTACAGCACTTACTTTACAGGCTAGAATATCATACAAAAATGCCATTAGGCCGAACTACTGTCTTTAAATATGACGTAAAGAGGCAGAAGAACAATAAATGTCGCCTAAATAAACCCAATTGAAAATCCAATAGAACCAAACCTTTTTTATAAACAACTGAAGATTTACAGTGAAATTTTACGTCATAAATATACTGGCGATTATATCGACTATCGGCAGCTCCAACTTCCATTTTATTGGTATCAAATCAAAATCCATATCGGTCGGGCCCTATACTCAAGTACAATATAGTAGTGGTCTCAGAAACTGCAGTAGCCTCTGAAGTCAGCATGCATTTCTTGACTAAAAAGCTGCAAATTTAACTAGAATACGTTCAGATGGTAATGATATTAAAGCACTTTAGTCGCTATTATTATTTAGTGTTTAGTTCCACCTAAATTATGTAAAAGTTGAAGGAATGAGCAGCGCACACACACACACAGCCAACATCATCACAGCTCTGTTACTTTGGTTTAGTCTGAGTAGAGCTTCACCTGTTGTGGTCGGCCTTGGCTTCTGCGTAGATGCTGACAGGCTGCCCCACTGAGACGTAGATCATAGCCTCCTGTGAAGGCGTCTTAGACAGAAACATGGGCTGGACGTGTCCCAGCTCACAGCTGGGCAGAGGAGCCAGCACTGCACCACAGCGACACAGGAAGATTAGGAAAAATACAGATAAATCAGCTCTATCTTCCTGAACCCAATTTAGTTTGCATTTTGTTCATTGTAAATCGTATTGGCTGAAAACGGATTAATAACAGAACCAGCTCCACTGACTTTCTGTTCAGAACTTTGGTATCTCCATAGTGACATTACGCCGTAACACCAGCACTTTTAATTACTTGTTTTAGTTGAAAGAAATCGCTATGTGGCATTTTTGGCTCTACATTATTTTTGTATTTACCAGGGGTGATCCAACATCTTATCGGCTTGCAAACGTGGCAGATTTTGCCAATAATGTAATAATGTATGTTTGTTATTGAATGGAGCTCAAGAGTTCTGAACACATTGGAGTGGTGCTGGTTCTGGAAGTAGATTTTCCATAATTTTCCCATAAACTTTTTTTTTTTTAATCAAATATTAAGGGTTTAAATCATGCTACATGGTATCTATATCTGTAACGCAGTTTTAAGTCCAAATGCGCATTGAAAACACAAGTTTCCTCAAAATGTTTTAATAAGTTAGCAGTTTGTAAAGTTTCATAAACAGATTTTTTTGTGCCATATGTTACCACATATACCACTAATAAGCCCTGAGTGAGCTTTAAAACTTGTAATATTATTTTTTATGGGAAAGTGTCCACCCTCTCTTTACTTCCATGTTAAAGCCAAATTCCATCAGATCTCAGAAGCTAAGCAAGGCCGGGCCATTATTATTATTATTATTAGTAGTAGTAGTACTAGTAGTACTAGTAGTAGTAGTAGTAGTAGTAGTAGTGTAGTAGTGTATTTTTTCGGATTATAAGTCGCACTTTTGGGGGGAAATTTATTTTATAAAATCAGAGACCAAGAATCGACATTTCATCTTGAAAGGTGAGTTATAGAAGTTACAGTAATAAAAACAATCAAACAGAGACTGATCTATGTATCATTTGTTCATTTGTTTTTCAATATAGAACCAAAAATAAGAACATGAAAAAAACAACTCTTTTCTTTATTATTTGTCTCTAAAACCAAAATGAAAAAACAGATAATTTGTTTTTTTCATTTTTGATTCATATATAAGATTCATATATTTGGTCTACGGGCTGTCAGTGTGAAAAATGCAATATATAAGTCGCATCTGAGTATAAGTCACAGGAACCACCCAAACCCTGAAAAAAACAATGTATAGTCCAAAAAATACGGTATTACTTTTTTATTATTGTTACCTTGGAGTGAGAAGAGCATTTTGACGCTGCACATTGGCTCCAGGTTTGGGTCAGACACGTTGAGGGACACCGGGGGTCCTTGTGAATATGTCATTTGTATGTCTCTGATGGGATAATCCTCCATCATCACCTCAAACACGTGCAGCCCCTCAGTCAGGTTCCCACTGGCACTCAGCGAGCACTTGTTCTGCACAGACAGGCAGGGAAAAGCGTTCGTAATGGCTACAGTGGCTACGATTACAGCCACTGGCTATTGATACTTTGCAGTGACATCACGCTGGGGGTGTTCTGCGTGTATCTCTAATGGTGGAATGTTTAGGAGTTACCATGGGGACACTAAGAAAACACTGTCAAAACTGTAAATGATACCTTTTCAGGAGCCTGTAATCAATACGAGCATTCATGGTCTTGTTAATGCGGGTTAGCCTGTTAAAATGACTTAAATTAAGAACATTTCACTTTATTTGAGTTGACTCATCTGCCATCAATTATCTGCCAGTGGAATAAGTGTACATTTGATTTTATTTCTTATTTTATGTGCAAAAAGTCTTTGTTTTTGTAACAAGATGTATTTTCATATTTTAAGTACAAAAATCTTACTGCACTGACAGATAATTGTACTTTTCAAGTGAAATTTACTCAAATCATGGTAAAACGTTCTTAGTTCCAGGTCATTTTAGCTTGACTAGATTTAGTTTTTTGGCAGTGCTCTTGTAGTTCCAACTAAGTCTGTTCTTTACGTCAGATTGTGTTAAAATAAAGCACAGATTAAAGTCTAATAACGCCTCAGACAGAGCAGAGCTTAGAGTTCGCATCAAAATCCCCGGGGAATGGTGATGACATTAGCTGCAAAGTATCAAGTGGAAATATGTTGTGCAGATGATCAAAAAGTAAAAAAAAAAACAGGAGGTCAGGAGGAGGTTCTTAAATATAGAATAAAAACAAATTAATCTTGCGTACCTCGTCGAACACAATGTTTGCTGTATGGTTGGAAATAAGGCGACATTTGACTTCATCTCCGTCTGGATCATGAGCCAAGAGACGAACTTTGGTGAAGCAGTTCTGAGGCACTCTGCAAAAACACATGGCTCACTTATATATGCAATAACCAATAAATAAAAACAGCACAATAAATAAATATAACATATAACATATAACATATTCTCGTCTTTCTCTTCACCATCTTTCCTTTCATCCATAAATGTTCTCTTTAAAGTGGAATTAAACACTAAATTATGATTATTTTGCCATTAAACTGTGTATATGGTGTTTGAATAGCATTTCCTACTGTTTGTAGTTCTTTTTGTTGTCAATTTTAGTCCAAACTAGATAAATTTGCTGCTTTCTGGTCAAAAACACCTAAATCTATGTTTGTTCTGCCTTCAGTGGCCTCTGCAGTTTCTGATTACAAATACCTGGCAGCAGAGCATTTTGCACTTAGGACTCGTGAACAGAGTAATAAAATAAGAAATGTTTTACTCAGACATGTGTGGACGAAATGAAAGTTGTTGTTTTTTTGGCTTAAATCTTACGAGTAAATTTCTGCGTAATGTAGGACCTCTAATAAAGATTAAATAAACATCACAATAGTTATAACAATAGCGCTTTGTGTTGCATTTTTGTATGAAAAGCGCTCTATAAGTAAAGTTTGATTGATAGTGTAACAGTGGACCTATGATAATGCGCCTTTGCTCTGACCTCATGTTGGAGACGGTGGCTGTGACGGGGCAGTGGTTGATGGCGAAAGTGTCCGAGCGTTGTCCCAAATCCATCTGAGCCGTGGCTGTCCATTTCTTTGCTTTATTGACATTAGACGCCCAGCAGCAGCCGGAGGCACTGAGGGGCAACACACATACAAGGGTTTGGACTGTAGGCTGACAGTAAAGCTGCTGAATAATTATGTTTTTATTAGGCTACGTTATTAGTAGTAAAAACAAAATAAAACACGTATTTATCTTTGGCTTGCTCTAATTTAAGCTTAGCTTTAGGACTTTCCATTTGAATGCTTTTTAAGTAGAAAAACACGCCTCCTCTCGCCACCAGTCTGTGAAAATATGGTCCTGAAAAGAGCGCAGTGAAAACCTAATAATTACATGTCGTAATAGCGGGATGTTGAAAAAAAGGTTAATGTGCTGCCACTCCGACCAAGGAGGAAAAACATATCGGAGTGCAGGACATTTGATAACAAATGGACACATCGCCTCTCCGACAATTAGACGTCAGTGTCGGATTGGCAGCCTGTAACCAGTTCGCTCTGGTTCTGGAAGTAGATTTTCCATAAATTTTCCCATGACATTTTTATTATTACTTTATTATTACCTTGGAGTGAGAAGAGCATTTTGATGCAAATGAAATGAAAGAAAAACATTTTTCATTTAGTGCAATATTTAAAAACTTTAAAAGGATAATTTTGTGAAATTAAGTATTATAATTCATAAGCTCTTGGCTGAATATGTACTGAATAATATGTATATGTATGGACAAATAGTTTTGTACTAAACCAAGAAAATCTTATGCAAGAATCTTAAAGGGCACCATAAAACTATTTAAAACCTAAAAAACATCCATGTAAACAAAGGTTTAAATAAAGTTTAAATAAAATTTTTGTTAGGAGTGTAAATCATTTTGTTATATTCTGTTTAATGACTAAAGGCTTTATATTCTATTCTAAATCAAACATTATAAAACATCTTTATAAGCAGCCTTACACTTCCCTCTGTTGATTTCCCACTGCACAGGCCAAAGCCCAAAAGACTCGATCACTGATGTCGTTCTAATCCCATTTATTTACCAGTGAATTATATTTTTTGAAAAAGCTAAAAAAAAATACATTCCCGAACCATTTTCTGTCAACATCTTTCAGTTTCTTTTCTTCTTCATCGTCAGTAGTCGATCCTCACTTGTTGCTTCTTCCGCTGGAGTCGGCGATCGAGTCTTTTGGGCTTTGGCCTGTGCAGTGGGAAATCGACAAGCTAATGCTAAGGCTGCTTATAAAGGTGTTTTCTAATGCTTCCAGACACTAATGAGTGAACCAGGCAGAGCGTTTTGTTCGTTAGACTCGTGGCTGTTGTCAGATGGGTTAAAGTGGAGTTAAGCTTCTTCAGTGTGAAGCAAATTGTCGTTTTACGTGGAAGTTCAGAACTTGCCCCCATCACTACACTAGTTTGTTGCCTTGACAGACTCACTGCCACAGTGAGATCTCCACCGAGGAAACACTGATCTGTGCCGTTTTTTGGCTTCTGACAGAATTCCACCTCCTCTAGCAACGGACTTTAGCTTCAAACGTGCTGGAGTTCCCCTTTAAAGGACCTGTATGTAGCCTGCAGCTTTAAAGGGGGTACTACAATCACACATGAGCCTGTGATGCCATTGCCTTAACCTGCAGATAGAGGACGACATGTTTTTCTCATTCTCAGTATATGGACAGATCATGTCTCATGTGAAAGCTCAGAAAGGCATTTTTAAACTAAGACTTATTCTGCTTTCTGATTAGCAGAATGTTGTGAACCAAAACTCACAACATAAAACCAAATTATATCTTAACCAACTTTGCTGTCATGTCTATGTATTTGTAATGAAAAATACAACAGCATTAAAATGGCCAGTAAAATAAAAGTTTGGTTTGAACATGTTTACCTCATAAACATGTCAGCCTCATCCAAATCTCATTTCTTTAAACACCAAAAATATACCAAAGTCTATCCATCAACATGTCACATAGTCGAATGATGACAGAATAGTTGTCAGGCAGAGGTACAGCGTGTACTCGGTGTGACAAAGAGCCGTCTGTGTGGTTCATATGGGATCAGTGAAGAGAAGAGATGTTTCTTTGACACTACTGTAATAACACCGGCATTTTGACTTTTGACTTTTCAGCTATTTCACTGTTTCTTCTCATGTCAAATCAGCAATGCCCTGGTTTCTCTTGACAGGTTCATTCAGCAAAGACACAACTGAAACAACCCCCACACGCAAACGTCGTCATTAACAGTGGTATTTACACAGTGAACTTCTACCATTGTGTTATGGATAGTTGTACTGTACGTCTGTTTAAAGTGCACGTCAGATTAATATGTTTCCACGTTCTGACCTGTGGTAAATAATCCTCATAATTTTACATCAGTTAAGTGGAAGTTTGTGAAGAAAAGTAAAAAGCAAAAAAGTCATCAACCGTTATCATTTCCATCGAAAATACAGACACAATTTATGCCCAAGGAAGGCATTTTTCTGACATTTTAAATATGTATTCAACAAAAAATGGTGTTGTAATTTATTTTTAATTGTTAAATAATAGCTATTGTGTAATTTTGTTTAGCTTTGGCCCTTGTTAATATTGTGGCTGCTCGGTTTCAGACCTCTACAAATCTCATGTCTGCTGCTCATCTCAATAAAATTATAACCTTCATCAAAATTACAAGATTCTAAGTAAAATCTTAAATATAATTGTGTTAGCTATGATTTAGTTAAAAAAAGTAATATTTTGAAGCAAGAATACTCCATATACAGTCATTTGAGCTTTAATTAGTCAGAGTACACAGGACACGCAGTTTAAAGTTGAACTCCGGCACGTTTAAAGCTAAAGTCTGTTTCTAGAGGAGGTCGAATTCTGTCAGAAGCCAAAAAACGGCACAGATCAGTGTTTCCTCGGTGGAGATCTCACTGTGGCAGTGAGTCTGTCAAGGCAACAAACTAGTGTAGTGATGGGGGCAAGTTCTGAACTTCTACATAAAACACCAATTTGCTTCAGACTGAAGAAGCTTAACACCACTTTAACCCATCTTACAACAGCCACGAGTCTAACAAACAAAACGCTCTGCCTGGTTCACTCATTAGTGTCTGGAAACGTTAGAAAACAACTTTATAAGCACCTCACACTTCCCTCTGTTGATTTCCCACTGCACAGGCCAAAGCCCAAAAGACTCCATCATCGATGTCGTTTCTAATCCCATTTATTTACCAGTGAATGATATTTTTTTTAAACACTAAAAATTACATTCTCGAACCGTTTTCTTTCAACAAATTTCAGTTTCTCTTCTTCTTCACCATCAGTCGTCGATCCTCACTTGTTCCTTCTGGAGTCGACAATCGAGTCTTTTGGGTTTTCACATGTGCAGTGGGAAATCAGCAGAAGGAAGTGTAAGGTGCTTATAAAGTTGTTTTATAACATTTCCAGACACTAATGAGTGAACCAGGCAGAGCGTTTTGTTTGTTAGACTCGTGGCTGTTGTAAGACGGGTTAAAGTGGTGTTAAGCTTCTTCAGTGTGAAGCAAATTGGTGTTTTATGTGGAAGTCAGAACTTGCCCCCATCACTACACTAGTTTGTTGCCTTGACAGACTCACTGCCACAGTGAGATCTCCACCGAGGAAACACTGATCTGTGCTGTTTTTTGGCTTCTGACAGAATTCCACCACCTCTAGCAACGGACTTTAGCTTCAAACATGCCGGAGTTTCCCTTTAACAAGAGGACAGGTCAGGGAGGGTTAACAGATAGTTATATATATCATATTAACTCTGAGCAAGTATATAAACTTTTTTTTTGGGAAAGTCTAAGAAAAATGAATAACAAATTTACTTGTGGAACCAGGGAGTGGGCGGTCACTGTTGAGTTCTTTAAGGAGGATTTTGGATAGAATATAGCGACACCATAGTCTCCTCTGTTAATGGGAAACACACTGATATTACCACTGTTCCCTGTGTAGAGTTCATACCTGAGAGAGACGCTCTTAGTGTTAGCCGGTAGGTCGGTGGTGGATTTGTGCTCCGTTTGGCACCAGCGCTTCTCTCCGGTTCGGTCTTTGGTTGTTTCGCCGCCGGTGCCTTTGGTAAAGTTCCCACACGCTTTACCGTCGCACAAGTACGACACCTGACCGGAGCAGGAGGAGCGGCCATTTTCTCTGCTCACCAAACTCAGCTGAAACATGAAAATACAGTTCAGGGACGCTCTGCTGTGAAAGGGATGAAGTCGTTGAACTGTTATTTTGTTGTTGTTGTTTTTATATGTTTAATGTCATACTATGGAACATTCCTGACAAAGCAATAGTAAGCAGGTAGCGGACCCTCCACCAGAAAAGTCGCACAGTGCATCTTTAAAGTTAGGAAATGGGTTGTGGTTAAGTTAGGGTTAGGAAACTGTTTGAAGTTCAGGTTTGATGTGAAGATAGATAATTATTATTTAACTTATCAGCAGCAGCTTACAGTCGATGCTCTGAATATTATTCAGTTTAATTGTGGTCCGCTTTTTTGTTTTGTTTTGTTCTATAAATTTCAAAAATCAAAATGTTCAAACACTTACAAAAATAAAGTTTGAAAAAAATAAAGTTAAGGTTTGGTTAAGTTTAGGAAAAACGGTTAAGGTCACGGAAACGCTTTAGGTAAGTTAACAAAGGCAACTTAAAAAAAAACAAAAAACAAACATGACTAGACTGGGGACTGAACCTGGACTAAGCCAACTGGTTCTACACTGCAAAAAAGGATTTTCTAGCATAGTTAAACTGATTTGAATTAAGCAGATTCATCTTAAAAGATCAATTTTAAGATTTCTTTTTTACTTAATAAGATGAGATTTTTTTGACTTGTTTCATGATATTCCATCCTGATTTATCTTATCTCGATATTACAACTTATTCTAAGCACTTTTTATATTAACTCAGTCCAGGTTAAGCCTCTTTAACTTCCTTCTCAAACCAATAAGGTGATAAATCTTGCCATAAATACTTGAAACTCGTGTTTTCTGCTTAGATCAAGATTTGTATTTCGTCTTGGTTTAAGAAAACAGTAAGTGAAAATTTCTTATTGCACTGGCAGATAATTTCACTTAAAATAGGGCATTTTTACCTCAAAATTGATATTTTTTTTCTTATTTTTGATCGGCCTTTTTGCAGTGTAGACCAGGATTACACTAAACCAGGTCTGGACTGGGGCCTGGACTCGGCCTGGACCAGGTGTACACCAGAACTGGACCGGGACTAAACCTTGTGTCTTTGTTTGAAAAATAGCGTTCCTATTTAAAAATGTAAAAAAATAAATAAATAAATAAAATAAACACTACACAAAACATGTAAATTACTGTGGTTATGTCGTGTAAATTCTAAATACGACATCCTATCTTACGTCTCCAAACCAAATATGTTCATGACTCTTTAGTTCACAAACCTTTTCTGCTAAATTCCGCACTATTTCTTTAACCCTTGGCCCTAAGTGTATTTCTCTGCACTTGAGCCATGACTGGAAGCCTTCAGTAAATCCTGTTTATCTGGATTTCTAAGAGTTTATTTCTCAGAACTACCAGCGTCATCTACCTTCAACTACCCATTTACACACAACCGCTCTGTCCTGCGTTAACCTAATTATGCGACTTGAACTGAATTTATGACATTTGTTTTATATATATATACAGTAGATATTTACATAGAGCCGCTTCTGGCTTTGTTGGGGCTCTTATAGTTTGTCAAAATTGTGGCAACTATTCATGGGTTTCAAAATATGGCATCTGTCCATCGTGGTCACAGCAGTTAAACTATTTAAATCAATATATTATGTTTATTTTATTATTTATACAAGGTGGGGCCCCTCACAAAACCTGTACTATGCCTTTTTCGCCTAAACGATTTGTACTCAGGGCCCAGAATTTGTAGCTACACATAAAGTCCTTCAAATCAGGAAGGAACATTTGAACACTTTTATTGTAATTGTCGTAGAAAAGAAGAAAATTACATATAGAGCATCAAACGCTGCATAGTTCTGATGCAAATCCAGGACTAAGGACCAGAGTCTATAATCCAAACATTGCACTTTGCCGTGAAATATCCAAATTCCATGTTCACAAATGTTGAACCTGGTCATTTCTGTTATTCACTAGACCAAGAACTTTTTATTACAACAAAGAATCCGCATTTTAACAGCATTATTATTAGTTGTACTCCATCTGCATTAAATATTATTGTCCTGAAATGTTTTGATGCCATCTGAAAGCCAGTAATTACAGCAATACTATAATCGGATGTGACAGACAGTTTTGTACACACCTTTAATTCTACTGTTGTTAATCCTGTATATTTTAGGGCAAGCAGTGACATAAAAATACTCTTCACATTATTTTACCTTAGTTATAGCTTTAAAATACTAAATACATTAAAAAGTAAAGTATTGTTTATTTGTTACAGACTAAAGAAAGAAAAACAGGCCACGCATCTACCCTTTCATTTTCTATTTCTCTCTTATTCTCTCTAATTTAATGTCCCATCTCTATTTTAAAATTTCATGATGATTATTTATATTTATTTAAGTTTTGATTTGTTTGTGTTGTGATTTTAATGTATTTCTTATTCTGTAAAGTACTTTGAAATACTTTGTGTGCAAATTGTTCTGTATAAATAAACTCGCCTATTTCTGTAGCCCCGCAGTGACCATTGTTGCGGTTATGCAATAAAAAGTATTTTTTGTGTGTGTTAAACACACTCTCTCCAAACCAAATTAAATGTTTCAGCAAAAAAATGTGAGAAACTCAAACTGTTGAAAACCTATTCAAACCACTTTTAAGATACATTCACACCTGGCCTGGTTTAGTCCTGGTTTGGTCCTTGTTTATTCCTGGTTTGGTTCTGGTTTAGTCCTGGTTTATTCTTGGTTTGGTCCTTGTTTATTCCTGGTTTGGTTCTGGTTTAGTCCTGGTTTATTCTTGGTTTGGTCCTTGTTTATTCCTGGTTTGGTTCTGGTTTAGTCCTGGTTTATTCTTGGTTTGGTCCTTGTTTATTCCTGGTTTGGTCCTGGTTTAGTCCCCCTTGTTTATTCCTGGTTTGGTCCTGGTTTAGTTAGTTTAGTAGGATTAGTTTGGTCCTCATGTTTAGTTTAGTTTAATTATTTAAAGAGACAGGGACATTGCGCTATAAACCTTAACCTATGTAGTCCTGGTTTAGTCCTAAATCAGTCCAGCTTTAGTCCCAATGTGCAAGTGCGACTGCCCCATTGTGACCTAGCTTAAACCCCAGACCAAAAACCAAATTCTAGTTTAAACATCACTAAGTAAAGATTCTCCGTACCGGTATCGTCCCATCCGATTGCTTCTGCAGCTGCAAAAACGTTACGCTGTGTCCGTAGAAGTTTGCCGCGTGAATTGTTTGTATGAAAAAGGTCGAAATGATGAAAAATATAACCACACCAGACTCCATTTTTACCTCCTGAAATCTGCCCAAGCTCTGAAACTTGTCTCGTGAATGTGAGATTATCAGATGCGAGAGGCGTTTCGCATTGTTCCAACAGGTTTGTCAGGCTCTACCTACACTGCAGCGGCTTTGTTTTCAGAAATGCATGAAATCTTTATTTAGCATCGAGGACTGATGTATTTGAGTGATATGAATGTTCAAGCTCAGCAGGATTCATCACAGCCTGAATCATAATTTGAATGGAAATCGCAAATATGCAATTTTTGAAGTACCGCGATTTCGTCCTCAAACAATAAAATCTCCTGTGTTATTCTGCATAAAAAGCGCTAAGCCTTTTATCCATCATTTGAAACGGAAAAAGTCCTCAAAATGTCACATATAGAAGGAAGCTGAAGCAGACAGAGGATTGGCTGTAGATCTCTGTTAACAATAAATGAAATATCGCACTATCGTATCGTCAAACTTCTCACAATAATATCGTGGAGCATCACAGTATATCGAATCCCAAGTCTAATAGTTCTGATGCAGAAATAGCTAAAAAAAAACAGAGGGAACTACATAGACCATGATCCTTTGCTCCGTTTCAGTGCAGACGACATGAAGAAATAACTGTTCCAAGCACTTTTACATCTTCATTCTTTGGGTTAAGTCTTGTGAAGCATTTTTAGAGGAAAAAGGAGCAGATTCTCCACTAAATATTGTAATAAATATCGTACGGTGAGATGTTTATGGTGAAAATATCGTACAGAGAGATTTGGATTTCGTTCCATCTCTAATGACAATAAATGTACCAAATTCCTGGTCAAAGCATTTTATAATGTCAGTCTTGTTATTATGTAGAATATCGTAATATCGTGAACTTTCCCATGATATCGAAATAAATATCGTACCGTGAGGTTCATACCGTGATGTTATCGCATCGTGAGACTTGGATATCGTTACACCCCTCCCCAAGATGATCCGTGACCATTAGAATCGATCGAATGAACATTTGATGCAGTAACATCACGCCGTGGGTGTTCTACGTGTATGTCTATGGTGGAATGTTCAGCAGTGTTAGGGTGACCAGATTTTCAAAATAAAAAACTGGGACATCCCTGGTTTGTGGTGGTTGGTAATAATAAAAGTGTGAAACGAGCGCGTCATTAAGGGAAGTTGTTCTGCACTCGGCACTAATGTGAGTCAGTATAGTCAAGTTTTCTTTGTGTTTTGGTCATTTTTGAGCAGCTTTTCTGTGTTTTACCCAAACAAATGACAGTTTATGCCTCTCTTTACTGTTGACAGGGATCAGATTGGTCAAAAAGAGGGACATTTCTTGTATAAAACTGAGACAAATCACTGGTTTTGGATAAATCTGCTGGGACAGGGGGCACAGGGTTCAAAACTGGGACTGTCCCGGGTAAATGGGGACATGTGGTCACCCTAAGCACACTGTACATTGTAACATGGTCTGAAAACTCAAGAAAAATACTAAATGGATCTAAACAACAGATTTTTTGGAATAATATGAGCATTCATGGTCCTGTTTTGGTCTTTATGTGATTTTCAGCAAAAAAAAGGGTGAGGGTGACTAACTGAAAAAGTGTTGGCTAATGCTAACTGGACGGTGACTGTAATTTTATGTGTAAGAGATTTGTTTAAGAGCGCAAATCTTAGCTGCTGTAGTTCCAACTAAGTCAGCTCTTTCTGACCAAACTGTGTTAAAATAAAGCTCAAATTCTAACTTCTAAAATCTTGCTTAAGTCTAACTTGAGTAATAGAGCTACAGAGAGACTAGAGCCTCCGGTTAGCTTCACACCCCCCGGGAATGTTGATGACATCCGCTGCAAATTATCAATACACGACATTTTCCTATTTCAACCATGGCTTAGATTTCAGAATGAGGAAAGATTATTATTACTTTTGAATGAGGAGAAAGTTCTCAGAAAGTTGCATACAGATAAGAGAAAGCTGAAACCCACGAATAGGCGCACACAGAATGTCGTGAGGTCATTTGAAACCAGCAATTTCCCTGTTAATTGTTTTACAGGATTTGTGTTCTGGTTTTATTTACATGAGTTCTGCGAATGTGGAAAAGGCCTTAAACAGAAGAGCTAAACCTGCGCAGAGGTCGGGCGGATTAGCCAAAGTTGTGCTCAAGTAAGAGTCACGTTACTTCAAAATAATATTACTAAAAGGGCACGTGTCACACTTATTTTCTGTTCTATGTTATATTGTTGTTTCTTCATCAAAAACTTACCTCAGACCTGGAATTGCCAAATCTCTACTGAACTAAAGATAAACCGGAGCCGAGTGTTTTTAACTTAGCAGATATCGGCAGTCTAATAATAAAAGATTACTCAAACTATTTGGTGTAATACAGGACATGTACTGTATTTTCCGGACGATAAGTCGCACCAGCCAAAAAATGTGTAATGAAGAAGGAAAAAACATGTATAAGTCGCTTTTTTGAGGGGAAATTTATTTTATAAAATCAGAGACCAAGAACTTTTCATCTTGAAAGGCAAGTTATAGAAGTTATAGTAATAAAAACGTGTATCAGGGTAGTAATCTCAGTTTCCTGTTTCAGTTAGTAGTAAATAAAGATCGTTATGTCACAGTTAGACTCAGTTGTTTAGTTCAGATTTATGTTGGATTATAATCTCTAGACTCATATGTTTAGTTTAGCTTTGTGGGGGGTGGAGGGGAAATATGGGATTGTTCTTTTTTAATCACTGTAAAGCGCTTTGTGTTGCATTTTTGTATGAAAAGCGCTCTATAAATAAAGTTTGATTGATTGATTGATAACAAACGAATAGAGAAGAATCCGTGTATCATTCGTTCATTCATTTTTCAATACAGAACCAAAAATAAGAAAACGAAAGAACTCTTCTTTATTATTTGTCAAACAAACAAAATGAAAAAACGGATAACGATTTGTGTTTTTGTGTCTATGGGCTGTCAGTGTGAAAAATGTAATATATAAGTCGCCCCTGAGTATATGTCGCAGGAACCACCCAAACCCTGAAAAAAAGTGTGATTTATAGTCCAAAAAATACAGGAAGTACAAAGCAGTGATCCAAGAAATGACTCTGATTTAAAATATATGAATCTGTCTAATGCGCATCAAGGTGGAACAGAATATGCAAACTCCACTCAGAAAAGGCACAGTCGTAAAAAAGGGATCAAACCTGTTACCACGGTGTTGTCTCTCAGTAGTAATTATGATTTATGTTTGCCTTAAAATGTGACCAATGTTTGAAACTTTTCTTGACCTGGGCTCAACTGTGAGGTAGCTTTTTTGTTTTGAAATATTTAGATGTTATTAATAGTTCTTATGAGTAATAATAGAAGGTTTCTTGAAAATGCTATGTAGAATTCTCCAACATGTTTTGTTAAATCATTCCGACAGACCATGACATACCAAGATGGCGCCGCGGACGGTCGCCCTGGTGCTTCGGAGCATCGTCCTTGTCTTGTTTTTTTTGCGTAATTTGTGTTTTTGGTCACTCTTCTGGCCACACCTACACCAGAGAAGAGCTTCTAAACTACAGGACTACAACACCTGTGAAGTTATATTCTTATATTCTTGTAAGTTTGTAAATGTTGTGTTATATTATAGTTTATTGTTTTCTACTTTATTTTGTTCTATTTTATTTGTCGCATGTTTAGTGTTTGTCTACATTCTGCTCCAAGTACCGCAGCAATTTCCTAATGTTGTGAACCTGTTCACTCATATGGCAATAAAACCTTTCTGATTTCGGAAATATCTATAAAGGTTACAAAAAGTTCCTCTGGTAAAGGGCCCTTATTAAGCTATTTTATGATCTGTTAGAATGTTGTTTCTTCATTAAAAACTTACACTTCACCTGCTTTGCCCACTTGACACCTGTGAAATCTGCCAAAATCATCATCCAACTAGTTCACTGACAATGAAAGTTGTGTTTTGTTTCATTCACACGTTTAACACACAAACCCTGCATATTTAGGCTGTGTTCTTCACACAGAAAACACTCTGTTCCACCTTGCGATGTCATGTGTTAATACAGGTGTTTTTAACCTCCATTCACCTTCATTAGAATCATTTGGATCATTTCATCCCTGGAGCTGTTACCTTGTAAATCGCTTCACGTCATCACACGGTGGAACAGAGCATTTTGAGCTTTGGAGATGTAGACAGACTAATAATAAAGGGTTACTCGAATGCGTGAAGGAAGCAAACATTTCTGTTATTACTGGGCCTGTCCACATGTCAGAAAAACTGTAAAAATGTTCAAGATGCTACAATTATTCAGTCCCAAAGGCAAGATTTGACTATATGTTTACAACGCAAAGTTTGTGGACCTAATCTGTGATAATAACGTTAAGGTTCATCATTTATGTGTTTTCATTTTTTTTCTTTTAACTGTGAATGTTAATTACATGTAACTCCTGCTGCACTCTATCTGAAATTATGACAGCATTTTCTGTTGTGACTAGGGTTGTCAAAAGTATTAAAAATCATATACCAAAACTAGTATCAAAACTAGATGCTATTTGGAGCAGGTGTTAATAATAAAAAGTCACATTCACAGGACATAAATGAACCTTGAATGAATCCTGAATGTCTTTAGAGTGATTTTGAGAACAAGTATAAGAGCACATAGACATACACACCCATGGAGCACTAAGGAACCTACCTGGAACAATGAGAGATTACACTGATATAAGACAACATGGAAATATAAAAGAAAGTACTGTGATTTAATGCGAAAATTACACCTTATTGTCTAAAGAAAGAGTGTTATTTATTATCATCATGGTATCGGAATCTGTATTTGCTCAACTCAAAATAACACATACCAGCACTTTATATCGAGTCTATTCCTTCGTATCGAAATAAGAGTGTGAAATTTTTTTATTATTAGTTAATAGTAAATATATAGGCCTATTTCTCCCATTTTAACACCTCAGCAGGAGTTGTTTCATTTTGTTCTTGACGCGTTTACTTTTTTCCTAATATACAATGGTATAAACAATAAGATTGCTAAAGGCTTAAGAATTCATATTCACAGGGCTCAGCATGTGCAATATCTGTGGTAAAACAATAAATACATTCACATTTTATATTTCAAATTCCATACAAGCTGCTTTTGTTTTCGTGGCTTTGGGATTTGTGCAATAATTTAGAGAATTTAGAGGACAGCACGGACTGAAATACAATAAATTTAGTTTTTGACTAGAAAATTTATAGCAATGGATATGAAATTTTGATAGAATTAAGTTCAACACATTTTTTTGAAGGAATATCTTTCTCAAAGACGCTAAAAAGTACATTAAATTGTTGTATAGGGTGATTTTCAAAATAAAAAAGCTGGGACATCTCTGTTTTTTGGTAATTGTAGGTGGAGTGGGTAATTGGGGAAAATTGTTCTGCAGAGACCATTCATGACTAACATGTGAGTCATCATAGCCACGTTTTTTTTTTTGCGTTTTGCGTCATTTTTAAACAGCTTTTCTGTACTTTGCCTAAGCCAATGACAATTTATGCCTCTCTTTACTGTTGCCAGGTATCAAATTGGTCAAAAATAGAGACACTTGGGACATTTCTTGTATAAAACTGTGACAAATCACTCGTTGTAGATAAATCTGCTGGGACAGGGGACACAGGGTTCAAAACTGGGACTGTCCCAGGCAAATAGGGACGTCTGGTCACCCTAGATAAGGAATAAATTCAACACATTGTTCTCAAAGACACCAAAAAGTACATGTTTTATGTTAAATTGTAGGTTTGCGTCAAGCTTTCTATTCACAAGCAAAAGATATGTCATTGTTGGCACTTTTACTCATCAGCGAGCACAGTGCAGAATGACGTGTCCAAAATAAACCCAAGGTTCACTTTTTTTCCACTCTCATGTGGACTTTCCGGGAACCCGTAGTTACGTCACCTTATGGAAATTGTCCTAGTGGCAAGATGGCTACCGAACCAAATAAGACCGAAATCCTTACCATTTTCAAGCGATTAAGATCTATCCCGACCAATAAGGTAACACAAATTCACTTTGTCTTAGCCTTTTTAATGTTTCTGAGTGCGTTGATTTCATTGGCACTTTAAAACAGCCTCGTAATAACGGAGAGAAAAGCTAAGCTAACCCGGTGTCGGCTAATGAAGCTAATGTTAAAGGCAAAGGCCACGTAAACCCTTCATGTTGGTGGAAATGCGGTTTTAATTTACGCTCACGTCCCGTTAAAACCACAAATACATTCGTAGATCAGTGCCCATTAAAGTTCCTACCTTCTTAAACGTGATTGTAAGTATTAAATCATGTTACGTGGTTAAGTAGGGTTAAAATAGTGATAATCCTGAACCATATGGTAATCGCGTTAGCCAAGTTTCATTGATAAAATAAAAGATCGTTTGTCGTTTTATCCACTAACCTTATTTAGCCTTATTACACCGTACTTATCTAATAACCTTTATCCATTAACCTTGTCTAATAATAATTACATATACCTAGAAAACCGGGACATTTTTTTTTGGGATGGTTGCGAATAAAACTGAAACTAGTGCATGATATAAGGAAAATTGTTCTGTACTCGGCGCTAATGTGAGTCAGAATAGTCACATTTCCTTTGTGGTTTTGTCATTTTAAGCAGCTTTTCTGTATTTTACCTTAACAAAATGACAATTTATGCCTCTCTTTACTGTTGGCAGGCATCAAATTGGGCAAAAATAGGGACAATTCTTGCACAAAACTGGGACAAATCAGTGGTTTTTGGATAAATCTGCTGGGACAGGGGACACAGGGCTCAAAACTGGGACTTTCCCGGATAAATAGGGACCTGTGGTCACCTTACATATGCCAGTTATGAATTTATGTAATATGTTTTGTCTTGTCAGTGCAAACAAACCTTTCATAGAGGCCTATCAGTTTACTGTGTGATTATCAGTGATGTGATAAAGGTTGTAAATAATGTTGTTTTGGAAATGTGTAACATTAGAATACCGGTTGTAGTCTAGTTAAAACTATTCAAAGTGACATTAAATAGAGAGAGAACCTTCTGGTGCTACATTTTATGGGCCATTCACATTTTGTGCTAAACTTGAACCACAAACAAGACATTTACAGGTACATTTTAACATGATAATTACAATATTGAGTTCATATATGTTAGATGGAAGAGTAATCTTTAGGGGTGAATTTTTATCCTGTATAAGGTAACCGGAAGTTCAGAATAAAAAACTGGGACATCCCCATTTTTTCATGGTTGGTAATAATAAAATTGTGAAACGAGTGCGTAATAAAGGAAAATTGTTAGGCAGAGAACATTCATTCAAAGAAAATGTGACTACAGTGGCTCACATGTTAGTACATGTGAGCCACTGTAGTCACATTTTCTTTGTGTTTTGGTCGTTTTTAAGCATATTTTTTGTATTTTACCTCAACAAATTACAGTTTATGCCTCTCTTTACTGTTGGCAGGTGTCAGATTGGTCAAAAATAGGGACACCTGGGACATTTCTTGTATAAAATTTGGACAAATCACTGGTTTTGGATAAATCTGCTGGGACAGGGAACACAGGGCTCAAAACTGGGGCCGTCCCGGGTAAATAGAGCCGTCTGGTCACCCTAATTGTCTGTTTCTTTGTACTAGTGGGCAACATTTTGTTATGTTTCCATTTTATGATATGATTTGAGTTGCAGAGGATCAAATTAATAACTTCTATGACCCATTACAGATACAAACCAACTACTCAAGTATTTTATTCTTCTATTTATTTATTGCAGTTTGTGTTTTTTAACCATATTGTGCATTTAGAATACTTTTTTGGGTATGATCCTGCCTAATTCATTCTTAAACTATCAGAATATTGTTATAATGAAAGTGAAAACAACAAGATATTCGTTTTTGTCAGTGTCACCCACCCCTATCTTGTGAGTTTTAAGTTCATATAACACATATTTTTTTAACGAGATGACATATTTGTTGGATTGTTGTCAGTTTAATCATTCTCTGGGCAGATCTTGTGCTGTTCAGGATCGGTTACATGCAGTGGACTCCTTCTGTTCCGTTGTTAGGGCTTATTATATTACATTTTCTTGTCTTGTCTCATTTAGAACGAGAACGACCTTCAATATTAATTTCCTGAATGCAAACAATACACTTATAACTAGTCCTGTCGCAATAATAAATTAATTAATGATTTATCTTTCAATATATGAATGCTGTAACAATATTTTCTGCGGCTCAATATTTATTCTTTGCAAAATTTGAAAGATTTTTGCTATTTTAGTTGTAATATAATAAGATTTGAGCTGTAGAGAGTTGAATATGTGACTTATACGGCTAAATATCGGTTAATTTTGCCATTATTTTGTTGCAGCTCATGTCTTTTAATGATTCTGTCAAGCTAAAAAGGGTTTTACTTCATCTTCATCTCAATCAGGGGCATAATATTATCGTTTAGCTCAATATTTCTCTTACTGTGCTACAAAATTTGTTATTGTGACTTAAAACCATATCTTTTTAACTCAAGCAACAGTCTGATTTCTTCCTCCAAAATCTGAACTCTGGTCTAAACCACATGTTCACATCTCCATGAAAAAGACGTTGCTGATCATTATCTGCATCTACATCATAATTCCCCTGTGTTTGTCACCACTTGAACAGGTTTTTCCTGTGCTTCGGGATGCATTTTTCCAACAAAAAAACTGATCATAATTTCTGGTGTCAACATCAGTCCGTTGTGTCATCAGACTTTCCTTAAGCAAACGCCGTTGTCTCAGTATCTTAGGGACTGTAATCGTTACTATCATTATCCACTATTTCTTGAATAGTCGACTATATAAATGTTGTATTTTGATAATCAGTCATTATCTTCATTATACAGACTATATAGACTCTACATAAACAGCAGCATTATATTAAATTAAAATGTAAAAAAAAGATAAGGATTTTTATATATATATATTAGAAGCCATTCACCATTTGGGGCTCAACAGTGACTGATTTTTACCATAGACTTTCAAACAAACAGAAAACAAAACAAAAATAATAATAGTAATACATTTTATTTACTGGTATTTGGCGCCTTTCTGGACACCCAAGGTCACCTTACAACAACATAAACAAATTAGTATGATTTAAAAACATACAGTTAACAGTTAAAAACATATATTAAAGGTTTTAAAGCTCAAAGCTAATTAGTTATGTAGTAACGAATGACTGCCAGGCCTATAATTTTGTTTGTGTAAAATCAGTTTCTCAAACGCTACAAAGTTATTAGAGCATTTTGCTGAATATTGCGTTTTAAATGTGTTTTTTGGACTTAAAACACCCGTGTTATGGATATTAGTTTGCACGTATTATGTTTTTGAACTGTCTTAAATGTCTTAAAAAGTCTACAATAGAAATAATTGTTTGATTGGTCAATACAAAAATAATCATTAGTTGCAGCTCTTTTTTATTTTGTCAAATCTTTTCTCAGTGGAATTGTGAAAAGTGGATAAAATGTTGCTGGCCAAATTAGCAGTGTTTCTTGAGTTTTGATGAGTAATGGTCAGAGACTGCTGCATTCTTCTTGTCACACTGTTAATATTTTGTCCACTTGCTGCTGCTGTTTCAGTAGTGTTTTTTGAGACAAGCCTCTGCTCTGGCAATATTTCAATCCAGGCTCAGAATCGTTCTGTTAAACTGCATTTTATTCTGCAGTCTTCTTGTTTAAAGCAACATTTTGTGATAATTGCTTTTATTTATTTGTATTGTGATGATTATATTCTGTTATATTTTCTGAAGCACTTTGAATTAGGGCTGCAAAATTAGTCACAATCGAAAACAAAATCACAATTTGACTGGACAGAGCTACGTTTGCAATTTTTGAAGTACCGGTACAGTGAATTGACACAGTCTGTTTTATTCTGCATAAAAACAGCTAACCCAGTAGTTTAGATTTGTACAAACATGTTCTGAATGTGATTCTTGTACTAGTTCATAATTCAGTCTAATTTTAAAATGTGAACTTTGAACAGAATCGTAATAGTAAAACATGTATCTAATACTGTCCAGAAAAATCGCAATCAGATATTTTTCCCAAATTGTTCAGCCTTACTTTGAAAGTTGCTTTGTGTTTGAACTGTTCTCTTTAAATAACCTGCGTGAAAAACACAAACCTACACAAAAACTATGTCAATCGTTTGTGCTTTGTTTGTGCTGCAAAAAGTTTTGTTTGTGCGATTCTGGTTCTTAAGATATTTGCAGTTTTTTTTTTCCAGCCATGACGTCGTCCAGCCCCTCAAAACAGGAAGAAGATTATAGAAACCGTTTGTATTTCATTTGTGCTGATTTGTGCTGTGACAATTTTCATTTGTGAGTTTATTTCTAAAATTATTAATTATTATTTCTGCGGTAATTATAGGACGTCATTTCCGTTCATCTGACGGCAGCGAACTTCACAAAACTAGTGGCGATAAACGATCTCAGGCTGTGGAAAAGTCTGTGACAGTCTTTAGTAATTTGCTTTTGATTCACATTTTATGTAATAATACAGACATTTCCACAGCCTGAGATCATTTATCGCCACTAGTTTTGCAAAGTTTTCCACCGTCAGCTGAGCGGAAATGACGTCCTGTAATTACCGCAGAAATAATAATTAATAATTTTAGAAATAAACTTGCACAAATTAAAATTGTCACAGCACAAACGAAATACAAAAGTTTTCTATAATTTTCTTCCTGTTTTGAGATTTATTTAACATTTTGAGGGGCTGGACGACGTCATCGGCCGAAAATAAAACTCCAAATATCTTAAGAACCAGAATCCTACAAACGAAACTTTTTGCAGCACAAACGAAGCACAAACGACTGACATAGTTTTTGTGTAGGTTTGTGTTTGATGAGGCCGACTTCACGTAGGTCTTTACATAAACGCATTTTGCCTTTTTTTCAGGCATGTTTCGACTGTGCGGCAAAGAACCCGTCCTGGGCCAGTATCTCGTACGGAGTGTTCCTCTGCATCGACTGCTCTGGAATCCACCGCTCTCTGGGTGTTCACCTCAGCTTCATCAGGTAAAAAAAATAACAGCAACTATGTTTTACTGTCAAACAAGCATCTCATTTATTAGAACCTGTTGAAAAGAAACGTACAAGCCCCAAGCTAAATGTCACATGCTGTTTCAACTAAGAATATGTGTGTTGTTGTTTTTTTATGAACTTAGATCTACTGAGTTAGATTCCAACTGGAACTGGTTTCAGCTCAGGTGTATGCAGGTGGGAGGCAACGCTAATGCAGTAAGTACGAAACAGCACTTGCATAAGGTCCGTAAAATACATTTATTACACTGGGGGTAAATATTAAACAGTGTGTGCAGCATCGCTCACACCAGATTGAAGGAAAATGGAGAAATCCAAAGAGTTTTGCCGCTCATCCAAGCTGCATCTTCAGCTCAGTTCTGCCTAAATAGAGGAGCTAACTACACTGAAACTACTCTGAAACTAACACACCACAGTTTCAATAGGGAACGTTTCTCTCTGAAAGTGAACGCCAGAACGTCATGACTGATATTTGAATCTGACTGGTCGAAGCATCATAACAGCGAAAAATCAAACTTTTGTTACCTCCAGTTGAGAGAAAAGCAAATGCAGGTTTTTCACACACTAAATAGTCTGTAGTGACGCTAAAATAGGCTGAAGTAAGTCTAAGTAGAGTCTGCTCTTAATAGTTTGAAAGTTTAGGAACAACTAGGGCTGTCAACGTTTTCACAAAATATCGCGCTGTTTTTTTAACGCAGATTAATCAAACAATTTATTCTGAACGCTCCTCTGTGGAAAGTGCGGATGGACCTGAAAGGCGGCGCAGGTTATTAGGTCAGTGATCAGGTCCATACGCAGAGGTGAAGACGACAGATGAGACTGTGACTGGTGCTTGGCCACAAATTTCTCTTCAAAAAACTGCCCGACGGGACTTTAGATAAAACTAAGGTAGTTTTTGCGATCAGAGATTTTAAGTCTCATAAGTTTCTCCTCGTCTTTGTGGTCTGTGCATTTTGTTGCATGTTTAAAAATCGTTTAAGACCGAAAAAACCTGTAGTGTGTAGCGGCCTTTAGAGTTCATTTTACACTTTTTTGTCCTCCTTTTGGATAATTTCTCATTTTGAAGCACAGTAGAAGATAGATAGATACATAGATACATAGATACTTCCTTCCTTCCTTCCGAGGGAAATTGTGCAGCAGTCTATTGCTCCCATACAAACACATTAGATAAAAGTGTAATAAATAATTAAAAACATACTATAAATTCATCAAATACATTCATTAAATAGATCGCAATAGGTCAGCAAGGTGCAAATATAATAAAAACACTAAGATACACATTTCAGTGTACCCCCCTCTTCCGTAGTTCACTTTTAGACCTGGTGTAGCCCAAGATTAGACCTGGAATAGTCCTGATCTGGCCAAATCTTTTCCTCGGTGCTACTTGGACTTAAAAGTTTAAGCTCCTCTGTTCTAACGTTTCGCCTCCCCCGGTGACAGACGGCGTTTTTCCGTCAACACGGCTGCACCACGAACGACACCAACGCGAAGTACAACAGCCGAGCGGCGCAGATGTACCGCGAGAAGATCCGACAGCTCGCCAACGCCGCCCTGTCCAAGTACGGGACAGATGTGAGTACAGCCGAGCACCCGCACCCCACAGCAACACGGGCCAAGATAGATCGCCATATTGTTTTTTATTTACCTGTACCTGAACTGGGGAAATCATCTGTTCTGTTAGGATCTGTTTTTTTCTGTACAAAATGAAATGAGAAGTTTATTTCAGGAATCTCAGTGTCCAGAAAAGTGCTCTGTATTTCTAATGCTGTATTTTTGTTTTATTCCAAGTTGAGCACAGTTTGAATAGTGTGAGTTAGTATCCAAAATATACACACTTCATAACATTTCAATTTGTGTGGTAAACGAATTATACATTTTTATTACAGTGGTTTCTTTTACATATACCCTAAACAATTTTGAAGCAATACAAAACCAATTAAAAAAATACAGTCTATGATTATCGAGAAAGGAGAGTTTGTTTGCAGATACTACAGCTGCAGTGGAGCGAAACGTGAGCTTTAATGTGCGCTGGTTCAGGTCAGGTCCCGATCAAAGACTGTTTATATTCTTTATACTGTCTATGGTCACAGTATTTGCTGTGCACCAGAGGACGAGGCCTTTACTCATGCAGCCAAGCTCGCTTTGCAACAAAGATTTAAAGCGGAGCTAAACCAGAACGGGCTATGGCTAAACTTGCGCCAGTTTCTTAAAAAAAAAAAACATTCTATCAAATTGATATGTGTCTATCGAGATGCACATCGTTATCGTTTTATCGCCCAGCCCTAGTATGGAGTGCTAAAAAAAGCCAGTGTTTTGCCATTTAAGGTGAACTTGTAGCTCACATTTTCTCTACTCAGGTCTAACTTCAAAACAAAATGCTGCTCTACTTTTCATTTTCACTGTACGTCGGCCATTTCCTGTCAGCTTCCTGAGCTTCAGCACAAACCCACAAACACAGGCTCCCAGTCCATTGTTTTCTACTTCAGACACACAGCAAAAGGCCTAACGGGGAGTGTGTCATTAACTGCATTAGTTTAATCGTGCGTACAACAACTTAAAATATTGGACAGTATTAAAAAAAATTCTCATGTGATATTAAATTGTCTATTTGCTTGTACGACTTAGTAAAAGAAACGAGTGCGCTGATTTCCGCGTTTGAAAACTGTAGGGCCCAGTGGGAGCTGACGTCACTGTAAATATCATTACAACAAAGAGCTGCACATCACATTAGCGAATAGTGGGTTGTTGGTTTTCATTTGTGCAGAAATGACTAAGCGATGGTGCCAAATCCCACACATATCACTGATTAAGAAATTCAAAAAAATGAACAAAGTAAGTACAGAGTTGGGTTTGTACCAGTGGCAGTGAAAAAAGTTTGATTAGAGTAATGACGGCTTGAATAAAAATGACTCAAACATAGATGAATCACTCTAAATACAACTTCAGAGCGTAAATGAGAAGTGGAAAACAACTATGACCTGGTTAAAAGCTCTGAAAAATCTATTTTGCACTTTTTTTTTACTTGAAGGTTTTTCTCTTTTTTACAGCTGTGGATCGACTCTTCGTCTGGAGCCAACACTCCCGCTGCCGAGAAGAAAGAGGCCGACTTCTTTGCAGAACATACACAGGTTTGTTACTGCCTCTAGATCAGCGCAAGAAAGTAATGTCCTAAAACATGTATAAGAAAGACAAATCTCGAAAAATGCTCCGTGATGTCTTGACCATATTGATGACCAGTGTCTGGCTGGATTGGGCGATATGTTTCTAGTCCAGGGGTCGGCAACCTTAAACCCTCAAAGAGCCGTTTGGAGCGTCTCCCACAGAAAAGAAAACACCTGCGGAGCCACAAAACCCTAAAATGAGGATAACACTGCAGATGATTTTTTTTATTTTTTTTACCTGTCTGCTCTGTATAAAAGACTATAGTGTGTTGTTTTTGTGAAATCAGTGAAAATACAACACAAATAATCCACTGAGTCGTGTCCTTTAGTCTGACAGAAGCTGAAGCTGAAGCACTGAGCTGTTTTCAGTTTATGCAAATGAGCCATGCGGTTTTAAGTTTCGTTTCTCTAAAACAAATGTGCGCAAAGCTACTTTAAACACATTATTATTAAATGTCTATTTGAGTCCTGCTCGTAGGAAATAAAATCCAAGATTAAATTATCCACCCGCAGCGAACCAAAAATGCGTTTGCTTCTGTTCCTTCATCATTTTATCGCGTGAATGAATCTGCCCACGGAGCATTAAACATTCTTTTTTCTTCAGAAACTTTTTTTCTTGGATTTGTCCATCATTTACCCACCAGAGGTCAAAAATCTCAATAAATCCTGCTGTAGGTGCAGTGAGTCGTAGCTGCCAGATACGTGTCAGAAATATTAAAGACGTTTTATTTGAATGTTACAAGATTATCATTATCTGCAAATTTAGAATTACATTTAAAAAACAACTAAACTAAAATTAAAATCCAATGTAATTAATCATTATTTATTTTCCAAAGTCACAGGAGCCACAACAGAAGGATGAAAGAGCCACGAGTTGCTGACCCATGGACTAGGCTATGTTCAGGAAACCAATACTGAAAGACATTTTAATTTGTTTTTGAAAAGAAAAATGTAATTGAATTGGAAACTAAGGCTATAGGAACTAAGAGTAAAGGAACTGTATGTACCTCTTACTGTTTTGAGTTGTCAGTGCCGTAACCTGCAGATAGATGCATCAAGATGAGTTTTATTTTTAATCTCATACAAGTTTTCTTTGGTATTTTCAGGTTTCTAACGACTGGAACATGGCGTCTCCCACTGAACCAGAGCAGAACGGTTCCTTGGTCACTTCTCCACAGACCGACTCCAACCCAAAACTCCAGGAAGACGGTCGTATGTTGAAGTTTTACCAAGATACTCATAACGCATTAGTTTTATATCGCGCTTTCCCAGACGCTCAGGGACACTTTACGTTTTCGCGCATTATTCATTCACTTCGCACTCTGAGATAAGTGAGGCTGCCAGTCTGCGCTGTCGGCCCTTCCAACGCCGAAAACATTCACACAAACACCACTTTCATACCTGGAAAAGTGGGTGAAGGGTCTTGTCTAAGAACACAACGATAATTTTGCCAGTGGCGCCCCAAAATGCATGAATGAATTTTTAAAAGGTTTTTTTTTTTTCTATAGAGCCAGAGGAGGGGCCAAGCATTGACGGGTTGAGCACATCTCCTAAAGCTGCTATTGGTGAGTAAAAATTAAATGTTCAATATTTAACCAATCCCTGTATCTGGGAAAACCTTCGATTTCGCCAATACCAATATTAGAGCTGACCTATTGCCCATTCCAAGTATTCGGACGATGCTAAAGCTTATACAATTTACTTTTATGGCAGTTTTGTAAAAAGGAAACTCTCCAAATGCACCAAAGCTGGATTAAGGGGGTGGGTCCAGCGTAGAAAATCTGATACTAATAGATGCTAAAACTAGTAACGAAACCGGATACTTATTTGAGCAGGATAATGATACTAAAAAAGTCACATTCACAGGACAGAAATGAACATTTCCTGAATATCTTAAGAATGATCTTGCGCTGCATCAGGACAAGTATAAGAGCAGATAGACGAGTATACGCCCATGGAGCACTGAGGGATTACACAGATTTAAGGCCACATGGGGAAATAAAAGAAAGTACTATGAGTTAATGTTAAAAATTGTTTGTCTAAATTGTGTTTTTTATTATTGTGGTATTGGAATCTGTATTGAATATCGAGTATTTTCCTTAGTATCGAAATGGAGTTTGAACTTTTAGTATCGTGACAACGCAGATTTTGCTCCTTTTTATAGAACCTTTAACATATCCACAGCTGACTTTGCGCTCATCCCCTGAAAATACCCATTTTTACATTTTTGTACGGCTTCATCCCTCATCTGTCAATCATCGGAGCGTTTTCTAGGAGTTTGTTGGATGTTGTTTGTTGTTAGAACTTTTAATTTACATCTGCGCTGTAGAGAAAAAGTCACGTTTAAAAAAACACGTGTTTTGGTGTTTTTTTTTTTGTGTAACTCACGCAACGCTGACTTTTACAGCAAATATACTTTGAGCTCCGTGGATACTTTGCAGCTGACCTCATCAGCATTCTCTGGGGGCGTGATGCTAACTGCAGGTTTAGTTTTTACGTTTAATTATTTGCATTATGACAGAAAAGCAGCATATTCACAGTTTTGTTACCCTACACACAGTAAATATCGTACTGTAAGATTAAGATATTGTTACATCCCTATTTAACATAACTCTTACAGTAAAGGTGTTTAAAGTTGGTTATTGTATTGCCGGGTTTCAGAGGATATCATAGCATCCTATAGGCCAATATTGATTAATACAGATGGTGGACAGCTAAAATTAAACTTATGTTGTAATATAATAAGTTTCTGGGTTTAGAAAATAATAGAAAATGCCCGGTTCAACCATAGAGCGCATATATGAGTGGACTAAGTGAGTGTGACGTCACCACAGTGTCAGCGTCGCTCAAATGAGGCTCCCGATGCCACGGTTACAGGAACTCCATAATTGGAAATCCGGCCTCGAGTATCATAGCAACCACAAGAGCCAATCATGAGTGAGGTCGTTAAATGCGCCGCCCTCCTCCGAGCGGTGATACTCTGCACCATTCTGCTGTATTTCAGCGATTCTTGAGATTAATAAGGAAACTTTTAGCTTTTATCATCAAACTTTAAATAGTAAGTTTAAGTCATTGATTTATGTTCTATGTTCTGTTATGTACCAACAACACCTAGCTGTCAATCAAACCTGTTGCTAACGCTAGGGGGAGGGACCTCGGGGAATGAAAGCATCTGATTGGTCCTTTATTTATGTTTATATCTTGATTTAGGAACAAAATAGCGAAACGAAAAATTCAGGCTCATGTGTCGCGGGTTAATATGAACATTTTAAGACCAAAACGACGAGGCCACAGCAGCAGGTACGGAGAGAGGAGCGATAAGACCACAATGGGTCAATGGGAAAAATGGAGAGGAGCTGCAAAAGAGCCTCCTGGAGCACTTCCTGTTTGGCACGAGGTGTTCTCTGTACATTTCTTTGTCTCGTCTCTTCCTAGACCATAAAGCTTTAGGGGAAGGTATAATTAAACAAAGCTTTAGGTGAAGGTGTAATTATGTGTTCTAAGGAGACAAAAGGCAGTGACGCAGAGACTATTTGACTTCGCGACGTTCTGAAGAAATATTTGATGGGAATTTGGTTTTGGAAATGGATTGCAATGCTGTTATTATTATACAGGACAGAAATTAAATCTTAAATCTTGAATCGCTTTATAATGATCTTGAGCTGTATCAGAACAAGTATAAGAGCACAAGAGCACGCCCCTGAACCACTGAGGGATTACACAGATATAAGGCCAGATATATGAAAGAAAGTACGACTATTTAATATTGAAAATCTCAAAATAGTTTGAAAAAAGCTTGAAATTGTGACAGTCGTGACAACACTTTACTTTACTGCCCAGAAACTGCAATTATATTTTTCAAAATCGTAAATCGGCAGTTCCAAGATGGCGGATCAGGTTGGGTATGTTGCAGAAGCTGGTATTTATCATTACTGGTTTGGTTTCGCCCTATAGACTCGTCCATGCGTTTGTCATCGGGCCTTACCACAGCGCCTCTGGGTAACTGCTCAGTCTTAAACCTCTACATGCCCTGACGCTTTGCGTGACCGCTCTGTGCACCGCGCTGCTGTTTGTGCAAAAGAAAAACTCAACTAACCCGCAGCACAATGAAAGCTATGTGTGAGTGACATGACATGACCGACGCAGCTAGAGTTTCTAGAAAGATAAATACTTCTTTTTGCATAGTTCGGATTATTTCAGTCATCTTTCAGTAAGACGTGCAGACAAAAACATGCAAGGGTTATAGGTTTGTGACACTGATTATAGCCTATAGACATAGCAATACATAAATATTGACATTTGTGAGCTTTTTGCCAGGTTAGAATGTTCTTAAGCGCATCCAAAATGCATCCAGACTTGTGTACAGTTGTGGCCAAAAGTTTTGAGAAAGACACAAATATTACATTTTCACAGCTGCTTCAGGGTTTTTAGGTGTTTCCTCAGATGTTTCTATGATTTACTGAAATATAACTACAAGCATTTTATAAGTATCAAAAGCTTTTATTGACAATTACACTGAGTTCATGCAACAAGTCAGGGTTTGCAGTGTTGACCCTTCGTTTTCAAGACCTGATGACAGTCCATTTTTGCATAATCAATGCTTTGAGTTTGTCAGAATTTTTTTTTTTTTTTTGTTGTTGTTTGTCCACTCGCCTCTTGAGGATTGACCACAAGTTCTCAATGGGATTAAGATCTGGGGAGTTTCGTGGCCATAGACCCAAAATCTTTATGTTTTGTACCCCGAGCCATTAAGTTATTACGTTTGCTTTAGGGGAAGGTGCTTCATCCTGCTGGAAAAGGCTTTGTTCATCACCAAACTGCTCTTGGATGGTTGGGAAAAGTTGCTCTCAGAGGACATTCTGGTACCAAAACTAATATTTGTGTCATTCTCAAAACTTTTGGCCACGACTGTACTGTCTTACCCACACTTGTTTTAGTGATCCTGGCTTATTCAAGTGTATGCAAAATCTCAAAAACTCTCTCAAAATGCTCTGTTCCCCATTGTAATGTTGTAATGTAGTATTAGTTTTCACGTTAACAGCTCCCTTTTGGCCTTTAGTTCAGTAGAGATCACCCAGATGACACTAGAGAACGTGTATGGAGTTTAAAAACACAGTGGAGGACTTGGCTTTAATGCAGTACGGCGCTATATAAAACTATCTGCTTATTTGCGAGTTTGTACTTGAGTTCTAACGGGATTTGTGGGTGAAGTGTGTTGCTTTATGTGGGCCGCGATTGCACCAATGGTGTGCTAAAGGTTTTGCTTGTTGTGGCGTTTATTTAATTTTTATTTCATTCTTTGCGGGGACTTTCTTCTTCCTCGTTAGAAAAGTTTTACACCTTTTTCTTGTAACCATTATCAGGCCAGTTATTTTTGTCCCTGGGCTTGAGCAGGTGTGGCAGATGTTAAGCATTTAAAGCCGTCAAACAAAGCCCCACGCCTCATTTCTGCCTGTTTTGGCTTAAAGCAGTGCTCTTGGATGACTTTTAACATTTAAACTTTGGCTGAGGCTGGTCTCTCAAACTCCCTGCTCTGAAACGCTTAATATTAACTATTTATGCATCAGCCATTTCATTACGACCACTGAAGGGAACTGAATTACAGACCGTCTTTGTTAAATTATCTCTAGACCAGTGTTTAGAGACAATTTGTCAAACGTTTAACTTCATCCTGGTTTGGTCTCTGGTTAGGACTGGTTTAGACCTGGTTAGTCCCTGTTCAGTGCAGCTCTTGTTGAAGTCTTGCAGTCTGTTGTGGTCAGAGCTGCTTTAGTCCTGGTTCAGTCCTGGTTTAGTCCTGGTTTATTCCTGGATTAGATCTGGGGTAGACCTGGTTTAGACATGGTTCAGTCCTCCTGGTTTAGTCCTAGGTTAGATCTGAGTTAGATCTGGGGTAGACAGGGTTTAGTAGACCTTGTCCAGTCCTTCTGGTTTGTCCTGGTATAGTCCTGATATAGTCTAGTCCTGGTTTAGTCCTGGTTTAGCCCTGGTTTTAGCCCTGGTTTAGTCCTGGTTTAGTCCTGGTTTAGTCCTGGTTTAGTCCTGGTTTTATCCTGGTTTTATCCTGGTTTAGCTCTGGTTTAGTCCTGGTTTAGTCCTGGTTTAGTCCTGGTTTAGTCCTGGTTTAGTCCTGGTTTAGTCCTGGTTTAGTCCTGGTTTTGTCCTGGTTTAGCTCTGGGTTAGTCCTGGTTTAGCCCTGGTTTAGCCCTGGTTTAGCCCTGGTTTAGCCCTGGTTTAGTCCTGGTTTAGTCCTGATTTTATCCTGGTTTATCTCTGGTTTAGCCTCGGTTTAATCTTGGTTTAGCCCTGTCTTAGTCCTGTCTTAGTCCTGTCTTAGTCCTGTCTTAGTCCTGTCTTAGTCCTGGTTTAGCCCTGGTTTTATCCTGGTTTAGTCCTGTAATAGTCCTGGTTTAGCTCTGGTTTAGCCCTGGTTTAGCCCTGGTTTAGCTCTGGTTTTATCCTGGTTTAGTCCTGTAATAGTCCTGGTTTAGTCCTGTCTTAGTCCTGGTTAGTGTGCCTCTGTGTAGCAGTGGTCATAACGTTCTGGCTGATTTGTGTGTGAGTTTTTAACTGAACTGAGGTTGATTTTTTGTTCTTTTGTTTTACAGACGTCAAACCTTCCATCATCGGAAAGAAGAAGCCCATGGCCGCCAAGAAAGGGGTAACTTCATATAACTGTCCTCTGCATCCTCTGCTCCACTTCCTCCTCTGTACCGCACACAGACCATCTCAAAAAATTAGAATACCATGGAAAAGTTCAATATTTTTGTCACTTATTTTTCATAGACTCATGGCAAAGAAGGCTTCACTCTGTGTGCCATGAGTCTATATAATATTATTGGTTTTGACTTTCTGAAATAAGTGACAAAAAATAAATATTAGTGCTGCCAAAAATATCGTGCTATTAACTCAAAACAATTTTAAAGCTGTTTTATTGCGAGATTACGCACTTTGTGACTCTAGTTTTGCTGTGGTTACTGCTGTAACGTTAGAAAAACTACAGGATCTGACTGTAAACAGGAAAAAAACTATTTGTACGAGACTGAGAAGTCCCAGTTGGAGGAGGTGAGTCAAAGCACGACACACCTGCGCGCGCCGATGCCCCGCACGAGGAAAACACAAAAAAAGTTTGCTTCAAAAAATACGGCAAATCCGCAATAAGGACCATGGACAGTGACACAAACATACGGAAGAGCGGCACCGCAGCAAAACCCACACCCGCCCCACCGCTCAATGGACACCTCACGCCACCGGACCCACCCTCACCAAAACCGCCAGCTCCGCCACACGACCCACAAACAGCGCCGTGCGACGACGCCACTGGGCCACAGCCCGGCAGGTGTGAGCGCCGTCCACAGAACCTCAGGCAACCGAGCACGAAACCAAAAGTCCCAGTGCCAGTGCGCCCCGAGTACAGCAGGTGTTGGGCAACAAACACTAACACTCGCGCTAACTGGAGATCACTGGACGTCCCTCAGTCAGGAAAACCACCTCGGGATCACATGACTGTTCTGAAGAGAGAAGAGGCACTTCGCTCACCCTGTGTCACTGACGATTGTTCTGGTTTGCAATTAAAAATAAACAAAGGAGTATTAAAATGATGATTCAAGGGACAAAAAAATTTGCGATTAATTTGCGATTAATCGTGAGTTAACTATGACTTTCATGAGATTGATCGCAGTTAAATATTTTAATCGATTGACAGCACTAATTAATATATAACTTTTCCTGATGTGGTGTCTATTATATAAACCTCTTAAGCACACGGAGAAATGTTTGGTCTTTTGTTAATTGTGGAACTAAAATGAAGAAGTGTGTTAAAGTTAAACGTACCGGTCTGTAAGAATGTGATTGTCCTCAGTGAAAAGGAACAAGGAAGTATTTTACGAGGTTACAATAAACCATTACAAAGCTTTAATTGGAAACCACTTGGCAGCGTTGTATGTTTGGCAGCATTTTTGGCAGCCAGACAGATTCACATACTGTTTTGCTTTGCTTAATCATCGATATTTGTAATTATCGGGTATTAAAATTCAAAACCGTATTGTAAAAAGCTGTTATAATTAGTAGTTAGTATTTTATTGAAGACTGTGTACACGCTTAACTTCATTCCTTTTCTTAATCCAACTTTTAAATTAAACCACATACAAAACAGTCAAGAAAAAAAATATAAAAATACTGCTGTCACCACATTTCCCATCGTGTTTATCCTTTTTTTTTTGTTACTCCTGCAGCTTTGATTGACTTTTTAGTGACATTTACACTTGCACAAAGGTTGGCTGCAGGTCCTAGCTTTTATTTTAGTTGGGTGAAGAATAATTTGTATCCTTAATTAGTATAAATAAACATATATAGAAATTTTAAGTTATTTGCATGCTTAAAAACATGAATAAATATATAAATTACACAAAACGTTTCATTAAGATTCCTTCCATACATTTTCTTCTGTAGTACTGTGACGTTTCCTTCCACATTAATGAAGTTTAGCAGCTATAAATACAGCATTTATGCCTGTTTTAACCCTGATTTCATGCATTTTTAATAAATATTTTGTCCCGTTGCAGCTGGGAGCAAAGAAGGGCCTGGGCGCTCAGAAGGTGAGCAGCAAGAGCTTCTCCGAGGTGGAGAAACAGGCTCAAGTCGCAGAGAAACTGAGAGAAGAACAGGCAGCAGAGGCCAAGAAACACGCCGAGGAGTCCATGTGAGTACAAGTACACAAGATTATACACTAGTACTTATTAAATTAGAGACTAAATACTGATTCTAAATGTAATTTTCAGTTGTAAATTATCAATATTAAACCTTAAACCTCCATTACTAGTAGGCAAAGTATTAATTAAGGGTTCCTTTTGTTTAGAAGACTTGTAAATAAATTGAAAATGTGCAAAGGGAATCATTCTGTGCTTTCAGACTGCCCCCTGGTGGTCAGCAGGGATGAAACAGAACTCAATACACTGACTTTGGAAAACAGAATATCAAAAAAAAAAAATAAGTTAGTGTTGTGATAGATTCATTTAACCTGCTCCTCTCTTCATTCTGTGTTTAATTAAAATGTTTTTGTGTGTGTCCCAGTGTGGCGTCGATGCGGTTGGCCTATAAAGAGCTGGAGATCGACAGAAAAGTGGAGGAGAAGAAGCTTCAGAATATGGAGGGGAAAAAGAGGGAGCAGGCGGAGAGACTCGGGATGGGCTTCGGAAACAGGAGGTAATCCATGCGTCATAAATGTGCTTCAAGCTCATAAACGTTTTTACATTTTTTTATTTATTGTATTCCACGGAAACAAACGGGTGGCAGATTGTTTGTTAGAAAAGTTCCAGGCTCAGATTACTGTGAATCCCGAGCGTAATCCCCGTCTCTTCCAGTGCCGTGTCCCACTCGGTGATGTCGGAGATGCAGGTGATCGAACAGGAGAGTCCCGTCGGAGCAAAGACCTCGTCCAGATCCAAACTGGACCTGTTTGATGAGCCCGGGTTCACCTCCGGACCTCCAAAGTACGAATCACAACAGTCTATAGCGTCACTTTATAACTACGCGACAGCTGAGACTGGAGAGAGATCTGTGCTTATGGTTTCATGGAGGAAATTAGTTGTTGAAAGGACTGCAACAATTGTGACTAGTTTACAATTTATTTATTTATTGTATTTTGGACTATACAAACTATAAAACACACACCTAAAGATGTTTTATAACAAAAGCTGTATTATTAAATGATGAATGACGATTATACACTTTGCTCATATTCACTATTTAGAGGCCATTTAGAGACAGCATTTTTTTGTCTGTAAAATGTACTTTAAAGGTTGTATGAAGGGTTTATTTTTTTTTCCAATTGTCAATGAAAGTTCAAAATAGCATTATAGAGATGCAGCAGCCTTGTAATTATGATGACCAAACAAAAAAAGAATGAAAATCCATCAATTGGGGATGTGGTGAGGCCAGATAAACGTCAGCCAATAGATAATGAAACTACCTTGTTATCTATTGGCTGTTAGGTTGTCATTCAAACTCCCCACGTTTCTAGCGTAAAAGCCGCCGTTTACTCAACCAACGCAGCGGTTCTTGGCGTCATTTTTTTAACTGTAGCTTCCTCGCAGCCCGCGCAAAGTTTGTCGCAATGGCGGAGAAGAATCCGCGACCGGTTCGCCGTGAAAAAAAGTCCATTTTTGAGGTTGCTGAAAGAAGTAGAGAAGGGGACAGGGAGCGAAGCCAAACTAAGGTGATTCTTGCAGATTCCTGGCGCGTACTGAAGCAGACGAAGGGTCGCTAAATGACTTCTGGACAGGTCACTACCAACAGCAATTCGTCCAGCGATTCTGAACAAGCGGCGGCTGTAAACAGGCCTGATTTCTAGCGTAAGGCGGAGGAGCTGTGGAGGAAGGGGGAGGTGTCGCGCGTGAGCAACTTCTGAAAAAGGACAATCGCTGTGTTTCTCTTTCCTTGGAAAATCCTCTATACAACCTTTAAATGCATAGGTGACCAGTCAGCTAATTAATAAAAATGCTGACTAGTCGACTACTAAAATAATTAGTTGCGGTTTTTGTTGAGTTTTTAGTAGATTTTATTTGCACCAACTTGAATTAAAGACTGTGTTTTTGCCCCCATGTGTAATTTTCCCACTGAATAGTCCTTTTGAGTGTAGCACTCACTAACACTGTGTCTGTGCAGATATAAGGATAACCCGTTCACGATGGGCGAGAGTTTTGGCTCCAGGTGGGAAAGTGACACAGGAAGTGGATCTTTCACTGCTTCCTGGGCCTTAGAGAAAGAGGAGCCCAAAGAGGAAATCACCATCTCCAGTATCCAGCCAATCGGAGAGCGGTACGTCTGAGCCTGACCCTCTCTTCTCCTCCTCTCCTCTAGCTGACCTTCACCTCCTCTCCTCCATCTGCTCCTCTCTTCCTTTCCTTTTGTCCTCCTCTCCTCCTCGCCTCCTTGCCTCCTCTTGTCTCCTCCTCTGCTCTTCTCCTCCTCTCCTTCTTGCCTCCTCTTCTCCTCGCCTCCTCTGCTCCTCACCTCTTCTTCTCCTCTCCTTCTCTGCTCTCCTCCCTGGCTCCTCTCCTCCTCGCCTCCTCTCCTTCTCTGCTCCCCTGCTCCTCTCTTCCTCTCCTTCTCTCCTCCTCTGCTTCTCTCCTCCTCTGTTCCTCTTCGCCTCTCCTTCTCTCCTCCTTGCCTCCTCTGCTTCTCTCTTCCTCTCCTTTTCTGCTCCTCGCCTCCTCTTCTTTTCTCCTCCTCTACTCCTCTCCTTCTCACCTCCTCTGCTCCTCTCCTTCTATGCTCTCTTCCTCTTCTCCTCTCCTCCTTTCCTCCTCTTCTCCTCTCCTCCCCTCCTCTTCTCCTCACCTCCTCACCTCCTCTCTTTCTCTCCTCCTCTCCTCTTTTCCTCAGACCCTCTCCTCTAACATTTCTGTTTGCGTTGTAATTCCCAGGTTGCCCAGCAGGAGGAAAGCTGAGGCTCCGGCTCCCGTCTCCGAGTCGAACGAGGCTCGACAGAAGTTTGCCAACGCTAAAGCCATTTCCTCCGACATGTTCTTCGGCCGAGAGAGCAGCGCCGAGGTGAGAATCCAGATCTCCCCCCCGGTGCTGATGTGGCGACTATTTCCTGAACACCTTTGATTTTTGTTTAATCAGATAACGCAATAATTAGACATGATTTGAGTCAAGAGAAATCTGATTATCAAGAACATCTAATGACGTGTCAGTCGCTTTTGTATTTGGAAAAAACATACAATGGATTTTAAAATAACTCTTTCAATCTTTAACATGTTGTCTTTATGCGTTACTTAAAAAATAAAGCTTAGATGGTTAATATTCATGTTGAATTGACTCTATACTTACTTTATTTTTATTTTCCTGTCAGTACGATGCAAAGACGAGGCTGGAGACGATGTCTGGGAGCACGGCCATCAGCTCTGCAGATCTGTTTGGAGACGGAAGCAAAGGTGCAAACTCCCTTTGCTCTTGGATATTATCCATATTATGCTCCTCATGTGTGGAGTCAGTGTAAGATCGTGACCACCAAACATCAACAACACGACGATAACAGCCGATAAAACAGAGCGTCAGGGGCAGAGGAGCGACAGACACAGAGACGCAACATACAAACAGGATATAGAGAAAATAAAGACTTTATTCCTCACCTAAAATAAAGTGGTACATTTAAAGTGCAGCATCTGATCCACATTATTCATAGAAATTGTCCTCCGCAAATAATGACTCCAGTCCTCAAAACTACTCTATTAATCCAGTTTGTGGTGTTCTTTAAAAGTAAAAAAAACTGTTTCCTCGTGTTTTACACAGACAGCGTGCGGCAAAGCTGCAGATCAGCGACAGTGACTCTACTTCCTACGGACATTATCTCCTCTTTTATGCTTTAAAAATCCTGTATCTGAAGTATTGCTCCACATTTCACTAATAGTAGTAACACAGTTTTGACTTGTGTCTAAACTGAAGTGCAGAGTCTGATCTTTGAACACTTCAGAGTCTCAGAGCGACTGGTTTTACTGTAGACAGGAAACGGCTGACGCCATCACAGCCTCACAGTTTTATATCCTGTGGTCCGCACACAGATCCCACTGCAGTGTTTGTGATCAGAGATTTTAAGTCTCTGTAGTGTGTAGCGGCTTTTAAACAACTTTCTATTCAAACACATCTCCTCTTCTCAGCCATACACTGAATTGTCTTTCCTTTTCTTGTCAGGCGTGCAAAAGTTTTAGATTCAGTACAGTGGTCCCTCATTTATCATCACCTTTAAAAAATAACCCACGATAGGTGAAATCCACAAACTAGTCAGCTTTGTTTTTTACAATTATTATATGTGATTTAAGGCTGTAAAATCCCTTGGAGGAGATTGCGCTGCGCAAATCAGCCCACGATCTAAACTGAGGAGCAGGCGGGGGGGGAAAAACATAGTTATGGGGAGTTGTTGGTGCTGATTTTTATTCTTATAAACAGATAAACAGCCACCTTCGATTACGCAGAAAACAATGCGCGGGTTCTTCCTCAGCCAATCGGGGCGCAGAACACAATGTAAACACAGAACACTGTAAAAGAAAAACAATCCACGAAACAGTGAATCTGCGAAAGGGACGACTGGACTTGTAATAACCTCTGTGGTCATTGTATGTTGTTGTTGTCACATAAAAGTCTAATGGTGGTTTGTTCCCGTTGTCCCAGCGCGGTCCTCGGCCGGTCTGGACAGTGTTCTGCCCTCGGGTCCTGACATCACTCAGTTCAAACAGGGAGTGAAGAGCGTCGCAGGAAAGATGGCCGTCCTCGCCAACGGAGTCATGAACACCATCCAGGTCCGTACACGTCTGAACACACAGTCACATCACAACATTCTGGAGCTCAGTGACATTTAATACAGATAAAATAAATAGTGAAAATGCAGATTTCTCTTTCTATATCGCGAGTTCTAGGGTCTAGTCACAAACTGAGATGCTGAAGTTCCACATTTCAAAGTAATATCAGCTCCGATACTGCATATTTTTCAGATATCATATCGGTGAGTGCACAGATCAAATTACTGATTCGATGCCGCTCTGTATTTTCCACAAAATGCCTGTAAATGTGAGCGCGGCTTTACATCAGTGCCTCATACTGACGCCCAGAGCAGGTTAAAGGTGAACTGCAGACACTTAAAACTGCTGATAGTGACAGAAAAGACATTTGTGTTTCCTCTTTGACACCTTCATTTAGTCTTTAGTGTGGATGCTCAATTTAGTGCTTTGGAGAGTGCAGCCTGAGACATTTACTCTGCAGAATTATCCATGTGCTCTGAGCGTCTTTTCACAGGCCTCACTGTTGGTTTTATCCACGCACTGTGGTAGAAAGGATATAAAACTGTGAGGCTGTGATGGCGTCAGCTGTTTCTCTACAGTAAAACCACTCGCATTGAAGCCGCTGCTCCTCATGTGTGGAGTCAGTGTCAGATCAGAACCACCAAACATCAGCAACACGACGGAAACAGCCGATAAAACAGAGCGTCAGGAGTAGAGGAGCGACGGACACAGAGACGCAACAAACAAACTCAGGATAAAGCGAAAATAAAGACTTTATTCCTCACCTAAAGTAAAGTGGTAAATTTAAAGTGCAGCGTCTCACTCACATTATCCATAGAAACTGTCCTCCACAAATAATGACTCCAGTCCACAAAACCGCACTGTTAATCCAGTTTGAGGCGTTTTTTTAATAGTAAAAAGGTGAAAGTTGATCCTCATGTGTGTTTGTTTACATCCACACAACGGATTGAGGTGAAGCTGCAGATCAGCGACACTGACTCTACTTCCTGTGGACTTTATCTTCGATAATCAGGACTAAACCAGGTCTAAACCAGGACTAAACCAGGAATAGTTACAAGGAAATAACCAAATCAAGTCTAAACCAGGACTAAACCAGGACTAAACCAGGTCTAAACTAGGACTTAACCAGGACTTAACCAAGAACAGAACCGAAACAAGTCCAAACCAAGGACTAAACCAAGACTAAACCGGGACTAAACCAGGACTAAATCAGATCCAAACCAAGGACTAAACCCAAGGTCTAAACCAAGGTCTAAACCAGGACTAAACCAGGACTAAACCAGGACTAAACCAGGACTAAACCAGGACTAAACCAGGACTAAACCAGGACTAAACCAGGACTAAACCAGGACTATATCAGAAGAACAGAACTGAAACACTCCAGTCTTTTATGCTTTAAAAATCCTGTATCTGAAGTTTTGCTCCACATTTCACGAATAATAACACAGTTTTTGACTTGTGTCTAAACTAGAAGCTCTTTTTGAACCCTTCAGAGTCTCAGAGCGAGTGGTTTTACTGTAGACAGGAAACAGCTGACGCCATCACAGCCTCACAGCTTTATATCCTGTTTCACACACACAGATCCCACTGCAGACTTTACGATCGGAGATTTTAAGTTTCTCCTCGTGTTTGTGTTGTGCGGGTTTTGTCGTCGTAAAATCCTGCAGTGTGTCGCGGCCTTAAAATGATCCCTGACCCGTTGGTCCTAAATCCTTCTGCATTTTGTCCCCGTAGGATCGTTACGGCTCTTACTGATTTCCCGCTGATTTTCCTCCCGCTGGACGAAGCGCAGTGTGGACCTGCCCGGCCTCTTCACCCGGGTCCAGTCTCACCAGATCCGGACCCCGAAACCGTTTTCAAGGATTTTGCATGAGGAAAGCGCCGTCTTTCTGAAAAAAAACAAACACAAACTACCATGACTTTTGGAGACATTTTGACACGAGACAGTATTCCCATGATAACTTTTGCTTTGTATTATCGTCACACCAGCGACTTCGGAGGCTGTGTAGGTTTTTTTGTAATTTACATTGAGGATATTTTGGTCTTAGAGTTTCAATAATGGCTTCTTTATTTTATTCTAAATCTAAGCGCTGTTTTTGGTATATTACGTTTTCAGCACGTGCATCTAAAAATGTCAATATTGTGAAATGTATTTATTATCAGATATTTAGGGTTTGGTGCATATTTTTGCGCAAAACTCAAAGTTATTAAACCATTTAGTGTTTTTAAATAAGTTATAACGTCAATTAAAACGCAAATTAATCAGAATATTAGACAAAAAACACAAAATTTAAAGTTTTTACCATGTTATAAAGTCGTTCCCTCATCGAAAACGTCCCTGAAGAGGTTTAAGATCCATGCGTGTTTCAGTCATTTAGTGATCTCGCCCAGGCCCTATTCAAACGGTTAACAATAAGGTTCTGTGTAAGTCTCCACTGGTGAGTCGCGCAACTTCCGGTCAAAGCTTTTCTACCGCAAAATATCTGTGGAAAAGTGTCGCGTATTTTTGAGCAGCTTCATAAATCTGCCCCAACACCAAATCTTCATCCAACAACGTCGACAAAGAACAGATTCTGTCCATTTATAAACATTTATCCACAACGATGGAGGGAAGAAAGACGGAAACGACGAGCATGTTACGGAATAACTTGTTCACTCAGACTTTAAGACCATAAGTCGCACCAGCCAAAAAATTCAAATCGATTTTCCTGATGTCGATATCAGCACAGACTGAGATTTGTGCTGTTGAAACGGTCGACATTTCATCTGTGAACATCTGTAACATTTAAACTGCACAGATGTCTCAGTCTGCGCTGATACGTCGACTTCACAAAATCGATTTTTAATTTTAATTGTACCATTTTTGTTTTTGTTTTTTTTTGTTCAGGGTTTGGTTCGTCCTGCGACTTCTACTCACTCCACAGCCCACAGACCAAATATATGAATCGTATATATGAATTAAAAATGAAAAAAATCGTTATACGTTTTTTAAATTTTGGTTTTAAACACAAATAATAAAGAAAAGAGTTGTTTTTTCGTTTTCTTATATTTGGTTTTATATTGAAAAACGAATGACACACAGATTCTTCCCTATTGGGTTGTTTTTATTACTATAACTTCTATAATTCGCCTTTTAAGATGAAATGTTGGTTCTTGGTCTGATTTTATGAAATAAATGACCCCCAAAACCGTGACTTATATGTTTTTTTTGTTCTTCATTTTGCTTTTTTTTTTTGGCTTTTTTGCGACTTATAGTCCGAAAAATACGGTAGAATCGGTCTGAGTGAACAAGTTATTTATGTTTCATTCATGACCATAACGTTACTTTTGCTCAGTCGTTTCACTGATGCTCGTCGTCGTTTCCTTTAAGTTTCCGTCTTTCTTCCCTCGATCGTTGTGGATAAATGTAGATAAATGGACAGAATCTGTTCTTTGTCGACCTCGTTGGATGAAGATTTGGTGTTGGGGCAGATTTAAGAAGCTGGTGAAAAATACGCGACACTTTTCCACAGGGATTTTGCCGTAGAAAAGCAGTGAACCGGAAATGCCGCTTCCTGCTGTCGCCATAATCATCAATCCTCCATAAAAACTGTACACGGCAACTGCACAAACCCGATGGCGCTCTGAAGGGGGAGTGACTTAGCATGGAGAGCAAAGGCAGTGGAGCGTAAAACTCACTGTGTTAAACTCTTTAACTCTTCACTGTATTGGAGCTTTAGAGTTTAGAACTTTGGACATTTTAACATTAACAAACTTATTTAATCACAATATTCATGTTTTTGAGATGTACATTTTGTTCTTTTTTCTGTTAAACATCACAGTATATTTTAATATAATTTGAACAGTTTAGTTTTCAGTGTTGGCAGCACTGTTTTCTCCTCGGTGGTTTGTTTTTCATGTGTTTATCCGGAAAAGCACTGAGACCAAATAAAACTCAGAAATATGCCGGACACTTTATTAGGTACATGTCTTTTTGTATTAGTGAAACGGTTCATTCAGAATAATTCTGAGCAGTGCCACAAAAAACATTTTAAATGAGTTTTTTTTGTAAAGTTGGTCTTTTAAATAGAGGGAAAATTTAACTTTTGACTATAACAGATCTGAAACAAGACTAAACCAGGACTAAACCAGGACTAAACCAGGACTAAATCAGATCCAAACCAAGGACTAAACCAAGGACTGAACCAGGACTAAACTGGATCTAAACCAGGTCTAAACCAATGTCTAAATCAGGTCTAAACCAGGACTAATGTCTAAACTAGGACTAAACCAGGTCTAAACCAGGTCTAAACCAATGTCTAAATCAGGACTAAATCAGGTCTAAACCAGGACTAAATCAGGACTACATTAGATCCAAATCCAAAATAATTATAAGAAAAGAACCGAAACAAGTCCAAACCTAAATCTGATCCAAACCGGGATTAAATCAGGTCCAAACCAGAAACGGTTATAAGAAAAGAACTGGGTCTAAAGCAGAACTAAACCAAGACTAAATTAAGACTAAATAAAGAGGGAAAAAAACATTGAACTTAAACGAGAACTGAACCAGATCTAGATTTTTCCAGGATCAGGACTAACAAAATTCTAAAAAAGAACTGAACCAGGTCCGAACCGGGTCCGAACCAGGTCCGAACCAGGTCCGAACCAGGTCTGAACACTAATAATGTTTGTATTAATATGAACTGACTGTGCTTCCCTCTGATTGGCTCTCCCACCTGTCAATCACGCCCATATGAGATTAGACCCCATATAGTGACGAGTACAAGACGAAAAAAGAAAAAAAACTCTTAAAACATCTCAAAATTAATTTTTAAAAAACCCTAAACTATCATCTTGGGTCCAGGCAATGTGAATTCAACCTTTAAAACACCACAAAATTGGTTTAATCATGATTTAAACAGTGTTTTTCTGTTTTGTCCTGTCTTGGTATTTCAGGAAGTCAAATCAAATCACGTTTACGTTATTTTTTAAGCTTTTCAATGCACAATAAATGATCCAAAAGGACAGAGTTGTACCTGTAGAGTTGGTTTGAGGGAACAGAACCGGTCTGTACCTAATATTGTGCCCATCGTATTTAAGTCCTCAGATCTTAAATCACTGTTTTAACAAAGGGCCGAGTTTCTGTCGGCCTCGAATGTCACCTGACCTTTTTTGCCATAATTCATTTTTTTAAAATAGTTTTGGAAAGTTTTAAATTAGTTTTTTGTAAAGTTGAGTCTTTCAAATAGAGGAAATGTTTCACTTTTAACCAGCTAGAAAAAGAACCAACTGCATCAGATCTGAAACGACACTAAACCAGGACTAAACCGGGACTAAACCAGGACTAAACCAAGACTAAACCGATGTCTAAACCAGGTCTAAACCGGGACTAAACCAGGACTAAACCAAGACTAAACCGATGTCTAAACCAGGTCTAAACCAGGACTAAACCGGGATTAAGTCAGGTCCAAAACAAGGAATAGTTATAAGAAAAGAACCGGAACAGTTCTAAACCAGGACTAAACCCATGTCTAAACCAGGACTAAACCCATGTCTAAACCAGGACTAAACCAATGTTTAAACCAGGTCTAAACCAGATCTAAACCAGGTCTAAACCCGGTCTAAACCAGATCTAAACCAGGTCTAAACCAGGTCTAAACCAGGTCTAAACCCAGTTTAAACCGGGTTTAAACCAGGTCTAAACCAGGTCTAAACTAGGTCTAAACCAGGACTAAATCAGGACTACATTAGATCCAAATCCAAAATAATTATAAGAAAAGAACCGAAACAAGTCCAAACCTAAAACTGATCCAAACTAGGACTAAATCAGGTCCAAACCAGAAACAGTTATAAGAAAAGAACTGGGTCTAAAGCAGAACTAAACCAAGACTAAATTAAGACTAAATAAAGACTTAAACAAGAACTGAACCAGATCTAGATTTTTCCAGGACCAGGACTAACAAAAGTCTAAACAAGAACTGAACTAGGTCCGAACCAGGTCTGAACCAGGTCTGGAAACTGACGACCTCAAAACCAGTTTAACCAAAAGAGACAAATTTAAGACTTTGAAACAAGAATCTGCACAAGACTAAACAAGGACTAAACATGGGCTCAGAAGAACTAAACCAGGACTAAAACTAGATTAAAACCAGGACTAAACCAGGTCTTTTGTACGTTTTATCAAATTTAGACAAACACAAATCTGCCAGCGATAGTCCAAGTATCAAATATGGACTTAAAAGGACTAAACTGGGACTAAAACCAGTTTAAAACGAGATCTCGACCAGGACTAACCCAGGTCTTAAACTAGATCTCAGCCAGAACTGGACCAGGACTAAAACAGGTCTATTGCAAGTTGTTTTTTTTATGGTGTTGTTCAGTTGTGTGTTTTGTTTTTTGTTTTTTTTAATCAAATTTGGGCTTTAATCCATAAACTTGGCATTAAATCTTGGACTAAAAAGACTAAACCAGGACTAAAACCGACTTAAAACCAGGTCTTCACTAGGACTAACCCAGTTCTCAACCCAAATTGGACCAGGACTAAACCAGTTTCACTATCCTCAAAATACCAAACTGGGTCTTTACGAGATTTAAAGTCTAAAACTAGTGGAAAACCAGATCTGGACTTGGTTTTAGACTAAATTTGGACCTATACATATGAAAATCAGTCCAGCCCTGGTCTAAAACCGGTTTTAGACCTAGACTTCAGTTTCGCTGAAACCAGATCTCAACCAGGATTAGACCAGATCTAAACCAGGTCTATATAATCAGTGAGTAGTTTAATCCTTAGTTAACAAAGGACCTGAACTGGACTGAACTGTAGTTTCGTATTTAAAAAGAACTAAACGAGAACTAAACCAGGACTAAAAGGGGTCTTAACATTTACAGAAAAACATTTGTCTGAGTCTGAAGAACCACTTTGTGTTTCTGTCGAGGCAGATTTTACATTTACATCTCGTCGCGTTTCTTTTTAAGTTGTGATTTTGTATCTGGATTTTCTTCTTTCTTTTTTTTTAAATCAAACTTTGACAAAAATCAAACGGTCGATGGAAAAGTTATTTATTTGTAGGATAAAATGCTACTTATTCATATGTTAATAAAGGATAAAGATCGAAAGGTAAACTGTTTGTGATTTTCAAGTCTCGTGTTGAAAATATCAGATTAGGACAGAGTGAAAACGGGAAACGGGCGACGAAAGGTTTGGTTTTTCGAATCCTCTGACCCACATTTACGAAGATCTTTTTTTCCACGTGTTTAGGCCGAAATTAGAAACGGAATCTTGAAATGTGAAATGTAGATATTAGAAATTACATTAAAATCTCGTCTTGTTTCGTTCTTTTGGATCCGATCTCGCACTTCGTCCCCTATAAACCACTGCAAACTGTTTAAATACGAGCGGTTTTCCACGTTTTCAGGATAAAATCAGGAAGAGCTTCTTTTAACTTCTCAAATTACCCTTTCGCCTGTGTAAAAAAAACAAACATTATTTATATATTTTTAATTTATTTTTACAAAACATATGCAAACATTTAGAATAGTTCATACAATTCAGTGGAAGTCCTGCAAAAAGGGAACTCCCCAGAAGCTTCCTCAGCTTATAAAAGGGGCCCCAGATATGATGTGTTTTTTATTTTCATCCATTTTAGACCATAAATCTGTTCAAAACAAACAAAAAAAGTCTATCCCAGATCTAAAAACCAGAAATAGTAATAAGACAAGAACCGAAACGAGTCCAAACCAGGACTTCATCAGGACTAAATCACATCCAAACCAGGAATAGATATAAGAAAAAGTTAAAAAGTGAACTCCCCAGAAGCTACGTCAGCTTATAAAAGGTAAAAAAATGATAAAAATACATTTATTTTCATCCATTTTAAATCGAAAGTCCGTTTAAAAAGGACTTTCAGTTTGATGCTTTGTAGGAACAGCGGGAAACAAAACAAAAAAATGAAATAAAAACTCCTTTGTGACAGAAATTTTCACGTTTCAAGTCGTACTGTAAAACATTCCCAGCAAGTCAGTCACATCTCCATGGAGACAAGCAGGCGGCAGGCCCTTTATAAGAAAAGTTACACAGTGCGGCTTTAAAAACGTCTGCATTTAGCGTCTAAGCTCATCAATACAGTATTTTAGCCTCACTGATCTTTTTCCTAATGTTTTCCAATGGGGAAATCACACTTTTTTCATCTATTTTTTTGTTTGTTTGCATATTTTTGTTGCACATTTAATAATTGTCACTAATTTCATAATTGCCGTTTATGTAGAAATTTCACAGTAATTTTTATGAAGAAATTCTGTAACACAACACAAAGAGACGCCCTGAACTAAAACTGATTTTCTTTAGACAAACGCAGAGTGAAAACTGAAATTTTAGCGTTTCAAAAATAGAAAAACCTTTTATTTGACTGCATATTAACACATTTGGGAAACACAGTCATCATTTTGTACAGTTTCGTCAAATTTAGTGCAAAATTTCAACACTTTAAAAGCATTATCTTGTGAAATTATAACATTATTATTATAAACTATGTCAGGATTTGCTCTTGGACAAAAGTATGAACTGCATAATATATAAATACAAACAGCTAATGTTACAGAACGGGTTCAGGCTTCACCCCGAACCAACGTTTTTAATCAAAGAATTTTTAGTTTTAGTCTCGAAGTTGATTTTCATTAGCAGAAATCAAATAAAAAATATTAGATTTAAGTGCATTTGACAAGTTTTCATGTTGTTCTAGTTCCGGTTTGGTGGGAGAATCTGAGAATCTGTGCTGAATATTCACAGTTTTACAACAATTCGGTGACAATTTGTGGAAAAAAATAAAAGGTTGAGAAGAAAATTACAAAAATAAAGGAAGTAGCAGTGAGTTAAAAAACAGAATCCCTCTCATCCCTGACGTCATCAACACGGAAAATTCTTAACCAAATGAAAAATGCAGAGACAGTTCACAAAGACGGCGTTTTTCTCACAGTTTAAACATTAATTCAACCAAATAAAGGAGTTGGATTTGTCGTAATAGATAAAACTACTGCGAATAGACCGGAAGTACCGCCCTCCGGAAGTTTCCATCGCGTCTTTCCAAACGTCTTCCTGGTTTGTGACGTAAGTGTGAACAGAGAGTATTTATTGTGTAATTTCCACAAGTTTTAGCCCCTGTTTCCATTTTCGTTGCTACGTAAAATAGCTCTGCGTAAATAAGCTCTGTTCACGTTTACGTCACAAACCAGGAAGACGTTTGGAAACCTGCGACGACGACGACTTCCGGCGTAGTTCCCGACACTGGGCTCGTGATCAGACCCACTGAAGTGAATGTGATCGTTGGTAAAGTGACGACCGCAGACGTACGAGCTGTTGGGAATCATGTGGAATTCGCCGCCTTTGTCTCTTCTAAATCGCATGTGCCCAGTGCGTTCGGAGTCGTGCGTCGCTGGGAAAACGATGAAAACTGACCTCCGTGAAGTCGCCCCATCAAACGCAAACCGACACCAAAACTTTGTCAGTCGTTTGTGCTGCAAAAAGTTTCATTTGTGCTTCTTTAGTTTTGGAGAAATGAACGATTCTTTTATAGGTCAAATTGGGGTCAGTCCCACAGGAAGCTTCAAAATTCACCAAAACGTCCAAAATGGAGTCAATTGTTTGTGCTGCAAAAAGTTTCGTTTGTGCGATTCTGGTTCTTCAGATATTTGGAGTTTTATTTACAGCCGATGACGTCATCCAGAACCTCAGGATGTGAAACAGCCTCAGAACAGGCAGAAAATTATACAAAATGTACTTCGCTGTATATTCGTAGTTCACTGTGACAATTTTCATTGGTGCGAGTTTATTTCTAAAATTATTCATTATTATTTAGGTAATTATAGGACGTCATTTCCGCTCAGCTGACGGCGGCGACTTTAGCAAAACTAGTGAAGCTAAACGATCTGAGGCTCTAGAAAAGTCTGTATCTTTATTAATTTGCTTTTGATTCATATTTTATATAATAATACAGACTTTTCCACAGCCCGAGATCGTTTATCTTCACTAGTTTTGTGGAGTTTGCCGCCGTCAGATGAGCGGAAATGACGTCCTGTAATTACTGCAGAAATAATAATGAATCATTTTAGAAATAAACTCACACAAATGAAAATTGTCACAGTACAAACAGCACAAACGAAATACAAACGTTTTCTATAATTTTCTTCCTGTTTTGAGGCTGTTTCACATTTTGAGGGGCTGAATGACGTCATCGGTTGAAAATAAAACTAAAATAATAATGAAATAAAATAAAAATAAACTAAACTCAAATATTTTAAGAACCAGAATCGCACAAATGAAACTTTTTGCAGCACAAACGACTGACTCCATTTTGGACGTTTTGGAGCATTTTTAAGCTTCCTGAGGGGCTGATGGACCCAATTTGACCTGTAAAAGAATCTTTAATTTCTCTAAAACTAAAGAAGCACAAACAAAACTTTTTGCAGCACAAACGCTTGACATAGTTTTTGTGTAGGTTTGTGTTTGATGGGGCGACTTCAGGGAGGTTGAAAACTGAGGTACGGCTGGAACTGAGGATGAGCCGAACATAACAGAACATTACGACGACAGGGAGATGAAGAAAACTGAGACGTTTTCTCATTTTTCCTACATTTTACTACAGCAAACAGAGCCCAAAGGAAGTCGTCGTCGCAGGTTTCCAAACGTCTTCCCGGTTTGTGACGTAAGCGTGAATACGGAATGTCAAATCTCCAGGAAATAAAATTATAAACTCACCAAAATTACAAAAACTGGAAAAACTAAGCAAGATTTTGTTATTATTTTTTTTTAATATAGAGAAATTATGAGTCTAACCCGTCATATGCACTTTAATGTTAATCCGATGGAGTTTAAGATGCTAAAAGGTGCATTACGGAACTTTTCTTATCTCCTCGTCTCCATGGAGATGTAATTGGTTTGTCTGGAATGTTCCGTTTGACTTCACTACGTCCAAAGAGACAAACAGGAAACGCTGCAATCGTTATAAGAAAAGAACCGAAACAGGTCTAAACCAGGACTAAACCAGGACTAAACCAGGTCTAAACCAGGACTAAACCAGGTCTAAACCAGGTCTAAACCAGGACTAAACCAGGACTAAACCAGGACTAAACCAGGACTAAACCAGGACTAAACCAGGACTAAATTAGATCCAAACCAGGAATCGTTATAAGAAAAGAACCGAAACAGTCTAAACCAGGTCTAAACCAGGTCTAAACCGGGACTAAACCAGGCCTAAACCGGGCCTAAACCAGGACTAAACCAGGACTAAACCAGGACTAAACCAGGCCTAAACCAGGCCTAAACCAGGACTAAACCAGGACTAAACCAGGACAAAACCAGGACTAAACCAGGACTAAACCAGGACTAAACCAGGACTATATCAGGACTAAATTAGATCCAAACCAGGAATCGTTATAAGAAAAGAACCGAAACAGGTCTAAACCAGGACTAAACCAGGTCTAAACCAGGTCTAAACCAGGACTAAACCAGGTCTAAACCAGGTCTAAACCAGGACTAAACCGGGCCTAAACCGGGCCTAAACCAGGACTAAACCAGGACTAAACCAGGACTAAACCAGGTCTAAACCAGGTCTAAACCAGGTCTAAACTAAACAGGAAACGCCGGCAGGCAAAGTTAAGAGGTCAGATCTGCGGAGAGACGAGCCTGTTCAGCAAGAATACACGTTTCTCATGGTATTTTTAGCCACAAAAATGCCTATAAATTAACGAGTTTAATGCCATACTGTGGAACATTCCAGGAGACGAGCACGTAACAAACCTACAGCCAGAAAAGTGACATCGTGCACCTTTAAACGCTCTCGAAAGTAGGAGATAAGATGGCTTTTCGTTCTCTAAAATGGCCGCGGACGATTCGAACCCGAAATTATTAACAAATATTTTACATTATTAATAGAAACCAAAAGATTTTCTCGGTCACAGTGACTGACGATTTAACCCCAGTTGTAGAAGTAGATTTTCTGCCAAGTGGGAAGGTAGTCCATGAGCGGCCCTGAAGACACACAGAGAAAATATGAAATGAGATCATATAATAATGAATTAAAGGTCCATCTTACTGTATTTTCTGATCTCGTGTGTGTTATAATGTAGTTTCCTCATCACAAACGCACCTGGAGTTGTGTTTTGTTTCATTCACACACGTTTAACACACAAACCTGCAGATTTAGCTTAGGTTTAGTTCTTCTCTCAAACAGAAAACACTTCACTTCATTTGGATCATTTCAGAAGGTAAAAGGTAGTTTTTTTTAACATGAAAACTACCTCTTCATGATGTCACAAAGTAGAACAGAACCAGAGAACAGAGACAGACTGATAATAAAGTGTTACTCAAACAAACCTGCAGCGCATAAGGACCTAATATAACAGTATAATTTACTGATACCTAAACTTGTTTGCTCAGCACAAATGAAGGTGTGGTTATATTTTTTATTTAATGCGATCATGATTCAAAACGAGCAATAGTCTATAATGTTTCCCCTCTTCAAACGTGGTTCCACTCGGAGATTTCCCTCCACACGCAGCGAGGAAGAAGAAAAAAAACACCTGACTGACGCTTCCTGTGTGATGTTGAGCTGAAAAGTTTGCGATGGAGACGTTTTATTGAACATCGAGAGTGGAGAGGGGACTTTTCACCTGCAATGCATCGTAAAGCATCTTGTACTCAAGTAAGAGTAATGTTACTTCAAAAGAATATGACTCAAATAGACCTAAGGTAGTCGGGACGGGACAAGAGCTCATGGGACAAAAGTGCCACAGTCTCGGGTTTAGGCCACAATTGGAAACAGAATCTTGAAATGTGAAATGTAGATATTAGAAATTACGTTAAAATCTCGTCTTGTTTCGTTCTCTTGGATCCGATCTCGCACCTCCTCCCCTATAAACCACTGCAAACTGTTTAAATACGAGCGGTTTTTTGAGGACATCAGGAAAATCATGAAGAGCTTCTTTTAAGTTCTCAAATTACCCTTTCACTTTCTGTAAAAAAAAAAAAAAAAACATTAGAGGGTCGAGAGCGGACGCGGTGCTGAAGAGGAGAAAGTTCCCGCTCGAGGGCGAAGTCAGACTTTCACGGAGGAGACGGTAACTTCCCCGAGTGCCGAGAGCGCAGGTCTGTCAGATACAACACGCTGCAGTGGGAAATATCACACGCCGTGGACTGTCGCCTTTTACTTTTTACTCCAGAATCTGCCTCTTCTGCGCTTTTCTTGTCTTGGCGAGTCCCAGATCATTAAATGGAGGGAGATACGCGCTGGTGAAGTTTGGTTTGATCAGAACTTGTGCCTCATCTTCAAATATAAAGCTGCTCTTCTGTTTCTGAATGGTTTAGGTGCAGCTACAGAATAATTCTAATACCTTATATCCCGGTAAAACGCTGAGAAGGTTTAACGGTATCAAAATTTGGATACTGCCCAACCCTAACTCCAGGTATGTATGAGGAGGTAACAGTATTATAACACGACTTAAAGCTCACAGAGGCAATTTTGCGTAATATAAAACCCTTTAAAACTAGCAGCAACTTACGAGCCACAAGCCCGACTCCAGGAACATAGTCTGACAGAAGTTTGAGCAAAAACACGATCTTCTCCCTGAAACATAAGAAAGAAAGAAAGAAAACCACTGATTACAATTTAACATATACACATTTTTTTAAAGGTTGACTTGACTTGACAGGGACAGTGAAGTGTAAAATGGTGGAGAAGAGCAAGGAGGATATTCAGCAAAACTTTGAAGCCTGGACTTTGACTTAACCGCACAACTATCAGGCAGCACTGAACGTTACAAGCGAATACTACTTTTTTTTGCATTTGAAGTTGTGTTTTAATCATACACCGTATGTATGAGTGGACTAAGTTGAGTGTGACGTCTCCACAGCGTCAGCGTCGCTCAAATGAGGCTCCCGATGCCACAGTTACAGGAGAGAATCTGGAGCCAGGTCCATATTTGGAAATCTGACCGCGAGTATCATAGCAACCACAAGAGCCAATCATGAGTGAGGTCATTAAATGTGTCGTCCTCCTCAGAGCGGTGATACTCTGCACCTGCAGGGAACGCTGTATTTCAGTGATTCTTCAGAATAATAAGGAAACTTTTCGCTTTTATCATCAAACTTTAAATAGTAAGTTTAAGTCATTGATTTATGTTCTGTTCTGTTATGAGCGAACAACAGTAGAGTCGCAATTTCATGAAATTCACTTTACTTTATGTTAGTTAATTTGATTCTAGTAACGTTAGCTGTTGTGATTGCTTGATTTATTTTGTCATTTTATTTCAAAAATAGTCGATAGGGGCAGGAAAGCGGGAAGGGAACGAAACGCACGAGCTGTCAATCAAACCGGTTGCTAACGCTAAGGGGGAGGGACCTCGGGGAATGAAGGCGTCTAATTGGTCCGTTATTTATGTTCATATCTTGATTTAGGAAGAAAATAGCGAAATGAAACATTCAGGATCCTGTGTCGTGGGTTCATACGAACATTTTAAGACCAAAATGACGAGGCCACAGCAGCAGGTCCAGAGAGAGGAGCGAGAAGATCCCAATGTGAGTCAATGGGAAAAAGGGAGAGGAGGAGCCGGAAGAGCCTCCTTGAGCACTTCCTGTTTGGCACGCGGTGGCTAACGCTTTAGCTATGTCCACTCATATACACGGTCTATGGTTTTAATTGCGCTGTTTACTGTCCCCAAACAACCTCTGAGTTTGTGTTTTTAGAGATACGCACTCTGAGTATCTGTCGTAGAACGGAGACCTCAGGAGATAATAGAGCAGCAGGAACCCTCTCCGCCTCATCTCGGCCTTTTCCCAACGGGTCTGGAACTTTGTGTCGTTCAAAACCGCGAAACTGAAAATAAAAATGATGTTGAAACTAAAATAATTATAAACATTCAGTAATAATGATCATATTTTGTCCATATAAACTGACACAGACCTGGAGAGTTCAAGGACCACAGACAGGATCCAAGGTTTCCAAGACTTTTTCCCACAAACTCCGAGACTCAGCACTGCACTGGATTTAAGGGTTTAACCAGGACTAAACTGGAACTAAACCAGGACTAAACCGGGTCTAAACCAGGACTAAACCACGAATTAAAAAGGACTAGACCAGGACTTAAAAAGGACTAAACTGGGAATTAAAATAAGGACTAGACTGGAACTTAAGAAGGACTAAACCAGGACTTAAAAAGGTCTAAATGAACACTAAACCAGAACTATACAACAACTAAACTTGGACTAAACTGTGACTTAAAAAAGACTAAACCAGAACTAAGCCAGGAATTAAAAAGTAGTAAACCTGGACTAAACTGTGACTTAAAAAAGGACTAAACCAGGACTTAACTGGGACTATACCAGGACTACACATGGACTAAACCAGGACTATCCAAGTACCAAACCAGGACTAAACTGATACTAAACTGGGACTTAAAAAGGCCCAAACCAGGACTAAACCTGGAGTTAAAAAGGCCCAAACCAGGACTAAACTGTGACTTAAAAAGGACTAAACCAAGACTAAACTGTGACTTAAAAAGGCATAAATCAGGACTAAACCATTACTAAACCAGGTCTTAACTGGGACTTCAAAAGAACTACACCAATGAGCCAAAGACAAAACCATAAAACCAGGACTAAACCAAGACTAAACCAGGACTAAACCAGGACTAAACCAGGACTAAACTAGGACTAAACTAGGACTAAACCAGGACTAAACTAGGACTATACAAGGACTAAACCAGGACTATCCAAGTACTAAACTAGTACTAAACTGGGATTTTAAAAGGCCCAAACCAGGACTAAACTGAGACTAAACTGTGACTTGAAAAGGTATAAATCAGAACTAAAGTTTTGCGGTGCATCTGTGACGTAGAAACCTTTAAAAACCCACCTCTCCAGACGGCCCTATGAGACCTGAACCACCTGGACCTGTTCCACTGGAGTAGGGGGGTTGTGGGTTAGACTCCCGGTCTCTCCGAGCGTCCTACGGCGGCAGAGTGGTTAGCCCGTGTGCAGGATACAGTGCACCAGAGGCCTCGTGATGTAGACGGCCTCCGCTGTGATCTGGTTCAGGTTCAGGTCCGTGGATCTGAGCTGGAGCTGCTCCTCTGGGGACCGGGCTCTGGACTTGGTCTGAGCGGGACCCAAAATCCTGGACTGCAACGACGGACCTACGGCGCAAAAGAGTCACTGTTAAAGCTGCGTTGTGTAACTTTTCTGGCCCGGAATGTTTCGCACTATGGCTTTAAACCTAATTAAAGTTAAAAATTAAAGTATTTATAGGTTTATAGGATTTTAAAATTTATTTAGAACAGTGACAGTGGAAAAGTGTGTTTCAGTCAAAGGTGTCAGTTTATGGAACAGTGAAATCAAGAACTCTAAATCTATGAATGTATTTTTAAAAAAGTGTCAAATATTGTAGGCTGAAAATGTGTGAGACAGCAGAGCAGTTGCTTCTGTTACGTTATATCCTGTGTTATGTAATGAAATAGAAAAATGGCTGTGTTACGGCTTCTATGATTTGATGAGAGATGTTAAATTGTGAACGGGGGCAGACACAATATGTTTATACTTCTTTCTGCTCCTTTTCATTCATAAGATTTGATTTGATTTAATTTCCAAGATGGCTGCATGTCCTTCTGTCTGTTCCCTGTTCATTTTCAACTTTTTTCTTCTTTACTGTGTATCTTTTTAATGTAAACGTTAATGGTGTTATGTGTGTGTCTGTGTACAGTTGTATAGTTTGTCTCTATTTATTCCTGCAGCCTCTTGGTCAGATCATGTTTGTAAATGAGATGTGTTTACCTGGATAAATAAAGGTTAAATAAATATAAATGTAACGTTAGGCTGTTATAATTGTTTTTAAATGAATGAAATAAATAATAAAAATGAAAAAAATGAAATGAAATGAAACCTTTCTATCTTCATGGAGACCAAACCAGACCAAGTTACAGGTCAGATCTGTGGAGAGTCGACCCCGCTCACAGTCTGAATGTCTGTTTTTCTAGGTATTTTTGAGCTATAAAACCACCTGTAATTGAATAAATGTAACGTAGGGCTGTTTAATGTCACACTGTGGAACATTCCGGGCAGAGCATTGACGTATCCACAGAAACAAGCAGGTGACGGACCCCGCAACAAGAAAGATACACAATGCACATCTAAAATAAATTTGTCCCACAATGTTGCGACATAAACTTGACGAACAGCGATCAAAACACACAGACTCACCTAAACCCATCGGCCGAATCACCCGTCCCGACCTCTGACCCACGAAACACGCGTCCTCCTGCTGCTCTGCGCTAGCGCCATCTGTGGACAAACCGTTTAGAAACAACTTAAACAATCTGCTTACAATACTTTAAAGGTTTATTTGCTGATCTATGTTATAATGTTTCCTCATCACAAACAGACCTGGAGTGGTGTTTTCACACAAGGTGCAGAGTGTTTTCTGTTTGAGAAAAGAACTAAATCTGCAGGGTTTATGTGTTAAACTAGTGCAAATGAAACAAAACCCAACTCCAGGTCTGTTTGTGATGAGGAAACAACATTATAACACAGATTAGAAAATAGCGTAATATGATTTATGTCTAAAGACACTGTACTATGTACAGTATCTTTAAATCATATTACGCTATTACAGTTTTTTTAAGTACTAAACTATACTATATACTGCTGTATTATAAAAAAGTACTAAATCACAGCTGAACCTGGATTGCAAGTGCCTTAACTTGGATATAAAGGACACTAGTGTGGTCAAAAGTATCAAAAATCGGATACTAATTGATACTGAAACCAGTATCGAAACCAGATACTCATTTGAAGAAGTATCAATACTCAAAAAATACATCAAGAGGATAATATCTGACCTTTTCTGAACAGTTTTCGAGCACATAGACGAGTATACGCCTGTGGACCACTATAGAACCATCCTGGATTACTGAGGGATTACACAGATATAAAACCACATGGGAATATGAAAGAAAGTACTACGATTTAATGCTGAAAGTCACATTCTACTGTCTAAACTGTCTTTTTTTATTATTATTATTGTCAAGGCATCAGAATCAGTATTGAGTATCAAGTCTATTCCTTAGCCTCAAAATCGAGTTTAAAGTTTGGTATCGTGACAACGCTAGAGGACACGTACACGTTTTTGTGACTCTCAGTGTAGGAACAGCGCACAAGAGCAGCAGAGGCCCTGGTTAATGTTGGGCTGCAGGTGCCGGGGCTCAGGTAGTGAGTGTGAATCATGTTTAAGGAAGTTTAAACCAAGGAGGAGATAATCAAGTTTAAAATACACAGATTTAAGCACGATAAGCCAACATTAGTACTATTCAACCTCCATTCCAGCTTGTCTCTTGTCAAACTCGACTGTCGGCAGGCAAATCAGTCAAAAAACCAACAGGAAACTAAAATAAATACCTCACATTTTCAAACGTTCTAAAGCAATGATTAAGATCTGCCCCCAGGTTAAAGAACACCGAGTCTGTGTATGTGCATTGTCAGGGAACTCAATTAATTATATTCTGCATGAGTTAAAGCAGATTTTTTTTTATGCCATATTGAATTTTCAGAGCTTTTAACCATGTTGTACCCTCTGGAAGTTGTATTTGGAGTGATTAAAGCATGTTTGAGCAATCTTTAATCGCTTATTTTTAAGATTTTTCACCGGTACACACCCACAGTTCTGTTTACTTCGTTCTCCAGTTTAATATGCGTATTCAGCAGCACCGTGTAGTCATTTTGGTAGAAATTAAAAAATAATCCGACTATCAGCTACTCCGCGCTTTGTTGTGATGATGTTTACAGCGTCGTCAGCTCCCTTCTGGCAGTGCAGTTTTCTAACGCAGAAGTCAGCGAACCTGTTTCTTTTACAAAGTCGTTTTAGATGAATATTGCGATTTAAAATGCCAAAATTCTAACATAAAGATCCACGGTGCCATAGATCATAACTAAAATAAATAAATAACTATATAGCAAAAACAAGCACCAAGACTATTTAACCCTTCTGGTTCTGGGGGATCTGTCACCTAAGAGTTATTGTATTTCCTGTCGACAAAAGAAATTCTGACGCAAGACATGTTCAGCCAATCAATTACTATGTCGTCTTGTACTTTCTCTAAAGCAATTCAGGAAAGGTTCATTTCTGTCCTGTGAATGTGACTTTTTTACTATCGATTTGCATCTGATTTCTGTTTTGCCAACCGTAATATGAAGGTAAATAGTAAAAAATTAAGACCTATTTCCTACTTGAATAAATAGATAAGAGATAAGAGAGGAGCAGCTGTGACTGTCTGACCTTCTGTTCCAAAGTCTGTGTTCCTGTCCAGAGGGATTATGGGAGGTGAAGTCCCGATGCCCGATTTGTACCACAGAAGAAGAATGAGCCGGAAAACTGCCCTGGGAAAACATAAAATGAGAACACAAGAACCATTTTACAGGATATAAAAGTTAGTAATTTGTTACAACACTTAATAGAGCGTATCTCCAGTACTTGTGTAGAAAGTAAACGCATGTGAGAGGCTTCCGTGTTTTTCAATTACGACTTGGTTTGGTGGGATTTTGCTTGTGGTCAATATTTATGATAGTTTTAAGTGAGTTTGTGAAGAGCCCTGACAAGGAATGTACAAAAATCCAAGCTGTTGCAATGAGTTCTTAAACAAAATACCTCTATGTCATCTGAACACACTGAAAATTCCATTCAAAAAACAAATAAATGACTCAAAAAACCGCCATACTTTACGATCTGGATGAGCCCGATGACGATCCAGCGCCCGACCTCTCCCCCGACTCTACAGGCCCCCATCTCCAGGAAAACCTCCACAGACTCCAGCACCGAGAGCCAAGTCCGGAGCCTCTGCTGTGACAGACACTGAGGGAAGAAGAAAAATGTTACTCAAATTCAAATTGTGATCCATAATAAAAATTAAAAAAAAACTTTAAACAGCCCATATTACACTATTTTTTTATCTGTTTCCTCATCACAAACATATCTGGAGTTGTTTTTGTTTCATTCACACATGTTTAACACAGAAACCCTGCATATTTAGCTATTTTGTCAAACAGAAAACATTCTGTTCCACCTTGTGATGTCATAAACAACCACAGATGGTTTTATACATCTTCACTAAAATCATTTGGATTATTTCATTCTTGGAGGTTCTGATCTCTCATGAACAAAAGCTAAAAGGGGCTGTTAACATGAAAACTACTACTACATGACATCACAAGGTGGAAAAAAGCATTTTGAGCTTCTAGATGTAGGCAGAGTAATAATGCAGCCTTACTTTAACATGTGAATTAAACAAAACACAACTCAGGGTATGTTTTAGAGAAGGTAACAGCATCCCAACATGACTTAAAGCTCACAGTCAATTTTGTGCAATATAGGACCTTTAAATTGTTACTTATGTTTATTTTTAACTGCTGCTATTCTGCTTCACAACACTGAAATTTCCATTATAAAACTATTTAATCTAATCTTCTAATCTTTAAAAACACTTCTCAAAATATGTTTGGCAGCTTTTTGTTATTGTCAAATGCCACGGAAAAGTTTTTACATTTGTTGACTCGATCATCTCCTTAACTCTTGACTTTGAACTTTAAATGAACTTCTGAAATGAATTGTATGAATGGTGTTATGTACTTTTGTGTGATTGTTGCTGTACTTTTTCCTTTCCTGTAGATGATTTGACATCAACCTGCCAAGGGACTGACGATGGAAATTAGTCACATTGGCTATAATCTTTACATATTTACATTTTAAATGTTCATTAATATGTGCTGTCCCTTTACAAATAAACAAATAAAAGTCTACTCATGTCACACCTAATGAAGATGAATTAAAATTACACAAATATTGTACAAGTGCAATTTCTCACCACAGGAAAGGCATTTCTCAGTTTTTTTCTTAGGATGCTGTCATTGAACAACACCAGGAGATTGGAGGCAGAATACACTGAAAAAGAGACCAATAATACCAAATTAAGAGCCCATATGTATTTGTATGTATTTATTAAACTTGAATGCCATGGTAAATGCCATTCTCCAACCACAGCGCTAGTTAACTTAAAGTCCCCATTTGTAATTAGACTGGCCGACCTGGCTCTGTTGTATCTCGCTTATCACCACTAGATGCTGTCTATGTTACTTCTGTCTGACAGAAGAAAACCAGAGGACACAATTCTCTTTCCTCACTTAAAACAAAGAAAACATATGTTCAAACCCATTTTCTCAAAGCAAAGTCATTGGTCTGAAGTCCTAGGATAATGGTATAAAATAATCCTCACTACAGGGTTATTTTGGACAGAAATAGCGCCTGAAGAAAGTCTATCCCATCCACAGCTTGTTTCTCATCCTGCCTCTCTCCTCCCTGTGTCTCCTCTGTGGGTGGGACTTCCTCACTCAAAGGCGAGGAACACATCTGCCATCTACTGATAAAAAAAAAAAAACCTACTGATGGTAAGTGACTTAAATATACAGTGTACCTGATTAAATCCTCAACACTACTACCATAAATATTAACACATATTTCTATCATGACTGAAAGGTGTGAAAAGCTCTTACCGAGTTCAGAAAGTTCATGCGAGTCTGTGAACCGTCCTAAGAAGAAAAAAATACTTATATTAACCCACCCCTATTCATGACCTAGTTTCAAAAATTAAAAAATTATGTGGTTGCTGAACATTGAAACTTTATACATATTTACATATAGCAAAATAAATTACATACTAAATAATAATTTTAACCCAGTTTCTTTCTCTTTTTTTTGAGTTGTACTGTATTATGGTCGTACAAATTAATAATAATGATAAAGAAGGCACAAAAGGTTTTAGTTTTGTTTTTTTTCCATTTATGGTTTGTGGTACATAATATAAACTAATAATAATGTTAACGAATGCACAAAATGTTATCGTTTAAGATTGTACAAAATAAGATACAATGAGAATGAAAAAATGTAAGGATTTATTTATTTATTCGTTTACAAAGAAGGCATTTTGAAAATCTGGTCACCCTACTTTAAATGTGTTATGTCAGAGAAATAATGCACTGTAATTTTTATTAAATGTACTTTAATTTCAAATTTACATCAAAAATAGCTAGTTAATCAGTCTGGATAAGTCAACCGATTCAATAATACAGTAACTAATACATTTTAAAGGACTAGTACAGCATGTTCCAATTAACTTTTTTTTTGCTATTTATTAGTCATTGATTAATTAGAAACGCATTTTAGCGTGTGTATTTTGCGGATTTTGATCCTGAAGGTGAACTGACCTGCTAAGAGGTATGACAGGGTCCGCACGGTGCTCTCCAGCTGCGCAGTTGCCGCTGGGTTTTTCCGCACATACTCGATATAGCGCTCATAAAGCCGCGTCATTTTGTCTAAATACTCTTTCACATTCGCCATTATATCCGACATTTATTAAACCGCTGTAAAACGCATTAGTTTCGCGTTTCGAAAGAAATAAACCAATCTATCGCAGGTTTGTTGACAGTTTCGATTTGTCCAACTTCTTTAGGTAAACCTCCGGTCAGATTGGTCCTACTGCAAAACGTTCCCACTGAATCCGTAGTATAAACAAAGGTTCCGGTTCCTACCCGTCAGCATAAAGTATCGGCTCATCTTCCGGGCACGTTATTGTTGCATCAGCACCCAACCATCCTCAGTCTACAATGTCGACCCCAGGAGAGCCAGGTGCAGTAAACGAACTCATATTTCTAACTTACTTGTTGTATAGAAATGTGTTTTTGACAGTAGTAATAGATCGGGTGCGGCGTTTACGAGAACTGTCATTGACACTGTGCTAACGCTAACCGGCTAATTTGTAGTCCGTTTGTAGTCCATTGAGCAGAAGGTGAATGTGCCACAGAAACAGCTGATAGACACTCTTTAAAACACACGTGTCTTTAAAATGATATGCAAAAATCTTAATCTAAATGACAAATAAGGATTACGCAGATATTTAAATGAAAGTCCAACTGTTACTACACTAGTGTTTGTATTAGGTCGAGTACTAGTTGTAGTAGAAGTAGTTGTAGAAGCTCTTATACATGAATAATGTATAGTTTCTCTTGAGAAAAAAACAAAGTCATCTCAAAAACATGCCAGTATTCGAAGTTAAATTTATTAAGTTAATGTTATAAATCTTTAATTACCATTCGGAGTTGCCAAACTGGATTAATTTAGTGTTTTAGGTGGTTTAATTAGCCTACTACTAATTCTATGGCCAAAATATGATCGTTTATATATAGACTATAGCTCAGAACTGAAGTATTTAACAAGTTAAAGCGAATCAAAACACAGAGTTTACACCCACAGCAGCAGTTCAGTGGTTACAATGGAGCTTGCATCAGACAGTGGAGTTTGACAGTATTGTTTCTGACTGTAAACAAATACATGCCAATTAGGGCTGCAAATTATGTAAGTAATAGAATATTCTTTACAAACAGCATATCTGCTATCCTCATAGTAGTATTAAATGTATACAAAATCTAAGACTGTAGTTTAGACCACTATAAATGTTTTCTCAAATGCATGATGCTTGTGTTTGTTTATCAGTTTCTATTTTTTGTCAAATGTGACTGCTCCAATATCTGTTTAAAAATGCATGCTGTGAACATAATGTATACTCTGAACCTAACTGCTCATTTAATCCTAATTCCTGAATTTATAACCAAAAAATCATGCATTCTAGCTATTTTAGAATAATAAAAGTGTAAGATTTAAGATAATTGCTGCATATTACCCACCCTAATTTAACTATGCTTTTTATTATTTACTTTATGGTAATTTATATTGAATTAATGCATGCAACACAGCCACTTTCACTCATTCTTCAGTCTTTTTTCTATATTAAATTTCATAGTTTGTTTATGGGATCATTCCTGTTTCGTTCTTACAGTTTTGTTATGATTTGCTTTGCTTTCTGTTTCATTCTGAATAAGACCCCACACCTAAATGTTCCAGTGCAGAGGATCGAGGAGAGGGCAAGGGGAGGGCAAGGGGAGGGCGATGAGAAAGTGGGGACTGTTGCTTCTGGTTTTGTTTTTACGGTTTATGTCTGCATCACTCCTTTTCAGCCTCTGTTGCATCATCTCACTTCATTAGGTCAAAATGTATTTCATATTTGTGTTATGTCTGTCACTGCTTATTATTTTGATAAGACTTTTGTTTCCCAGAGAGACAATAGTGTCACAGATGATTTGCTTCTGAATCATTTTATTTCTATTTTGCATTTACTTTCTGCCTCTGTACTTGTGGTTATGAGATTTAGAAATGTGAAGAGATACATTTTTACTTCCCGTATAGCAGTGATTTCAAACAAATATATTTAAGTGCAAAAACTGATTAACTAAAAATAATAAAAAAGCCTACACTTTCATTTGTAATAAAAGAAAAGCTTTGGCAAATTTTAAAAATAGAGATGGCTGTTTTGTAAATTAACTCTCTTATTTTAACCTCATTACGATAAAGAGCAAAGCAAAGTAATGATGTAAATCAAAACATTATTTTCTTTTTAAATCATTACAGTATCTAGTCTAAATAGTATAAATTCAGCTGATAATTTTACAGACACAAAATTCTCTCTAAATCGTATGAAGACATTTGGCAGTAAAAAAAAGACAACACATAACAGTGACACATCTTTGCTATATGTTGTGATGAATTCCAAATAAGAAACAAAAACATGAATGAACTTTTCTCTTAATCATTTTCCAGTGTCTCTTCTGTATCTGCAGTCTACAGACTGGTCTTTCTCTTTCATTTTGACCACACATTTGGCTCAGACCCTGTTTCCCCTTCAGTTTCATTCTTACTGCTCAATTTCTGTCTGATTTAGTGAGTCGGTTTCGGTTTGAGTCAGTTAAGCTCCTCCTCAAAGTCTCCTGCTGACCCTGAATCCTGCTGGTATCAGGATACAAAACCAGACAATGCAACCTCACTGAATAAACAGTGGTCATAATACTGAAATTTTAGATTCTATTTCAATACTAAGGAACAATACCACAATAATAAAAAACACAATTTATTTAGACAATAGAATGTGATTTTCAACATTAAATCGTAGTACTTTCTTTTATATTCCCATGTGGTTTTACAGTTGTGCTCATAAGTTTACATTCCCTGGCAGAATTGATGATTTCTTGGTCCAGAAGCTGCACATGGGACGTACTTGGATATTCCAACATGATAATGATCCAAAACACAAAGGCAAGTGGACCTGTCACTGGCTCCAGCAGAATAAAGTGAAGGTTCTGGAGTGTTCGTCTCTTCTGACCTCAGTATCACTGAGCCTCTGGGCAGATTCAAGCTGCAGTTCAGACAAGAGCCTAAGAATTTTATTTTATTCATTTATTTAACCTTTATTTAAAGGTAAAGACCCATTGAGATCCAGACCTCATTTACAAGGGTGACCTGGCCTAGTGGTCAGCGGCACACATCAAGAGCAGAAAACAACAATCATTTAGGATAAACAACAATTAAAATAAAAAATAAAAATGAGAAAGCAACAATCAATTAAGATCCATCCATCTTCTTCCGCTTATCTGGGGCCAGGTCACGGGGGCAGCAGTCTAAGCAGGGGCTCCCAAGCTTTCTGCTCCCCAGACACTTCCTCCAGCTCCTCCGGACAGACCCTGAGGTGTTCCCAGGCCAGCCGAGAGACATAGTCCCTCCAGCGTGTCCTGGGTCTTCCCCGGGTCCTCCTACCGGTGGGACATGCCTGGAACACCTCCCGAGGGAGGCGTCCAGGAGGCATCCGGACCAGATACCCGAGCCACCTCAACTGGCTCCTCTCGATGTGGAGGAGCAGCGACTCTACTCCGAGCTCCTCCCATGTGACCGAGCTCCACACCCTATCTCTAAGGGAGCGCCCGGCCACTCTGCGAAGGAAACTCATTTCGGCCGCTTGTATCCGCGATCTCGTTCTTTCGGTCATTACCCAGAGCTCATGACCATAGGTGAGGGGAGGAACGTAGATTGAGGTAAATCGAGAGCTTCGCCTTTCGGCTCAGCTCCTCTTCACCACAACAGTCCAATGCAGCGACTGCATCACTGCCGACGCCGCACCGATCCGCCTGTCAATCTCACGCTCCATCCTCCCCTCACTGTGAACAAGACCCCGAGATACTTGAACTCCTCCACTTGAGGCAAAGACTCCCCACCCACCTGGAGGGGGCAATCCACCTTTTTCCGGTCGAGAACCATGGCCTCGGATTTGGAACAGCTGATCCTCATCCCGGCCACTGCAAACCGCCCCAGTGCTGCAGGTCCTGGTTTGATGAAGCCAACAAGACGACATCATCCGCAAAAAGCAGCGATGAAATCCTGTGGTTCCCAAACTGGACCCCCTCCGGCCCCCTGGCTGCGCCTAGAAATTCTGTCCATAAATACAATGAACAGAACCAGTGACAAAGGGCAGCCCTGGCGGAGTCCAACATGCACTGGGAACAGGTCTGACTTACTGCCGGCAATGCGAACACAGCTCCTGCTCCAGTCATACAGGGACCGGACAGCCCTTAGCAAAGGGCCGTCCAATTATCAATTAAGATAAACATCAATTATGAAGGTAAAGTGCAGTGAGTCTAGAAAATATTCCAAAAGTGCAAGAGCTGTAACAATTTAAAAGGATAAAGTGCAGAAGCTGTAACAGTCTAAAAAGATAAAGCACAATTTACAGGAACTGGAGCCTTTTGCCAAGAAGAAAGGGCAGCTTTACCATCAGAGAAAATAACACATCCACAACTATCACAAAAGACTCCAAGCTTCATTGGGTAATTTGTGTAGTTTCTGTTTCATTATGATTTAAAAAAGAGGAAACACAGTTGTTTGATAATAAACTGCTTCACCCAAGCACCAACCATGAGTGAAAGAAAAGTTTTTGTGTTCACATTCATATTCTCTGAAAGATGGACAAGAAATCATAAATTCTGCCAGGGTCTGTAAACTTATGAGCACAACTGTATATCCCTCATCTAGGTAGGTTCCATGGGCATATACTCGTCTGTGTGCTTGTATATTTGTTGTGATACAGCTCAAGATCATTCTAAAGCTTTAGGAAAGGCTCATTTCTGTCCTGTGAATGTGCTTGACTTTTTAAATTTTGATTAGTACCTGATTTCCTATGAAACATTTCAGGCAAAGCTTTAAAGCACATGGCGAATGGACTCTTCACCAGAAAAGTTACATAGTGAACCTTTAACCTCTAGATATTGTGTTTCAAAAATGTATCCAAGGATATGAGAAAGGTTAAAAATTAGCCAAAGCAATATAATAATACAAAACAAAGGTAAAAAGTCCCCAAAATGTCGCTCGCAAACAGGAAGCTGAAGAATATGGCAACCCCAATGACAGTCACGTTTGTTGTAGCCATGCCCCACCTCCATACCCCCGCTCTAGTCCCTCTGCCTCTACCCCAGCTCCAGTCTCTGTTTGTGGGTAACATTTCGCCCTCTGTGCCCCTGTTGTGTCCCGCAGCGTTCCCCTTCGAACCCCTGCTCCAGATCACAGACGCGACCGAGCTCTCCGAAGCTCTGGACCGTTACCTGGAGACACGCAGTTACCTGAGCGGCTTCGGCCCCTCCCACGTCGACCACAATACCGCTAAACTGCTCCGTACGCCCCCACCCCCGCGACTCAATCACGCCCTCCGCTGGTACAGGCACATAACGGCGCTGCAGCCGCACGAAGACTCAGGGCAGGACTCAAACTGCAGTGAGTAGCCAGAGCACGGACTGAGAATGTGGTGAAGTTTGTGTCGTTTGTAGGCCCTAGATTTTAGTTGTCATAGTCAGTTAATCGGTTTTGGTGTCTTTCCTAGTTGACAAAACATTTTACAAATTATTTTATTGGGATAATAAAGGATTCATTACATTCAACCAAGAATTTCTTTAGTCGATTTCTATTCTAGTGTGGTTTTATTCAGAAATACACCGGCTTAGAGATCGACCGATGTGTTTTTTTCATGGCCGATGTTGATACAGACCTTTTACAATTCAGAATCTGAACTTATTTGTCATTTCTGTATAAAAATACACTGAGACTAAACACTATACATCATCAGCAGCATTAAAAACAATAAATAGTTTAAATTATTGTCTGTCAAATGCAGTCTTTCAGAAAGAGAGACGATACAATCTGCTGATTTCTGGGTCGACATCTAGGGCTGATTGTGATTATTTTCCCCAAATGTAATTTGAATGTATCACAAACTCATCCATAGCCATTTTTTAAACCATAAACCTATAAGAGAGCAGTATAGTCATGATCTCAGTATGCAGTAATTTTTGCACTAAACCGTTAATATAAAGCTTTGTGTGTATTTTTTAGGCAGCAAATCAAACAAAACAGAATCCTGGCTTGTGCTGGAGATTTAAGGGCAATAGTTGATATGCAAAAATCTAAATATCGACCTATTATATCGGCCACACTGCAAATTTCTCTGATCTGGTCAAGGTTTTAAAACTTCTATCATGTTATTCATCTTGTTTTCAGATTTATTACCTACTTTACTAGTTATGAGACTGTTTTATTCTAGTCTAGAGGTCGTTTATTTTAAGATAACTTGGCAAGTAAAATGATCTTGCTGCATGGACAGATAATTTCACTACTTTAAATTCATTTTCTGATAGATTTAAGGGTTTATATCTTAAATTTTGGCCAGGCTTTTTGGCAGTTCACTGGATACACTTCCCCCTGCGTTGCTTTGTGTGTGATTTTTTGTTTGGCTGATCTCACTCCTTCGGCTTATTGTAAAACCTCTTAAACGCAGACAGGTCTTGTTGTGAACGCTCTGTCTGTGGCCATGAGCACGGCGTTCTGCAGCTGGTGTGAATTCTGCCTTTTCTCACGACTCCTCATTAACAACCAGGGCTGTTGACAGAAATTTGGGGGCCCAGGGCAAGAAGACTCACATGGACCCCCCTGTTTATAAATAATAAAGAAGAGGGTGCAATTCAGAGCCCCTAAAACCCTTGGGCCCTGTGATAACAGACGCTTTTGTCCCCTTTTTGCCTCTGTTAGTTCCCACATGACACAAAGGGAGGCTGTAGTAATAGAGAAACTAAAGTTGTTTTGTTTGAAAAAGCAAAGGGGTGGACTGATTTTGCTTTGCGCTTCTTATAGGCAGTAAAATCTGTCTTGGAGTTGTTGTTTTTTTGACTCAAAGTGCTCATTAGACTTAAGCCAACACTGTTTTTTTTTTTTTTACCACTGTCTCACCCTGTACTTTTCTAATCTTCTGTTTCCTTTCTCTTCATTTCTGTGACGTCTGAGCAAGACACAAAAATGAAAGCTGCCATCAGTGGTAATCCCTAAAACATGTGAAACTGTTTGATCTGTTTGCATGTTGTACATTTAAGTTGTTTCTTATTTAAAAAACTATGCAGCAATGTCTTTCTCACAATATATAAAGTGTTCTTCTTTGGTCTGTACTAACTTGTGCTGACAAACCTGTGGAAATTACATTACTATAAAAACGTAAGATTTGGATTTTCATCAGCTCAGAACTTTAAACAACACGTGTGTAGATTTGTAAAGTATCCATGGGTTTCAGAGTGATTATTAGCAATTCAAAACAAAATATTAAATCTTTTCAATGCTCAAAAGTCCTCAAAATGTTGCCCTAAAGCTGAAATCCATGAATAAAATCTGAACTAAACCAATCTGCAGTGAGGAGATGTTGTACTATGATTCTTATTTTGAGCGTAGCATGTGGTGTGTACATTATATTTCTGTTTTCAATCACTTATTAAACATTATAAAGTTCTCATATTTATTTCACGTCTCGTTTTGTTTCGTTGTAGTGAAAGGGAAGCGTGTGCAGCCGCCCTGGTCGGCTCCTTCAGGAACTGAAGTCCCACAGCTCAGACTCTACAACAGCCTCACCAGGAGCAAGGTACAAACACATTATAGTAGTAATGCTTCTATGCAGAGGTGGGACAAGACACACACAAGATTAGGTCCACGAGAACGAGACAAAACGAGATTTGTACATAATTTGTAATAAATAGGCAGTGCGATCCATTTCAAACCTCTGGCCTCGCTATTTTTATTTACATTTGTAATACTTTAGCGGCCATTTTAGTCCTGCTTTTTGGAACTACAGCTTCTCAAATTGTATAACACCAGCTCATAACTCTAATTTTGGTTTTTCAAAGGTAAATTCAGGGGGAAAAAATCTCGCAACATAATTTTCCTCAAGTGTGCACGATCTTCTGGCAATTTTGTCCTGCAAGATCTTCTCGTATGGGCTCATGTCCCATCCCTAATGCTATTTTATCAACTTTTATTGCGAATTAATCAGTTTTATATCATCTATTTCCCAGTATTTTCAGCAGAAACCCTTCTATATAAAGTGAAAGCACCAACACAATGAACATGTAACTATTGGCCCTGGAAATATTATGCATTCGATAGGAGGAATGTTGTAGAATAATGTTTCAGACAGGAGTTGTGTAGTGTGGGAGGGCGTCGGGCGTATATAGGAGCGCCCTGTCGCTCTGCGATAGGAGGAATGTTGTAGAATAATGTTTCAGACAGGAGTTGTGTAATGTGGGAGGGGCGTCGGGCGTATATAGGAGCGCCCTGTCGCTCTGCGATAGGAGGAATGTTGTAGAATAATGTTTCAGACAGGAGTTGTGTAATGTGGGAGGGGCGTCGGGCGTATATAGGAGCGCCCTGTCAATCTGCACCCAGTTAGTTTGTATCTTTAATCTCGTCTGGTCTTGTCGGGTCGTGTCTCCTAGTTACTTTGCAGGTAGCGTTCGCTGAGTTCGTGAGGGAGCAAATAACTGAGAGAGAGATAGAGAGAGAGAGAGGAAGCAAAGGTCAAAAAAGAGACTTGAAGGAGAAGTTTTACATTTTTGTACTTGCTTGTAAACAGACTTTTTTTTAACCGTCCCACTGTAAATATTTGTGCGCACATTTTTGCTCCCGTTGTCCCGTTTTTGCACTGTGGAATAAAAAAACGCACATCCCGAGAACCCTGTAACACATATGTACACACTCCAGACTCCGCCCTGCAGCCAGGTATTTGTCATCAGAAACACTTGGATGTGATCAGGACAGTCTTTTGTTATGTCACCAAGTACCTGAAATGACAGAGGCAAAAGGAGCCAGGACATATGTATCAGTGAAACCCTTTTATATCTATTACAGATAGTGTCAGCAAAAGTATCGAAAATCTACTAATCAATATTAAAACTAGTATTGAATCTAGATAGATCAGTGGTTCTTAACCTTGTTGGAGCTACTGAACCCCACTAGTTTTATATGCACATTCACCGAATCCCTTCATAATTGGAAAAATAAAATGTTTTTTTCAAATTCAAAACATAGGTATATATATTTTATTGGTGCACATGTGAATCCGTATTGCACATATTCGTCCGACCACTTTCTTTTTTTGCTCGACATCATTGGTATGAAGGGAAAATATTAAAAAAGAAATTACACGTTGTACCATCACGACACGGTCACAAGACGATTGCACGAACAGAATTTCCTGCAGCCAATAACAGCCAAACGGGACGTGTCATCAGGAATCATAAGAGTTGGATGTGAGTCTTGACCCCTGAACCCCTGAGATTGACTCACCGAACCCCTGGGGCTCGATCCAACCCAGGTTAAGAACCACTGGTATAGATACTCACTTGTGCAGGTATTAATACAAAAAAAAGTCCCATTCACAGTTAAAATGATCTTGAGCTGTATCAGAACAAGTGTAAGAGCACATAGACTAGTCCATGGACCTCTGTGGAACTTACCTCATTCTGGTTTTGGAAGCAGTATCGAGTATCCAGTCTATTTTTTAGTTTAGTTTAAGTTTAGTTTAGTTCGAAATTTTAGTCTTGTGATAACAGTGATTTTGGAGCATGTGCGAAATCCCCTCGTTTTGTTTTTAGGAGCTGTTTGTTCCTCAGAAGGGAAACAAAGTCACGTGGTACTGCTGCGGCCCCACAGTGTACGACGCCTCACACATGGGACACGCCAGGTACACACACTCTACACGCGCGCATCCTACACACAGCTCTACGCACACTTATAAAGACACCTCTCTTTCTGACCTTTACATTCATATCCTTCCAGATCGTACATTTCCTTTGACATTCTGCGGAGGATACTGAAGGACTATTTCAAATATGACGTCCTTTACTGCATGAACATCACAGACATCGACGATAAGGTAAAACTGGAATTAAAAATCACTGTTAAATTCCATAGCTAAAAATGTTTATTTGCTTATGTGCTGTCCTTTAACCTCTATAACAGCGTTTACAAGTGCATGGTGCTGTGTGAGCCTGTATTGCTTAAACATGTGTGAGGATGAGGGAGCGATCGAAAGTTCTCTGACCACCAAAAGAATGTGGGGAGTAAAAATGAACAACGCAACTGTCCAGTGCACTAATATTGTGATTTTTTTTTTTAAATATTAAACAAAATTAAAAGTAGCCTCCCCAGTCTTTCTGCAGTGAGATTGCCGTGCAGATACCATCGAGGCATGCTAAATGTGCATGTAAAAACCTGTCTAAGACCCATGCTGAATGCTGAATTACAAGACCCAAACACTGTATTTCTGTGTGGACAGGGTTAAAAAGTTGATTTTCTTTGTCTTTGTTTCAGATCATTAAAAGAGCGCGACAGAACTACCTTTTGGAGCAGTACAGGGACAAACAGCCCTCAGCCGCTCAGATCCTGCAGGACGTCATAAGCGCCCGAGGGGTGAGGGGGAAACTTTTAAACGTTTAACTATCGGGGTCTGTGGTGGAGGACAGACTCGACTGGAGCAGCTTATAATTTATTTACTTATAATTATCTTCATTTTATCCTCCTCTTCTTGGAACACTCACTGATTCGAAATTGAGCTGTGAGGATAATTGTACTGCTGTGTGTAAAAGAGGCACCAACGCTTTCATTGTCTGAGGAAATTGTCCTTCTACCGTGTAGACAGAACCATGACGACACTGTTCTATAAAATGTTCATGGAATCAGTTTTAACTTTTTCACTGGTCTCATGGCTTGGGAGCATCTCTGCTAAAAAAAAAACAAGAACTCCCTGATCCAGTTGATTAAATGGGCGAGTTTAAGGTGATTGTCCATCTTCAGAACAGCCTGGACTCCCTGTGCTCAGGACAGTTACAGCGGATGTCCCAGAATATTCTTCACGACCTGCAACATCCTCTAAATTCAGAGTTTCAGCTGCTTCCCTCTGGTCAGAGGTTTTTAGTCCCAAGATCGAGAACAAACCGCTTTAAAAGGAGTTTCATTCCAGCTGCTATTGTATTTATGAATAAGTTGTAATTTATTTATTTATCATGTTTTTGACATTTCATATGTATTGTGATTTTTAGCTCAGTGAGATGAATTCATTTATTTGTGGAACAAGACCATTCTGCACTGGAGAACTGCAACACTTTATTTGTGTTTTTATTTGTGTTTATTGTGCAGAATGTGGATGAATGAAATGTGGGACCAGCCTCTCAAATCTGCAAAACAAATTTACCTACGGGTACAAATAAAGCGACCTAACCTAACCTAACCTCACCTCCTTCTCTCCTTCTCTTCTCCTCTCTCCCTCTTCTTCTCTGCAGCCGTTCCAGTCGAGTCTGTCCTCCACCACAGACCCCGATAAGAAGCAGATGATGGAGAGACTCGACTCTGCTGTCACCGCCGCTCTTCAGCCACTAGAGGCCGCTGTGAACAACAAGGCCCCAGACACAGAGCTGCAGCCGCTCGCACAGGTACAATGTTTATCACTCGAAGACCTACGACATCGTATACGATACCGAGGAATATATTTTCTATAACCGCGCAGAACTTTCGAACCGTAAAAGATAGAAACGTACTTTTTCCCCTCTGAAAGTGCAGACATAGAGGTTTCCGTACATTTCTGTGGCTTTATCCTACGTCACACAAACGCTGTGATGACGTGCACAAAGCGAGTGTATAGGAACTTTGTTTTCTACCAATCCATTTTGATTGGCCAAAACTTTGCCAAAGAGTGAAGTGAGTCAAGATGGTCGTCTCCTCTCGAGCGTGTAGGTTTATAACAACTGAAAAAAATCTCTAAGTGGAGTTTATTCTCAAATAAATGGCAAATTACGCATCTTGGTGTGCGTAATTGCACCTCCATTGCTATTTTTATTTGAAAGGTTTATTTCACTCAAAATGAACAAATACAAATATAATAAACACCAGGGAAATGCAGAAGTGCTGTGGCTCTGGCCCTGGACCTGACAGGAGCTGTTTCCATGACTGGACCAGAAAAGTTATGGAGCGATTGCACTTTTTTTGTTTTTAGGGCAATAAAGATATTTTTAGTTTACTTACAGACTTAATATTTTGCATTTTTGAAGCCAAGGCCCTAAATCAAGCATTTTTATGTCCAAAAAGTTGTTTCTACATGTTTGCTGTGTGTTTTGTATAAAAAGAGTGAATTTTATTTTCTGTTTTTTTTTTCATCTCTATTTCTGGTCCTGTAGCTTTTATCACAGCCTCATGACACAACTACAGCAGCAGATTGTGAAATAACAGGCTGTACTGAACAAAAGGAGGTAGAACACTTCATTATAGGGTAAAAGGGGCAGTTTTAAAAGCAAAATTAAGAAAAAAATCCAGGCGAGGAGAAATGTACTAAAATTGCCCTTCGGTCTTCGGGGGTTATATTATGACCGTAGTATTTATACTAAGACTCTAACAAAAAAGCAGTGGAATAAATTATCTTGTATTTTGTCCGTTTTCAGGCCCTGTTGGAGAGCTCTAAGGACCTGCTCTCTGATTGGTTGGACAAACAGTTTGGGAGCTCTGTCACAGAAAACTCCATCTTCAACACTTTACCCAAATACTGGGAGGCCGAGTACCACAAAGACATGGACGCACTCAATGTAAGACGCTCTGTGAACAATTTATGTACAGCAGCTCACTAATGTCCGTCTCTGTTGGTGGTGATAAGTTATAGTTATTCTAGTTAGTAGAAAGAGTTATGAAAGATAGTGTAGAGACAGATAGAAAGAGTTATGAAAGATAGCTTGTCACAGTAGTAATCTCATAGTTTCCTGTTTCAGTTAGTAGTAAATAAAGATCGTTTTGTCACAGTTAGACTCACTTGTTTAGTTGAGCTTTATGTGGGATTATAATCTCTAGACTCATCTGTTTAGTTTAGCTTTGTGGGGGGGTGGAAGGTGGAGTGGAAATATGGGACTGTTCTTTTTTTAATCACTGTAAAGCACTTTGTGTTGCATTTTTGTATGAAAAGCGCTCTATAAATCAAGTTTGATTGATTGATTGTAGTTACATTTCTGTCCCAGGGCAGCTGCAGCTACGAGAGAGACTCTACGACTAATAAAATAAAACGAACACTTTGTCTTTCCAGGTCCTTCCCCCTGACGTCCTGACCCGGGTCAGTGAGTACGTGCCGGAGATCGTGGAGTTTGTCGAGAGGATCGTTAAAAATGGATACGGGTGAGAGCTTCGTTCAGTCTCCAATGTTTGGGTAATGTATCGTGGTAATAAAAACACTTTTCTGCTTTTGCTTTCAGATATGAATCAAACGGCTCGGTGTATTTTGACACGGCAAAGTTCGATGTCAGTCCTCAGCACTCGTACGCTAAACTGGTCCCAGAGGCAGTGGGAGATCAGAAGGCCCTACAGGAGGGAGAGGGTACGACAAGATTATATTTATAACATATTTATTAAAAACGATATGTGAAACATCTTTCTAAGTTTCCATTTATTTCAATACAACTCACTTTGAATAAGTTGTTCATACTCAATTTGTAAATTTGTATATTTTTTGATGTGTAGGAGACCTGAGCATCTCTGCAGACAGACTGAGCGAGAAGAAGTCTCAGAATGACTTCGCCCTGTGGAAAGCCTCCAAACCTGGAGAACCGTCCTGGGACTCGCCCTGGGGAAAGGTCTGGAGACATTGTTTTAATAATAATAATAATAATAATAATAATAATAATAATAATAATAATAATAATAATAATAATAATAATAATTGTATATATTAGGTGCCTTTCTGGCCACCCAAGGTCGCCTTACCACAACATAAACAAATTAAGTACGATTAAAACATACAGTTAAAAGCCACAGTTAAAGTGGGACAGTATTTAATTAATTGATTGAGTTTAGTATTGTATTTAGTGTTGTATTTTATTAGTATTTAGTAATGTATTAGACAGTATTTGAATTGATTGATTGTATTTAATTGACTTATAATTAGTTATCAGCTATTCTCCCTGGAGACGTGTAGCATGTTTGGTTTTAAATATTATTTAAGGTTCTTGCGGTGTCTTAAAAAGCATAAAATGTATGAATTTGAAAATATACCTTAAAAAGACTTGGAAAAAGTCTTGAATTGTTATATCTGTGCAGTATGTAACTTCTCTGTATTGCATTTCTCCTCAAAAATTTATTTTCCACCATTATTTGGTTAAATAACATCGCCCAAAGAAAGAGCGACGGAAAAAATAATTGAGAACATGACGCAGCTCCAGGTCAGAATCCTCCGAACACGTCACTGAAGATCACACACTACAGAACCACAAGAAACAAGCTGAGCAGAAGCAAAATCTAAGAAAATTTGATTAAAGCCGTTGTGTTGTTTTTTTGTGATCAAATTTTTATTCAAGTGTTATTTGTAATCATACAGGTTGCAGTAAATTGAACATTTTTCTTCTTTTTAAACCCACACCTCCCACCCTAAAATTCCCTCATGGGCTTATACAACACAAATATACACACATAAATACATATGCTGAACACATACACGCAAATACAATATACATATACAGAATACACATACATATACAATAGAATAGAATATATAGAATAGAATATACACATACATCTGCACATATACACATTTATACATGTATACATGCACATGCACATATACATACACACACATTTAAAAAAAATACATAAAATAAAGATGGAAGAAAAAAAAGTCCAGGTTTAAGTTGTGTTGTTTTTTAATGCTGGTTTTATGTTACCGAGTGACCCGTTTCATGCTGGGATTATGGGGAAGAGTTTCTCTGCTCCCTCATATTTCTTTGTTTGAACACAAATTCAAGAATTTTGTTTTTTTTTGCTGGTAAGTCTATGAAATAGGCTGTAAAATAGGTATTACGTTTTTATATAAATGGTCTTAAAAAGGTCTTAAAACACTTGAACGTAACTTGAAGAAACCTGCAGGAACCCTGATTATTACATATATTCATACTGAAGAAGTGTTTGTGAAATGGGCCGTGTGCTGTCTCCCTCAGGGCAGACCCGGCTGGCACATCGAGTGCTCTGCGATGGCTGGGACCATTTTGGGAGAATCTATGGACATCCACGGAGGAGGCTTCGACCTGCGCTTCCCTCACCACGACAATGAACTCGCCCAGTCTGAGGTATGTTTTTTAATGTTATGTTAGCTCTAGTACGAATATTCCTTTCTATCGGTAAAAACCAAACCTCTCTCTTGTCATAGGCCTACTTTGATAATGATTACTGGGTGCGTTACTTCCTGCACACGGGACATCTGACCATCGCCGGCTGCAAAATGTCCAAATCCCTGAAGAACTTCATCACCATCAAAGACGCTCTGGCCAAAAACACTGGTACGATCCTGCCGACCACCCGTAACACTGACTGATTCTCTTTGCACATGTGTATTAGGTCATTTAATAGTAGATTTTACTTATGTTGTATCCCCGTTTTCAGCTCGTCAGCTCCGTCTGGCGTTCCTGATGCACGCCTGGAAAGACACTCTGGATTATTCCTCCAACACCATGGAGTCGGCCGTGCAGTACGAGAAGTTCATGAACGTGGGTGGATAGTTTAATAATATAATTCAAACTGAGCCTTTTTTATTTGTTTGTAATACTTTCTATTTTATGTCTGTTTTCTTTTTTGTACAGGAGTTTTTCCTGAATGTGAAAGACGTCCTCCGAGCGCCCGCTGACATCACAGGACGCTTTGAGAAGTGGGAGGAGCCCGAGATCGAGCTTAACGACAAGTAAAGAAAAGCTTTCATGGTTCAGATTCACTTATAACATAAAAGTTTAACAACAAATGTATGACTATTTATTTATTTAACCTTTTAGCCAAGATAGACTACAGGTTTTTTTTTCTTTTTTTCATTTTGGATGAGTTTATTGCACTGAAACAGGCTTGCTTCTCCACAAACCTGACGCAAAACTGACTTATTTGGCCTGGAGAAGGGCTTCCTTCTCCATGTTTCAGTGGAAATGTTGTTTCTTTGACAATAATACTCCACAATATGGCATAAAATGTATCTACCTCTATGTTTAGATGTATAGATTTAACTTTCTGTTTCAGTGGAATCATGCAGCTGAGAAAGAGAAAGTTCCACAGTCTTACTTTAAGTAGTTCAAGATTGTTTATTTGCCATATGCAGGTTCAACACAAGGTCATCAATGCAATGAAATGTTTAGGATGAGAAGAATCATTTGACTTGTTAAGATATTCAAGAAGTACTAATAGCTGCAATAAATAATACTGGTAAAAAAGTGTTTGCAAATACAAGGGAAAATACAGATACAATAATACAATACAATACAATATAAAATTTAATAAATTATGAAAAAAAACAGACTTTCCCTCCTGTGGGCTCCACCTGCAGAGGGGTTCATAGGGGGGTCAGGTGCTATGAGGATTGAGCAGCAAACTGCCCCCGCGACCCAGCTGGATTAAACGGGAGAAGATGGATGGATGGATGTAATAAATTATAATTATTAAATTCCTTTAAAATATAATTATATACAATTTAATAAAAACAAAATACAAATATAAAAAATTAAAATATTAAAATATATAAAATTAAATATAAAAAAAACTAAAATCTAATTCCCTTTCCAGTTATCTCCAAAACAATACAATTTAGTGATATTAACCATTCCTTTTATTTATCTTCCACCCCTCAAACGAATGTACTTTGTAATTGTAATATCTGACTTTAAAATGTGTTTTGTCTTGTAGTTTCTACGAGAGGAAGCGCCTGGTGCACGAGGCCCTGTGCGATAACATGGACACTCGTACGGCTCTGGAGGAGATGAGGCTCCTGGTGAGCCACAGCAACAGCTACGCCGCCAACAGGAAGAACTCTAAACTACGACCCAACAGGATGCTCCTGGAAAGCATCGCCACCTACCTCACCTACATGCTCAAGGTAAGACCGTGGGAACTTAACGCTAAGGAGAACAAAAGACGAACCTCACGTACATGAATCAAGGTAAGACCGTGGGAACTAGCAACAAGGAACAAGCTGCCAGACAAACAAACTCTCCTGACCTGAGGGACTTCTCTTATAATGTCAGAAAAGTCCTTTTTGAGGGTCAACACTGTTAACACTGATGTTGTTATGTGTTATGTTATGTGGCTTATTGTAACATTTATTGTAGTATTTGAGCCATTTGAAATGTTGAATGTGGAAGTTTGAAATGTGATGTGTGTTTTTATATGATAGAGTGTGTGTGTGAGAGAACCTGGTTTGACTGTAGAAGAATGGATGTTTGGATGTATTTTAATGTTTGTGAACCTGCCCAGGGGCTGCAGATGGAAACTCGCTTTAGCTAAATCTGGTGTAAAGCATCTCTTCTCTTGAGATTAATGTATTTACACATGGTCCCTGTTTAAATAAACTAATAAACTAAACTAAACGCTAAGGAGATTTGTCAAAAAAGACGAACAAAAGACAAACAAAACTGCTAAAAATGTTGATAAGCTTTATGTAAGTTAGGATAACACTTCCTGTATTTTCCCAACTGAGTCCCAGAGTTGTACAGGGAGACAGAGTCTGGAGTCTGAGGCAGGCGAAGTTTAGGGTTCATACAGTGTCTTAAAAAGTCTTTAAAGCATTGAATTTGAGAATTGGAAAATAATACCTTAAAAAAACTGGAAAAAGTGGGTCAAAAATTTGTACTGTACATAACTTCTTTGTATCGCATTTCTTCTCAAACGTTTACTTTGTCAAACACCATTATTTGGTTAAATAAAGAGCAGTGAAATAAGTCATTGGGAATGCAACACAGCCCCGGGTCAAAATCCTACCAACGCTACTCTCCAGATTCCTTTGTTTAAGAAATAAACAAACACAAATTCAAGAATTTTGTTTTTCTTTGCCGGTAAGTCTAATAGGCCTGAAGTAGGCAGTGAAATAGGTGTTAAGTTTTTATATAACTGGTCTTAAAAAGCTCTTTAAAAGGTCTTGAATTTAACTTGAAGAAACCTGTAGGAACCCTGGTTTGGGGCCTGGTGATTTATATTAAATACTCAACACTGCACATTAGTATTGGCAATTTACGGGAGCCGATGCGTCTCAGTTAGAGGAAACAGCTTCAAGTACAGAAACGATGCAAATCCACAAACTCAAACACAAGTTACACACAAACACAACGAGGTACAAACAACGAATGTGGTGCAAATGAAAAAAAAAACATTCGATTTGGACTGAAAAAGAGTTAAGAGCTGGTGAATTATACAATTTGAGAAGCTGTAGTTCCAAAATGCAGTACTATAATGACCGCTAAAGTATAAAATAAATAAAAATACTGAAGCCAAAATAATTATGAAATGGATTTTGACATAATTTGTAGTGCAACTTATTTATTACAAATGATGTCAAAATCTCGTCTTGTCTCGTTCTTGTGGTGTGTCTCATCTTGTGAAAACTGTCTCGTCCCGTCGTTCGTTATGACTTTTTATCGTTTGTAGGTGTTTGGAGCCATTGAAGGATCTGAGCCCATTGGTTTCCCCGTGGGAGGACAGGGCCAGAGCGTGGACGTGAGTCATGTTTGAATCTTTACTCTTTAACAATGAGATAATGTCACCGTAATCTGTAAAACCTTTATATTTTCTTACTATTTTGTTCCCAGTTGGAGAGCACAGTGATGCCGTACCTCACAGTGTTATCAGACTTCAGAGAAAATGTTCGCAAAATCGCCAGAGAACAGAAAGGTCGGTGCAGATTATTTTGGAATTTTTATTTTGTGATTTAATTAATATAGTTGTTATCAGTTAAATGCCTTAAATTACTCAAAATTTACTCTTGTGAGCATTAAGACATGTTAGAATTATGTTGTTATCTCTTTTTCAGACTATAAGTTGCACTTTTTTTATGGTTTGGATGGGTGCGTCTTATACTCAGGCGCGACTTATATCTTCGCTAAACAAAAAAGTAAAAGGAACATTGGAATAGAGAGTTTTGAGTTTTGGGGATGTAAACAGACAAATGTAAAAAAAATAATAATAATAAAGGTTTACTCAAATATGTGTGAATGAAACAAACCACAATTCCAGGTGTGTTTTTGACGAGGAAACCTGTCAACATGGCTCACAAGAGTTAATTTTGCATAATATCGGACCTTTTTAACGAGTTGAGTTCAACGTAGTGAGTGTGGTATGAAATGGCAGAGTCTACTATCATCCTACGCAAAAACTAACTAAACCTTCCTTTCTTCTTCGTGTATTTCCTGTTTAATTTACTAATTAATCATTTGTTTCGGCCATTTTGATCGGCCCAAACTTTGCCACAGAGTGAAGTGAGTCAAGATGGTCGACTCCTCTCGAGCGTTTATGTTTATAACGACTGAAAAAGCCGCTCTAAGTGGAGTTTATTCTCAAATAAATGGCAAATTACTCATCTTGGTGTGCGTTTGTGTGCTAAACATGAAGGAAGCAAAAACGCAACTCCAGGTCTGTTTGTGATGAGGAAACATCATAACATGGATCAGAAAATAGCATAAAATGGCCTCTTTAATCAGAATTGTACTTTAACCGTCTAAGAACACAGATTATTTTAAATATTTAAGAAAAATCACATACCTTAAGGAATCTATCATCTTAAATTCTTATATTTCAGTGACTGAGTTGTTGCAGCTCTGTGATGTGGTTCGTGACGACACTTTGCCAGAACTCGGCGTCAGACTGGAGGACCACGAAGGTAAAAAAAAAAAAATCTAACTATATGAAAAATTATGCTAAAATACCTAAATAAAAACATATTAAATGAAATGTGGAGATTGAAATGAAGGAGAGTTTAACTAAAGTGCAACTGCTTTTTTGTTTTTGCAGGACTGCCCACAGTGGTGAAGCTGGTCGACCGAGAGACGCTGCTGAAGGAGAGAGACGAGAAGAAAAAGGTAAATAAGAACAAGCGCCTGACCGATGTGGATTTTGTTGCGGCCGATTTGATACCGATAAAATGGGAGTTGGAGCTGCCGATATATTATGAAAAATTCACTGTAAATCTTCAGTTTATTAAACTTAGGTTTGGCTCTATTGGTTTTTCAATTGGGTTTATTTAGGTTCATTTATTGTTCTTCTGCCTCTTTACGTCATATTTAAAGACAGTCAGTCGGCCTAATGGCATTTTTGTACGATATTCTAGCCTGTAAAGAAAGTACCATAAGTAAATTTCCGCTATTATGCGTGTGCACCATGGTAATTAATGATCTGCTAAATGCCGATAATTCACACCTCTATTCACAGCTCATTTACATATCAGTGCGTGTCCAGTAACATATATACGGCCACTATAGTCACTTTACAGTCGCTAACAGAAGAGAAAACAGCCTGTTTATGTGTGCGAGCTACAGCAGCTAATCGCTAACCAATGAGAAAGAACCAAAACGAGCTTCAAAACCGACACATTTCAACACTCAGCCTCACACAGGCTCCTCTCAGATCACAAGTCTGCACTAAGAACTGTCCTTTTAATCCAGACTCACACTGAGCGTCCGGAAAAAGAAAATAATCTCAGTGTTGTGCACATGGATCTGTGGCTGCGGCTGTAAACAAACCCACATGGCGATGCGTTCAGGGGCGGGATGGACACAGACAAATGACTCCTCAGATAAATCCTGATGCGGAGCCACATATCAGGACATTTATCTGTTTGTAAATTGCATTAAATGGACAGAATATAGAGAGTTTAAGCTTTATAACAAGGTAAAACATGTCCATGTGGAATATCGGCCCAGATCGGCAAGATTTTGGCCGATATGTTTCCAAGGGCCTAAGAGTGTAATTTGAGATTTCTTACTGGGTCATTTAAGTCGTAAGACACTGAAATGAAGAAATGTCCAACAAGAAAAGCTACCGATATTAAACCATAGCGTTTTTAGGCTACAAACGTGTCATATTTTTACATTTGAACTAGTTTTTGATTGAATTACAGCTATAAATCATTTCATTTATTGTGCGCTGTGTTTTGTTTCGCAGTTGGAAGAGGAGAAGAAGAGGAAGAAGGAAGAGGCAGCTAAAAAGAAACAAGAACAAGAGGTCCGAAACTCACTTTGTATTAATGAATCTGTTGAGATCATTTAATTCTCAACACACTTTTCTTTTGTTTTGTTGCAGATGGCAAAACTGGCCAAGATGAAGATCCCTCCATGTGAAATGTTCCGCGCAGAGACTGACAAATATTCAAAGTTTGATGAAACGGTGAAGGCCCAGACTTTATTCAGTGTCTTTATTTAAGAACATTTCCAAATATATCAGCATCATCAGGATAAAATACTTAAATAAGGAGGAAAAGCTGAATGAAACACACAAAAAAGGAAAAAAGGGGAAAAAAAATTAGGACTCAAATCAGGTCTAAACCAGGTCTATACCAGGACTAAAACCAGTTCTAAACGAGGACTAAACCAGGTCTATACCAGGACTAAAACCAGTTCTAAACCAGGTCTAAAATTAAACCAGGTCTAAACCAGGTCTAAACGAGGACTAAACCAGGTCTATACCAGGTCTAAACCAGGACTCAAACCGGTTTAAACCTGGTCTAAAACCAGGTCTAAACCTGGTCTAAAACCAGGTCTAAACCAGGTCTATACCAGGACTAAAACCAGGTCTAAACCTGGTCTAAACGAGGACTAGAACCAGGTCTATACCAGGACTAAAACCAGGTCTATACCAGGACTAAAACCAGGTCTATACCAGGTCTAAACCAGGTCTATACCAGGACTAAAACCAGTTCTAAACCAGGTAAAAATCAAACCGGGTCTAAACGAGGACTAAACCAGGTCTAAACCAGGTCTAAACCAGGCCTAAAACCAGGCCTAAAACCAGGCCTAAAACCAGGACTAAAACCAGGCCTAAAACCAGGACTAAAACCAGGACTAAAACCAGGACTAAAACCAGGACTAAACCAGGACTCAAACCAGGTCTAAACCAGGTCTAAAATTAAACCAGGCCTAAAATCAGGACTCAAATCAGGACTCAAATCAGGTCTAAACCAGGACTAAACCAGGACTAAACCAGATCTAAGCCAGATCTAAACCAGATCTAAACCAGATCTAAAGCAGGACCATCATCCTACGCAAAACTGAACCTTCCTTTCTTCTTCTTCGTGTATTTCCTGTTTAATTTACTCATTAATCATTTGTTTGAATCATTTTTATGTGTTTCCATCTTCTATTTCCAGGGTTTTCCGACTCACGACGCAGAGGGGAAGGAGCTGAGCAAAGGCCTGGCCAAAAAACTGAGGAAACTCTTCGAAGCTCAGGAGAAATTACACAACGAATATCTGCAAATGAACCAAAACGGCAACTGAATAAAGACTTCCTGTTTAAACTACAAATAATGGGGCCATCCTAGTACAATACGTCACATACTGTTGTAACGAGTTCGTTTTTTAATATTTTGGAAACGGTCGATGTAATTAAATGCAATAGAATAACTGATCAAGTCGGATTTATTATGACAAAACTGGTGGAGCATCTGAAACTGCCATATTACTAAAAATAATCTGTTATTTTTGGTATTTTTCTAGTGAAATTTAAAGTTATAATGGCAGAATAAGGATAATAATAATGGGTCAAATGTTCATTAAAAAGACAATTTCATACATGTTGAAAATGTGCTCAAAATGTGTAATTAAGTAAAAAAAAATTAGGCAGAATCGTATAAGTAATTAGTGCAATAAAGTAAATAAAAATGCGGAAACCACTCATTAATTTACCATTTGTGATTTGACCAAATTAAAGCCTCACTGTGCAACATTTCAGCCATTAAATAGACTAGAATAAAAGTATTAAAACATATATTTTCATGGGATTTTACTTACAAAACCCCCTGTAATAAAAATGCTTGATTTTAGTCTGTTTAATGGTTGAAATGTTGCACAATGTGGCTTTAATAATTACATAAACATAGTGATTAGTATTACAAGGAATTAGATGCAAGAACAACAACAAAAAAATGCAAAAAATATATGTACAATGGCTGAATAGGACTCGTGTTTTTAAGAACTAGTTGAATTTGCTTTGTCAGTTTTGACAAGTTTAAAATGCAGCGAGTTTTCTTCTTTTTGGATCATTTATCAGAAGAAAAGAAGAGTTTACTGGGTTTTCTGAGCAGCTCTTTGACGTAAACGTTCGTCTCGTCCATTTTCCACATCACAAATATCACACTTAAGGCCTTTATTTCTACATCCTTCTCATCCTGTATAAAGTTTTGCATAGGGAAGTATTGTCTTTGTTTTTGTCATTTGTATGAGCAGCTTTTTAAATAAAATCCACTCTCCGTCTGGTTATTTTTGGTTCAAGTTTTTGTCGTAAAGTCAGGACGGATGTAACAATAACTGGAATATTGTGATATCGTAATGTTAAAGGTCTCATAATAATAATATCACATATACTATGAATAAACTGAATAAAGAAGTGGACTAAACCAGGTCTATACCAGGACTAAAACCTGGTCTAAATGAGGACTAAACCAGGTCTATACCAGGACTAAAACCAGGACTAAACCAGGTCTAAAATTAAACCAGGCCTAAAATCAGGACTCAAACCAGGTCTAAACCAGGACTAAACAAGGTCTATACCAGGACTAAACCAGGTCTATACCAGGACTAAAACCAGGTCTAAACCAGGACTAAAACCAGGACTAAACCAGGTCTAAAATTAAACCAGGCCTAAAATCAGGGCTCAAACCAGGTCTAAACCAGGTCTGTACCAGCAGTTATAGGAGAGAATGTGGAAATAAACTCCATATTAGGAATAGAAATGTATTTTTATTTATTAATTATTGATTTCAGAAAGAACAAAAAAGCCATTCTTCCTGTTGTCATTAAAGGGCAGTCTATTGAGATTGTTGACTCTTATAAGTACTTGGGAGTACATTTGGATAGTAGGCTGAACTGGAGGAGGAACAGTGATGCCGTTTTCAAAAAAGCTCAGTCTAGACTGTTCTTCTTGAGGAAACTACGATCTTTTGATGTGAGCAAAAGGCTTTTAAATGTGTTTTATCAGGGGATTGTGGCCAGTGTGTTGTTTTATGGTGTGTTGTGCTGGGGCGGGAGCATCACCATTGCTGACAAGAATCGCATAAACAAGCTGATTAAGAAGGCTGGTGCAGTAGTGGGACTGAACCTGGACTCTGTGGACACTGTTGTGGACAAAAGGATGAGGACTAAACTTCAAACTGTCCTCTCTCTTACGGACCATCCTCTTCACAGCATTTTTAATGAACTTAAAAGCTCCTTTAGTGGGCGAATGGTGATGCCCCGATGTTCTACAGAACGCCTCAGAAATTCTTTTATTCCTGCAGCTGTGCACTTTTATAACAAGCACTTTATTTGAGACTGTGCGAATTTCAGAATGTGTTTTTTTATGACTAGGGAAGTTACAGTTGTTGCTGAGTCCTGTACGTTGTGCCCACTGTCTGTCTTTTATCTGTCTTTGTCCATGTGTTGTAGTTTGTATGTAAGTCCATGGCATTTTAATTTCCCCTCTGGGGATCAATAAAGCATCTATCTATCTATCTATCTATCTATCTATCTATCTATCTATCTATTTATGGAAGCTATTGCTAAATAAAACACCAGGATGATGTAGAGTGCGTTAATATGAACATTTTAAGCACAAAATGACGCTCACACAGGCTCCTCTCAGATCACAGGTCAGCACTAAGAACTGTCCTTTTAATCCAGACTCAAACTGAGCGTCCGCAAAAAGAAAATAATCTGGATCTGTAGCTGCGGCTGTAAACAAACACACATGGGGGTGTGTTCAGGGCCAGTACAACGTCAGATACACAGATAAATGACTCCTCAGATAAATCCTGATGCTGCGCCACATATTTGGACATTTATCTGTCTGTAAATTGGATTAAATGGGCAGAATATAGAGAGTTTAAGGTTTATAACAAGGTCAAACATGTCCACGTGGAATATCAGCAAGATGTTTCCAAGAGTCCATATCGACCGATAATGAGCATATCAAATTATAAGTTTCTTTGCTAAAAAAAAAGCTGAGGGAACTACATAGACCATGATCCTTTGCTCTGTTTCAGTGTAGAAATAGAAATAGTGAATTGACCCACAGCAGAAAAAGTAGATGAACTCAGAAACCGTGTTGAAAGTTTGGTTTATTGGTGCAGATCTGTCCGGTTCGTACTGCTGTGACATTGGTGTTATTTTGGTGTCATTAATTTTGTTGTTATTGTCTTCAGCTGAATCGAACCCGCCTCATCGACCCCACGGTGCTGTTCTGGCTGCCCCAGTCCGTGAAGTTGTTGTAGTCGCGTTTCTCCAGGACGTAGTGAGGCCCCCTGTAGTTCGGCTCCTGGTACACCACCCACCTGCACAAGAGGAAAGGAGATTCAAGCATATCTGAACTCAAAAGAAGCTAATAAAATGCAGGTTAAAAGGTCCTGTATTACACAAAATTGTTGTTTCCTCATCACAAACATACAGTTCCTGGAGTTGTTTCATTCACATATTTGCCTCATGTTTGAGTAATCCTTTATTTTAGTGTGTTTACTTCGCCAAAACTGAAAAAGCTCTGTTCCCCCTTGTGATGTCGTGCAGCGGTTGTTATCATTAACAGTAGAGATGATTAATTCCAGGTCTGAATTTACCCAAATGATTCTAATGTATGTGTATGGAGTGTAAAAACACAGTGGAGCACTTCCTGTATAGCCACATATCATATCCTGAAGCCCATAAAGTTCCTCTTCAAAAAAACATTGAAGACTCTCGACAAAAAGCCTTTACTGTATCACTGTTGTAATATCTTAAGTACCATAAGTGTAACATTTGGGATTTTGAAAGTTATCAGATATTTATGGATTATTTATGGATGCTTGCCTTATTTTCAAAGTTTTAAACGGACTTTCTCCTCCACCATTAATGGATTTTACAAGTCAAAAAACTAGTAACCAAATAAGGACACTTCATTTTTCTGTAATGCTGTTTTTATGTGTTATTAATTATGTTGTATAGGGTTTTTTTGTATTTTAATGTTTTGTAAAGTGTCCTTGAGTGTCTAGAAAGGCGTTGTTAAATAAAATGAATTATTATTATTATTATTATGAACACGAGAGCATTGATCAGAGGAGACTGTAACGTACGACGACGCAGGACCAAATTTGGCCAAACGGTGACGTCGATCAGAGGCTCAGAGTCCTGGAAACACACGACCTGCTCATGTCAGGAACTGTGGATCCTGCTCAACCTTTAAGAACGCTTAAAAACATCCATCCATTTTCTTCCACGCGGGGGCAGCAACCTAAGCAGGGGCTCCCAGACTCCCTCCACCCCAGACACTTCCTCCATCTCCTCCAGAGGGACCCTGAGGTCTTCCCCGGGGCCTCTTCCAGTGGGAGCGCCCGGCCACTCTGCGGAGGAAACTCATTTCGGCCGCTTGTATCCGCGATCTCGTCCTTTCGGTCATTCCCCAGAGCTCATGACCGTCGAAAACATTGGTTTAAAAATAACCAAACGTGCTCTCACAGGTAGATTTTCCTCTTGGGGCCTTTTAAACTATGAGAGTGGCCTTCTGTTCATGTGTGTTTAATCTGGTGTCATGTCTGTGCACTTGTATGTTCCCTTCTGTGTTTGCTTTGGATATTCTCTTCATCAACGGATGTAAAGTAGCTGTTGTGCTAATTCCGGCATATTTACATTGATCCTGTTTGTTGGCAAATTAATCAATATGTCACACACACAGAAGGGAATATGCAAGTGCAGAGAGAAGAACTCCGCCTACATCTGCCGGGTTTGTGTGTTAAACATGTGAATGAAACAAAACACAACTCCAGGTCTGTTTGTGATGAGAAAACTACAAACGCAGATCTGAACGTAGCGCATTATGTAAGTCTTTAAGTCTCTGTTCATGCTTTAGTTAAGGCTGATTAGAGTGTAGTTACTCTAAAAGTGCTGTTATTATAGTTTGTGCGACTCACGCTCCGCCCATCACCCTGATGGAGGCGATGCGGTTGAGGCTGTATCTGCTCATGAGGTTGGGGATGTCGTCCTGGATGTCCATCTTCTTTCCAGAGTATCCGGCGCGTTCAAAGAGCTGAGCGCGAGCCGGGTTTGTGTCCTGGAGCGAAGGTGAGGACAGAAGAAGAAAAGAGGAGGCACAAGTTAAAGCTTGTTAATGTGTGTGATAATGCGCCTGGCAGAAGAAAACCAGAGAGCACAGGTGAGTCCGAATGAACGGCAGGTGAGGGGAGGAGTCCGGCGTAGGTGCTGTTCCTGTACCTGTTTGACGGAGCGCACGGAGGCGATGTGGTCGGCCTGAGCGCACCATTTTTCGTAACAGTTGTATTCTCCTCTGTCCGACATGTCCCACAGATACTGACGCCCGCGGAAGTTCTCATGCTCGTATCCCACCCATCTGGAATATACAGAGGAATAAAGACTTTAGCGCACAAAACAAACTGTAAACAGGAGAAGTTTGGACATCTGACATTTCTGTCCATGGTCCTGGTTTAGTTGATCTTCATGACACCAAATTACGTGAACAGGCATGTTTCTTGTCTGAGTTTTTAGTTGAAAGATGTGTGTAAAAGTTTCTAAAACTGTAAAACTGTAAAGCAGTAGGTGTAATAGTTTCAGAGTAATTTCATAGTAGTTAGCTCCTCCATTACAGGCAGTGTCCTCCAGCATTTGACCAGAACGTTTTTGACCAAAATAAACTTTTGTCTAGTTGACAAATTGCTTTTTAGTTCAGTTTTAGTTGCTTTTTCTTTGCTAGTGCATTGGAACTCTCAAAAAATGGACACACTCAGGACCCTCAGGACATAAATGTACACTTAACAAAACAAAAACAGCTGTAAAATCTTCATAGATTAATGTTCTTTCATACTGTTTTGTTCTTTTCATAAATAAAAATATGTTTAAATGTTTAATGTTCTTTTTGTAAATAGATGTTATTGTGTATTGTCCTGCTGTGTCCTGCTGTGTCCTGTAGGGGGCGCTGTACTCACGCTCCGCTCTCCACCTGCACAGAGTTGCATCTCTCGGGGAAGCTGCGGTCACTGAGACGAGAGCAGTCGGAGCTCAGGTCCAAACGACGGCCTGCAAAGTTCCTCTGCTCGAAAAGGGTCACCTGCTCCAGACCAGAGGAGACGCGTCAGGCTTGTGTAATTTATGCACATTTTATGAATGACAACAGCCTAATTATTACTAATTACTCATCATATTATTGTTACTCATACAGGGACAGTGACTCACCCTCCCACTGGACCCGTAGAAGGCACGTTGGAGCACAGACCCCAGCTTGCTGCAGACACAGAAACATCAAAAATGTAACGTAATAGCAGATTTTTTGGACACTCACTATAAGCCAGTGTTTTTTCCACACCAAATACCACCTAAGATAATATTTGTCTTTCCAAGTAACACCAGGTCTAAACCCAAACTGTGTAACGTATAAAACATGATCTAAAATTAGACTAAACCAGGTCTAAAACGAGACGATAAACCACGGATAAGGTATAAACTGCAAAAAAACAAAATCTAGTCAAGCTAAAATGACTTGAATTTAAAAAGTTTTACCGTGATTTGAGTAAATTTCACTTGACAAGTAAAATTATCGACCAGTGCAGTAAGATTTGTGTACTTGTTACCCTTAAAATAAAAAAACAACAACCTTTTGCACTTAAAATAAGAAATAAAATCAAATGTTGCTTGAATTAAGAAAAACACACTGGCCACTGGCAGATCATTTCACTTGTCCAGATGAATCTACTCAAATGTAGTAAAATGTTCTTAATTTAAGTCATTTTAAACCTACATATTGTTTTTTTCCTGTGTAGTTAAAAAAAATCCTAACAAAAACATAAATATCTTTGTCTCTAAACAAATGCTCAAGCTGCAAAGGCCCTAAGTTATTTCCAAACTGAACTCAACAGCTGAAGATGTTTTACCCTCTCCATATAATTCAACGAGACTGAACGTTTTTTACACAGATGTGTTAAATTTATTTATTTCCAATTGTAATTTTGTTTGTAAAACTTTGATGAAAACATATTTGACTTTGACGTTAAGAAGGTCCCCGGTTCAGTTTCTCTTTTACGGTTTCTCCTACAGCTAAAGCACAAAAGGAAAAAACTAGGATCCTACTGATACTTTGCAGTGACATCATGCTGGGGGGTTCTGCGTGTATGTCTATGGCGGAATGTACAGCAGCTCTTATAGCAAACACTCCCAAAAATGTTTTTAAGATGGTCTGAACACTCAAGAAAAAATATAAAATGGATCTGAGCGTTCAAGGTCACATTTAGGAGTTCAAAATGAGTTTATCTGGGAGTGACTTGTTTACAAATCCGCTCACTGTCCCAACTAAATCACTTCTTTATGGTCAGATTGTGCTCAGATTAAAGTCTAAATTGAGAGTTTCAGACAGAGCAGTGCCCAGAGTTAGCGTCACCTCCAAAGGGAACGTTGATGACATCAGCTGCAAAGTACCGACCTGAGGCCTAACCCTGGTCTAACCCCTAAGCTTAGACTGAGACTAGATCTACACATACCTGGTTTGTTGGACTAGTCCTGGGACCTTGTTAAAGATGTTCATTTCAGCTCGTCCCTGCCTCTACAAAGGCCCTTAAATACTGCAGAAGCTCAGTGCTGGAAAACTCAAATGTGTTCTGGACTGGGCACCATTCATATGTTAAAGGAGTAAATGCAAGCGGTGCACAAACACGCAGGTACATGCAGGATATTCGAAGTAGAAAGTACATGAGCGGAGTAGTACTGCGGTGAGGCCGGCCCTTTCATTCACAAAGCTCAGCAGTTTAACACAATGCTCCAGGACAATGGGACTTTAACTGTAGTGTAGTGTCCACTGTATTCACTGCACTGGTCATGACCCCAGAGGACAGAGCGGCAAATACACGGAGAAAGAAAATATAATATATACTGTATTTAATATATATATATATATTAAATACAGTATATATTATATTTTCTTTATATATATATATATATATATATATATATATATATATATATATATATATATATATATATATCTGTATATCTGATTTGGTTTTGTTTTATTTTATAATCTGGGGTATATTGTATAATGTGAAGGTGGTAGTTTAATCACCATCAGGTCTGGAGTGAATGAAGATTGCTCAGTTAATAACGCTCTGTAAAGTGTCTTTGAGGACATGTGTCTGTGAAAAAAGCGCTATAGCTGTTGCTGTAAAGCGACATTGGGTGTCCATAAATGAAAAAATGCATTAAAATTCCGGGAATTTTCAAATTTGGAAACTTTCCATGGGAATTTGCAGGAATTAATGAGAATTTTTGGGAATTTTATGGAATAAATTGGGAATTATCATAGTTGAAGGTTAGGGGCACCATACCATATTTTCTCCATCCACCTGGTGGAAGGGACTTTGTGGTTCTGAGGCCCTTGCACCAGTAGCACCTTCATCCTTCTCCACATCCCTCCAACATCAGCTGCCTCTGAGCGCAGCTGGTCACTATTTGGAAAAACACACTCAATAGTTCGGAACAGGCTAATGAATGAGCAAGTGGAGACATTAGTGGCCATAGGAGGAAACCTGAGGCTCTTCGAGCCTGACACAGAACCGTCCTCAACAAGACTGGACACAGACACAGATACTGAAAAAGAGTCAGACGTTGAGGATGTGAACACTGAGGACATTGAGGTTCAGGAAGAAGATCGAAAGAATTTGGCAGAATGAAGAACAAGTAAAAATAAGGCTTGAGAAACTAGAAATAACTAGAAATAAGGCTTTGAGTTTTTGAGATTTATTTTTTTTTAATTTTGAAGTGGAAGCTGTAAGCAACATTTTAGTAAACGTTCACATTTTGTTGTTAAGTAAAAGAAATAAGCATTGATAAAGTTCAAATAAATCAGAGTCGTGTGTCAATTATCTCCCTTTTGCAATAATGCTGCTGATGACAAAATAAAATGTTTATATTTTTGTTACAATAAATCCCCTAAATTCCTGTGCAGAGTTACCACTTTGAAAATTTCCTGAAACTTTCAGGAAATTTTGCGACCCTATTTGGAATTAATCTGATTTGTTGCATCATTGGCTGTTTGTTTTTGCTTCATGTGCTATTTTTGATGTGTTTTGTATTGTTCGTTGCTGCTTGTACAGCACTTTGTAAACCTTGTTTTTAAAAGTGCTTCATAAATACATTTTTTGATTGTTATAAATAATTTTTTTCAATTGTTGTGCTTGTAAGATTCTTTGTCATCAAATCTGTCACAACAAGGTAAAAAGCTGTGCCTCTCGATTTGATTCGATCTAATTTCATTCTATCAAAACCATAAATACAACACGCCATTTTACCTTTGTTTTCACCCCGTTTTATTCCAAAGTCCAGGCCTCAAAATCACATGACCGGCGCTGTCAAAAGATCTGTCTGCAGCAGCACTTTTAAACTCACAGCCCAGTGCCCTCCAATAGCCCCCCGTTCAGAACAATACACGCCGACCCACGCCAAAACAATCCCACAGGCCCCACACACTCCCACACACCCTGGATCCTTCTCCGCTCCACCGTCTACGCCATTGAACCTGAACTTTACACCAACCGCATCCAGAAACTTGTGGACTTTTCTTGGACGTTTGCCGGACACAAATGCGCCCCAGGTTAGATAAGTATCTGTTTACAAAGAGACAGCGGCGGCTTAGACACGCAGGTAGAGTAAAGACTAAAGCACCGGCAGCTCAGAGCTAGAACGAACATTAGATTTCGTAGTTCGTTCGATAAAATTTAGAAGGTTTGGCGATGTCCTTCTTCCTGACTGTACTGGATAAGCTCGCGTATTTCCTCTCACTGATTGCGTTTTGTGTGACTGTTTCGTACAATTGGGTCAAATGAAATTCTAGAGGAGATTTTTCAAGTTGGACAATGCAAAATGGATTATGTTAACAAGTAAGTTGGGAAAAATTGTTATTCGGAATTAACATAAGTTTAAATTCGAAATTTGCCAAAACAGATATGTGCCAATTTAAGTCACTGGAGGTTCGTATCGTGATGTTTTTGCTTTCGAAATCAAAGTCTGTAGAAAAGAAATACGCTTTTCTGACAGTTTTTCAAAATCCTCACTCTGTCTTTGTGCTCCTCACTCTGTCTCTGTGCTCCTCACTCTGTCTCTGTGCTCCTCACTCTGTCTCTGTGCTTCTCACTCTGTCTCTGTGCTCCTCACGTCTTTAATGTCTTACAATGGTCTGAAATTAAACTATTTGGAAGATAGTCCTACTTCACTGGGTATAGAAAATTATCTAAAAGTTGAATTGTTTTGTTGTGACTACGTTTGTAATTTAACAAGAAGGTTGAAATATATAAAAAATGAAGCGCAGGGAAGGACAAAGGCCCCAGAATTGGACCCTTTTCCTATTTATTTATATTATATTATTATATTTTTTAACCCCAGGCCCCCAAATTCCTGTCAATGGGCCTGCGTGAATAAAATAATGCAATGTATAGTTGTGTTCCTTCAAGCTAGAAGCTTGGAGGTTCAAATCCTGCTGATTTTATAGTGCCGTAGTGCCCTTGAGCAAGGCACTTTCCGGTCTTTGCTTGTATAAAAGTAGCTAGAGTGAACCATTGGTGCTACGGCTGCAAGATTAATCACAGCTGAATCAAAAATTGTAATTCGAACGGACGAAATGAGCAAATCGCAAAGGCTACGGTTATTTACGCATCATAATTTCCTCCACAAACAAAAAAAATCATTGTTTTATTCTGCATAAAAGCTGCTAAACTTGAGAAACAGGTATAGAAAGGTGGAAATAATATAATGAAGTAAATAAAGAGGGTAATAAAGAGGGTGAATTCAGTACTTTCTATCCATCTATAGCAGTGTTTTTCCTTCAGATAGTCCTTTGGCAGATGTTCAGTTTGTGGATTTGCCTAATGTGAAGCTCATTTTATCCACTTTTTCGTCCTCTTTTAGATCATTTCTTATTTAGAACTACAGTGGAAATGCTGTAGTCCACTTTTAGACCTGGTTTAGCCCTAGATTTGACCTGGAATAGTCCTGTTACAGACCTGGTTTAGATCTTGTGGAGCTCAGAACGTCAGATCTTTTCTCTTTTAGTGGTAGTTGGTGTGAACAGTTTGAGAGCCACTGATCGATAACAACTGTAAATCAGACAAAGGCGTGTACTGAAATTGTGCCTTTCTGCTGTAGGTGTGAGTGAGCAGCAGCGACAGAATGCAGAGGTGGGCTCACGTTGTAGCTCTGGTCCTCCTGGTCTCAGCGAGCGAAGACTTCGACTGGACCAAGAACCAGAGAACCTCCTTCTACTACGGCACTTTCCCACCCGGTGAGTCCAGACACGGAAGAAGTACAGCTGACCGATAAGCTGTGACAAAGAGCTGTACTTTTGCATGTTCTTAACGCTTTATACTTTTATCTAGAGTACATTTTTGTGCCCTGGGACTGACAGAATCAAGGCCAATCTGCACCTCCACCAACACTCACACACAACAAACCAAATCAACAGTACAAATAAGAATGATTAATTAAGGTTTATAACGTAACTCTTCTTTTCTTTTGAGTGTTTGCCACCTGCATGTCTTGAGATATTGATTTATATTCCTTCCTATATTCCTTATTGATTCATGAAATGTACAGTAATAAGTAATAGGACTGCAACTAACAATTATGGATTAACTATGACTATTCTTTCAATTAATCAATTAGCTGTTTAGTTTGCAAAAGACCTGCAAATGTGAGATTTTAATAAATTGTCCCCAGATGCCACATCCCAGTAGAACATATTTACAGACATAAGAGTGTTTTTTTTTTTTATCTTTATATGTTGCTTGTGTCATTTGTTGGCAATTCCTGCTTTGTCTCAGTCAGGCATGTCCAAACTATGGCCTTCCAGGTGAATTGTAGTACTTTTTACTGCATGTTATTGAAATCTGCCTTGATCAAGCAAATTTAGTGTGTGATTTTGAGGGTCTAAGCATAAACAAAGGTCTGGAGGGTCATTCAAACCTGTTATAAACGCACAGATTTGAATTACTCACTGCTTTGACCCTCATTTGGCCCTCACACTGGTTTGTGTTTTAATCTGTGGCCCTTGATGAAAAAGGTTTGGACACCTCTGGTCTAAGTCATAAAACTTCTCTGAGCTCATCAAGTTTTGGAGTCTATGTTCACAATTATTAGATTATTATTCGTTATTTGTATCATTCGTTATTTGTATCATTCACAATTATTCGATCACTAAAATAGTTGACAACTATTTAAAAAAAATAAAAATTGTGATGAATCAATTACCGTATTTTTCGGACTATAAGTCGCACCGGAGTATAAGTCGCACCAGCCAAAAAATGCATAATGAAGAAGAAAAAAACATGTATAAAATGCACTAGATTATAAGTCGCATTTTTGGGGGAAACTTATTTTATAAAATCAGAGACCAAGAACCGACATTTCATCGTAAAAGGCGAGTTATATAAGTTATAGTAATAAAAACAACCCAACAGAGAAGAATTCGTGTATCATTTGGTCATCTGTTTTTCAATATAGAACCAAAAATAAGAAAAAAAAAAAAAAAACTCTTTTCTTTATTATTTGTCTCTAAAACCAAAAGAAAAAAACGGATAATGATTTATTTTAAAATTTTTGATTCTTATATACGATTCATATATTTGGTCTATGGGCTGTCAGTGTGAATAATGTAATACATAAGTCGCACCTGAGTATAAACCCTGAAAAAAAGTGCAATTTATAGTCCAAAACATACGGTAACTAATAAATCCTAAGCCGTAATAAGTTATAAACTGTAAATAAACTGTCTTTAAATGTGTGTAGGTTTCTCGTGGGGTGCAGCCAGCTCGGCCTATCAGACCGAAGGAGCCTGGAACATCGACGGGAAAGGCCTGAGCATCTGGGATGCCTTCGCCCATAAGACCGGAAAGGTCTTCTCCAACGCCACGGGAGACTCCTCCTGTGAGGGCTACTACAAGTTTAAGGTAATCACTGTAATCATACCCAGACCTAATCCAGGACTGTCAAAAAAACGCACGCAGTTAAGTTATGTTTATTTTCTTCCAGGACGACGTTGGTTTGATGAAAGACATGAAGCTGAACCATTATCGTTTCTCTATCTCCTGGCCACGGATTCTACCAAACGGACTGAAAAGTAGGGCTCATGCCAAGTTATTTTTGAGCAATAAAATACTTGCACTGGAAAATAAACAACATCTAGGCAAGTTAAAATGACTTAAATTAAGAACATTTTACTTTATTTGAGTGGATTCAACTTGAAAATAGTGAAATTATCTGCCAATGGAGTAAGTGTGTTTTTCTTAATTCAAGCAACATTCAGCCTTCTTTCTTATTTTAAGTGCAAAAAGTTGTTGTTTTTCTTATTTTAAGTGTAGCAAGGTGTATTTTTATATTTTAAGTACAAAAAGTCTTATTCCACTGGCAGAAATTTACTCAAATTTCTTAATTCAAGTAATCTTGGCTAGATTTTGTTTTTAGCAGTGTGTAATGAAAAAAAAAGTTGTTTAATGAAGTTTAATGTCAAATTGTGGAACATATCTGGCAAAACATCTCCAATACTCATCCTAGTCACAATATTTATTTTAAAAAAAACCTCCCCAAAGATGTATTCTCCTGTACTCATTAACATTTTGTACTTTCAGATGAACAGATCAATGAAAAAGGACTCAAATACTATGACGACCTGATAAATATGCTCCTGGAGAATAAGATCACTCCTGTGGTCACGCTGTACCACTGGGATCTCCCACAGGTACAATATCCTGTATATATGTCTTACATTTTTAAAGCAGCCACTAGAGGCCACTTTATTCATGTATTTTTGATGTATTTTTTATTATTTTGTTTTATTAGCTGCTCCAGGAGAGGTACGGGGGATGGCAGAACGGCAGCATGATCAACTACTTCAACGACTTTGCAAATTTGTGTTTTGAGAAGTTTGGAAACAAAGTGAAGTATTGGATCACGTTCAATAATCCATGGGTGAGTCTGACGGATAAGAAAAGGGGAGTAAAATCAGATGGTAGATCTTATTTGCATTTATACATCATAGGATTAAATTATAATCCCAGAAACAAAAGACAGTCAAAAGATTTTAAAATGTACATCAAGTTATTCATCTTGTTTTCAGATTTATTATCGGCTTACTCGTTTTGAGACTTATGGAAGCCCATTCCTGCCAGTAAATAAAAATGAAAGCCTCACAGAAAGTCATAATTCTGAGTTTAAAAGTTATAATTACGAGTGTAAAAGTCATAATTATGAGTTTAAATGTCATAATTATGAGTTTAAAAGTCATAATTATGAGTTTAAAAGTCGTAATTATGAGTTTAAAAGTCACAATTATGAGTTTAAAAATCACAATTATGAGTTTAAAAGTCATAATTATGAGTTTAAAAGTCGTAATTCTGAGTTTAAAAGTTGTAATTATGAGTTTAAAAGTCATAATTATGAGTTTAAAAGTCGTAATTCTGAGTTTAAAAGTTGTAATTATGAGTTTAAAAGTCACAATTATGAGATTAAAAATCATAATTATGAGTTTAAAGTCGTAATAATGTATTATGTTAAGTAATTACCGTATGTAATCACGTTATTATGTCAAGTAAAATGATCTTGCTGCGTGGACAGATATTTTTACTACTTTTAAGCCATTTTCTGATAGATTTAAGTGTTTATATGGCCAAGGTTTTTTGCACTGTGTGGTATTAAACACATTTGTCTTGCAACTTGCAGTTAATTTTGACGACAAATTAGTCATTATTATATCTTAAAATATAACTGTCTTTATATTATTATTATTATTTAAATTATAAAGCATAAAGTATGTATTTGTCAACAAGCTGAACCCTTTTGTGTGTTAGTCCATTGCAGTGGAAGGATATGAGACCGGCGAACACGCTCCAGGACTGAAGCTGAGAGGAGTCGGGGCGTACAAGGCTGCACATAATATCATTAAGGTGAAGTTTATATGTCAGAACTTCTTAAAGCTTTTGCAAATGTGTATTATTCAAGTTATTTATTATTTAAAAATGACTGTTTCCTCCAGGCTCACGCTAAAGTCTGGCACACGTACGACACACAGTGGAGAAGCAAACAGAAAGGTGCGCACGTTTTACAGTGTTTTTTTTTACACATCATTCTATAGGCCAATAATAAATAATACAGATGGGGGCAGCTAAAACAATTATTGCTAAAATGGAAGTTTTTAGTTGTAATACAGAGAGTACTTGGGACTAGTCATTAATAGAAATGATCAGGTTCAACATTGTGCGTTTACCTTTTGGATATTTCATAGTAAAGTACAATGTAATTAATAATGTAATGTCATTATTAAATATTTGCCTCACTACTTGCCTCAAGTGGAGGAGTTCCAGTATCTCAGGGTCTTGTTCACAGTGAGGGGAGGATGGAGCGTGAGGTTGACAGGTGGGTCGGTGCGGCGTCGGCAGTGATGCGGTCGCTGTATCGAGGCCGTTGTGGTGAAGAGGAGTTGAGCCCAAAGGCAAAGCTCTGGATTTACCTCAGGCTACGTTCCTCCCCTCACCTGTGGTCATGAGCTCTGGGGAATGACCGAAAGGACAAGATCACGGATACAAGCGGCCAAAATGAGGTTCCTCCACTTAGAGATAGGGTGAGGAGCTCGGTCACACGGGAGGGGCTCGGAGTAGAGTCGCTGCTCCTCCACATCGAGAGGAGCAGCTGAGGTGGCTCGAGCATCTGTCCCTCGGGAGGTGTTCCGGGCATGTGCCACCGGAGGAGCTGGAGGAAGTGTCTGGGGTGCAGGAAGTCTGGGAGTCCCTGGATTTTTATGTTATAATTTGCGCATTTTAAATCACAATATTCATCTTTAGAAAGCTGCAGATCACACGTTGTACCAAAATGACTCGGCGACGCTGCTGAATCCTGCAAGTGTCACGGGTTAAGAAAACAAAATTGCCTCGAGATCCCCCTGGAGGAGCTGGAGGAAGTGTCCGGGGTGAAGGAAGTCCCTGCTTAGACTGCTGCCCCAGATAAGCGGAAGAAAATAGACGGAATTAAATATTTTGGAGTTTTAGATTAGATCAGAGATTAGACAAAATACAACAAAACTTGGATAGAGAAAAACTGCAGCAGTAAAAATGTTTTAAAAAAAGATGTAAGACGTTCTCACATTCTGGTGTTTTTTTCCCCCACATGTTTAAAAAGCCCGAATAATGTGTACTGTAAATAGAGCATCTCACGCTCAACACTTCCACAATCTGGAGAAAGAAATTAAAGACTTTTTTTTGGTTTAATCTTAATTCCATTTCACTCACTGTCATTTGCAAAGAACAAAATCATGCGTCATTCTGTCTCTAAACACCCCGCTTACAATATAGTTCATATTTACACTACAACTACAAATCGTGTTGGGTTAACTTTTCGAAAACCGTTCAGCTTCTGCGGCTTGAATCGTTGCTGTTCTGTTGCCGCAGGTATGGTGGGGATCTCCCTGACCGCAGACTGGGGCGAGCCTGTGGACAGCACAAACCAGAGGGACATAGAGGCGGCGGACAGATACATGCAGTTCTCCCTGGGCTGGTTCGCTTCACCTGTGTTCTACGGAGACTACCCCCAGGTCATGAAGGAGTACATCGGTACGACCCACTGCCTCAGCTATGGAGCATATGCCACAGAATTAACGCTATGGAGGAGGGTCTGGCTGCAGCGCATCTCTTTACCCCAACAAATCCTAATCTAAACCCACCTTAACCACATTGCGTTCCTAAAATAATGAATTGTTTTTGTTGTTTTGAAAATTATTTTATATTTGGCACCGGATACAACGTAGTTCACATCCAACTTCAAGCCAGGACCCTCAAATTAACCACCAAGTTTCCAAACTACTCTCTGTGTGTGTGGCTGACCAGGCTGCTAAGCTCCACTCACTACTTACTAGTCTCAAGATTCAAGATTCATTCACCTGCCTGAAGTTGGCCCCATCAAACGCAAACCTACACAAAAACTGTCAATCGTTTGTGCTTCATTTGTGCTGCAAAAAGTTTCGTTTGTGCGATTCTGGTTCTTCAGATATTTGCAGTTTTATTTTCGGCCGATGACGTCGTCCAGCCCCTCAAAATGTGAATCAGCCTCAAAACAGGAAGAAAATTATAGAAAACGTTTGTATTTCGTTTGTGCTGTGACAATTTTCATTTGTGCGAGTTTATTTCTAAAATTATTAATTATAATTTCTGCGGTAATTATGTATCAGTCTTTTGTAATTTGCTTTTGATTCATATTTTATATAATAATACAGACTTTTCCACAGCCTGAGATCATTTCTCTTCACTAGTTTTGTGGAGTTTGCCGCCATCAGCTGAGAGGAAATGACGTCCTATAATTACCGCAGAAATTATAATTAATCATTTTAGAAATAAACTCGCACAAATGAATATTGTCACAGCACAAACAAAGTACAAACATTTTCTATAATTTTCTGCGTTTTGAGGCTGTTTCACATTTTGAGGGGCTGGACGACGTCATCGGCCGAAAATAAAACTGCAAATATCTTAAGAACCAAAACTGCACAAACCAAACTTTTTGCAGCACAAAACAGCACAAACGACTGACTCCATTTTGGTCGTTTTAAAGCATTTTGCAGCTTCCTGGAGGCTGACCCCAATATGACCTATAAAAAAATTTCTCCAAAACTAAAGAAGCACTAAACTAAACTAAACTTTTTGCAGCACAAACGAAGCACAAACGATTGACATAGTTTTTGTGTAGGTTTGCGTTTGATGGGGCGACTTCACAGAGTTGATTAATTCTCATTCATTCTCTGTTTTTTATTTGAGCGTCTAAGTCTCAGAGTGGTCAGCAGATCGCAAAGAACAATATCACAACAGAGGCGTCCCCAGAAAATAAAGGGCAAATTAGATGCCCAAAAGGAGCAGGAGCAAGAAGCTTATCGAAGCGGACCCCCGTTCACATTAAAGTATTTTAAAATGCACCATTTTCAAATACTTTTCCAAAACAAACATGCAATCAAAACATTTAATCTTATGATCAGCAGCATTCAAAAGTTTATCTTCAAATATTCACGTATAAAAAAATTAAATTAGGTTTCTCAGTCGTACTCAAAGCTAAATTAAATAATAATAATAATGAAAGGAGAGTTCAAAGTTCTTCTAGGGAGACTGCCAGGTTGGTTAGTCTTGTCATGATACTAACATTTCAAAGTCTTTTTCGTGATACCGCCTCATTTTTAGACAATAGCACTTTTATTATTGTTACCATGTGGTCTGTAGTTACACAAAAACATCCTAAAACTATTCTCTCTTAAGTGACAATGCTTGTTTTAGTTTCATGTATCTAATTTTTTTATGCTTATGATGACCCTACGTTAGATTCATACATTGACATTGTGTGAGAAGTGTCTTGCCTAAGGACACGACTGCAGTTTGCACAGATCAACACCAACTTTCCCTTTACAGAACCACATGAGCCACTGCCCTCCTCAGAAATACTGTTGTCACTCAATTTTGCCACTAAGGAATTGACTCAATATTCGATACTGATTACAAGACCGCAATGAAGATAAAATATGCTCCTTTTCACGAACAAAATAATAGTTGTTGATAGTCGATCTTATACTAATTCTGATAAAACTCAAAATGACACTAAAACTATCCAGGAAAGCTCAATTTTTGCCCTGTTAATATGATTTTTTAAAGCATCAAAACTTGCTCAAATTAGTATCTAGTTTCTATATTAGTTTTATAGCATTGTACCTGATTGTTGTTATTTTTGACAACTCTGCGTGCAAATACTCTGCCTGATCTCCGTTGTCTCCTCAGGTCGTAAGAGTGGTCAGCAGGGCCTGGGTCTGTCCCGCCTGCCCGTGTTCACACCCCAGGAGAAGAGCTACGTCAAAGGCACCTGTGACTTCCTGGGCGTGGGACATTTCACCACGCGCTACGTCACCCAGAGGAACCAGCCCTCCGCCCTGGGAGACAGCTACTTCACCGACCGCGACCTGGCCGAGCTGGTGGACCCCGTGTGGCCGGACCCCGGATCCGAGTGGCTCTACGCTGTGCCGTGGGGGTTCAGACGAATGCTCAACTTTATCAAGGTAATAACGGTGTAACAAGGGGTGTCAAAAGTATTAAAAATCAGATATTAATCGTGCGGAAACTAGTATCGAAACTAGATACTCATGTGAGCGCTTATTGATGCTAAAAAATCTGATCTTGAGCTGTATCAGAACCTACCTGACTGAGGGATTACACAGATATAAGGCCACATGGTAATAATATAAACAACGTCCTATGATTTAATGTTGAAAATCGGTCCGTGTATCATTCGTTCTTTTGAATTTCAATTAAGAATGAAAAACAAAGAAATGGGAAAACAATTTATTTCATTATTCCGTTTTAGTGTCAAACGAAAAAACAGATTGCGACCTCTGTTTCCAATATTTAATTTAAAATTTATTTCCGATAACACCAATCAAAAAACAGTCTCAGCGCCCATTTCAGTTTAGATATTTTATTCTTTATGGTTTATTTGCCCCGGATGTTCTGCTGCTAGAAGAAGTTACCTGAAAAATTGTTGCAGTTTTGTGGACAAACATGTTCTCTTCTTTTATAGCGACACGTTTGCTTTCACGTCTTAGAAAATACTGTATTTTTTCGGACTATAAGTCGAACCAGCCAAAAAATGTGTAATGAAGAAGAAAAAAACATGTATCACACTGGACTGTAAGGTTATAAAATCAGAGACCGAGAAGCAACATTTGATCTTGAAAGGCGAGTTATAGAAGTTATAGTAATAAAAACAACCCAATAGAGAAGAATCCGTGTACCATTCGTTTGTTTGTTTTTCAATATAGAACCAAAAATAAGAAAATGAAAAAACAACTATTTTCTTAATTATTTGTCTCTAAAACCAAAATGAAAACATGGATAATGATTTGTTTTTTCATTTTTGATTCATATATATGATTCATGAATATGGTTTATGCACAGTCAGTGTGAAAAATGTAATATATAAGTCGCACCTGAGTATAAGTCACAGGAACCCTGAAAAAAGTGTGACTTATAGTCCAAAAAATATGGTAATTGTTGAGCTCCATGATGAGAAACAGGAAGCAGCAATAAACTCTCCTTTGTTCAGTTGACTCCACTAAATTATAATAAAAATTGTTTTTATTATAGATCCATGGTTGACGCTAAACAGCACATAAACAGAGAGAATAAAATATCAAAATTGAAACAGGCAGGAGACTGTTTTTTATTGGTGTTATTTGAAATAAACTTTAAATTAAATATTGGAAATAGACGTCAAATTTTTTTTTTTTTAGACTAAAACAGAATAATGAAATAAAAACTGTTTTCCCATTCAATTGTTTTTCATTCTTAATTGAAATTTAAAAGAACAAACGGTACATGGACCAAAATCACATTATATTGACTAAAGAAAGAGTATTTCTTATAATTACTGTGGTATCTGAATCGGTATTGAGTATCGAGTCTATTCCTTAGTACTGAACAACATATAGTATCAAATTAATATATATCAAATTATATATATATATATATATATATATATATATATATATATATATATATATATATATATATATATATATATACACACACACACACAATAATGTTTCGCAAGATTAATTGAAAATAACAAAAATCGATTCATGTTTCATGTGACGTCTGTGTATTCTTATAGGCACAGACGGATTTCAATTATATTAACTTTAAATTATGAATCAGATGTTACTCTTTAAGTAACTTTTCCCAAATACATCTTTACTCTTACTTCAATAATCTTTTGGACCAGGATTCTGTACTTCTACTTGAGTTTATTTATTTAATTAATGTATTTATTTTACACGCATAGAACATAACAATTAAAAAAAGCACATTTGATAAAAAAGTAGGTTCCAGAAAAGGCAAAAAACCTCAAATGACTTATGTTAACGCCTTGAGCTTTATGATTACAAATTGAACATTATAGCTGTGCAGTACTAAAAAACTGACATTAACACACCTTCGATTAAATACATTTGATTCAAACAGGTTACAATACAATGAAACATCCACAATTGAATGAAAATATTTCCTCAGCCTCTTTTTAACCAACATTTCTGAGCCTTTGTATCGTAGCAAAACTGAGCCCCTGGAACGTGAAAATTACGATTTTGAAGTGTTTTGTAATAATAATAATATAATATAATAGTAATGTTATTTTGCAGTGACGTTACTCTTACTTGGGTAAAATTTCTGGCCATTTTATCACCTCTGGCTTATGTTCCACCACTAACTACATGCCCGCCGCAGTCACCCGCTGCAGTCGCCCGCTGCAGTCGCCCGCTGCAGTCGCCCGCTGCAGTCGCCCGCTGCAGTCGCCCGCTGCAGTCGCCCGCTGCAGTCGCCCGCCGCAGTCGCCCGCTGCAGTCGCCTGTACTGATTTCCTGTTCTTCCTCAGAGCCAGTACGGAAACCCCATGGTCTATGTGACGGAGAACGGCGTCTCGGAGAAGATGATGTGCACCGACCTGTGCGACGACTGGAGAATCTACTACTACAAGGACTACATCAACGAGATGCTCAAAGGTGCATTTCATTAGTTGGTTTTAGTCCTACAATAAATAAATACATATACATGGTGTTACAGTGGCATGACGCTGTCAAATTGCAATTTCCTCAGTTAAAAAGGTTCAAATTTCATAATAATTCACCACATTTCTGTAGCAACTCTGACCTCCATGGAACCAAATCATTTTTTCAGAAATCCTGTGTTATTCTGCATGTTTTTTGTACTTAAAGTGTTAAAATGTCATGTAGTGCGACCGTGCATCATGTGATGCCACTAATAACAGCAGGAATTCTATGGCTGGAATTTTAATAATGAATTTTAATGGTTTTCTTGAGGCATTTTTCTTCATTTGCTGCATTTTACAGGGCAGTAGTTTGTTCATTAAACACAAGCAGGCGACTGTCATATTGGAGCAAAAGAAAATATCAATATGCATTAAAAATCTAAAGAAATGCCAACAGTTTGTTTCTATACACTTCATATTACTCAGAACTTAGATTAATATCCCAACCATGTTTTAGAAAATAAAACCATTTTAAGGTTATTCTCGGTCGCACCACGTAACTTTTTACAATAAAAATTCTTAATATAAATGTTAAACATAGATTTATGCACCTGACACTGTAAATACTTGAAAAACTTTAATAGAAACTAATATTTTTTTATATTTTAGAATTTGCCTGTTTAAAATCCTTATACGCCATTAACCCATATACAGGTATAATAATGCACAGACTCTGAACTTAACTGAACTTTGACTTGTTTTGTTAAAATAAGAATAATATAAGAAGTAAAATTAGTTCAAAATGATGTTGAATGGGAACTAAAGCTTTCAGTCAAAAGATTTTAAGAGTGAAGCTTTTTGGGGACAACAGTATGAGCTTGTAGTACTGGAGTAGTAGTAGTTGTATATAAGACTTTGTAGGCAAAATAACAATGTAAAGAAAGCATTTATTTAAAGCAATTGTGGTTATTTAACTTGACAACTCAATCAGGAATGTGTAAGTACTGGTAAAATTGTTAAAACTACGGTAGTCGCTTTCTTCTCATTTAAATTTTTTTTGTTATTATGCAAAAAATGTTGAACTTTCCGCCTTGTTATTATGCTGTTCCCTCATAAAAAACAAATGTGAAACTTATAAAACAAGTTAATATGTTGGTTTTGGTGAATAGAAAACATTCAAATGTAACACGGTGATCTAAATCTGTTATGTGTTAGCAGTTAAAACCCCATAGAGGTGAAATACTCTTTAAATGAACTTAAATATTGTAACCAGATCATATTAAAATGCTTTGGATTGATATAAAATAATTAGACAAAAAGGTGACATTATTTATATAGATGGATGTAGGGTGTATATTGGCTGTTATTATTTTATTTTTAACATTTTGATGATTTCTTTTCCTTTCCTCAGCTGTTAAAGACGGAGTGAACGTGAAAGGTTACACGGCCTGGTCGCTCCTGGATAACTTCGAGTGGGACGAGGGTTTTTCTGAGAGATTTGGACTTTTCTACGTCGATTTCAGCAGCAAAAATAAACCTCGGTATCCCAAAGCCTCAGTGCAGTATTACAAACGCATCATCAGCTCCAACGGCTTCCCCAACCAGAGAGAGGTGACACGAATACAGACTTAACTTTAATAAATCAGCCTAAGAGAATATTTCTGAATAATCCACGGACATTTCTTCAGGTGGAGAGTTGGAAGAGGAAATCTAAAGAAATGTGTTCCACCAGTAATCAGCTACTGGCTGCAGGTTTGTACTGTACCATAATTTAAAGATACACCTCACTGAGCCAATTTAGTTCATACATTTTCAGTTAGGTGTATGTAAGTGCTTGCCAACTGTTCCTAGGTACTACATATGCACTAACCAGCACTATTTTGGTTTATATCATATTTGTGACACTCGGCGTTAATGAGTTAATGTCGTTTTTACCCTCCATGCACTACCACCAGTATAAATGTGCTGGTGCATTCTTACCTTTGTCTCTCTCCTCCTGTTTTCAGACCCTTTGATCGGCCACATGGAGCTGGTGACGGAGATAGTCGTCCCCACAGTCTGCACCCTCTGTATTCTCCTCAGCGCTGTGCTCCTCATGTTCCTGCTGCGAAGGCGTTTTTAAAAAGAAAATATATATATATAAAAAAAAACACAGGAACAATGTAAAAGGCCTATATTAAATTCACACATGTTTAACACACACACACAAAAGGTTAAAAGTAGCTGTGATGTAGACTAACTGATAATAAAGGGTTACTCAAACATGTGTGAATGAAACGAAACAACTCTGGTGATTTTTTTTGAAGCGGTAACAACATTATAACACGGCTTAAAGCTCACAGGAGTCCATTTTGTGTAATATAGGACCTTTAACCAGTCAAAAAGGTTTACATTACTTTAGACTACTTCCTAGAACAACCAGAAATAGTAGTAAACTTACATTAGCATTGTAAATGAATTATTTGAACTTACCTGAGTGAGCTGCTTATAATGTGATTCTGCTTTTTAAGGTGATCGTTTTCAAGTTAAAACCTTACTCAGGCTTGGTAGGCTAGGTTATTTGATTAACATCACCCGTCTCACAAAAACACTGTTATTTGTGTTCTGTTTGTTTACTGGAAAAAGAATGGATGATTGTTGTACTTAAATTACTAATAAAGTGTACCTTAAAAAGAAGCTGCATGTTACATAAGTCGCAATTTAATGAAATTCACTTTACTTTATGCTAGTTAAGTATCTAGTAATGTTAGCTATTGTAATTGTTTGAGATATTTTATAATTTTATTTCAGAAATAGTCAATCGGGGCAGGAAATAGAGAAGGGAACTTACTTAGCAACGAAACAGACTAGCTGTCAATCATATCTGTTGCTGACGCTCGGTGGCAGTGACCTAGAGAAATGAAAAATTCAGGATCATGTGTCACGGGTTCATACGAACATTTTAAGACCAAAATGACGAGGCCACAGTAGCAGCAGCCACGGAGAGAGGGGCAATAAGACCTCAGTGTAAGTCAATAGGAAAAAGAGAGAGAAGGAGCCGGAAAAGCCTCCTGGAGCACTTCCTGTTGGGCACGCGACAGCTAATGCTTTAGCTATGTCCACTCACATATACAGTCTATGCATGGATGTAATGAATGAAAGAAATAATGTCTCATTTGTATTTCAAAAATATATGAATGACAAGTAACAAAAATACCTTGCCTATATTTACAATAACAGATAACTGGGTCAGTTTTTGTATCTGCTTCTCATGCCTTTTTCTGAGTCCACATGTGCTCTTTTTCCTCCTGGTGTCTCACTTGAGGCGATATTTTTCTCAAAAAACTCAGAACTCCTTTTTTCTTCTTAGGTTTGGCTGGTGTCTTGAACCTCCATCTTAATATTAGTTTGTTTACATTCTGCCGCTGAGCTAGGAACGGCTCAGGTTCCCCAACTTGATCATTTGTTGAGCTTGTATCGTCTCTTCTAATAGCTCTTGGTACCCTTTGGGCCAAAAGTTTTTAACTTGATTTCTTTGGTTTTCTGTTCATCTTTGTCCTCCCACTCCAGGATCTCCTGGGTAAATTTGAGTGTTTCTCTTCAAGCTTGGCTTAGAGAAGCTTCTTCCTCTTCCACTTGTCCTCACTCCGTCCAATGCATGTCCTTCTTGTCCACAAACCCCTCTGCACCATGGATGTATAATAAGATTTTATTATAGTTCTATGGGTCTATGCTTGTCTCTCAGATATAACGCAGTCACTGGTTTGCCTTCAAAGTCAAAGCTCTACGTTGTTGTTATTGTGTTAAAAGTCTGTCCATTTTCTTTAGTATGATGCATAACTTTATATTATGCTTGAAATATTAATATAAATTATATTTTTGGATTATTATCTTATTATAGAAACACTTTTGTACAAATTTGAACGTGATATATCAAAGAATGGTCTTATTTTGAAAATAACTCGTCTACTTCCTGCTATTCCCGGAAGTTGATGTTGTTTTGCCGCCTTCCTTGAACATTTCTCAGTGCTGCTGCTCCTCTTCGTTTTACAGGTAAAACTTACGTATTTTTGTGTTTTAAAGTTAGATTTGATTAAATAACGTTCTATATTTTGCTTACCGTAGCGTGTTAGGACTTTGTCAAATGTTAAGATTGGTGTTTTGAGGCGTGTTAACCCACTGCCACGGTGAGATACTGGTCAAATGCAGCAGGCTAGGTGCACTATTTCATTCAGTAAAGGAATAATTTAACATTTTAGCCGAAACACTGCTATACTAACGCTCATCATGGGTTAAGTTGGGTAATGGTACATGTATACAGGAAATATACAATTTATTTTTTAAGGAATGTTGTGATTATTTGGTTATGATATAGATAAATAAATAGTGTAATCTGTGTAACTTGTATTTACTTAGGTTTAGTTTTAGTTCTTCTATAATGTATTAATTGTAATAATTTATAATAAACCTTCATAATCATTTGTAAGATCATTAAAGTCGTAATATGTAACTTTCTTAGTAGAGCTTGTATTGTTTTTTCTTATATTTATCATTATTTATCTATCTTCATGGAAACAAACCAGATAAAGTTACAGCAGGTCAAATCTCCAGAGTGACAGAACCGCACACAATAAAAATAAGAAATAAAAATAAAATAAGATATGGAAATAACACCTGTAACTGAATAGACGTAAAATGGATATGTTTAATGCCATACTGTGGAATATTCCTGACAAAGCAGCAGGCAGCAGGTCCCCCAAATAAAAAGGTACAGAGTAAACAGACTTAAAACCAGTGAAATTGATGCATATTTTTCTCAGTTCATGATCATGTTATACAGAATAATTGTGTATTTCATTTGTAAACTAAAGTAATATTTCCACATCTCATTCAAGCACTGCTGTGACGTGACTAAAGCCCAAATTCACCTTCAGTCGGCGTTTGTCTTGCAGTGATCTCTCTCTCTGAATCTGGTCCAATGGAAGACGACGGTTTGTTCGATCAGAGCCGCATTGAGGACGAGCCTTTCGACGCTCTGCCGCCCCCTCGGTCCCCGGGGGAGGACAACGCAGACCCCTTTGGTGAGAGACACCTTTTAGTTGTATTTATTGCATATCAATTTTTTACTACACGTCTTATTTATTATTTTGTGTGTCATAATGTGGTTGTACTTGTTGTGCAGGTGATGATGAAAATGGAGAGGTTTCTAAACTGGCCGAAGTGCCAGAGGCGAAAAGAAAAGGAGTGAAGAGACCACAGCCCAAACTCGACTCAAACAGGTGAACAAAGGGGTCCAGTGGGATAGATGACAAAAAAAGTCTTTATAACTTCTTCACTCTCATTAAATCAAATTTTATTTATTAGTGCTACTAATTTTGAATGTATTATATTGTTGCTCTTTGTTATTATATCATATTGTGATGTGTGAGCCACTGTGTTCAAGTAATTTCCCTTGTGGATCAATAAAGTCTAAGTGTAATTAAACTTTTTTCATACAAAATTATGTAACACAAAGTTCTTTAAAAACAGTCTCACATGTTCTCCACCCAACCACCCTACACTTCCTTGTAGGGTTTGTAAAAATATTGAAATATTGATATATCGTATCATTTAATATGATGATACATTATCGATATCATGGGCTTCTGTATCGATATATTTTATATTTTAATACATCTCAATGTATTTTTGGTATATTTTACTAAATTATTTTGTTACAGCTCTACAGTTTTGTTGTTTGTTTAGTGGAAGGAAACTTGTTTATAGGGCTGAAACGATTCATCGAGTTAATCAATTAAATCGATGAGAAAAATGCATTAATTTTTTTTTTTTTTTTTTCCTCGATGCTTCATGTTATTTTCATACGCTCGGCGATGGCCGGAACCTTTTGTGGTAGAGGTATAGTTTCCGCACGACCACTGCACTTCACTGTACACACAACAGCGCAGCGCTCATGGATGTATAACAAGAGCAGAACCTCATCTCCTCCGGTACGCCGCTCACCTCTTATCTCCGGTACGTCGCGCACGGAACGCTCCGGTACACACTTTGCGCATGGATCGTGTCTTGTCGCGTACACTCTGTGGACCGCCCTTCCTCCTGTGCGCCTCTAAACCAGAACTAACACCAGGACTAAACCAGGTCTAAAACCAAACAAGAATTTGCAGGAGGTGGTTGCTACATTCATGTAGTTTTAAAAATCATGACAATATCAAGTAATCCAAAGTATTCAGATTACGTTATTCACTTTAAGTAATTTAATTGATTACGTCACAAACTACATTTTGGGGAATGTAATCTGTAATCTGTAGGGGATTACATTTTAAAAGTCACCTTCTCAACACTGATGCTACAACATCTAAACAGAACCGTACATTACATCAAGTGGAAAAGGAACCGCGAGGTGAGTCAACCTTAGCCCAGCGATAATTAAGTTTTTCATGTCCAAAACACGTGGATCTGTCAGTGCAGGTGGTGTGTACTGAACATGTGCAAAGTAGACACGACAATAACAAACGATTACTCGATTATTCAAACGAAATACTCGACAGAATAATCGATTACTGTAATAATCGATAGCTGCAGCCCTACTTGTCTATGCGACACATTTGACATATTCACTGTTTTGAGGATTAAAATGGACGTGTTTCATTACACACATTAACTTTGCACAAGAAGTGATTTAACAAAGACTTTTAGCACCACAGGCGTGATTTAGCCTTTATTCTTTATTGAACTGTATTGAATCGATTTAAAATATATTGTATCGGATCGAAAGTGCACTGTATCGAGAGATGTATCATATCGTGGCCTGTGTATTGAGATATGTATCGTATCAGCAGCTTAATGATGCCCAGTCCTGTTATTGTAAACAGCCTTAATCTTATTTCTCCATTATATAAATGTTTACAGTATTAAAGCATAAGTACTTTATGTGGCATTATCATTCATTTAACTTGAAGGTTCACTCTGTCTGTGACCAGCTTGTTTCTATGGATATGTCATTGCTCTGCCTGGAATGTTCCACAGTGTGACATTAAACAGCTCTACTTTCAATTACAGGTGTTTTTATAACTCAAAAAATACCTAGAAAAACAAATATTCTGACTGTGAGCGGGGTCGTCTCTCCACAGATCTCCACAGAACTCTAACTTAGTCGTGGCATTTGATGGATGGAGAAAAGTTACACAATGCAGCTTTTAAATGCAAAGTTATTTAATGCCATATCGGTTCCTTTGTTTTAGGCTGGTCTCTGAGCGAGGACTTCCAGCTCTGCGTACGCTGTTTAACGATGTCAAATTTAAAGGCAAAGGGCACGAGGTGAGCTTTTTCTACAGCGCACGATTTCTCTTTTCTAAGCATAATTCAAATTTGTCAAGTATTGAAAGGAAAAGTGTGTGTGTTTTTCTTTTTTTTAGGCGGAGGACCTGCGTTTGTTGATGAAGCGGATGGAGAACTGGGCGCACAGACTTTTCCCTAAACTTCAGTTCGAGGATTTCATCGACAAAGTGGAACGACTCGGAGCCAAGAAGGAAGTGCAGGTCAGACAAGAGAACTTTTATAAATAAAAAACATTGTGTGTGTGTCAGTGAATATCTGTTTTCACTGATTATTTAATGGCAGAGCTGCACTGTCTGTTGCAATCAACTTTAAATCGCAATTTGAGTCGGTGTCAAATCTCAAAGGCGGCCATTATTATACATATAGAATTGTTTCGCAGACATTTGAAGTATCCTCTGACCAAAATCCTACTTTTTAAACATATATTGCAAAGTTTCTGAATCTGATTTTGTGTTTTGTGACAGACGTGCCTGAAGAGGATCAGACTGGACATGCCGTTAACACATGAAGACTACACTACACAAGCAGGTGAGATTTTTGACATTTTACCAATAGCAAAATCCATCACCATTTAATATTTACTGTGCAAATCAATGTATTGAATGAATGAAAGTGAGTATGAAGAATTATGTTTCCTGTAACTTGAAAACACGGCTTATTCGTCAAGTTTTTCCCAACTTTGTTCGTTGTCCCGTTTTAATTTTATGGTGGATCGATAGATAGTGCCTTTTGACAAGTTACACAACTCATTTTACTAAAGTTGAGATCGTTATATTTAAGGTTTTTGCAAAAATATTCACTCTTGTTTTCCCAATTTTGCTATTTTTTTGGGGTTAAAAATCTCACTGTTAACTGTTACTTGGTAAAACTCCTCTAACGTGCACAGAAATGATTATCTGACAAATACAAATATAAGAAAACACCTTTTATTTAGTTGAAATCACGTGTAAAGTATCAGAAAAAAAATGTGTTTTACGTGTGCGTTCTCCCTAATGTGTCATCACTGTGTTAGAACTCTCCACTTCCTGTAATTTTCAACATATTTTTCTTTGCAAATTGCTTCATCATTTATATTTACAACAGTTACGGTCTCACTTCAGTCAAAATAACCATAAAAACCTGTCGCATACGCACTTTAACGCACTTGATAATAATTGTAGCACATTCCTCTGACTGACGACACGTAAACTGGCGATTTTTAGATTTATTAAGATAAGATAAGATAAGACAGGACTTTACTGATCTCGCAGTGGAGAAATTCAACAGTCACAGTAGCTCCAGGACAGATTAGTGCAAAAAAGGAAAAAAAGTGTGACGCAATTAAGATAAACAATAATAATAAAAATAGAAATAATAATAATATAAAGTGAATAAGTATATGTACAAAATTCACAAAGAGAACGGAATTGCAATAATGGCAATAAATCCTCCAGTGAGCCGTAAGAGCTAAAAGGAATATAAGAAATATAAGATACAATATGTAAATACAGATTCACAAAGAACTCAACAAATAACTTATTTACATTAAATGTGACACCACAAATCAACCAAGATAATATTTTGAGACGTAAAGTTATGTAAAACACACATTTACATATTTTAAATCAACAACATATGCCTGTTGAGAGGGAGAGCTGAACAAAGACATAAAAATATAAAAGCAAAAATATATTTGCCTATAGCGTCTTTTCCCGTTCTCGATGTCAAGCCAATTAACCGAAAGTAAACCTTTCAAAATAAAAGCGCTACATGTAAAAAACCGCAAGTTAACGTCAACAGTAAATAGAATGCAGTAAAAAAAAAAAATAAAAAAATGAATTAATAATAATAATCAAATCAGGTGAGACAAATGGTCCTCTGGGTTATTTCCAATAATATTTAATATTTAGTAAACATTAGACTCTCGTGTGTCTCAGGAGAGGAGGAGGTTCCCGCAGAGATGCAGATTTTTGGTGATCCTGATCCGTTTGGCTGGGAACATCTGAGCGCCTCCACTCCGCGTATGATCCACTCCACCCCGGCCCCCAGCGCCTCCACAGCCCAGAGCGAGGACCCTCCCCCGGGCTCGTCTGCCCCCTCTCCCCCCTCTCTGACGGAGGAGCAGCAGAGGAGGATGGTGGAGAACAGACTCAAGGCTCTGGAGAGGAGACTAGCGAGGCAGAAACAGCAAACGGGTAAGAAGTCATATCCAGTCCACTTTATTTAACACATTTTATAAACATGACCGTTTCCAAAGTGCTGCACAGACAAATCAACACAACAAAAGACAGCGAACCAGAAATAAAACAATACGTAAAAAGTGCTAAAATGCATAAGGCTAAAAATTATAAATCCATTAATAAAATCAAATTAAATAAATAAATAAAAATAAGACATAAAAATCTTATAAAAAGTAAAAGATATTTATCAAAACACTTTTTAAGACAGTTTTAAAAACTATATTATTATTAAAGGAACATTACATAAGCTTTAAAATGGAATTAGTTATTATCCGTGTTTAGTTAGTAACATGTGACACTTTCATTTTTCACACTTGTTCTCCCTGTGTCTGTGAAACATGGGCAGTATGTTCACTCTTTAGCTGCAGGTGACCCACTGCTCCTGACATGACCCCAACCCAAAGATGTGTCAAATGCCCAGGACAGATTTTTTTGGAAATAAATTAGTCAAACTTTATTTGAACAGCAGTTTTAATACATTGGAAAAGTAGCACAAAAATGATAATCATTAAAAACAACCGCAACCCCATTGTTTCTTCCATATCTACAGCAGTTTAGACAGAAACATAAACATAAAGCTCCTAAAGGCTACAGTAAAAATAAAAAATGGAGAGCAAAAATTAGATGGAGACTAAGTAAAATAATTTAATTTAAAACAAAATATAATAATAATAAAAATTTAAAACAAGTAAAAGTTTCAATAAAAAAAAGCTAAATTAAAATGATACGTTTTGAGTTTACTTCTAAAAACATGAACACTGACGGCGGATCTCAGGTCTTCAGGTCGACTGTTCCACAAACGGAGGCTGTAAAAGCTGAATGATGCCTCACGAATTAAAACACCAGTGAAAAACCAATGAAAACACCAGTGAAAAACCAATGAAAACACATCCTGCTGCTCATGCACTTAAAATATTTTGAAACCTACGATATTCTGTAAGAGTTCATTACACTTTATAACATGATTTTTCTGTTTAATCTCAGAATCCCAGTCTGTGGAGTCTCAGTCCACACAGTTCGAGCCCTCAGAGTCCCAGACCGGAGAGTCTGAGCCCGTCCCAATGGAGGAGTCCACAGAAGTCCCCCCTGAACCGGACCAGAGTCCTGACCAAGTCCAGAACAGGAACAAAGACGAGGATCAGGACCCAGTGACCAACAGCAGCACACGAGACCAGGACCAGGATCCAATGGCCAATAGCAGCACACGAGACCAAGACCAGGACCAGGACCCAGTGACCAACAGCAGCACACGAGACCAGGACCAGGATCCAATGGCCAATAGCAGCACACGAGACCAAGACCAGGACCAGGACCCAGTGACCAACAGCAGCACACGAGACCAAGACCAAGACCAAGACCAAGACCAGGACCAGGACCCAGTGACCAACAGCAGCACACGAGACCAAGACCAAGACCAGGACCAGGACCCAGTGACCAACAGCAGCACACGAGACCAAGACCAAGACCAAGACCAAGACCAGGACCAGGACCCAGTGACCAACAGCAGCACACGAGACCAAGACCAGGACCCAGTGACCAACAGCATCGAACAGCCACAAAAACCGCCTCAAACTCAGGACAGTGAGGACCATGTGAAGTCCACCCCAGACCCCAAAGAACCTGAGGCCAGTCCCAGTCCTGTCCCTGAACCAGAGGAAAACCGAGAAGACGAAGGACAAGACACTAAAGACGAAGAGTAGATGCATTTTATAATCAATAAGTTTAACATTTTTATGGGACACTCAATAAACTGTGGCTTAGTAATAGTTGAAAGTAAAAAGCACAGACAGTTAACCTACAGTTTGTCCAAAATTTATTGTATTGAAGTTCCTTTACCATTACAGATGTGAAAACCCAATAAATGTACTTTTATCAAATACTTCTACACCAGTTATTTGAAGTTTTGTAGTGCTGCAAAATCAAAAAATAGTGGATTGACGTTTTAATGTGTTTAAAAACAACTCGACAAACTGTGATTTTTATAAAAATCTTTTATTCGTCAAAATAATTAACATTTTCAAAAGTGTTAAAAACAAGTTTGGCAGCACATGTGACCACTGACAGCCAATAAAAATCCAGTATATAGAGTATTTATTAGGATTTACCTTTAGCTACTTTAAAATCATTAAACCTCTTAAAAAACTAAATTCAGAAAACGTCCCACACTTGTCGATGGAACAAAATTGGAAACATGACTCTAAAGATTAAAATGTTTGTTTTTGGTACATGTACAGTAATAAAACCTAAAATCTTGTTTCATTTAAAATGGTTGCGACCCAAACATCAGTGCTTAATATTGCATCATTCTGAGGTATATAGAAGCAGTAGACGTTATTCTTACTAGTAAAAATGTAATGCATCGGTTTCATATCGCGCTTTTCATGGTAACACTAAAACAAAAACAGGACAAAGCAGTAATGTGGAGCAGTCGTGTGTGGGGGCTGTAGGCTGTGAGGAAAAGGTGTGTTTGGAGCAGTTTTCTGAAGGCGTTTAGTGAGTTTCTGATGTGAAGAGGGAAGAGAATTCCTGAGGCCGGGAACAAACACGGCAAAGGCCCAGTCCCCCAAAGTCCGGTGCGTTAATTTAACTTTGGGAGTGAGGAGGTCAGAGAGTCGGCTGATCGGAGGCGGCGGGAGGGACGTCTGTGAGTTATGGAGGGGCCCCGGTTATGGAGGATCTTGAAATTGACGCGCTGTTGGATGAGGAACCAGTGGAGTTGTTGCAGAACGGGGGTGATATGGTCTCATGTGTGGGTGAGGGTTTTGAGAGGAAGAGGCAAAGGCGGGCAATGTTTCTGAGACAATATTTCATGTTTCAAAATGTAATACTGTATATGTTTCGAAAAAAAACAAAACCTAAAAAAGCAAGTAATAAAAACGATTGTCCCTTCAAACGTTGGGATAAGAGGCTGACGCCCTCTGCTGGTCAAAATGAGCTGGTGCATCATGTCCCTTCAATTAAAAAAAAGCTAAGTTTACACTAAAGTTGCCAAAAAATACTACGAACAGCAGTTAAAAGCCCATGTACGCCTTTAGTTCAGTAGAGATGGGCAATTCCAGGGCTCGAATCGTCCAAATAATCGTAAATATCCAGGATTTTTCTCATGTTTGTTTGTTTTTTCAAGGTGTGAATGAAACCAAACACAGCTCCACAGGTTTGTTTTTGATGAGGAACCATTATAACAGATCAGAAACGAGCGTAATACGAGCTCTTTAACGGCGCAGTTCCTCCCTAAGCCGTGGTGGCGCAGAGCTTCTTGGCGCTGGCCTCGTCGTCCAGCAGAGACAGCTCCCGGATCTCCTCCAGCAGAGAGTACAGGTTCGGCTGTTTGCTCTGACTGTACTGCCTCTCCTCGCGGGACAGTCTGGGTCTGAGCGAGGCCTTCTGCAGGGACTCCTCGGCCTGTCTCTGGACCTCCCGGATCAGCTGGACTTTGGACTGGGTCTGGGCCAGGTCTGGGTTCGGGGTCTCGTGAGGCGTGTCTCTGATCACCTCCAGTTTCAGAGAGTCGGCGTGGCACCGGTTTGACTGCACCGAGATACGCACCTGTGAGAAGAAGAGGAGGATTTCAATTAATGTTTTAATCTTTACTCTAAGTATTTTCAACCAAACTGTAACTAATCACATTTATACAGCTCTTTTCCACCTTTTAAGTTTATTTTTGTCCGTGTGGAACCAAAACGAAACAGGAATCACGAGCCAATCACAGTGTTCACTACATTTGAGTATTGCTGGGTTTCAAATTCAATAATAATATTTAGGCCCCGTTTACACGTACACGGATATTTTTAAAAACGGAGAAATTTCCCTTAGTTTGTATGCATCTTTTACACGCAAAGGGAGAATTCGCCTCTGAAAACGAATCTTTCTAAAAACTCCGGCTAAAGTGGAGATTTTGGAAAACTACAGTTTTGCGTTTGTGTGTAAAGTGACATAAGCGGCGTTTTAGGCAGTTGACCCCAAAGTGCGACCAGTGTTATCGTTTTTCTGTGGTGATGATGATGGAAGCGTCAGAGCAGCAGTCGCTTTACTTCTGCTCCAAACACTTGTCATGTGTTTGCATTTGCACAGCTGATGGATCATATCGATGAAGAGAGACGAATGAGGCTCGGAGCTCAGCAATTTTCTCTCTTCTCCCTACAACCCCAAGACCCAGTCTCCGTCACCGTCAGCGTCGCTGTTGTTGGGTCCGACCTGGGCGAACCGCTGTCTGGTGGGATCATTGTGAAAATGAAGTGGTTGTCCCGGCATGAAAGTTTTAGGATGTCGCGGTCATCACTGCTGTTGACCGTCATGCAGTCTCCTGTCAGTGTCATAAAAAAGTTGCCTACACGTTGTATTATCTGTCTTTCAGTCTTGCTCGATCGATTGTGTCAAAAATAGTAAGGGAAGTGTGTAAGGCAATAACTGTCCACTTAGGTCCTATGTACATACAACTGTATTTATGCAGGTTCATGTAAACGGAAACTTTTCTGAAAACGATGCTGTGTGCACAATGTTAATTTGGAAAACCGAGCGAGGGAAATTTTTGTTTCTAAAAATACCCGTGTACGTGTAAACGGGGCCTTAATGCAGACGGGCATCTAAAATTAATTGTTAAAATGCAGATTTGTGGGCTCATTTTGCAAGTTCTTGGGGTGTGTGGGCCAAACTTGGACCTCTGGGGGGTCTGAGATTTGAAGAAGAATCTATTTTGATAGCATTTTGTATTGGAAAGACTGTCAGGAGCTGGGAAGGAAGCGAGTCCTGTCAAATCCCTAATATTTGATCATATATTTCTTTACAGAAAACCATTGTTGTGTGTAAACTGTCATTAGATAATAGAAATAATCAGGTTCAACATGGGTGAATTTGCTTTTGTAGTTTGCCATGAAATATCCCAATGTTGTCAAAAGAAAAACACTGGTTTAGGTGGTTTTCAGATTATAAAATGTGATGCTCTGTTAATTTGATCAAAATAAAAATAAAAATTTCCATTTTAAGTCCAGTCAGATTATTATTAATGTTGGTCTTTTGGCAACAGTACGTACTAAATCTTTTGGTCATCGTTATCCAAAGCGCCATTTAAAGTAAGTTCGTAACATAACATTATCATTTCAGAGCCTGTCCAGCGTTTATTTCTATAAAAATGTCGTCTTGTACTCACTGTGATGTGCTGGAAGAGCCTGAAGGTGGCGCTCCCGTTCGCAGAGGAGGTGCTGATGTGGTCTGAGTGTCTCTTCACGGTTCCACTGCTCCACTCACAGAGTCCGTCAGCTCCAAAGGTCAGAACCTCCCCCTCTCTGCTCCTCAGGTACACGGGGCCCTTCACTCCGTACCTGAAGCAGCGTCAGGAGAACGTGTTAATGAAAAGCTTTGATGCAGGACGTTTTCTACAGGGCTTCAAAACGGCTCGGAGGAGTTCGGTTTTGCGTCCTGTTGGCCTGTATTTTTTTTTACAGATATCAGCCTAAGCGAACAAGGGTGCCTTGTTTCATTTAGTTATTGCATATTTTATTTCTCATGCCCAGTGGCGATCTCAGAAAACAACGTATTACTGTATTTTTTCGGATTTTTTCAGGGTTTGGGTGGTTCCTACAACTTATACTCAGGTGTGACTTATATATTACATTTTTCACACTGACAGCCCATAGACCAAATATATGAATCATATATATGAATAAAAAATGAAAAAGCAAATCGTTATCCGTTTTTTCATTTTGGTTTTAGAGACAAATAATAAAGAGTTCTATATTGAAAAACTAACAAACAAATGATACACAAATTCTTCTCTACTCGGTTGTTTTTATTACTATAATTGCTATAACTCGCCTTTCAAGATGAAATGTTGGTCTCTGATTTTATAAAATAAATTTCCCCCCAAAAATGCGACTTATAAGTGTTTTTTTCTTCCTCCTTTTGCATTTTTTGGCTGGTGCGACTTATACTCCAGAGCAACTTATAGTCCGAAAAATACGGTAACATGTTTTGAAAGGCAAAGGGTAGAGTTCAATTTGTCAACTGGACAAGAGTTTTAGGTAGAAGACGTTTCGCTGCTCATCCAAACTGCTTCTTCAGTTCTGGTCAGACCCTGGAGGACACTGACTTACATCTGCCTGCAAGAAGGAGGAGTTTGATCTCCCAGTTACTCTGAAACTAACACCACATTACTTGTTCACAGATTCTGCTGTTAACTCGGCCTATTAAAATGGACTTGAGAATGGAGTCAAATTAGCATAATTACAAATTGAACTCTTCCCTTTGCCCTGGATTCTACCTGGACGACTTGAGGCCGCTACACACTAGATTTTTCGGTCTTAAACGATTTTTAAACGTGCGACAAACACCACAGACACGAGGAGAAACTTATGAGACTTAAAATCTCTGATCTCACAGTCTGCAGCGGGATCTGTGTGTGGACCACAGGACAAAGTTGTGAGCGCGATCACGTCAGCTGTTTCTCTACAGTAAAACCACTCGATCTGAGACTCTGAAGTGTTCAAAGATCTGAGCTCTGCACTTCTAGTTTAGACACAAGTCAAAACTGTGTTATTATTATTTGTGAAATGTGGCGCAATACTTCAGATACAAGATTTTTAAAGCATAAAAGAGACGATAAAGTCCACAGGAAGTAGAGTCTCAATCACTAATCTGCAGCTTCACGCTCTGTGGACGTAAAAACAAACACATGCGAGGAACAACTTTCGCCTTTTTACCTTAAAAAACGCCTCAAACTGGATTAATAGTGCGGTTTTGTGGACTGGATGTCATTATTTGCAGAGGACAATATCTATGGACAATATGGGTCAGATGCCGCACTTTAAATGTACCACTTTATGGGAGGTGAGTATTTATGTATTTATTTTCAGTTTGTATATTGCGTCTCTGTGTCCATCACTTCTCTGCCCCTGACGCTCTGTTTTATCGGCTGTTACCGTCACGTTGCTGATGTTTGGTGGTTCTGATCTGACACTGACTCCACAAACACACGAGGAGCAGCAGCTTCAAAATCGCACACAGAGACAAAAAGTCGGGTCGCGCCTCCTCAAACTCGGGGAGAAGAAATCGCAGCCAAAATCGGGCAAATTCTGCTGTAGTGTGTGGCGGCCTTTAGGGATTCTACACACGTTTTTAAAGCTTCAGTTCCCTCTTCCTTTGCTCCCTGTGTTAACTCACTCCCCCTTCAGCGCGCCATCACAACACAATGAGTGTGCATCCCGCTAATGAAGTAATGAAGCCATTGTGCATCGCATCATTTGATAATTATTTATTAAAGAAATCTATTTTTTCTGTGTTTAGCAGACTTTTTTCACCCAAACACCAGAGTCACTTGGCCATAAATATGCTATAAATATAAACACACAATAATGAACGTCGATATTACAATGGCTGTGTCTGAAAGTCGACCCCAACCCCTCAAAAACTACATAGGCCTTTATTTCGTGGACGATACAGCGCCCTCATTCACAGATTCGGACACACAGCTCACGACTGACTGACCTCTGGGACACACATCTGACCAGACTCGGATTGTTGTCGGGTATTGAAGTGTGTTCTGGCTCCAAACTCACTGCGGCACAAAGACGAGGAGGCCGTTGTCCCTGATGGCGTAGATCACAGCGTCCGACACGCAGCTCGGGTCGCACTCGGGGTCTCGGTCTCTGAAGAACAGGCTCTGGAACAGCTCCGTGGACAACTTCTGAGCGTGCTGAGCTGCCTGCAAGAGAGAAGAGGGAAGGAGGAGAAAGAGGGGAGAGGGAGAAAGAGAGTTTTGATTTGTTATCACTCTTATCAAGTGGCAGAGGGCACAAGAGCTAGGCCTGTATTTCCTCAATCACTCATGCATGCAAAGCGTTGTTTTCCCAAGCTTTATCATCATGAAAAACTATTACTGGTCTCTAATAGTTGTGAAAAGCTCTTATCAACTCGCACTGAATAATTAGATTAGTTTCAATGCATAAGGTAAGTGAGGAATAACATTGGAATACTACAAACTGTTAGAAATTATTAGTTCTATTGTTCAGGTTTTAAAGAAAATAAGATACGGCACCTTTAAGAAAACCCATCACTGTTTTATTACCCCTGAACATTCCCATAAGAGTCATTTTTGCGTAATATATTGTAGGACCTTCAATAGTTCACAAGCACTTCTCTGTGTAGAACATAATTGTGTTTGCAGGAGATCCTAATAATCTGTAGAACCACAGCGCTTAAATTTATTAGAGCACCTGTCATGAAAACAAGAAAACATACATAGCTTCAGTTTATCAAAAACTTGTTTCAGATTAACAGTCTCATTGTTATTCATTAAGAAAACGACCAGTTGGAATAACAAAATAGTCCAAATAATAACCAAAAATGTGAATATTTTGTGTGATTCTTTGGCGCAGGTAACAGCTGCATTCTTACTGCTTTGTTTTTACGTCGTTTTGCAAAGTCTCTTTTGTTATTTAGTTCCAAATAGTTTCTCGCTGTTCCCAGAGACTTGCTTTGATGTCATTTTTGGAAAACATTCAACTTGAAAATTTATGGATACCAACTATTTAAGGATTAAAGATGTCGTTTTGATACATTGAACCATTATAGAAACATAAAAAGAACTGAAATACTGTTAAATTATGACATCAGTGGTAAACACCTTATACTGGGTGGTGGTCTAATAAATTTGTTAAGCGCTGTGTGTCTATGGTTCTACTCTGTCAAGTTTTTTATTAACATTGCAAAACATGAGGTACAAACAAAACCGGCACCTCATAAGAGTATATACGATATGTAAATAAAACAATAAACAAAACAAACATAAAAAAGGGGCAATTTCACATTTTCAGATCAACGGAGCAAATCAATATCGTTCAGAAAGGACAAGAAATCCAGCCTCTTTTCTTTCAGTCAGACTCAGTGAACTGACAAACATATTTAGATTGTTTTTAAAGTGTGTTAAGTTAGGCTTCGTCTTAAAAAACGACATTTGTGAATAAAATATCTAACATTACCTAATATCAATAAATTGTTTACACCAAATTCCAATTTTTTGTTATTTATTAATACACCAAATTTAAGTCCTTTTATATTTAGAGGGGCAAGATGAATTCCTCTGGACTGAAGCAGAAATTGAAAATCAAGCCAAAAAAGTTTCACAAAACCACAGTGAAAGAAAAGACGACTTCTCCTGTTTCACAAAATACACATTTACCGATCTCAAATTAGCATTTTTTTTAAAGAATTCATTGGTAGGATAAATGTTTGAATTGTGTCTCCTTCACTTTAGGGGGAATTGGAAAGGAAAGATACCTGGTTCTAATCATTGTCATTTCTTTTTTTCTAAATGTCTTCTAAGAATGTAATCTCTTTTTACTAATTTGGGGAAGCAATAATTTGTTATTAAGGAACGTCTAATAAATTCTATGCTTCTGCTCCGTCACAGACCCTGTTCCTGTTGTTGATGTGCTGAGCCGTCTCTTCTAACTCTCTGTTGGAGGCCACGGTGGAGCCGAGGCCTCGCTCCAGGTCCAGCGCCGCCATCAGGAGCCTGTGCACAATGACGTCGGCGTAACGGCGGATGGGAGACGTGAAGTGGGTGTAGCGGTCCAGAGCCAGACCTGAGAGGAGAAACGTGCGGTCAGTGAGTGAAGGTGAGGTGCGGGCTTCAGAGATTCATTTGAAATACATTTTTGACTATTAAAAGGATCTATTCTCTATGATCTACACTTGTAAAGAACTATAAAGACTCTAAAACACATTACAAACAAAGACAGAGGCATAATTAAAATGTAATGTCTAATCTCACTCTTTCAGTCTTCCTATTTCAACCTTTGCTTAGACGACCAAACTTAAAAATAAATATTACTGAATACTAAGTGATTGTGATCGTGAAGGTACTGATAGTATAATATTTTGAGGTAATACCAGTAATATATTACAAACAAATTCTAGTAGTAGTAGTACATTTTCTTCAGTCGTGTACTTCACGTTCATTAATCACTTATGAATGCCTAACTTTGATTACAACAAGAGAAAAAAAAAATCATAATAGGGGTGTAACAATAACGTAAATATGGTGCTATCGTATCGTCAAAGGTCTCACAATAATATCGTGGACCATCACAATATATCGAATCACAAGTCTCTCTGCTTAAATTAACAGTTCTGATGCAGAAATAGCTAAAAAGTAGTGATAGTATTTTACCGTAGTGATAGTATTTTACCGCAGTGATAGTATTTTACCGCAGTGATAGTATTTTACCATAGTGCCAGTATTTTACAGCAGTGATAGTATTTTACCGTAGTGATAGTATTTTACCGTAGTGATAGTATTTTACCGTAGTGCCAATATTTTACCGTAGTGACAGTATTTTACCGTAGTGATAGTATTTTACCGTAGTGCCAATATTTTACCATAGTGATAGTATTTTACCGTAGTGATAGTACTTTACCGTAGTGATAGTATTTTACCGTAGTGATAGTACTTTACCGTAGTGATAGCATTTTACCGTAGTGACAGTATTTTACCGTAGTGATAGTATTTTACCGTAGTGATAGTATTTTACCGCAGTGATAGTATTTTACCGCAGTGACAGTATTTTACCGCAGTGATAGTATTTTACCGCAGTGATAGTATTTTACCGTAGTGATAGTATTTTACCGTAGTGATAGTATTTTACCGCAGTGATAGTATTTTACCGTAGTGATAGTATTTTACCATAGTGATAGTATTTTACCACAGTGATAGTATTTTACCGTAGTGATAGTACTTTACCGCAGTGATAGTATTTTACCGTAGTGATAGTATTTTACCGCAGTGATAGTATTTTACCGTAGTGATAGTATTTTACCGTAGTGATAGTATTTTACCGTAGTGATAGTATTTTACCATAGTGCCAGCATTTTACCATAGTGATAGTATTTTACCGTAGTGATAGTACTTTACCGCAGTGATAGTATTTTACCGTAGTGATAGTATTTTACCGTAGTGATAGTATTTTACCGTAGTGACAGTATTTTACCGTAGTGACAGTATTTTACCGTAGTGATAGTACTTTACCGTAGTGATAGTATTTTACCGTAGTGACAGTATTTTACCGCAGTGACAGTATTTTACCACAGTGATAGTATTTTACCGTAGTGATAGTATTTTACCGTAGTGATAGTACTTTACCGTAGTGATAGTATTTTACCATAGTGATAGTATTTTATCACAGTGATAGTATTTTACCGTAGTGATAGTACTTTACCGCAGTGATAGTATTTTACCGTAGTGATAGTATTTTACCGTAGTGCCAGTATTTTACCGTAGTGCCAGTATTTTACCGCAGTGATAGTACTTTACCGTAGTGATAGTATTTTACCATAGTGATAGTATTTTACCACAGTGATAGTATTTTACCGTAGTGATAGTATTTTACCGCAGTGATAGTATTTTACCGTAGTGACAGTATTTTACCGTAGTGATAGTATTTTACCGTAGTGATAGTATTTTACCGTAGTGACAGTATTTTACCGTAGTGACAGTATTTTACCGTAGTGATAGTATTTTACCGTAGTGATAGTATTTTACCGTAGTGATAGTATTTTACCGTAGTGACAGTATTTTACCGCAGTGACAGTATTTTACCACAGTGATAGTATTTTACCGTAGTGACAGTATTTTACCGTAGTGATAGTATTTTACCGTAGTGACAGTATTTTACCATAGTGATAGTATTTTACCGTAGTGATAGTATTTTACCATAGTGATAGTATTGCTCGGTGGACACAGCTCCAGTGGAGAAGTACATGGCCTGGGACATAGCCTGAGTCGCCATCATCCTGAGGAGACGGTTCACCACAGGGTCCTGGGCGTCCACCGCCTGCTCCAGGGAGTCTGCCAGGGACTTATTAGACCTGAGACAGACAGGGACTTATTAGACCTGAGAAACAGAGACAGGGACTTATTAGACCTGACACAGAGACAGGGACTTTTTAGACCTGACACAGAGACAGGGACTTATTGGGCTTCATCCCCTATTCCGACACACCGCCACCTCTGACAATTAGACGTCAATGTCGGAGTGGCAGCCTCTAACCGACTTATTAGACCTGACAGAGACAGGGACTTATTAGACCTAAGAGACAGAGACAGGGACTTTTAGAAAGACAGAAAGAGAAAATAAAAACACTTTACTCACCACATCACACCTACCACAGCAGTGCATTTTACCTATCGCACCTCTTAGTATTGTATATTCTACATTTGTCATATTTTTAGAATACAGTGGAGCGACGCAATTAACCCATAATATTTGTCTAATTCTATTGTTTTTAAATACACTATAGATTTTATACAACATTTAATGGGCTCTAAATCATCAGAGAGACACAATGACAACGAGATCAGGCTTAAAAAAGAGGTCTGGATATATCAGCAACACATGAGCTGCACAGTGGAAGTCTTTAAGGTTGGAATAATGCATAATACAGTACCTGGTGTCTATGGTGAAGCCCCGGGCCCTGGCGCTCTCCTGCAGCTGACTGAAGTGCTCTTGTCTGGGAGGGGGGTGGTGTCGGAGCAGGGCCTGGTGCGGGAATGACTCCTGGATCTTGCGCGCCACCCAGTGGTTGGCGAAGATCATGCACTCGGCCACAGTCTCATGCACCTCCAGAGGCTGACGAGGGACCAGAGCTGTGATGTTCTTCTCTGAATCCAGCTGAGCTCGAACCTGAGAAAATCAAACACATACGTACTGCTTTTTAGGACGATCATCGAATTATTGGTCGATTAAAGACATGTCCTGCTGGTTAATTAGTCGACTGAAAAAGTGGCGTGGCAAAACCTCTCAAAACTATTACGTATCTCTGTGTATCTGCCCCAAGCTGCGCTCACAAGACTAAACCTGCAGGGGGAGCTCATGCAAAAATAGGTCTTTATGCAGAAAAAAGTACTAGAAAAAAGTGTATTTATATATATATAAAAAAAAAAAAATTTACTCCTGAATCATTAATTATGTGATGGTTTTCACTACTTTCTGCTGTTGTCCCATATAAATCCTTATAATCTAAATAAAATAATTAGTCAGCTATTTTGTTATAATGTATATAAGTTATAATGTAGTTTTGTATCCTGCTTTTGTATATTTTTATGGATAATTGTTGTGTGGGAGTGACATACGCTTGTGGCTGGAGTATTGGACAGGATCCTACAGCTAGGAAAGATCGCTAGATTAATCAAACATGCTTGGATGACATATAAAACCACTTCAGGCATGCTTTTGATGAGGGAACGTTTGTAGAAAGCTCTAAAAAGACGATTTTGCACAATAGCCCCTCTGTAAATTCCAGTCTCAGAAAAAAAAAAGTTCCAAACTACCATAAAATACCAAATAAGAATTCCAATAAACCACCGAGTCCCCTTTAAATGCCGGTTCCAAATAATGCATTTCTTTCTCCAAGAGTCCTGACCCTTAGCAGTAGGGAAATTAGCAGTAGGTCATAGTGGTTAAAGAATTTGAGAGCTATAATTTCCTAGTTTTGGTTTACAAGATTTTTATAAGGAAGGAATTAATCGCTGATCCCAAATTGCCGCCTGGTCTCAAATAAATGTCTGCTCAAATAAATGCCCTGGTCATTATTTGGTATTTTACAGTATATTATAAAGGGACGTTGCTGTTTTCTTCACTTAGTTTAGTTGTTTTTTAGCTGATGATTGGTAGTGATCATTTTCATGTCTTCTATACTTTATTATTAGTTTTCAATAGTTTTCATGAGCAAAAATATACTGTTGACAAAACTAGAATGCACTGTTTTTAGTTAACAAATAAACACAACTAAAACTAGAATCTAACTATTGCATCTGATCCAGTATTATTACTATTATTATTGATGTGTGTACGTTATTGTGATCCGCCTCACCTCCACTCCCTCCAGCTCGAGAGCGCCCCCTCTGTCCCTCTTTGCTCTCAGGTGTCGGGCCACATGAGTCAGGGTCTCTAAAGCCTGGTATAGCTGGGCCAGCCTCTGACTCTGCTCCTCTGGGTCGAGTTGGGTCAGCTCTGGTACAGTGGCGTCCTCTCCGTTCAGCAGAGCCTGGGCCAGTTCATAGTGCAGCTGATAGGACGAGCGGATCAGAGTGCGGCCAAACCAGACACTCTGCACCTCCAGAGACTCTGAGTCCAGCTCCCACAGAACGCTCATGGCATACCTGCAGATACAGAGGGGGACTGATTTTCAAGGTGATCAGAAATTTCCTGAAGACATCTTTAGAAAGTAATGTCTACTGGAACACATCCATGACTGAATGCGCCGTCCAAAAAAATAATGGACAAATTGTACTTTGCAAATGTGCATTTTTCAGTCATTTAAACTGCACTCCACACTGCGCATTAAAACAGTCTCACGCACTGCCCCTTGTTCATCCTTTTCTATAGAGAGTATATTTATCAATCGAAAGGACTAACTTCAGCCGCCACTGCTGCTCTGAGCAGATTCACAAAAGTGAGCCCAGTCTGACCATTATGTCTTAATCAAACTAACACATTTATACAGGAAAGGAAGGCTATGGAATACATGCTAAAATAAATGGTTTATGGTTGATTTATGCTTTATTTTGAGCATAGTACACAAAATCATATGTACAGACATGCAAACTCCAAATACAAGAAACAAAAGGAAAGAAAATTTAAACAAGGACGATCAAATTTGTTTACATGCCCGAAAAGGAGTGGGAGGAAGTAAAAAAACTTATTAAATCCCACCCCTTCTCCAAAATTAGAAATAGTCCTTTTTCACTTCCCGTTAGTCTTTCATTAGGACTTAACCAAGCAACATTACAGACCTAAGTCATGAATCCTTTAGTTGTCAGAAAGCCCACCTGTCGACCCCTCCGAGCAGAGAGCAGAGGTTTGCACTGAGCACCTCGGGGAGCATGTCGTATCTGCGGTCAGCCAGGTAATACGTGGTCGCCCTGAGAGACACAGGAAAGGGAGAAAAATATAAATAATATCTCTATTCATAAAGATGTAGATATGCGTTTATGCGCCCTCACCGTGCGCGCGCCTCCTGGTCGGTCAGGGAGCCCTCTTTGACGAAGTGGGTGACGTCTGCGATGTGGACCCCCAGCTCCAGCCCCCCCTCGGGCAGACGCCGCACGGACAGAGTGTCGTCCACGTCCTCGCAGCCTTTGGGGTCGATGCTGAACACCAGGTGAGTCTGCCTCAGGTCCCTGCGTGCACTCACCTGCCCCGGGTCAGGGGTCCAGGGCCGGTCAGGGGACACCGCAGGCATCTCTCTCAACTGAAGGACAACAGATTTCATTAAGACCTATGGGCAATTTTAGTACATTTCTCCTCGCCTGGATTTTTTTTTTTTTTTTTCGGAATTTTGCTTTTAAAACTGCCCCTTTTACCCTATAATGCAGTGTTCTACATCCTTTTGTTCAGTACAACCTGTCATTTCACAATCTGCTGCTGTAGTTGTGTCAATCCTACCTCCATTGCATGATACTGTCCCACATAGAATACTGCTTCACAACATGGTCATTTGTCAGTACCACTAAAACCAATTGAACAGCTTTATAAAAAAGCCATAAAGGCATTTGATGGAAGCCACAATCATTTCACCACTGTGCAATCCTAGGAAAGTATAATCTTTTAAGTTTTGATAATTTTAAAGTATTTAAAAACTGCTGTATCATTTTTAGGTCCCTGCATGAACTGGCCCCACCACCCTTGAAAAAATACATAAAAAGAAAAAGCGAGTCTAGCACCAGATCACCTTCGCTCAAAATGTTCTCTCTATCACAGGCTGCAGCAGCTGGAGCACCTCACCTGTCTCAGTCAGAACCAGCCCAACCTTTGCATCGTTTAAAATGCACCTTAAGAGATGGTTGAAAAGCATCAACATTTTAACCATCTTTAGACACCATTACACACACACATACAAACACACACACGTAGACACTAGCACTTTAAAAATAGTACTGTAATACTGTAGGCACCTTATAATGCACTCTATAAAAAGCACCTTTAACAGCACCTTAGGTCATGATAGCTATGTTTATTGTACTGTACTATACTGTGTATTATGCATATTGTTAGTTGCATTTGTCGAGTCTGTCAAATGTCTATTTTATGTGTATTTTATATATGGGCCTACGGATGGAAATTAGCACCTGTGCTAAATCCGGCGTACTTACATCAATAGGTGTGATTTCATACAAATTGTATGTTCATGAATATGCATTGTCCCACCCAAATAAACAAAAAAATGAAATGAAATGAATGTGGCTGTAATAAAAGTTATAGGACAAGAAATGGATATGGAAAAAAAAAAAACAGAAAATAAAATTCACACTCTTTTATACAAAACACACAGCAAACATGTATAAACAACTTTTTGGACATAAAAATGCCTTAGCTACAAAAATGCAAAATATCAAGTCTGTAAGTAAACTAAAAATATCCTTACTGCCCTAAAAACAAAACAAAAAAAGTGCAATCGCCCCATTACTTTCCTGGTCCAGTCATGGAAACAGCTCCTGTCAGGTCCAGGTCCAGAGCCACAGCACTTCTGCATTTCCCTGGTGTTTATTATATTTGGATTTGTTCATTTTGAGTGAAATGAACCTTTCAAATAAAAATAGCAAGGGATGCACAATTATGTACACCTAGATGTGTAATTTGCCATTTATTTGAGAAAAAAACTGCACTTAGAGCGGCTTTATCAATTATTATAAACATACACGTCCGAGAGTAGTCGACCATCTTGAGTCACTTCACTCTTTGGCAAAGTTTGGGCCGATCAAAATGGACGGAGCGCATGAGTTTGGGGAAACAAAGTTCCTATTGGACACTCGTTTTGCGCAGCGTGAGTGTGACGTAGGATAAAGCCGCAGAAATGTACGGAAACCTGTATGTCTGCACTTTCAGAGGGAAAAAAGTTAGTTTCTATCTTATGCGGTTAGAAAGTTATGTGCGGTTATAGAAAACATATTCCTTGGAATCGTATACGATGTCGTAGGTCTTCGAGTGATAAATATGGCCTTTTCTTAGTGCCTGAGTCACAATTCATGTAAACATTTGACCTATTACTAAACCTGTGTGTTTGACATGTCTGACCTGCGCCTCAGAGAAAGGAGGGACACTGATGCAGTTCTCGATGAGGATGGTCTGGACCTCGGTCTCCAGTTCTCCGGCTCGGCCCAGGACTCTGACGCTGTGTCCGTTAGGATACAGAGAGGTGCTGTCCCACGAGTCGATACGCACCACCACCCTGTGATCCTACAGAGGGAAAAACTGCTGATGTAACTGCACCGATCCAAGTTTAGAACCTCTGACCTATTTGGCCATAAAGTTAGAACATTTTTTAAAACACCAAAAAAACATTCTCCTAGTCTCTGATAGTGGCTGCTGTTTTTGCTCTGGATGTACATTTGTAAATGGGTACTTCGTAATTTTTTTAAGTTTTGCAAGTATTTTTAGCCGAGTTTTACATGTATTTCTACTTATTACTTATTAAACTACTTAAGTAAATGAAATGCTTTCATTTAACACTTTATTTTTGCTCCTGTATCTGTACTTTCACAAGCCAAATTGAGTACTTCTTCCACCGCTGGATGGACTTTGATAGATGCTGGATAAATGTCTGACCTGTAATGTGTCTGCCTGCTGGGTGCTGATGCGGATCTTGGGGATGCGGTGGTCCCAGGGCACAGTCAGGATCTTCTGGGAGTTTCTGCTCTGACTCTGAGTCTCTCGAGGAGGAAACGTCACCACATAATCTCTCCAGTTCCTCTGCAGGATCCCCACCACGCGACCTGGACAAGAGGAGGGACATATGACGCTGTACAAAGAACTGGACTCAGCAAAGACTAGTACTGACCTGCGTGAAGTCGCCCCCATCAAACACAAACCTACACAAAAACTGTCAATCGTTTGTGCTTCATTTGTGCTGCAAAAAGTTTTGTTTGTGCTGCTTTAGTTTTGGAGAAATTAACGATTCTTTTATAGGTCAAATTAGGATCAGCCCCCAGGAAGCTTCAAAATGCTCTAAAACGCCCAAAATGGACTCAATAGTTTGTGTTTTGTTTGTGCTGCAAAAAGTTTCGTTTGTGCTGCAAAAAGTTCCGTTTGTGCGATTCCGGTTCTTCAAGGTTCAAGGTTCAAGGTTCAAGGTTCACTTTATTGTCAAAAGTCTATGAACATAGAAATTTGAAATTGCGTTTAGCTAGTCTCCAATGTGCAGTTTAAGACATATTAAAAAAAACATATAAAGACAAATAAAAAAACATCTAAAAAGGACAGGAGTTACACATACGCACTATACATGCACACTACACTACACGCTATACATACATAGTGCTTTCACTCCAACACACCCATTCAGAGACATACATACACATGTGCATAAAAAGAGTAGCAGTCTGATACAGACCTGTACGATTAGCACACACGCGTGCACACACACACAGTGTGAGGTAAGGCAGAAGTCCAATCGCTCATAGCAACAGGAGTGCAATCAGTGGACAATAAGAGTTTGTGCAACAGTTTAAAACCAATATCTCTCAAGATTCTTAAGATATTTGCAGTTTTATTTTCGGCCAATGACGTCATCCAGCCCCTCAGAATGTGAAACAGCCTCAGAACAGGAAGAAAATTATAGAAAATGTTTGTATTTTATTTGTGCTGTTTTGTGCTGTGACAATTTTCATTTGTGCGAGTTTATTTCTCAAATTATTAATTATTATTTCTGCGGTAATTATAGGACATCATTTCCGCTCATCTGATGGCGGCAAACTCCGCAAAACTAGTGAAGAGAAACGATCTCAGGCTCTGGAAAAGTCTTTATTATTATATAAAATATGAATCAAAAGCAAATTACTAAAGACTGATACAACCGCAGAAATAATAATGAATAATTTTAGAAATAAACTCGCACAAATGAAAATTGTCACAGCACAAACGAAATATAAACGTTTTCTATAATTTTCTGCCTGTTTTGAGGCCGTTTAACATTTTGAGGGGCTGAATGACGTCATCGGCCGAAAATAAAACTGTGAATATCTTAAGAACCAGAATCGCACAAACGGAACTTTTTGCAGCACAAACAAAGCACAAACAATTGACACAATTTGGGGCATTTTAGAGCATTTTTAAGCTTCCTGGGAGGGTGGCTGACCCCAATTTGACCAATTTCTCCAAAACTAAAGAAGCACAAACGAAACTATTTGCAGCACAAACGAAGCACAAACGGTTGACATAGTTTTTGTGTAGGTTTGTGTTTGATGAGGGGCCAACTTCACGCAGGTATTTTTAGTCACTCTCACCATTTTGTTGAAAATCAAACTCCTAAACAGGAACAGAACACTTGCACTGATCACAGATTCTTGAAAATCCATTTAGAAGTTTTAAGACTTTTTTTTTATAGTGTCCGCAAAGCCTGCATTGTATCGCCATGGTAACTGCTGAACATTCCGCCACAGGCATACATGTAGAACACCCCCATCGTCGTATAGAGGACAGATGATATTGCGTTTACCGGTGGGCATAGGCTGGCTGCCCTGGTCCTCCGAGCCCTTCTCTTCTCTCTGGGCTTCGGTCAGAGCTGTGGCCCGTCCTCTCCACTCACTGTGAGGCAGCAGCTCCACCACCACGCTGTCCCCGTGCACCGCCCGGTTACGATTCTTACCCCCGAACACCAGAACGTCACGGCTCTGGACTGGAAAAAGACAAAAAACAAAAAAAACAAAGCAAAAACAAAGCCAAGTTTATTTATTTTGCTTATTTACGACAACACAAGTGGATTAAAGTGCTTCACATGCAGAACTTTTCAGATTCATAATAAGGCCAGGTGAAATCATCGACTAAAGAGGAATTTGATTTTGAAAAAACAGAGTCTACCCTCCCTTTGCTCTCTGCACTAAGGCACTCCCCCTTCATAGCACTATCACAAACACAATCAGCGCGCATCCCATTAATATGGTTATTCATGTCTGTTTGTAATCTCACTGCTTTTTAATTGAACCGTTCTGCACAATTGCACTTTTTGTTTAATTTTTATTGTTGTATTTTTAGGGTGACCATGTTTACCATTTGTCCAGAGACTAGAGATGAAACGGCGAATTCTGGTACATTTACAGAAATGTTGATTAATGTACAGTGTCCCTGCTGAATAAGCCAAATAAATAAATAAAACTACTGCACATCACATCAGGTTTGTCAAGTTGCTGTGTACCGTTTTGTATCTTGCTTTTGTATATTTATGGAGAATTGTTGCCTGGACTGTATTGCTAACCATAAAAAAGTGTTTGAAGAGATCACTAAATTACTCAAACATGTATGGCCGACATCTAAAACCTCTTCAGGCGTGTTTTTGTTGAGAGAAAGTCATAACATGGTAGAAATCTCCAAAAAAGTACATTTTGCGTAATACCCCCTTGAGCATTCAACCACCTTTTTATATTCAATTTTATATCATAAAAAAACACATAATGTTCACATCGAGGAGGGAAAGTGCTGTACCTGTGCTCTTGCTGGTGAAGCCCTGTGTGGTGACTAGCGCCTCCTGCTGGGCTCGGTGCTTATTCACGCTGAGAATACCCTGAAAACAAAAATGGTCAAACAAAAATCAGCTCTTATTACAGACACAGTACTAGGGATGGGCATTCGATTACATTTTTTTAATCGATCGTTGAGAGAATTAACGTTTTTATATTAAAATTATCATCATTATTATTACTAATCCTCATAAATAATCTCAACTTTACAACATATAAACCATAACCACTGTAGAGCCACATCAGCCCGTGTGAGATTATAATGTGTTTAATGCAGCTTTGTGCATGTTTGTTTACATCCTACAGAAATTAATCTTAAAACCACATGGCTCATTTGCATAAACTGTAAATGCTGGAAAAAAGCAGCTCTTTCCTTGTGCGCTGATGCGGTCAGCTTCTGTTGGATTATATGAGTGTTCTACCTGTGACAAAGAGATGTCTGTTCGTTTTACGTTGGAGATGGTTCATGTTTTCATACGTGTGCAGGTTTAGCGCAGCTCTTTATTTAAGTCATTTCACTTTATTTACGTTGGTCACTTTATTTATTTTGGCTACTGCTGTGATGAAAAGACTGAAAAGTGTTTGTCTTTTGGACCCATGTGTAGGGTGACCATATTTTCAAAATAAAAAACTGGGACAACCCTGATTTGTCGTGGTTAGTAATAGTAAAATAGTGAAACGAGTGCGTAATTAAGGAAAATTGTTCTGCACTCTGCGCTAATGTGAGTCAATATAGTCACATTTTCTTTGTGTTTTGGTCATTTTTAAGCAGCTTTTCTGTATTTTACCTAAAAAAAATGACAGTTTATGCCTCTTTTTACTGCTAGCAGGGATCAGATTGGTCAAAAATAGGGACACCTGGGACATTTCGTGCGTAAAACTGGGACAAATCACTGGTTTTGGATAAATCTGCTGGGACAGGGGACACAGGGCTCAAAACTGGGACTGTCCCGGGGAAATAGGGACGTCTGGTCACCCTGCCCATGTGCGCTCGACTGTTGCAGTAACCGGGATACTGCGTTTACATGCACCGAGACGAACCAGGATACTCAAAAAACCTGATCATACCCGGGATACTGATGTGCAGGTAAACGCACTCTGAGTGATATAGCGATCTCCAAGGAGCCAGAGCCGAGACGTGGGACTGTGAGGCCGCAGCTCCAGTGTTTGTGCTGTGCAGCCTCGACTCTTTACGCTACGTTATGACAGCAACCTACATTCGGTTTGTCGATTAAAATGAACGTGATCGATGAAATTCTTCTTCGATTAGTAAGCATGAGGTCAAAATAAGTCTGCTGTGTGCTGTCTGCATCTAATTAGCAGCATTTCATTGTCAAATAATTAAGAAGAAGTGCGCTGTTAGCATGCTAGTTGTTGTTCGCTTATACACCATCACGGCAAAATTCAAATCTAGTCTTTGAAAGTTGTGAAAAGCTCTTCTAAACTCATCGTGGTGAATAATTAAGATGTTCTGAATGCATAAAGTAAGTGAGGAATAACTTTAGACCTCCGCAAACTGTTTTAAATGAACCAGTTCTGTTTTTCACCTTTTTTAGAGAGTAAAAATCAGATTCCGTACCTGCATATATCTCCCAGACTTGATCCCGGCCTCCAGGACCTCGGCGGGCAGGTGCTCTTGGTACTCCCGCTCCGACCCCTCGCTCTCCCTCTCCTGCACGGCCTGGACGATGGAGCTGTACAGTTCTTGGGCGGCGTTCACATCCGACCAAAAGTTATGCAAATATTCCTGAAAAATGCATGAGCAAATTTCAATTTTACTGTCTGGCACTTTTAGACTTTAAATTAATGTAAAAAATTTAAAGCGGCGGAGAGGGAGTTTTAAGGGCACAATGCAGTGCAGAGGAAGTGTAGGCAGAGATCTTTCTGTAATGTTACTGAAATAGAGTGAACTTAAAACAGAAAATATTCCAAACACACTTTAATAGCACTAAAATAACAACACTATTCATAGCTTTAAACGTGCACTGTGTAACTTGTCTCTGTTGATGTAGCAAGAATGTTCCACGGTATGGCCATAAACTTATGAATCTCCATGGAGAATTGCAAAATTACAGATTAGATTTGTGGAGAGGCGACCCCACTCACAGTAAGAATGAATGTTTTTTAAGATATTTTCATTTTTGAGCAATAAATAAGACCTGTAGCTGAATAAATGGAAGACAGGTTAGTTCAATGGGTCCGTGTACCATTTGTTCTTTTGAATTTCAACTAAGAATGAAAAACAATCAAATGGGACTAAAACTGAATATTTAATTATTCCCTTTTAGTGTCAATTGTCGTCTGGGAGCATGGGCAACGTAGGCTTGTGGGCGGAGCCTTAAACATAATCTTACAGCTAAATGTAAGGAGGGTTTGAACAAAAAAACAAAAAACTAATTTCAACCTCTATTTCTAATATTTAAAGAACCATATTTTTCTGACTTTTTTCAGGGTTTGGGTGGTTCAACTTATACTTAGGTGCGACTTATATATTAAATTTTTCACACTGACAGACCATAGACCAAATATATGAATTGTATATATGAATCAAAAATGAAAAAACTCATCCATTTCTTCATTTTGTTTTTAGAGACAAATAATACAGAAAAGAGTTGTTTATTTTTGGTTCTATATTGAAAAATTTATGAACAAATGATACATGGATTCTTCTCTATTCAGTTGTTTTTATTACTATAACTTCTATAACTTGCCTTTCAAGATGAAATGTCAGTTCTTGGTCTCTGATTTTATAAAATAAATTTCCCTCGACTTATAGTCCAGTGCGACTTATACATGTTTTTTTCTTCTTCATTACACATTTTTTTGGCTGGTGCGACTTATAGTCCGAAAAATACAGTACACCAAATCAAAAAACAGTCTCGGTGCCTTTTTCAGTTTTTATTTTATTTTATTCTCTCTGGTTTATTTGCCCCGGAAGTTCTGCTGGTAGAAGGACTTACCTGAAAAATCATTGCAATTTTGTGGACAAACATGCTCTTCTTTTATAGCAACATGTTTACTTTTACGACTTAGAAAATAATTGTTGAACTCCATGATGAGAAACAGGAAGCAGCGATAAACTCTCCTTTGTTCACTTGACTCCACAGAACTATAATAAAATTATTTTTTATTACAGTTTCACGATTGACTCTGAATTCACAGGCAGTGCGCTAAACAGCAGAACCTCCGGGGCAAATAAACCAAAGAGAATAAAATATCAAAATTGAAATAGGCACGATGATTGTTTTTTGACTGGTGCTATTTGAAATAAACTTGAAATTAAATATTGGAAATAGAGGTCGAAATCTGTTTTTTTGTTTGACATTAAAACGAAATAATAAAATAAACTGTTTTCCCATTTTATTGTTTTTCATTCTTAATTAAAGGTCAAAAGAACGAACGGTACACAGACCTTAACGCCATTGCCACTGTGGATAAATTAAACCAAAGTATTAACATCTCCATGGAGACAAACAGGTAATTGCCCCTGCAGAAAAGTTACACAGTGCACCTTTAATAAAGCACGATCAAAGACTTTATTTATGAGGGTCTGAATGAAATGGGGAAAATATCGAATTGTGATTTTTCTGACAAACACACCCACATTTTTAATTTCCAAGTTACGAAAATGCATAATTATGTTGTAAAATACTGTTACATTAAAGGGGTAATATATCCTAGTTGTAGTTTTTAGTTTGAGGGTCCAAAACCTTCTTTTTTTTCCATGGAGTTCCTGTTTTTCCTGAAATGTTGCACAAGACCCCACAAAACTTATCAATTTTCATGGAGACAAGTAGATGCCTTCAACAAACCATGTGATTTTTGGAAATAAAAATACCCAGAATTTAGTAAATACAACATAAGTTCACACTGTGGAACGTTTTAGCAATACAATTTTCACGAGACAAAAGAAATGTGACCCAGTGCAACTTTAAGACGTTAAATTATGACCTAGACAAGATATTGTATCAGCTTTATAATGGAAGTCTTTGGTCATTCAGAATACAGTGAATATAAGCCGGTCGTATAGTTCCGGCGGTGCACAGTATGAAGCACGTAGTGAATATTTTATTGAATTCATTTTGCCCTTAGAAGTGTCCAAGTCACAACTCTCTCGTGGTTTAAGACGGACACACGCCGCGTTTTCATAATATACAGACAAACCTGCTTCACTTCAAAACGCTTCTACAATCACATACCTTGTTGGTGATTGGTCCAACTATGGGTTAACTAAGATTTTTTCAGTTAATTGTAATTATTCGGGTCATAATATAAATTGAAAGGACTAAAAACAATAACGTGGTGTTGTCATCATGCTGAAATACTACAGAACAGACTCGATACTGTGATTCTGATACCAGAACGATAATAAAAAACCTTAAATTGTAGTACTTTGGTAGTGGTCCATAGGCGTATACTAGTCTATGTGCACTTATACTATTTCTGAGCTCAAGATCATTCTAAAAATATTCAGGAAAGCTTAATTTTTGTCATGTGAATGTGAATTTTTAGTATTGATACCTGCTCAACGGAGTATCTAGTTTCGATACTAGTTTTAGTATCAATTAATATTTAGTTTTCGATACTTTTAAGAACCCTAAATCAATGCAACTTGCCAGAAATGTAGAATAGTAGGACATTAAACATATTTATATTGCATGATTCAATTACAGGCGCTTTTACAGTATGTTTAATGCCATAATGTAAAGCATTTACTTCTCCATGGAGACAAGCAGGTGGCGCACCCTCCAGATACAAAATTACCATAATTTTTGGACTACAAGTTTTTTCAGGTTTTGGGTGGTTCCTGCAACTTATATATGAAATTTTTCACTCTGACAATCCATAAACCAAATATATGAATGCTATATATGAATCAAAAATGAATACATTTTGGTTTTAGAGACAAATAAGAAAGAAGAGAGTTGTTTTTTCGTTTTCTTATTTTTGGTTTTATATTGAAAATTGAACAAATAAATGTTTTTATTGCTATAACTTCTATAACTAGCCTTTAAAGATGTAATGTTGGTTTTTGGTCTCTGATTTTATGAAATAAATTTCCCCCAAAGTCCGGTCATGCTTACGTCACAAAACTGGAAATATGCAGATGATGACCTGCTTTGGGCTCTGTTGGTGATAGAAACTCTGGGAAAACTGAGAAAATGGCCTGGTTTTCTTCATCTTGATGTATTCTTTCTTTTTTTCCTTTTATAAATTGCCTTTTAATTTGTGTATTATAATTTGTCTAACTTAACAATAAAAAAGAAGTGATTGTAGTGTTCCGTTATGTTCAGCAGATCAACAGTTACAACCAGTTGCCTGTAAATTAGTTAGTTCGACAGTGACATTAAAGGTGTGATTAGTGTCCCGTCCTCCATGGAAGTGGAAATCTTTAGCAGGTTGTGAAGATGCTGCTGCTGAATCCACGGTTTTATCACATGCCCAGAGTCGGGAACTGCACCGGAAGTCGTCCTCCGCATGTTTTCAGACGTCTAAGTGTGAACAGAGCCTATGGCGCCAAGTAACTAGGGCTGGCTATTGATTCAAATTCCAAGAATCGATTTGATTCCGATTCTCAAGATTCAGACCATTTTTGAGCTGTCCCAAGTGGTTCCTGAGGTTGGTTGTATTTCCGCTGTACTTCACCTCCATTTGGCCTTCAAATCACTTTGCTTCTGTCAAGCGCATCTTTGTCTTTATCATTTCTGAACCGAAAATGGTTCCAGACGGAGCTGTGGTGGAAATCTTTTACTTTGTTTTCTGTTGTGATTTATCTAAGCTAAAGAATGTATTTTATGGGTTTAGAGAACTGTTAACTAACAACTGCTAAAGCATTTCTGTATTCCTGCCACATGTGGTGATGTAACTACTGTTCCTGGGGTATCTCACAGCAGGTCACTCTGCTCTGTTTTTATTCAGTATCGTTAAAACAATAAGCTGTTGCTTTGGTCATGTTCATCATTTAGAATAGTGGGATCCTTGGGGCCTCTGATCAATGTCCAGCTGAACCAGATGAGTAATCTCTGTTTGGAGGTTGTTTAGATATAGTATGTATCACCTCATGTTGATGTTATGATATTTGTCAACTGTATAAGAAGCCTGTTTTTGTTTTGCTATTCAGATTAGGGAGAGACGGACCTTGCAAGAAGGGACAGAAGGTTTTCTTTTCATTTTCTCTGTAATTGTGTGCACAATTGCTTTAATAAATCCAGACTCTTTGATTTTAGACAACTTTTCTCCAGTTTTATTCTTCTCAGATTTAGAAATCCACAACAGGAGCTTTGAGTGTTTCTTGGCTGACGTTGCCACTTGTGTCCGATGCCATGTTCATTGTTTTGATATAGTCAGACCGCACGCGCCTGAGCGAATTCATTGATGCGACGAGTGGGGTTATAGTTCACCGGGGGAAAATGTATTGAAAATTAAATCGATATTTGGACGTACGAATCGATCTTAAGGAATTAAGATGCAAATCGATTCAGAGTCAGAAAATTGATTTTTCAACACAGCCCTGCCAGCAACCTCACTGTTAGCACCATTATAGTTACAACCCGCCACTCCGACACTGATGTCTTACTGTCTGAGTAGCGGCATATCCATTTTTAATCGAACGTCCCTGCATTCTGACATTTTGGTAGCACTTTAGCTTTTTTTTTTCAACATGCCATCATTCCAACACACAAGGTAATTATTAAGTTGCAGCAACACTCTTTTTCGGGACAATATTTTCATGGACTGGCAGCGTTGGAGGTGCGCAAACACGAAGCAAAAAAGGTGACGCTCCAGACTATGAGTAGGTTGTCTGAATTGGCGACATAAAAGGTATCGGAATGGAGGGTTGTCGGAATGATGGAATATCGGGGTGGGGATCTGTCAGAGTGGCGGTACATCGGAATAAGGGTTGTATCCCACTACGTCCTGTCCAATTTTTTTAATCATGCAATTCATTCTAAGATTAATAAATATTTAAAGATAAGGCAGTAAAGAGAGAGTTGTGATGTGACAACCTGCTAAAAAGTACACAAATAAAATGAATACTTCAGTTTGCATCTCAATGCTAATACTAATGCTAATATTGAGGCATAATAAATACTACAACAACGCCACACACATTCTACTTATAAAAATAATTGTAGTTTTTATAAGTAGTTTTTATTTGTAATTTTTATTTTTATTTATTTGAATTTCAATAGGTTGTTTGTTTATTTTAAGTTTTACGACTTTAATAAAAGTAACTGTTAGCTTTGAGACAGAGTTGTGATGTGACAACATGCTAAAAAGTACACAAATAAAATGAATACTTCAGTTTGCGTCTCAATGCTAATGCTAATGCTAATATTGAGGCATAATAAATACTACAACAATGCCAAACACATTCTACTTATAAAAATAATTGTAGTTTTTATAAGTAGTTTTTATTTGTAGTTTTTATTTATTTGACTTTGAATAGATTGTTTATTTTAAGTTTTACGACTTTAATGAAAGTAACTGTTAGCTTTGTCACAGAGTGAGCTAGCTAGCGTGCTAATCCACTGTACAAAGCCTATTGGTAAATCGCAAAGGCTGCAAAGATTTAAATTTATCTAAAGTACCGTAATTTCCTCCATTCTTTTTTTTAAAATCCATTTTGATTTTCAGTGTGCTCTTTTTTGTTATAAACCATTCAAATGTCGCACGTCTTCAAAACATTCACAACTTTAGCTTAAAATTCTGATTTGCCTTTTTTTCCGTCAGCTCCTTTCACCGGGTGTATTTGCTGTCAAAGCGCTCATTGCAGAGATAGGGTTTCAGCCGATAGCAGAGTATGCTAATGTAATACAATTATAAGAGTACAGTATTATTTCAGCAGTCTAAGCAATCCAGGCCACGGCGCTGAATTAAACTAAGGACCAGGCTCTGATAAATTATGTATAAACACAAACAAAGGGGAGAGTCTTTTGCAAACTTAACACACTTGGGATAATAAGAAGCCAGTTGTTCAGTGTTTTATCCTGAGCTAATTTCACATAATAATGCAAAAAAGTATTGAATTTACAATGAGGTTATGTAATCCTCCATTCAAAAAACACACGGACAAAACTGTGGTGAAATTGAAATTGTGACTCTCATAAAATCAAGATGCGATTCATAATGACTGGATCTGAAAAACAGACAACGGTAAGAACAACGTGTGCAAGTCCCATCCTTTGTTAAAGAGATGCTATTATGCAAAAAACGAATTTTTCAAGCTTTCTACCATTTCTAACTCATCAAAAACATGCCTGAAGTGGATTCAGAAGTCATCCATGCATGTTTGAGTAATCTAGCGATCTCCCAGGCCATATTTGAACCTTCTTTATCGATAGCGGTAAGATTCTGTCCAGCTTTGCTCACAATTATCCAAGTTCACACGCAGACATAATACGCAAAATTGACTTTTTAGAGCTTTTAACCATGTTATCATTGTCTTCCCTTCTCATTTATGGGGTTCACCTCTTTTCTGACACACCGCCACTCCGACATCCAGTCATTCTGACAACCCTCCATTCCGATATCCCTCCATTCTGACACTTTTAGACGCCGCCATTCCGACACCTTTTATGTTGCCATTTATGTTGCCATTCCTAAAATTTACTCATGACGTAGCGGCGCGCTACGAGAGGAGGTGCATTGGTTAAGACCTGCTTTTAGTCCTGATTTAGACCTGGTTTTAGTACTGACATAGACCTGCTTTTAAACTGGGACTAAACCAGGTCTAGGCCTATACCAGGACTAAAACCAGGTCTAAATCAGGACTAAACCAGGTCTATACCAGGACTAAAACCAGGACTAAAACCAGGACTAAACCATGTCTAAAACTAAACCAGGACTAAAATCAGGACTCAAACCAGGTCTAAACCAGGACTAAACCAGATCTAAACCAGGATTAAACCAAGTCTATAACAGGACTAAAACCAGGTCTAAGACAGGACTACAACTGGATTTAACCAGGATTAAACCGTGCCGCGCCTCCTCCGGCCGCCCTCAGCGCCTCTAAGCCACCAGTGCGTGAAAATATGGTCCTGAAAAGAGCGCAGTCGAAACTTAATAATTACATGTCGGAATGGCGGGATGTTGAAAAAAAAGCAAATGTGCTGCCACTCCGACAATTAGACGTCGGAATTAGTGTCGGAAAGGCGGTGTGTCGGGTGTTGTATTTGGAGTGATGTGATGTGGTTGTGCATGTTTGAATAATCTTTAATCACTTACTTGTACTCACTTTGTTTTTCGCATTTACCAAAACCAGCTCTGTCCACAGCTCTGTACTAACTACGTTTTACAGTTTTATTTTATGCTTTTTTAACTGCACACTGGAGTTTTTAGTGAAATCGCAATTTTGATTCCCCTATGTAATTTTGTCATGTGGTGGAATTGACAATAAAGTTCACTTTGGCTTTGGCTTTGACTTTATTTTCTTAGTCGGTTTTCTTAGATGTTTACGGTGCCGTCAGCTCCCATCGGGCACCGCAGTTTTCTAACGAGAGTTGTTTCTTCATTTTAGGCGAATATTGCGATTTAAAATGTGCAAATTATAACATAATGATCCACGTTTCGTAAATTATAAACTAAATTATAACAGGCTCAAGCACAATATGTCTGCATTAATATAAAAAGCATGGGACAAAACAATACACTACGACTTCACAAACCTGATACGATGTGCAGTAGTTTTATTGGGGGGATGCACCCCGATTGTGTTGTGATATTTAAATAGATCTAGATCATTGTTGTTTTCACTTATAGCTAGAGATGTAACAATACCTGAAATATCGTCATATCGTATCGGCAAAGGTCTCACAATAATATCGTGGACCATCACAATATATCGAATCTCTTTGCTTAAATAGTTCTGATGCAGAAATAGCTAAAAAAACAGAGGGAACTACATAGACCATGATCCTTTGCTCCGTTTCAGTGCAGACGGCATGAAGAAATAACTGTTCTAAGCACTTTGAAATCTTCATTCTTTGGATTAAGTCTTGTGAATTTAGAGGTATTGTGTTTTTAGAGGAAAAAGTAGCATATTCACAGTTCACAAAATATTGCAATAAATATCGCACCATATTTTGACCATTTGGCATTTTCTGCAAATAAATGCTCTAAATGACAATAATTTTATGTGGAATATTGGAAAAATCTTGTCCGTAGTTTATAGAATGAAACAAAAATGTTCCTTTTACTCAAACTCAAACCTATAAGTAGTGAAATCAGAGAAACTGATAATTTTGCAGTGGCCTCTTATTTTTTTCCAGAGGTGGTTTTTTTTAACCTTCAAAATCCTTTCAGTGCATTTATTGTCGTCTTTATTGTGTATTGTCATACGTACGTACGTTCAGAAATCATCATAATAGCCTCATGATAACTTAACATAAGACTATAGTTGCGCAAAAGAGATTCTAAAAAATGACATTTTCAATTTCCATGACTTTTCCAGGATTTCCATGACCGTGGGAAGCCTGTTTAATGCCATACTGTAAAATATTCCATACAAAGCAATAACATTTCCATGGAGGAAAGCGTTTGACGGACCCTCAAAGCACCTTTAATGCTTCAGCGTGTACAAAATGAGAGATTCAACTCAATATTTTTCTAAATTTGTTCGGCTCTACGCTGGAGTTTAGTGAAAGAATAATGACTACAGTGTGGCATTTTGAGAGGCCTGTTAAGCATTCGCCGTTTTCCATTAACAGTGGAGGAGACTGATCTAATTTTCTCCCTCACAGTCTAAAAACAAGCTGAACACCAGACTGGTTTTACAAACAATCTTTTTTGATTGTTTAACATTAACAATTTTATATACAATTAACTGTACCATCTAAAGACCTGTCTAAATATTAAAGAAAGGCTCTACATCAGTTTTACTCAAACAAATTGTAATAATTAATGTTTTAAAACCACATAGTCTCGGCAAGATGTATGAGAAACTGATCTTTGACATGGCAATGGGGGGTTTACATGCATCTGTATCTGATGAAATGTTCAGCATTCATTAGCAAACCCTGCCAAAAAAGTGTTTAAATTGTCTGAGTACTCAAGAAAAAATACAAAATGGACTCATACAAGACATTTCCAAGAGCCTGTGATCATTATGAACATCAGCGTCCTTTTTGGAGTTTGATTTTAAACAAAAAAAGTGAGAGTGAGTGAAAAACCGTTGGCTAATACTAGATATCTTGTGCTTGTAATGCTTGGGAAGGACTTGTTTAACAGCACAAAAGCTCCCTCTGCAAAAAAGCATGGGTAAAATTCCAAATACAAACACTTAAATCTATCAGAAAATGACTTAAAAGTAGTGAAATTATCTGTCCATCCAGCAAGATAATGTTACTTGACAAGTTATCTTAAAATAAACCCCCTCTACACTAGAATTATGCAGTCTCAGAACTAGTAAGTAGATAATAAATCTGAAAAGGAGATGAATAACCTGAAAGAAGCTTTAAAATCTTGCCCAGATCAGAGAAATTTGCAGTGCACCTGTTGTAGTTTTCAATTAAGGCTGTTCTTTATGGTCAGATTGTTGCAAATTATCAACACATTTAATGCACAGAGGTTATTATTTTCAGTTTGTCTTGTAGTTACCTGCATCGAGATGACGTAGACCCCGGAGTTGAGGCTTTGGTACTGGTCCACGGCCTCTGCGTCGTCTGTGACCATCACCACATTCATCTGCCCGGCCAGGTGATTATAATACCAGACCGCAGCGGAGTACACGCATCTGCAACACAGAGGGACGACGTCACAAATGCAACACAGCTTTAATGCATTTTAACAGCCCATAATGTTACTGTGTCTTTGAGATGTCGTTCGTTTGCTTTGAATGTTCTGCAGTAAAGGCCGCCACACACTACGGGAGAATTTGCCCGATTTTCACTGCGATTTCTTCTGCATGAGTTCGGGAAGGCATGTCCTGATTTTTTGTCTTCATGTGCGATTTTGAAGTCCTCAGATCGTAACCACCAAACATCAGCAACGCAACGGTAACAGCCGATAAAACAGAGCGTCAGGGGCAGAGGAGCGACGGATACAGAGATGCAAGATACAAACTCGGGATAGAGCGAAAATAAAGACTTTATTACTCACCTCTTGTAAAGTGGTAAATTTAAAGTGCCGCATGTGATCCACATTATCCAGAGAATTTGTCCTCTGCAAATAATGACCTGAGTCCACAAAACTACACTGTTAATCCAGTTTGAGGTGTTCTTTAAAAGTAAAAAGGCGAAAGTATATCCTCATATGTGTTTGTTTACATCCACACAACGGATCGAGGTGAAGCTGCAGATTAGCGATACTGTCTCGACTTCCTGTGGACTTTATCGCTTCTTTTACACTTTAAAAATCCTGTATCTGAAGTATTGCACCACATTTCACAAATAATAACAACACAGTTTTGACTTGTGTCTAAACTAGAAGTGCAGAGCTCTGATCTTTGAACACTTCAGAGTCTCAGAGCGAGTTTTACTGTAGACAGGAAACAGCTGATGCCATCGCGCTCACAGCTTTATATCCTGTTTTACACAGATCCTGCTGAAGTCTTTGCGATCGGAGATTTTAAATCTCATAAGATTCTCCTCGTGTCTGTGGTGTGCGCCTTTTGTCGCACGTTTAAAAATCGTTTAAGACCGAAAAATCCTGTAGCATGTGGCGGCCTTTAGGCTTTAAACTTATCTCCATGGACACAAGGCGGCATGTTTTTCGAGGTTTACGTTAAGATTCTTCAAGACAAACGTCATGTCCACACTTTTATATAGCTCAGAAACATGGAAGATGACAAAAGAATTAAAAAAATGTCTAGATGGTGAAAGAACTGTGTAAATAAAGTAGTAGAAGTGCTTAAAAGAGCCAAAACGAAACGCATCCTGAAAATCGTGAAAGAAAATTGTCGCATTGGGGACGAGTAATGAGGACACAGAACCACAGGAGCCCTCTACAGGTCTGGAGACGGTCACTGACAAATACGATGCAAATTATTTCTCTGATCTGGCCAAGATTTTAAAACTTCTATCAGGTTATTCATCATGTTTTCAGATGTCTTATCTACTTACTAGTTCTGAGACGGCTTCATTCTAGTCTAGAGGTTGTTTATTTTGAGATAACTTGTCAAGTAAAATCGTCTTGCTGCAGGGACAGATCATTTCACTACTTTTAAGCCATTTTCTGATAGATTTAAGTGTTTATATCTTAAATTTTGGACCATTTTGCAGTATAGAAGATGCAAAGGAAGGCTCAAAGAAACTCTAAAGTGAACAGAGAGACGGACACTCAGGCCTGGGGGAAGACAAACAGTTGGAGATCAGAGCCAAGGACAGGGTTCATTGGAGAAGGACGCGCTCGGCCTGATGTGCCAACACAGACACAGGGAGACAGGAGTAAGTAGTAAATAAGTAAGATGGATGTGTTCTAAACCAAATAATCACGGGAAGAAAAGTTACACAGTACAACTTTTAAGGTGCACTAACGTTTCTAGTGGAAGGTCCATCACCAGTTTGTCTCCATGGAAAAGTTATTGCTTTGTCTATAGACCCTTTTAGTCTTCGTAAACAGTGATGACGTAGGCTCGGTTGTGCATTTTGGCAACAGAAGTTTGGCAGAACTCAGCAGCTTGTCGAGCTCTGTGAAAGGATCGAGAATATTTCCTCAACAAGCTGAACTTTGACAAACGGTGTCCGACTGCCAGATCCTTGTGAGTAAAACTTTAAAACTTTAGTCCGCCGGTAGGATATCGACTCTGGCAACCACACACAGAACCACCAGACATTTTGGTGCTGGAAATGATTTTATCTCCGTCGTCTTCTGTCCGTGTTCAGTCTGAATCAAAATGAACAGTGAACAACGCCACTTCTGTTGCCAAAATGCGTGTGCAGCTTTTTTTTTTTTTTAATCACTTCAGTCCTATAATGTTCCACAGTATACAAGTTCCACAAAGGAGACAAACAGGTTACAGCACTACGTTACATTACTGTTCAGATCCGTGGAGAGTCGCCTCTATTCACAGAGCGAATTACTGTATTTTTGAGCAACAGAAATGCCTGTAATGAAAGAAATGCTCTGTGTCTTTTATTTATTTTTTGGTCAATGACATGACGCCTAAATTTTCTGTCCAATTGCAATTTCTGTAGCACCTCTGACCTCCATGGAACCAAATCATTTTTTGAGAAATCATGAATTATTCTGCATGTTTGTTAAAATGTCATGTGGTGCGACCGTGCATCATGTGGTGCGACTAATAACAGCAGGAATTCTATGGCTAATTTTAATGGTTTTCTTTAGGCATTTTTCTTCATTTGCTGCATTTTACAGGGCAGTAGTTTGTTCATTAAACACAAGCAGGCGACTGTCATATTGGAGCAAAAGAAAATATCAATATGCATTAAAAATCTAAAGAAAAGCCAACAGTTTGTTTCTATACACTTCATATTACTCAGAACTTACATTAATATCCCAACCATGTTTTAGAAAATACAACAATTTTAAGGTTATTCTCGGTCGCACCACACAGATTTATGCTCCTGACACTGTAAATATTTGAAAAAGTTCAATAGAAACTAATATTTTTTATATTTTAAAATTTGCCTGTTGAGAATCCTTATCCGTCATTGATCCTTCTGTTGTTTTTCTTTTACCTTTTTATTATTTTTTAATGGTATTCTTGTTCTTTGAGTTTACTCATTTTATTGTCTTAATGAGGACTAGTAGAGCTAACTTTATTACTTCTATTGGATTTTATTTGATTTGGATTTAGATTTGTTTTTATTTGCATTGGAAATGGTTTTGTTTTTGAAATGTGCTATATAAATAAAGTGGATTGGATTGAAATACTAGACAGATGTGTTTAATATCATACGATGGAACATGCCAAGGAAATAACAATAACATTTCCATGGAGACAAGCAGGTGACGGACCCTCCACCGGAAAAGTTTTAGGATACGTCTTTAAATGCCAAGTTAGAAATGTTTCGTGTTCAATCTCTCACCAACTTTACAACTTAACTACCACTAAAACATGCATTACAGATTGAATTTCGAGTATAAATCGTTTTAATCTGATTCTTTTTACACACTGCAGTGATCTTACACAGCTTGCAGTTTGTTCAAATCGAATTCTACGTAACAAAATAAGGTAATAAAATGAAGGACCACCAAACCCAGACCTGGTTTGCCATTTCTCCTGGCTCTCTCCTTTCTCTCGGGGACAGTACGAATACTCCTGGAACTCATTGGCAAACAGCACACAGTCGTGACGAGGGTCCTTCAGCAGGTTACGCAGACGGTTGTACTGCCTGGACGATGGAGAATCAAAATATAGAATTAAAAGTTCACAAATGCAATCTCAGTAACTTTTCCATACAGTGGATAGACTTAAATCAGACCTGCTGTGTTCGTGTCTGTTATATAGTTATAATCTATGACACCTGTGGATCATTGTGTTTTATTTTGTCCATTTTAAAATCGCAATTTTGATCTAAAATTACTTAATAAGAGACACAAGCCCATCAAATTCTGAGCTGGAAAACTGCAGTGTGTGTGTACTGGTGTCTTAAATACAATAAAGTTTACTCAGACACGCATGAATGACTCCAAAAGCAACTTTGAGAGAGTAAATGTGAGAGAAAATACCTGTGTGAAGTTGGCCCCCATCAAACGCAAACCTACACAGAAACTATGTCAATCGTTTGTGCTTCTTTAGTTTTGGAGAAATTAACAATTCTTTTATAGGTCAAATTGGGGTCAGGCAGCCCCCAGGAGGCTTCAAAATCCTCTAAAAGCCCAAAATGGAGTCAATCGTTTGTGCTTCGTTTGTGCTGCAAAAAGTTTCGTTTGTGCGATTCTGGTTCTTAAGATATTTGCAGTTTTATTTTCGGCCGATCAGTCATTCAGCCCCTCAAAATGTGAATCAGCCTCAAAACAGGAAGAAAATTATAGAAAACGTTTGTATTTCGTTTGTGCTGTTTTGTGCTGTGACAATTTTCATTTATGCGAGTTTATTTCTAAAATGATTAATTATTATTTCTGCGGTAATTATAGGACGTCATTTCCGCTCAACTGACGGCGGAAAACTCCACAAAACTAGTGAAGAGAAATGATCTCAGACTGTGGAAATGTCTGTAACAGTCTTTAGTAATTTGCTTTTGATTCATATTTTATATAATAATACAGACGTTTTCTATAATTTTCTTCCTGTTTTGAGGCTGTTTCACATTTTAAGGGGCTGGATGACGTCATCAGCCGAAAATAAAACTACAAATATCTTAAGAACCAGAATCGCACAAATGAAACTTTTTGCAGCACAAATGAAGCACAAACGAGTGACTCCATTTTGGGTGTTTTAGAGCATTTTGAAGCTTCCTGGGGGCTGCCTGACCCCAATTTGACCTCTAAAAGAATCGTTAATTTCTCCAAAACTAAAAAAGCACAAACAAAACTTTTTGCAGCACAAACGATTGACATAGTTTTTGTGTAGGTTTGTGTTTGATGGGGCCGACTTCACGGAGATGATTAAAAGCTCTTAAATGTCGATGTTGCATACTAGGTCTTCTATAATATGTCTCACCTTCTTCCTTTGTTGTGCTGCACAGCCTGACACGCCGTCTGTGTGAAGATGATTCCCTGGATTTCTCTGAATTCCAGGATCTCCAGAAAGTCCAGGACGATCCCGACATCAGGAATCACGTAATGAGTCAGATCCTTAGGAAGCACCTTTCCATCTGGAAGAGAAAGAGGCACCATCATCTTACGTTTGTTCATAACCAGTGAATAAATCCAGTCCACATTGTCCTTGCAGCAGTGTGTGCACATGACAAAACAAAATCATCAATTGTGATCTAGCTAGGTGATAATTGAGATCATTAGAAGCATCATCACCCCTCCATTGAAATAAAGAGCAGTTGTAGTTTGTTTGTACTTTCTACTTTAGGTTAAGGTACACTTTATCGTCCCCATATTTGTCGTCTGCATTTGATCCATCCTACAAACTGCCAGGACCAGTGAAACCCACACAGACAGAGGGAAAAATATGCAAACTCCGCACAGAAAGGCCCAGACAACTCAGGAAGGGAACCCAGAACCTTCTTGCTTTGAGGTGCCGTGCTGCCCCTACTTGTTACCTGGGACAGTCCCAGTTTTGAGCCCCAGATTTATTAAAAAAAAACAAAAAAAAACTGTTATTGGTCCAAGTTTTATCCCAGGTGTCCCTATTTTTGACCAATTTGATACCTGCCCACAGTAAAGAGAGGCATAAACTGTGATTTATTGAGGTAAAATACAGAAAAGCTGCTTAAAAATGACCAAAATGTGTCTGTGAAAAGCACTATATAAATGAAGTTACCTTGCCTTACCTTAGCAAAACACAAAGAAAATGTGGCTATACTAACTCAGAGGTTAGTCATGAATAAACCGAGTGCAGAACAATTTTCCTTTCCTTTATTATTACAAAACACAGCAGTTTTTGATTTGTAGTCATACTGAGGTGCTCCCATTGCCCATATGGGGAGGTCTACATCATTGACTGAACAATCATAACATATAATATCCATATAATATAATCTTTATAGAAATGAAGTTCAGTTACTACTAAAATGTACATGATTTTGATATTTGATCCCCACATTCCCATGCTGATTATGATTCCAGTCACATTTTCTTTGTGTTTTGGTCATTTTTAAGCAGCTTTTTTGGAGTGTACCTAAACAAATTACAATGTATGCCTCTACTGTTGGTTGGGATCAAATTGCTCAAAAATAGGGACACCTGGGACATTTCTTGTATCAAACTGGGACAAATCACTGGTTTTGGATAAATCTGCTGGGACAGGGGACACAGGTGTTGACTTCTGTTAAATTCTTGCAAAAATGAAAATAGGCACAGAGGAGAGAAGATCGTCCTTACAGTACCTTTAATGATGTTACAGCAGGATCCAAGGCATCAGGGACAAACAGGCAAAAAATGTCAGAGAGTCTAAAGAATCTAATCGAAGTTTCTGATGGTCTGAGCGAGTCTGAGTGTCCAGGTGTCTAACAAACCTTTGTATATTCTAATTATGAATGTTATCTTTTTAGCTGATACATACAGTTGTGCTCATAAGTTTACATACCCTGGCAGAATTTATGATTTCTTGGTCCAGAAGCTGCACATGGGATGTACTTGGATATTCCAACATGATAATGATCCAAAACACAAAGGCAAGTGGACCTGTCACTGGCTCCAGCAGAATAAAGTTCTGGAGTGTTCGTCTCTTCTGACCTCAGTATCACTGAGCCTCTGGGCAGATTCAAGCTGCAGTTCAGACAAGAGCCCAAGAATTTACAGGAACTGGAGCCTTTTGCCAAGAAGAATTGGCAGATTTACCATCAGAGAAAATAAAGAGCCTCATCCACAACTATCACAAAAGACTCCAGGCTATCATTAGGTCATTTGTGTAGTTTCTGTTTCATTATGTTTTAAAGGAAACACAGTTGTTTGATAATAAACGGCTTCACCCAAGCACTAACCATGAGTAAAAGAAAAGTTTTTGTGTTTTCATTCATATTCTCTGAAAGATGGACAAGAAATCAATCAAATTCTATCAGGGTATGTAAACTTATGAGCACAAATTTAAGTCTGGGAAAATCACAAATCACAGATTTATTATAAATGTTATTCTTTAGCTGATAGTTACCCTGGAAATATCCCGGAATTTCTACAGTTTATCTCTTGGAAACAGAGCACCATTCACTGTCGAGGCCACAGCTGCAGTTTGTATCATTTAAAGTTACTGAACAGAACATTTTGCACTTTAGCTGTAGCAAGCATTACGTCTGTACAAAAAGACAAAAGTACAAAAAGATTATTGTTCACACAGGACTCAAATAGGGTAAATAGGGACGTCTGGTCACCCTAACCTAGATCAAGGATAAATATAACAACAAGTTAGCTTTACATCCTTTTGCAAACTAAAAGACTTTGTAATTGTAAAGAGTGCGCAGTTAGCTAACCACTTATTTTCAGTCATATTTATCTCTGTTCCTCCCCATAATTCCCCATGTGCGGGTGCTGTCAGCACTGTTTTGGTCTTTACCGTTGTCACAGTCCGCCTGACACACGGCGCTGTAGCACGGAACCCCCTCCCGTAAATAATGCTCCCGGACCACACGGACCTTCCTCCCGCGGCTGCTCTTCAAATGCAGAATCCTCTCCGTTTTTATCATGTTTTAGTTTTGTACAAAGCAACAAAACACGGTAGATTTAACATAACGCGGGAACAAGCCGCTACCATTCCGCGCTAGCTAACCTAAACAAGTTTCGGGAAGTGCTGGGATCACGTGACAACGCTCATAAGTTAATTAAAAATGACTAAAAACTATGAAATAAACACTTCTGATTGCGTACATATGAGGTATAAAAATTGTTACATGAAAAACTTTCCGCTATACCGCTTTATTTTTATCAATGATCCTATTTTTAGACTCTTTTCGTGATCAATGTTGCGTTTTGTATTCTCTTGATGTTTCTTACTCTTTGGCCAAAATAGAAAGAAATATTAAATAAATTTACAAAATACACGGAAATAATACCAACGCGTTAGAAATATGCCTCTTCCCTAAACCAAGCATTAAAAAAAAAAAAATCAAATCGTCTCGCTGTATCGAAAGCGACGCAGCAGTGAGTGACTTGAGTCCTCTTGTTGTGTTGTGACTCTTTGGCTGAGGCTGAAGAGACGCTGCAGCGGAGCAGCTCCGGCTCAGAGGCGATGCTCTCGCGGCTCAAGTTGGACTCTACGCAGCCACGGATCCTCGGGACTTTACTCCTACTCATAAAAACGGACTTTTAAACCAATTATAACCCGATTTATATTGTTTTACCCACGCACTCGCTCTCCTTTGACTCAAGAAGACGTCTTTTAACCACGAGTATGAACTTGGTGTGAGGAGATATCGTCGGAAAGGTAAGCTTGACGCTATTTCATTTGCGCAAAGTGGATTTTTTTTACTTGAGAAACTATTATATAATATGCATTTTAATATTTTATCAATAACGTGCAGTGTTTAATTTGTATAAAAAAATCTGCCTTGTTTCAGTAACCTACTTTTTGGTCGATTTTTTAAAATATATTTTTATTTTTTTCTGTCAGCTAAGCGCTTTCAAAGTGTCTATGGCACTTTTCAGGTTTGCACATTAATTCTTCCAAGCACATTTTAAACAGGGGCATTTTGTCATTGTAGATCGTAACTCTGGTGAACACTGAAAATATTTGAAGAGATAAGAAACACTGAAACCAACAGTACAAGATCAGCTTCAACATAGCTTTAAAAAAGGAAATATCTTAGGTAAAATACATTCTAAAATAACAAATATCATTACCAAATAATATGTACTGTAGTCTACCTAACATAGACTTGTGTATAGCTTACTCCTAAATAAAATAAACTTAAAATGAATCTGCAGTAGGAATACTGTTCTCTCCGTACTGCTTATTTTTATGCATGCATTTATCCAATTCCATTTATTTCAGTTCAGTGTATTTTATCCTAGTTTATATTTTACATTATTATTATTCATTGCTTTATGTTGCACCATATTGTCATAGAGAGTTTCTAATTTTTTTTCACTGACAGTTCAGATTCTGGCAAATGTAGACATAATATGGGCTAGTGTTTCTATACGAAGGAATAACCCAGATACTCAATACCGATACTATTTTTTTAGACAATAGAATATAATTTTCAACATTAAATCATAGTACTTTCTTATATCTGTGTAATCTCTCAGTGATCCATAGGCATATACTAGTTTATGTGCTCTTATACTTGTTCTGAAACAGCTCAAAATCATTCTAAAGCTTCAGGAAAGGTTCATTTCTGTCCTGCGAATGTGACTTTTTTAGTACTGATACCTGCACAAATGAGTATCTAGTTTCGATATTAGTTTTAGTATCAATTAGCATCTGTTTTTCAATACTTTTGGCAACCCTAATATGCTCAAAAATATGAAAATCAAGTCTTTTTTTGTTGCACCACACATACGGATTAATTTTCTAACACTGAAACTGTCCTTCTTATTAATGTCTTAGTCATTGTGATTCTTTTGGGGGGAGGTTAATTATATATTTACTTGGTGCAGCTTGGCTTGTGCCCGGCGCTTTCACTTACTGAGCAGCCGTGGGTCCCGTCACATCCAGGAAAGTTTTCATCCCCAGTCTTGGCCCTCTCGACCTTGGCACTTGGCTAAACGCAATTAATGGCACAAGTATCCTCCACTGATAGGGGCCTGAGCAGCGTGAGCCTGCCCGATCTGGAGAGGGGCCAGGGGGGATGAATGCTCCGATTTGATGGATGTGGTTGGTGGTGTTTATAATAGAGATGCACCTATCCACCCGCTGGGTTTCTATGTAGGCCAATAATATTTAAAGGTTTCTTCTAGATTATTGTTGTTTTCGCTTATAACTTGGGATGTAACTATAACCAAAATATCGTGATATCGCATCGTCAAAAGTCTCACAATAATATCGTGGGGCTCAAATGAATAATGCGTTTTTATGTGTCTTTCTTTGTGATTTTATAATGTCTTTCTTATTCTGTAAAGCACTTTGAATTACTTTGTGCTGTACAAATAAACTTGCCTTGCCTTGCGACAGTGCAATAATGAATAAAAACCAGAGAGAACTACATAGACCATGATCCTTTGGTGTTGTCAGTGCAGACTACATGAAGAAATAAGCACATTTTAAGCACTTTCAAATCTTAATTCTTCATATTATAACAGTGTCAGAGGTTTTTCAAGGCTTTTCCAAGGCTTTTAAAAGGAAAAAGTAGCATTTTACACGAAATATCGCAATAAATATCGAACCGTGAGATGCATATCTCTGTGCAATACTGTGAAATTTAAGATAGCAATTTATTGTATATATAGTTTTAAGATTGCAATTTATTGTATATACAGTTTTAAAATAGCAATTTATATTATATATAGTTTTATAATCCTTTTTATAATCTGTTTTTAAGTAATTCTGTACTTCTATTGCTGCTACTGGTTTCTTGCTGTTCTCTTAACTGTGCGTTGCAACCCTGAAATTTCCCCATTGTGGGACAAATAAAGGATATCTTATCTTATATTGTGAAAAGAGAGAGATATTGATTTTGTTGCATCCCTACTTATAACAAAGTGTAATTTTAGAACAGTTGTTTATACCTGGAATACAAATTAACTTGCCTTGCGATGGTGCAATAATAGGTAAAAACCAGAGGGAACTACATAGACCATGATCCTTTGCTGTCGTCAGTGCAGAAAACATGTAAAAATAACAGTTTTTAAGCACTTTCAAATCTTAATTCTTCATGTTATCAAAGTACCAAAGAATTTTCAAGGATTTTCCAAGGCTTTTAAAAGGAAAAAGTAGCATTTTACACAAAATATCGCAATAAATATCAAACCATGAGATGCATATTGTAAAAATATCGAGGGATTTTTATTTTGTTGCATCCCTAGTTATTACAAAGTGCAATTTTAGAACAGTTGTTTATATCTGGAAACTCATTCATAATATTAAAATTGTAATTATTCATATCCATAGCGTTTTTAAACCGTCAGAATTCAGCAGGTTCGATAATTATCGTGATATCATCGTTAATCGCAATTATCTTGGCCACGATAACAGGACACTAAATTTCTCTCTATATATCGTCCCATGCCTGATAAGAAGTGCAGGCCATTTCACAATTTTGGCTTCACTATTTTCATTTATTTTGTGGAATATTTTAGTATTTTCTTTCATTGTAGACCTGCTTTTTGGAACTACAGCTTCTCAAATTGTATAACTCACCAACTCTTGACGCTAAAGGTAAATTCAGGAGGAAAACATCAAAATTTTGTCTTGCGAGATCTTCTGGCACGAGCTCTTGTCCCATTATCTAGTATCTGATATCTGCAACGACACTGAAAAATATCCAAATATCGGTTCTGTCGATATCCTGGTGGGACATATAAACTGATGTATAAATTGAATGAGAACATTTTTTAGTCATAGTCGGCCCAGAAAGTCTCATAATGTTTGATCTTTTACTTATACTAAGTTGTTCTATGTTGTTCTAAGTTGTTGTAGTAACTTGAGAGATAAATAACTTCTCCATAAACATTTGGATCAGTTTTTTTATTTTGTATAAAGAAAATAAGCGCTGTTTTCAGCTTCTGTGCTGATATCGGTTAATATCGGGAATCTGCAATCTATCTCGTTATAGACTTTGAGTAATAATGTGTTTAATGCAGCTTTGCGCACATTTGTTTTACAGAAACGAAACTTAAAACCACATGGCTCATTTGCATACAGTATAAGCGCTGATAAGAGATAAGATAAGATAAGATAAGGACTTTATTGATCTCACAGTGGAGAAATTCAGCAGTCACAGTAGCTCCAGGACAGTTTAGTGCAAAAAAGGGGAAAAAAGTGTGATGCAATTAAGATAAACAATAATAATAAAAGTAGAAATAATAATAAAAATAATAATATGATATATAACAGATGATGCTGATGCGATCGAGTTTGCTTTGATCAGAACTTGTGCCTCATCTTCAAATATAACGCTGCGACTCTGTTTCTGAACGGTTTAGGCGCAGCTACAAAATAGTTCTTAATTAGTCACGGTAATACCATATACGCCGGTGAAATGCTGAGAAGGTTTAACGAAATGTTTCACAGTTTCGACGTCAAGCCTTTCTATCTTCACGGAGACCAAACGGGACCAAGTTACAGGTCAGATCAGTGCTAGGAAACCACCTGTGATTGAATAAATGTAAAGTAGAGCTGTTTAATGTCGTACTGCGGAACATTATCGAGTTATCCCCAGTGTATTTGTTGTTGTATCGAATTGTTTAAAGAGAGCAGATCCCTCGTCTTCTCTGGGCCGGTTGGCAGTGTGTTTGGGAGCTGGAGGTGGAGAAGCAGACAGGAGCAATAATGTGGGCGAGTGTTCCTGCCAATGGCTTTATTGAAATGGGGTGTACAAGAATCTCTGCGCAGAATCTTGAGACTTTGGTGCGTCCCGGAGAGCCGACCTGGCTGGAACTCGTGCTGGATTTTGATATTCAGGATTTTAAGGAGTTGGACGTGACACTCAGAGCTGATTCTGATTCTCGACGGCAATAAAACACGTTTGATTTAGAGGGATTATACTGCGCAGTTTGTTAGACAGAGAGATGAATACTTTATTACACAACAACAACAACAACAACTTCTAGAGATGCACTGTATAGTTTGTGCTACTGCTACTACTACTACTACTACTACTACTACTACTACTACTGCTACTACTACTACTACTACTACTACTGCTACTGCTGCTACTGCTACTGCTACTACTACTACTGCTGCTACTACTACTACTACTACTACTACTACTACTGCTACTACTACTACTACTACTGCTACTACTACTACTACTACTGCTGCTACTGCTACTACTACTACTATTACTGCTACTACTACTACTATTACTGCTGCTACTGCTACTACTATTACTGCTACTACTACTACTATTACTGCTGCTACTGCTACTACTACTACTACTATTACTGCTGCTATTATTATTGCTACTATTACTGTTATTATGCTACTATTGCTACTATTACTACTATTATTACTACTGCAGTTATTGTTACTGCTGTTACTATTGCTGCTACTTAATACATCTATGGTTATTACTACTACTAATTCTACTACTACTACTATTCTATTAATACATCTATGGCTACTACTACTACTACTACTACTAATACATCTATGGCTACTACTGCTACTACTAATTCTATTACTGCTACTGCTACTACTACTACTACTGCTACTACTACTACTACTTCTCTAATACATCTATGGCTACTACTGCTACTGCTACTACCACTACTACTGCTACTATTACTACGACTACTACTGCTACTACTTCTAATACATCTATGGCTACTGCTACTACTACTACTACTACTACTACTACTACTACTACTACTACTACTAATACATCTATGGCTACTACCACTACTACTGCTACTATTACTACGACTACTACTGCTACTACTTCTAATACATCTATGGCTACTGCTACTACTACTAAATCTACTGCAGTACTAATTGGTCCCAAGTCCTTAATCATTTTAACGTTTATTTAATTTTTAATGCTGTTTCTACCGCAGTTTTCTTGCATCTTCTTTGGGCACTATGGCGTATTTTTAGACTCTGCACATTCATTTCTTTTAGATTTCCAATATAAAAACATTCATTCCGTCTCGTCGATAGACAAAAAAGATCCAAATTATAGGCCATGCGAAAACGTAGCCTTTCATTTCAAACTGACAATGTAAACTAGTAAACTTGAGAAATTCTCCAGGCGTAAATGCTCCAAACAGCCACCCGAAAATGTAATATTATATAAAAAATACTGCATTAAGGTACTGTAACATTTGTAGTGTTTCAAATCTGTCTTGGAACATTGTCTTTTTATGTATTTAATTTTTTGTTTTTAGTCAAGCGTGATGATTTAATTAATGATTTTACTGAACAAAACCATTCTGCACTTGAGCTTTGTAGCACTTCATTTGTAATTGTGTTTTTATTTGTGTTTTATTGATTATAGCCTCTCAAATCTGCAAAATAAACTTACCTATGTGTACGAGGAAAGCGACTTAACCTAAAGGAATTAATTTATGAAATAGTCTTGACAAAGAAATCGAAGGATCAAGTACAATAACGACTTTTAAAAATACATAAAATCCAGTGGAATATGTTGGGTCAATGACGTGTAAGGATTTTCAACAATTCTAAAATATAAAAAAATTTTAGTTTCTATCAACTTTTTCAGATATTTATAGTGTCAGGTGCATAAATCTATGTTTAACATTTATATTCAGCATTTTTAGTGTAAAATATCATGTGGCGCGACCGAGAATAACCTTAAAATAGTTTTATTTTCTAAAACATGGTTGAGATATTAATCTACTGTATTTTTTGGTCTATAAGTCGCTCTGGACTATAAGTCGCACCAGCCAAAAAATGCACAATGAAGAAGAAAAAAACATATATAAGTCGCACTTTTTGGGTGAAATTTATTTTATAAAATCAGAGACCAAGAACTGACATTTCATCTTGAAAGGCGAGTTATAGTAATAAAAATAACCAAATGGAGATCAGTCCATGTATCATTTGTTTGTTTTTCAATATAGAACTACAAATAAGAAAATGAAAAGAACAACTCTTTTCTTTATTATTTGTCTCTAAAACCGAAATGAAAAAAGGATAACAATTTGTTTTTTCATTTTTTATTCATATATAAGGTCTATGGACTGTCAGTGTGAAAATTTAATATCTAAGTTGCACCTGAGTATAAGTCGCAGGAACCACCCAAACCCTGAAAAAAGTGTGATTTATAGTATAGTATAGTAATATGAAGTGTATAGAAACAAACTGTTGCACTTCTTTAGATTTTTAACACATATTGATATTTTCTTTTGCTCAAATATGACAGTCGCCTGCTTGTGTTTAATGAACAAACTACTGCCCCGTAAAATGCAAAAAATGAAGAAAAATGCCTAAAGAAAACCATTAAAATTCGTTCCAGCCATAGAATTCCTGCTGTTATTAGTCGCACCACATGATGCACAGTCGCACCACATGACATTTTAACACTTTAAGTACAAAAAACATGCAGAATAACTCAATAAAATGATTTGGTTCCATGGAGGTCAGAGGTGCTACAGAAATGTGCTGAATTATTATGAAATTTGAACCTTTTTAACTGAGGAAATTGCAATTAGACAGAAAATTTAGGCGTCACGTCATTGACCCATGTATGAAAAAGAAAAAAAGTTGTTGCGCATAAAAGTGAAGATTTCTGTTTGCAACTCATTAATAATTGTGATTGAAATGAAATGTATTGATTTGAAATGTTTTAAAGTAATCATCAGTGTTAATGTAGAGTTTGGAAAAAGGAAACGGGGGCAGAGAACATAAGACGACTCTTATTTCTGCTCTTTTTCGTGCATTTCTTGGATGTTTAATGTGACACTAATGACACGGTTAATGTCTTTTTATACTTTATAATAATAATAATCATGATAATAATACATAACACTTGTATAGCGCTTTTCTAGATACTCGGAGACATTTAACATGGAGAGACAAAAGCAAAAATAAAAAGTAAAACAAACACTTTCGATTCAATTGCGAAATATTGTGCATCCGATAAAATACTTATAATTTTCTTATTTCTTATAACCTTTTGTAGTTCAGAGTATTTTTGAGAGGAGATGTTTTCTGTATTTGAGAAACATGTGATGCAAATTAGCAGCTGTGATTGGACCGTCTCAAATTAAGAGGAAAAATCACGATCTACGGTGTGATTGGTCAGGCAATTTTGTTTGTGCGAGCGCGGATTTTGTCATTTTAATTTTTAGTACAATACAGTTAGAGCAGATGAAGGTTGATTGATTGTAGATACTAATTAGTTGTTGTTGTTGTTTTTTTTTTTTTTTACAATATTGTACATTTAAAATATGTTTTTGGCGATAATCAGGGCTCTACAGTGCGCCCATTTCACTCGCATTTGCGAGTAAATATTTCGTCATGCGAACGAGAAAATAAAACAGTCGCACCAGTGCGAGTGCTTCTGCAGCCACAGTAAGGAGAACTGCGCACAGACATAACGTGACAAGTTAAACGTTCTAAATGTATCAAACATTAGGGCAAACTCACACTAGGACTTCAGAATCGTGCCCAAGCCTGGATCACCCCTAAAGCGCCGCACGCTTTCCCAGCGCGAGCGCTGACCCCAGCGTACGAGCTCCGCGTGTGCGCTGATATCACTCATACGAACAAACTCCGCTTCAAACACACCCACGCCCCCTTCAACGAGGAGCGCCCGCAGCAGGACCCACACCTGCCCCACCACTCAGTAAACACTCCGCTGGACTTCCTTCTCAGCTAAAGCGAGAGCTTTGTCTTGGTCTTGTCTCGAGCGCATTTGGACTCGGTCTTATCACGGACTCAAGGTCTGAATACTGAGTGTCATATTTCATTACGGCCGCTGCAATAAACTTGCACCGGTGTACGTGACCACGCGGGACGTCTCTCTGCGACCTGTGCACTGGAGCCCGCAGACACTGTGCGGCCCGTCAGCACAGACTCCGCAGCGCGCGGCTTGTCCACAGCGCGCACCCTTGTGTACCAACGTGCGTCACAGGGCAGGTATCCCACCTATCCTTCCGCCTCACGTCAAATACGCCAATACTAATTTTCTGTCAGTGTCCGCACAGAGCAGACCCACAGCACAGAGCAGGTGATATGTGGGCTGAAGTTTGCCTAAGAAAATGCCAAATAACTCTGTCACAATGTGCGTTTAGTTTGGTAAATGTGCAGAGGCTAAAAACCACTGTAAAACCAGGAAGAGAATGTAACTTCACCTAGGAATTTGAAAATACAGGTTTAAAAATCTTACCTATGTTTTTCACTTTGAAGCAGTTTTGTGTAAAGTGCCAGTGGAAGTTCTCTTAAAGAAGAGGTTCTCAAACTGTGGGTGAAGGTCCAAAAAGGGCCACAGAGTGTTTCAGTGCAGAACAGTTTGTTTGGCTTATTTTAAGTCTAAATATTAATCAGATAAAATGAAGATATATTTATAAAAACACTGCAATCATGCAGGAAAAGTACAGTCATAATAATTCTTTAGTTTTTTGTATTAAATTAATTCAAATAAGTTGGTGTGCGCAAGTTCTGCACTGCAATAATCGTTCGAAATGAAAACCTACTTGTGCCCCCATTTTTTTTCTGTGCTCCTAAAATTTTTAACTTAGGGGCACATGTGCTCCTGAAAAAAAAGGTTAGCGTAGAGTCTCCTGGCGATAATCCTCTGATATTTTGTTCAGCAATACATCGAACTGCAAAATGTACTATTGTGTTAGTCCTTTGTGTGAATCAAACTTAACTTTATTGCTTTATTTATTAGTCCTTCTCCTGTATTTGTCTGTAAATACTTATATCCTCCTTTGTGTGTATCTGTTGCAGCTCAGCCATGTCGTAATGATCGTATTGATGCACTGATATAGGTCACTCTGTGTTACAGTTATCTGAGCGTCCAGCCCCGGGGCTCATGGGTAATGTTGTCCCTCTGTCGGCGCCGTCACAACAGTCAATGGGCTCGTGCTGCTTTAAAAAGGTCAGCAGATCATTCACGTTAAGTCCGCTCGATATGGACCAAACGTGAGCTTTTCAAAATAAAACTCCCACACGCTGAAAACAAGTGAATTCAGATGCTACTAGATACTCATTTGAGTGGGTATCGATACTAAAAAGTCACGTTTACAGGACAGAAATGAAGCTTTCCTGAATAAAAACAAGTATAAAAGCGCCTAGACGAGTATATACGCCCATGGACCACTGAGCGATTACACAGATATAAGACAAAAAAGTACTGATTTAATGTTAAAAATCACATTCTATTGTTCAAAGAAAGTGTTTTTTATTAGTGTTGTTGCATTAGAATCGGTTTAACGTATCGAGTTTATTCCTTAGTATCAAAATCAACACTATTCATACAGTATGGGCTACAAAAAATTAATGAAAAGGAGCTGAAAGCAACGACGGTGCTCATCATTTACATATTTTTTGGGAATGTGGGGTCATCCGAGAATATTGGTCAGTGATTCATCAATATCTGCAAAATGTTTTTTAATTTTTTGTTTTCCCCCTTTTACTTTATGGCCTGTATACTCGACGGCTTTAACAATACGAACAAGAGGTTACTTCACGTTCTATTGGCCGCAAGTAAAAAGTTCAGATGCACTGATAGGATACTTTCATAATATACTCGTACTCCTTAAACATTTGCCGATACCACGCACTGATACCACTATTACACGACACATTATGCAGTATCCCAGTTATGAGAAACCAGAGCAACATAAATAAAGCGGCTGTAGCGACATCAGTGAAGCTGCTGCACTCGTACGATCTCTGAAAAGTTTAACATGAACCATCTGCAACGCGACATACGCACAGAACAGACTCACCATCAGCAGCACATCCCTGTGTCACAGAAAGAACACTCATATTCCACTGAGTCCTGTCCTTTAGTCCCTCAGAAGCTGAACACATCAGCGCTGTATGCAAATGAGCTGTATGCAAATGAGCCATGTGGTTTTACCTTTTGTTTCTGTAAAATGTAAACAAATGTGCACAAAGCTGCATTAAACACATTATAATCAAGATTCAAAGGTTTAAAAAGTTTTTCATATTCACATATGAAAAAATGAAATTACGTTTCTCACTTTTAATCAGAGTGAATAATACTGCAATAACCTGCTCCACAACCCACGTGCAATACCATTATGTGCAATATGGAACACATCTGTGAAATATTATCTACACCTTCTTTAATCCTACCTGCACCTTTGTATGTTATTATATTTTATTAAATTTTTATTATATCTGTATTGTATTATATTTTTTACTATCCTATTTTCCCTTGTATTTGCAAACACTTTTTACCAGTCCTATTTATTGCAGCTATTAGTACTTCTTGAATATCTTAGCGAGTCAAACGGTTCTTCTCATCCTGAGCGTTTCACTGCACTGATGACCTTGTGTTGAACCTGCATATGACAAATAAACAATCTTGAAATAATAATAATAATAAAATGAAAGAAAAGTTCTTCTTAGGGAAACAGCCTGGTGTGTACAGAGGGAATATCAGGGTTGTTTGTATTTTTTCCTGGTTTATTAAATATATATTTTTTGCGCATTTGTAAGATTGGTAAAGTATCGGTATCGGTAAGTACAGAAACAATTGTACTTGTACTTGTATCGGTTTTCAAAAAGTGGTATCGGTGCATCCCTAGTAAAAAGGCAATAACGAGGAAGCGGCTTAAACCTCAACGACCAACAATCGACAACTGGATTGATATTGTGCAAGTGGAAAATAGGGGCGTGCATTTCCATTAATCTGGCGATACGAGACATATCACGATATCCCTGTTACGATTCGATATATCACGATATATCCCAATACTAAAACACAAGACGATATATTGTGATTTACCAATAATTACGTCTAATATTATGGCACCTTCATGACACCAAAATTGGATGAAATAGATTTAGTTTCATTTTTAAATCATCACAGCAGTAAATGGATGATATTATGATTTTTTCATGACTTTAAAAAAAATCGATTCAGACGCATTTTGAATCGATGCGAGAATCACACAATGACGTATCACGATATATCACTGAATCGATTTTTTCTTACACCCCTAGTGGGAAAGGTTTTATTTTTACTGAAAGTGCAGCTGGATTTGGTCTAAATGGACAGAGAATGTAAAGCCGGTGAGGTCAGACTTCAGGTAAAACGTTCGTATTTGTAATGAATGTTTTGTTAATTTGTAAAAGACATTCCAGGAATCCCCAACCTGTTTTGAGTTAGTATAAGTTTACAAAAAAAAAGAACAAAAGCAGAAACTTGTGATTTCATTCTGCACATTGTAAATCAGTAAAAAGTACATTTGAAAAAAAAAGGAGCTGAAAAAAGCGCAACCTTACGTTATCTGTCATGTTTTTTCAGATAATACTTGAGCACTATTAAAACTAAAACAGTACAAACTCAAATAATATTCCAATACATCTACGCAAACAGTAAAAACCCGTACTGTGCCTTTTCTTACCACAGTTTCTTCTGCACAAACACTGATGAGCACAGATCAGATGCGGCTGTGGCGGTTGTGTCCACTAGATGGAGCTCAGGAGCAGGACTCATGTTCACGATCACACACTAAATATGCGCCTCAAATGTGCTCAGTGTTAAAAGCCTTTCTGCCAGGGAGAAAGCAAGCACATGTCAGAAAAAACAACAACAACAACAACAATTTGTGTTTATATAAATTAAATCAGATAGAAATTCGTTTTATCTTTTGAAATGACCAGATTTTGTGCATTACTTTTAGGGCTGTATAGTTTTTTAGTCATTTAGTTGATTAATGATCGACCTTTGTGCTACTTTATCCACCACCTCTGGTCTTGATTTAGGTCCTGGTTTAGTTCTGGTTTAGTCCTGGTTTAGTTCTGATGTAGTCCTGGTCTAGCCCTGATACAGTTCTGGTTTTGCCCTTATTTTTTATACACCTGTTTTTGTCCTGCTAGTCGAAATTTACACATATTTAATCTTATTTTATATATATTTTGTCCTGTTTTTGAAAATGTTTCATTAATCAGGATGTGCGTGTTAGCATGCTAGTCATCGTTAACTTTACAGTGACATCAAAACTCAGCTCTGATCTCTGAAAGTTGTAAAAGAAAAGTTATAACGCTGTTTCCTTATGTGGAGTTGTGTTTTGTTTCATTCCCACATGTTTGAGTAAAACTTTATTTTTCGTTTGTTAAATCTGCAAAGCTCAAACTGCTCTGTTCCACCTTGTGATGTCATGTAGTGGTAATTTTTAAGTTAACAGATCCTTTTACATTTTGTTAAGTAGAGACTGGCTGAAATTATCCACATATTTCTAGTGAACATGTGTAGAGTTTTAAAACACAGTGGAGCATTTCCTGTATCACCACATGACATCACAAGGTAGAACAGAGCATTTTCTGTTTGAGAGAAAGAAGAACTCAGCCTAAATCTGCAGGATTTGTGGGTTAGACATGTACAAGTAAAACAAAACACAACTCCAGGTCTGTTTGTGCTGCGGAAACTACATTATAATAGAAAATAGTGAAATATGGGCCTGTTTAAAATGAACTAGTTCTGTTTTCCACAGTTTTAAATCAGGTACAGCTCCGATAATAATAATAATAATAATAATAATAATAATAATAATAATAATAATAATAATAATAATCAGTTTTCAGTTTTATATAGCGCTGGACACTCAAAGATGCTTTACATTATTCATTCACTCTGCTTTAAATTTTTATTAATCACGATTAATTGCAGATAATTATTCTTCAAAAAAAGACCAAAATATTTTGACAATGCAGTTTATTGCTGTTCGGCTTGTTGTTGGTACAAGTAGCATCATTCCTGCCGCTGAATCAAACACGCGCTTTGCTTTAAGATGTATTTTAAACTTGTTGTGCTTCTGTGGAAAGTACCAAACTACCTTAGTTTTATCTAAAGTCCCGTCGGGCAGTTTTTTGAAGAGAAATTTGCCGCTGAGCACCAGTCACAGTCTCATCTGTCGTCTTCACATCCGCATATGGACAGACCTGATCACTGACCTAATAACCTGCTCCATCCGCACTTTACATAGAGGAGCGTTCAAAATAAACTGTGTGATTAATCTGCGTAAAAAACAAACAAACATTAATGCAATATTTTTTGTGATTAATCACATGTGTTAATTGACAGCTGTACTAAGGACACAGCAGTTTGTGCGACTGGCGCCCCCCTGTGGCACCTGATTTTCCCAGTGGTCTCCCGTCCGAGTACTGACCTGGCCCGGGCCTGCTGAGCCTCTGACATCTGACGGGATCAGACTTTGACAAGCTCTTATGGCCACAATAATTTAATATCTTCAGTGGTAAAAACCTCTGAATGGTCGGGTCTGAAATACAGCTGCTGTGGAGCCTTTGTTTGTCGTTTTGGAAAAGTCAATACGTCACGGAAACGTCTGTCACAATAGTGGACTGCAATAAAACTAATGCACTTTTTGAAGGCGGCGGCTTTTACCTTAATTAAACCCTTTCAAATCTACTATAAACTCCAGCCTGTGTATATATATATATATATATATATATATATATATATATATATATATATATATATATATATATATATATATATATATATATATATATATATATATATATATATATATATATATATATGTGTGTGTGTGTGTTTAAATCTACTGTAAACTTCAGCCTGTGTGTGTGAGTGTGTGTGTGTGTGTATGAATGTTTGCGCATTTAAATCTATTGTAAACTCCAACCTATACTATTGTATGAGTGTGTGCATGTGTGTGTGTGTGTGCATGTGTGTGCATGGATGTGTTTGTGTGTGTGTGTTTAAATCTACTATAAACTCCAGCCTATAGTATATGTGTGTGTGTCTATGTATGTTTTTTAAATCTACTGTAAACTATAGACTATATTTGAGTGTGTGTTTACATGTGTGTGTGTGTGTGTGTGTGTGTGTGTGAGGTTGGGGTCAACTCTCTCTGGAAACAGGTCTCTGCTCAATGGCCAAACAAAAATGAAAAAGCCTTTTATTAGCAAAACACCGCGCTCTGGTTTATAGTTGTGCTTTAGAGACGTTTGACATTTCATTGTGTGTAAGAAATGTCTGTATTCAGCAAAAAAAGAAAAAAAACTGCTTGTTTGCATTGTTTTCCTGGCAAGTCCACAATGACTTCTCTGTATTCTTTAATGGAGATTCGAGCTGGATATCAATCTGTAAACGCACTGTATTTGCTGTATAAGAAATATCCACAGTGAAAATCTGCAAATGCACAAAGAAGCCCATAAAAGTGACTCGAAGGTGGATTGTGTAACTTTTCTGGTAGGTTTCTTTGTGGAGGTGTTATTGCTTTGTCTGGAATGTTCCACAGTATGGCATTAAACCTTTCGATCTTCATGGAGCCCAAACCAGAGCAAGTTACAGCTCAGATCTGTAGAGAGTCGACCCCACTCATAGTCAAAATGCCTGTTTTTCTAGGTATTTTTGTGCAATAAAACCACCTGTAATTGAATAAATGTAAAGTAGAGCTGTTTAATGTCACACTGTGGAACATTCCAGGCAGAGCAGTGACATATCCATAGAAACAAGCAGGTGACGTACCCCCCACCTCTATGGCTGTGTGAAAAAAACAGATTTTCGATTCTGAAACGATTTGCATATTAATACCTCAAGATTGATTCGTATGTCCATAATCGATTTCATTTTTAATACATTTTCCCCCGGTGAACTTTAACCCCACTCGTCAAAACAGTTAACGTGGCGTCGGACACTAGTGGCAACGTGAGCCAAATCCCGGCTTTGAAGTCTCCAGAAACGCTCAAAGCTTCCGTCTGGCGCCATTTCGGGTTCTGAAACGATAAACACAAAGATGCGCTTGACAAAAGCAAAGCGATTTAAAGGCCAAATGGAGGTGAAGTGCAGCGGAAATACAATACAACCACTTGGAACCACTCAAAAATGGTTCTAATAACACTAACCCGAATCGAATCGTGATAATCAGTTCTCAATCTTGAGAATCAGAATCGAATCGATACCCAGTCCACCAAAAACATACATAATGCACCTTTAACTACACAACTAACTAACTTCTTAGGTTTTTGAGCTGTGAAATCTCCTGTAATTGAAGTGATTTCTTATTTATTTGTAAAGGGACAGCACATATTGATGAATCTTTAAAATGTAAAGATGTAAAGATTATAACCAGTGCGGCTAATTTTCATCTTCAGTCCATCGGCAGGTTGATGTTAAATCACGTACAGGACGGGGAAAATGTACAGCAACACTCACACAGAAGTACATAACACCAGCACACTCACTGTACAGACAGAATTAGAGTTAAGCCGAGAGTTAAATGTGAGGTAGAGCTGTTTAATGCATGAAATAACTATAGAAAGAAGCAGGTTACAGATCCCTAACCAAAAAGTAACATGGTGCACCTTTAACAAAGACGAGTGGATCTGCAGCCGTATCTTGTCCCCTGTGTGGGCTCCTTTTGTGTTGAAGTGAACATGGCTATTTTTGAGTAAAAAAGCAAAAAAACAAAGAGGACTGAGGAGCAGCACAGATGTCTGCATCAACAATCGAAGCTCCAAACTGTTATGTATCGCAAGCAAAACAAGTTATATATTTTGTTCTGAATGTTACACGAATTTTGGAGAGGAGATGTCTTCTGCATTTGTGAACAGGTCTGTCGACAGAAATTTGGGGCTGGAGCAAAAAGCCTTACATGGGCCCCACTATAACATAAATTATTAGGAAGAGGGTCAAATTTTGGGCCCCTAAAACCCTGGGACCCGTGACAACTGAGCCCTTTGTCCCCCCCGTTTTCTGCATCTACATGTCATTGTAGCGTTATGTTCATGGACGGTATATATGAATGGACATAGCTAACCTGTTAGCCGCCGCGTGCCAAACAGGAAGTGCTCCAGGAGGCTCTTCCGGCTCCTTCTCTCCCTTTTTCCCCATTGACTCACACTGAGATCTTATCGCTCCTCTCTCTGTACCTGCTGCTGTGGCCTCGACATTTTGGTCTTAAAATGTTCGTATGACGAACCTGCGACACAGGATCCTGATTTTTTCATTTTGCTATCTTTTTCCTAAATCAAGATATGAACATAAATAACGCACCAATCAGACGCCTTCATTCCCCGATGACGCTGCCGTCTAGCGTTAGCAACAGGTTTGACTGACAGATAGTTGTTGTTCACACATAACAGAATATAGAACATAAATCAATGACTTAAACTTACTATTTAAAGTTTGATGATAAAAGCTAAAAGTTTTCTTATTATTCTCAAGAATCACCGAAATACAGCGGTCTGTGCAGAATGGTGCACTTCTCACCGCTCTGAGGAGGGCGACACATTTAACAACCTCAGTCGTGATTGGCTCTTGTGGTTGCTATGATACTCGCGGTCGGATTTCCAAATATGGACCTGGCTCCAGATTCGCTCCTGTAACTGTGGCATCGGGAGCCTCATCTGAGCGACGCTGACGCTGTGGAGACGTCACACTCACTTAGTCCACTCATGTTTATGTTCGGCTCATCAACAATTCCCACCGTACCTCAGTTTTCATCATTTCCCCACTGACGCACAACTCCGAGTGCACTGGGTACATGTGATTAGAAGAGACGAGGGCGACGAATTCCAGATGATTCCAAACCACACATACATCTGCAGGCTTCATTTTACCAACGATCACATTTACTTCAGTGGGTTTGATCAGTCGGTCAAGTCTGGTGTCGGGAACTACGCATGTTTCCAAACGTCTTCCTGGTTTGTGACTTAAGCGTGAATAAAGAATAAACACCTGGATCTAATGTGATTTCTTAACAATTGTTTATTTAATTAACCAACCACAGTCAAATACCATCTCCCTGAACCAAGAAGCTCTTAAATTATGTCCCATTTATGGATCATACAGCCGTTGGATTTGAATGGCGTGACAATGCACGATTCAGACTCTAAGCTTAAACTTTTCCATTTCCTTTGCAATCTCTCCCCAGACCTCAGTTTGTGTTTACGCTCATTTGGAGGAAATTGCTGCTTGATTTGTGCCGCGAACTATTCACAAAACGCAGCCACCCAAACCACAAAATATACAAAATATATACCATTTCGATGCAGAGGAATAAGAATATGGCAGCTGTTAGCTCTCTGCACAGCCTGCTCTAAGTGCGACTTTAACCCCTGAGAAATTATACAACTCTATTGACGTTTCGCTTCAGAGTTACAATGCATTTTTGTTTAATATGTAAGCTAAAGGCGCACATGTCGACATCTTGCTCGTTTCTAAGGAGATAGAGAGGTGCACTGTGTAACTTTTTGGTTGGAGGTCCGTCACCTGCCTGGAATGTCCCACAGTGTGACATTAAACAGCTCTACTTTACATTTATTAAATTACAAGTGGTTTTATTGCTCTGAAATATGCAGAAAAACAGGAATTCTGGCTGTGAGCGGGGTCGCCTCTCCACAGATCTGACCTGGAACTTTGCCTGGTTTAGTCTCCATGAAGATAAAAAGGTTTAATGCCCTTTTAAAAGACCACGTAAACACTTAATTCCTAATGAAAATGATTATTTGGATTTAAACTTAATTCCAAAGTTAGTGGGTGGTTTATTCCGATTTTAAAGCCAAATTCATTTATTTCTCGATCATGTAAACGTTTCTTCTTCTTAAAAATAATCCCGGTGGTTCGTGCTCGTTGTGTTGTCCTTCGATCCGGCTCCTCCAGTCGTCTCTTGGGACTTTCCTCCACGTCTCTTTGGATTTGTGAGCGGGAGGTGGGAGTGGGCTGAGGTGTGGCAGCCTCAGACTCGGTTTGTCTTCTTCCTCCTTCTCCGACACTCTTCCCTTCTCCTCCTCAGCTCACAGACGTAAAGCGTGAGGACAGAATTCTCCAGCCGCTGCTTCATTATCATCGGAACGACTGCGGAAAAACTTTGGATCGTGTTTGTGTTGGCGGTGAAACGACAAACCGAGATGACAGAAAAGCCGGTAGCAGCTGAAGTGTGGGTTTTCTTCCCAAATATGTAAATACGTTCGTGTCGCTGTCCGTTCAGAACCCTTCCCCACCCCCAGACGTCGAGTGGAATTAAATCAGGGCGAGTTAAGGTTTTTTCCATGGAAACCTCAACTCAGAATTATTATTTCCATGTAAACTCAAAATTACAAACGATTTAATTCGGAATTAAAACACATCATGTAAACGTGGCCATTGTAGAACATTCCAGACAGAGAAATAACATCTCCACAGAGAAAAGTTGTATAATTCACCTTTAAGAAAGGAAGAAAAATAATAATAATAATAAAAAAAATAATGTCTCGGTGCTGCTGTTCCTTCGTGTTATCATCAGCAAAACAACAAAGAACCATAAACTGTGAGTGTAAAGTTGTTCTTATCATTTATTTGTACGTGAACTGCGACTTTTTCTAATGTGTTCAATAGGAGTTTGTACTAAAATATTGAATACAGCAGAAGTACTGTTACCATACACAGTCATAAAAGGTTTACTATCGCTCTGTATTTGTCTGAAACATTGACATCAAGTTTAATAGAGCTACTTCACTTTTATTGCTTCTCATTCCTCGTGGTGCAGGTGCCCACAGCAGGCATCACTCTCAAGGCTCTCATTCGCACACTTTATGAACTAAACAACTTTGCTTCACTCTTTGCAACTTTTATTACTTTTACCTTCTGGCTACAGCCTTCTCCTGTGCATCTTCTGCTCCATCTGACCATCTCCTCTGCTCCATCTGCTGTTCTGCATCTTCTGCTCCATCTGCTCCTTTCCTCTGCTCCATCTGACCTTTTCTTCTCCTCCATCCAACCTTCTCCTCTGCATCCTCTTACTCGCTCCTCTGCTCTTCTGCATCTTCTGCTCCTCTGCTCCTGTTACCCTTCCACTCTGCTCCTCTGCATCCTCTCCTGTGATCCCCTGACCCTTCCCTCTACTCCGTCTTCTGTTCTAGATCTTCTGCTCCATCTGACCTTCTCCTCTGCATCTCCTGCATCTTCTCCTCCCTCTGTTCCTCTCCTCTGCTCCATTTAAACTTCTCCTCTGCTCCATCTGCTCTTTTGGATCTTCTGCTCCATCTGCTCCTCTCCTCTGCTCCATTTGCTCCTCCCCTCTACTCCCTCTGCTCTTCTCCTCTGCTCCATCTGCTCCTCTCCTCTGCGCCTCTAACCCTCCCCTCTGCTCCTCTCCTCTGCTCCATTTGCTCCTCCCCTCTACTCCATCTGCTCCTCTCCTCTGCTCCATCTGCTCCTCTCCTCTGTGCCTCCAACCCTCCCCTCTGCTCCTCTCCTCTGCTCCATTTGCTCTTCCCCTCTACTCCATCTGCTCCTCTCCTCTGCTCCATTTGCTCCTCCCCTCTACTCCATCTGCTCCTCTCCTCTGCTCCATATGCTCCTCACCTCTACTCCAACTACTCTTCTCCTCTGCTCCATTTGCTCCTCCTCTACTCCATCTGCTCCTCTCCTCTGCTCCATTTGCTCTTCCCCTCTACTCCATCTGCTCCTCTCCTCTGCTCCATTTGCTCCTCCCCTCTACTCCATCTGCTCCTCTCCTCTGCTCCATTTGCTCCTCCCCTCTACTCCATCTGCTCCTCTCCTCTGCTCCATTTGCTCCTCCCCTCTACTCCATCTGCTCTTCTCCTCTGCTCCATCTGCTCCTCTCCTCTGCGCCTCTAACCCTCCACTCTGCTCCTCTGCATCCTCTCCTGTGATCCCCTGACCCTCCCCTCTACTCCATCTTCTGTTCTGCATCTTCTGCTCCATCTGACCTCCTCCTCTGTTCCATCTGCTCCTCTCCTCTGCTCCATCTAACCTTCTCCTCTGCATCCTCTTACCCGCTCCTCTGCTCTTCTGCATCTTCTGCTCCTTCTGACCCTCCCCTATACTCCGTCTGCTGTTCTGGATCTTCTGCTCCTCTGACTTCTCCTCTGCTCCATCTAAACTTCTCCTCCGCTCCTCTGCATCTTCTCCTCCCTCTGTTCCTCTCCTCTGCTCCATCTGACCTCTGTATCTTCTGCTCCATCTGCTCCTCTCCTCTGCTCCACCTGTCCCTCTCCTCTACTCCATCTGAACTTCTTCGCTGCACCTCTGCATCTTCTCTTTCCTCTGTTCCTTTCCTCTGCTCCATCTAAAGTTCTCCTCTGCTCCATCTGACCCTCCCCTCTGCATGCTCTCCTTCATCTGACCCCCTCCTCTTCTCCTCTGCATCCCCTGCCCCATCTGCTCTTCTGGATCTTCTGCTCCATCTGACCTTCTCCTCTGCATCCTCTGCTCCATCTACTCCTCCTCACCCTCTCTTCAATCAATCAAACTTTATTTTTGGAGCATTTTTTATACAAAAAAAAAAAAGCAACACAAAGCGCTCCTCTGCATCATCTGCTCCATCTGACCCCCTCTCCTCTTTGGTTCTACCTCGGCATCTTTATGCACTACATAAACTTGTTTATAGGGTAGCAATTGTATTAAAAGGAGAAGTGCGGTGCTATTTCCTCCAGACCTTCTGAGCGGACGCAAAGCCACAAAGAGAAAGTTATGTTCACACGGTCCCCACATCAAAGCTGAGTCTAAGTACACAGAGATAAAGCCATGCGGGAATAGAAAAGAAAGCCGTGTGATTTGATGGTGAAAATAATGTAGTGACTTTCTTTACTTTCGCGTCGGATCCTTCTGTCCGTCAGTCCTTTAAAATGACCAAAACATCAAACCCAATCTGACCCACATTGTGCCGCTGTGGTCGGAAGCAAAAAAGCATCTCACGACTCTTAGCGTCACATTCACATCGCAACAAAAGCCCGAGGAGAAAAGGGCTTCGTGAAAGACTCCTAAGTGCTCCGAGAGAGGGAGAGGAAGAAGGAGGGAGGGAACGAGGGTGGGAGGGAGGGAGGGAGAGGAGAAAGAAAGAGGAAGAAGGAGAGAAGGAAAGAGGGCAGGGGAGGGAGAGAGGAAAGAAGGAGGGAGAGAAGGAGAGAGGGAGGGTGAGGGAGTGAGAGGAGAGAAGGAGAGGAGAGAGGAAAGCGGGAGAGAAGGGGAGGAGAGAATGGGAGAAGGAAAGAGGACAGGGGAGGGAGAGAGGAAAGGAGGGAGAGCAAGGGGGAGGAGAGAAGGAGAGAGAAGAGAGAGAGAAAGAGGTAGAAAGAAAGAGAGAGGGAGAGAAGGAGGGAGAGAAGGAGAAAGAGAGAGAAAGACAGAGGGGGAAGAGGGAGAGAGATCGAGAGGGAGAGAGAAAGAGGGGAAGGGGTGTAGAGAGGGAGACAGAAAGCGAGAGAGAGGAGAGATGGGGAGAAAAGAGAAAGAGAGAGGGAGAGAAGGAGGGAGATGGAGAGAGAGCAGGAAAGAGGGAGAGAGAAACAGGGAGCAAGAGAGATAGAGGGCGAGAAAGAGGGAGAGAGGTAGAAAGAGAGAGAGAGGGAAAAAAGGAGGAAGAGAGAGAGAAAGTAGGAGAAAGGGAGAGAAGAGAGAGAAAAGGAGGGAGAGAAAGAGGGAAAGACAGGGGGAAAGAGGGAGAGAGATGGAGAGAGGGAGAGAAAGAGAGAGGAAGGGGTGTAGAGAGGGAGACAGAGAGGGAGACAGAGAGGGAAGGATGGCGAGAGAGAGAGCAGGAAATAGAGGGAGAGAAACAGGGAGCGAGAGAGATAAAGGGCAAGAAAGAAAGAGAGGTAGAAAGAGAGAGAAAAAGAGAGGAAGAGAAGGAGGAAGATGGAGAGAAACAGGGAGGGAGAGGGGAGGGGTGTAAAGAGGGAGACAGAGAGGGAGAGAGAGAAGAGAAGGGGCCAAAAGAGAAAGAGAGAAAATGAGGGCGATGAAGAGAGAGAAACAGGGAGAGAGAGAAAGGCGGGAGGGCATAGAGAAGGAGTGTGAGAGGAAAGGAAGACCAAACAAAGTCCATCCATCCAAGTCCGGAAAAAAAAGTGATAAAGAGAAAAGAGGGAGAGAGAGAGACAGGGGAGGGGGTTAGACAGAGGGAGAGAAAGAGAAAAAAAGGGAGAAAGGAGGAGTGGGGGGTGGGAGACGTGGAGGTGACCATTACCAGACCATCAGCGGGTTCCTCGGGGCCAAATGGAGAAGCAGGACATTATAGAGCAGAAGAAGACGAGAGCGACGGCTCCGGGCTCAGATCCGGGACAATGCGAAATGGCTGCGATTGAGTGAAGATGAGTTCCAGGGGGTTTCGAGGTTGTGCCGACCCGATGCACTGACATGGAAGTGCACGGAGAGAGGGGCGTCGTCAGTGGAGATTAGTTTAGGGCGTCATCGGAGCCGAGTATTGTAACGTGCACTTAGATGTTTCTGTGCGGTCGTACTCGCTCCAAAACATGCTAATTCTGTCATTTCATGTACTGGTTTGGTAGAAGTTGAGGTATAGTGTCCTCAGATTGTAAGAAATATGACTTTGAAATTTGCAAAACCTTCATTGCAAAGTGTAACTCACATTTTTATTCCTTTTAGGTGAAATCAGTTACGTGTATGAGCAAAATGCAAAGAATTTTTCTTTTAAAATTCCTTTTAAAATCCAAAAATGTATTTTGTGAGTGACACAAGGTGAAAAGGCATAAAGATTCATCATGATTTCTTATTTATTAATTTGAAGAAGTAAAAAAAATGTAAAAATAAAGGGTCAGATGGAGCAAAGGAGGAGGAAGAGGAGAGTCAGAGGAGCAGAGGAGAGTTTCAGATGGAGCAGAAGAGAGGGTTAGATGGAGAAGAGGATGCAGAGGAGAGGATGCGAAGGGTCAGTGGAGCAGGAAAGTAGAGAAGAGGGTCAGATGGAGAAGAGGTTCACACGGAGCAGGAGATGCAGAGGATCAGATGGAGAAGAGGAGACAGTCAGATGGAGTAGAGTAAGCAGAAGAAAGGGTCAGAGGAGCAGAGGAGAGGTTCACACAGATCAGATCGATCAGATCGAGCAGAGAAGAGGGTCAAAGGAAGGAGACGATGCAGAGGAGAGGGCCAGAGGGGAGAGTCAGATGGAGGAGAGTATGCAGAATGGAGGGCCAGAAGAACAGAGGAGAGGTTCAGATGGAGCAGAAGAGAGGGTCAGATGGAGAATAGAATGAAGAGGAGAGGGTCAGAGGACCAGAGGATGCAGAGGAGAGGAGCAGGTGGAGCAGAGGAGAGGGTCAGATGGAGAATAGAATGAAGAGGAGAAGGTCAGAGGAACAGATGAGAGGTTCACATGGAGCAGGAGATGCAGAGGATCAGATCGAGCAGAGAAGAGGGTCAAATGAAGGAGACGATGCAGAGGAGAGGGCCAGATGGAGAAGAGAATGAAGAGGAGAGGGTCAGATGGAGAAGAGAATGAAGAGGAGAGGGTCAGATGGAGAAGATGCAGAGGAGAGGGTCAGAGGAGCAGATGGAGCAGATGAGGAGGAGATGAGCTAAAGAAAAATAACCAGGCTGTAATAGGCCTACAGTACAGTGCGTTCGGTCATGTGAACAACACTTGACAAATAGGATCTTTTAGTTCTCATTTCTGAATACCATTTTATTCTTCTGGTGGATATTAGTCATCTCAAAGCTTTCCATGTTTTTTTCTCTCATCGGAAAACTCACTGCAGATTTAGCCTTTGAAACCTGGGACCACGAAATCAAATCTCCTCAAATCTGATCAGGTATAATGGAACTGGACCTGGTATTGGAAATTCTATTGTACTTCTCAAATAAATCACTATTTTCCAACTAAAATTCTAATAACAAAGAGTAGATTTCTCAGTATCAAAAATCAGAACGCTGTGATATGAACCAGGAGACATATTACGCAAAATGTGCTTTAATCATGCCATATTGGTTTTCCTTCATCATAAAATCACTAAATGTTATATTTTTGAGTGATTTGTGTATTGTGTACATGTAGAACGTTTAACTTGTCGCGTTGCGTCTGTGCGCAGCTCCTTATTGTGGCTGAAGAAGCACTCGCACAGATGCCCTTGTTTTGTTTTTCTCGTTCGCATGCCGAAATATTTACTCGAAAATGCGAGTGAAATGGGCGCACTGTAGAGCCCTGCCCACACCACCGACTTAAATGATGGTGGTGGGTCTTCTAACTCCGGGCTTGAATTACTCGCCATCGTCTTTCACCCCTCTCGCAACGAAGGCGGAGTTTGCTAGCTAGACCAATCCAGACATGTATACATGTTCATGGACCAATCAGGGCTTGCACATGGCAATGGTTAAGGAAACCGTCGCAAAAGGAAAGTCCCGTGGTCAGTTCAATATTAAACTTTTGTACCGTATATTCTTCGTCAAAATGCGCGCACCGAACCGTGACCCCCGTACCGCGACGGTTCAATACGAATACATATACCGTGCCACCCCTACTCCTCAGACTGTTTTTTGCTCCCTTTTTTATTTTTATTTCCTGTTATCTGATCTCTTGTTCCATCACACGTTTCTAGGAACCACCCCCAACTCGGCCCAGTTTGGTCTTAGGGCCCAAAAAACATCGTCTTTAGGAAAAGCTATTGTCGGAATTATGTAATTGTAAATATTAAGGTGCTGCAACTGCATAAATGGTTAAATAACCCTAAAATTTTGCCTGGTCTATACTGACACATTGGGGAAACTAGTAGAAAAATATCTTGGAGTTTGCTGCATTTTTACTGTCAAATATCACCCTCAACATATCCCAAAAGACAAAAAATTGTCTGTCCGCCTGACAAATTATCATCAAATGTGATCATTTTCGGCCATTTTCTTACGCGTATCAGTGCCTCAAATGTACATAAAAATCTTCCCAAATTTATAAGCTTCGATTTAAGCCCAAGATGACCTTTCTGTCTAAAGGATAACAGCTGGTATGACCAAAGCTCTTCACTGTACCTCAAATCGACAGAAAACAGAACTATTGGTTTTCCTTCATCATGAATTCACTAAATGTTAGATTTTTGAGTGGTTTGTGCATTCCGTAACTATTATTTTTCAGCATTTGCAGTGTCATTGCTGGGTCGTTCAACGCCAAATCTCCGAATGCCCCCACTCGACCATCTCAGATTTGATTAAAAAAATTCTAGGAGGTTCACAAACTTTCCAGTAGGAAAAGTCCCAAATTTTAGCTCCCAACTCCTTATAGTTTTGTCATTAGAAATATTTTGTCAATATTTTGCCCTGACCTGTTTTGAGCCGAGTTTTCCAAGGAGCCACTTTCAGATGCTGTATCTAAAAAACTATTTAAGGTCCTTCAAATTTTCAAGGGATAAAATCTGGCAAATGTACTATGGACTTTTACACATGTGCTTATGGTTTATATTGAATTTGCTCGAAAATTCTACTCTTCAAATTCGAGTGCATCTTTGAAGGACTGTGGAAAGTGCAATTTCAAAGACAGAGGTTTGATAGTGAACCTTCCCACACACCCTGGGCCCTCTGTGATGAACGGTCTAGAAGATATTAAGGTTTAAAAATGAAAAAAATGAATTTGGTGCCATCTTTGCCTTGTTGTACCAAAAAAATGACAGCACCCACCAACATTAAATGGACGGTTATAGACAGATTAGATTCTGTTTTTAACATATCCAAAATGTGTGATGGTGTTCTGCCTTATTTTCACAAAATGAATTTTTGAAACACTGAATTTATGACATACGGCTTAAACTTAACAAAATGCTTTATTTGATTACTCAACTTTTAAAATGTAAATTCTCTCAACTCTTTCTTTCTAATCTTTCTAATCAGTCTGAAAGTGGCTTCTCAGAAAACTCAAAACAGGTCAGGGGGAAGTTGACAAAATATTTTTAAATGACAAAACTATAAGGAGCTAAAATTTGGGACTTTTCTTATTGGAAAGTGTGTGAAGCTGCTAGAATTTTTTCAGTCAAATCTGAGACGGTCGAGCGGAGCATTCGGAGATTTGGAATGACCCTGCTGTAAAATTTTCAGTTTTCCTCTTCCCTGTATAGTACACAACCACTGCACTGTACAAGTATTGTCACGATACATATTATATATATTCCAAACTCGATTTCAATACTAAGGAATCGACTTAAAACTCAATACTGACTCTGACCATGTGGCCTTATATCTGTGTAATGGGCTATACTGGTCTGTGTGGTCTGATTGTTCTAGTTCTCGCATTATTTGGCGTCAGACTGAAACGAAAGCAGCTCGTGACGAAGGCCATTGTCTATTTCTGCTGCGTGTTTAATTGACTGACTTTGCAACCAATCAGATGCCATCGTTTTCGAGTTAGGTTGACCTGCGGTGTTTGTGGGTGTGAGTAATAGTTTAAAAAAGGCACACATCTATATCAACATGTTCGCGTAATGTTTTCAAGTGGTTTGCAGTAGTAGAATGTAGAAAATGTATGTTTAAGGACCAATTAGTTGAGATTTTCGGGTTTCGGGTGGTTGGTAATAGTAAAAGTGTGAACTATATATTGTAACAAGGGATGAGCTCATTCTTTTAAAATAAAATGGAGTCTGTATTTTAGCTAATCAGACCACTGGATCTGTATGATGTAAAAAAAAAAACAACTAAAGAAAACAGGGACATGAGGGATATCACATTTAATAAAACAATGATTGCGAGAAGAAATCATTTTTACAGTGATTCACGGATAATGGCACCTTAACATAACTGAGAAATCCTTCATTTTCTTTCATTCTTGTTGTCTAATGTGTTTCTTTTGCTTTAGAATGTGATCAGCTTTATGAGCTCAAACTTTATTAAGAATGAAGTTAAGTTAATTTGACATAAACAGTAACATTAAAGTTGAACTCGGGCATGTTTAAAGCTAAAGTCCATTTCTAGAGGTGGTGGAATTCTGTCAGAAGCCAAAAAACGGCACAGATCAGTGTTTCCTCGGCGGAGATCTCACTGTGGCAGTGAGTCTGTCAAGGCAAAAAGCTAGTGTAGTGATGGGGGCAAGTTCTGAACTTCCACGTAAAACACCAATTTGCTTCACACTGAAGAAGCTTAACATCACTTTAACCCATCTGACAACAGCCACAAGTCTAACAAACAAAACGCTCTGCCTGGTTCACTCATTAGTGTCTGGAAACGTTAGAAAACAACTTTATAATCAGCCTTACACTTCCCTCTGTTGATTTCCCACTGCACAGGCCAAAGCCCAAAAGACTTGATCGCCGATGTAATTTCTAATCCCATTTAGAAGTGAATTATAGACTAACTAAAAAATTCCATTCCTGAACAACTTTCAGTTTCTCTTCTTCTTCACCATCAGTAGTCGATTCTCACTTGTTGCTTCTGACGCTCGAGCCTCTCGCCGCTGCTGGAGTCGGCGATCGAGTCTTTTGGGCTTTGGCCTGTGCAGTGGGAAATCAACAGAGGGAAGTGTAAGGTGTTTATAAAGTTGTTTTCTAACGTTTCCAGACACTAATGAGTGAACCAGGCAGAGCGTTTTGTTTGTTAGACTCGTGGCTGTTGTCAGATGGGTTAAAGTGGTGTTAAGCTTCTTCAGTGTGAAGCAAATTGGTGTTTTACGTGGAAGTTCAGAACTTGCCCCCATCACTACACTAGTTTGTTGCCTTGACAGACTCACGGCCACAGTGAGATCTCCACCGAGGAAACACTGATCTGTGCCGTTTTTTGGCTTCTGACAGAATTCAACCACCTCTAGAAACGGACTTTAGCTTCAAACATACTGGAGTTTCCCTTTAAACTGGACCTATTCTCTAAAATCAACTTTTCAGAGCTTTTAACCCCTCCCACTACTCTGTACTTATTTAGCAAAGTTTTGTAACACAGAAGTCAGTAGATTTGTTTATTTTATTAAGTTGTTTTAGATGAATGTTACGGCTTAATGTGCAGATTATAACATAATGATCCATGGGTGATATAACAGATTATGCTTATACAGCAGACACAAGCACAATGTCTTCATTAGAAACTAAATTGCTTTTAGGTAGAATAGATCATCTTGACACTTAATCTTTGGCAGGTAGAGCTGTCCATGATGTATTGAAAGGAAAGTATAATCAATTTCTTTGGGCTTATAGATTCAGGTAAAAGGTTTAATGCTAAATTGTGGAACATTTTACAAATCAATGACGTTTTCTTCTCCATGCAGACAAGAGAAATCAATCAAACAGCGATGCCTTTTTAAGGAAATAGACCAAAACTAGTCAAATGTACTGCATTTAATATTCTGAATTTAAATCCTGATTATCTTTTCTCATTTTAATTCTTCCCTGTCTCATATTTACAGCACAGTCCCTTTCTCCGGTCCCTCAGATTAAATTGTCACTGTTACACTCATTCATTTTGACAGATCTCCTCATTACAGAGCTGTGTGTCTGTAAGCAGCAGGTCAGGCTTGTATGTGTCCAGCAGAGCCCAGCAGGGGGCGCTGTGGACAGATGTGAGTAATGAGTTTAACACAGAGATCTGCTGTGACAGGAGCTAATCACTCACGACACGCGTTTGTGTAAGATATGCAAACTACCACAAGACTGTAGCAAGTGGCAATATTTTCCCTCCTGAGCAGCCGTATTTGTTTTGATACCACAGACGGTATAAATGGACATAGCGAACTCACCAAATGCCGTGTTCCAGATAGGAAGTGTGCATGGGAGTGACTCGACTCCACTGACTCTGGCTCCAATTCACTTTCTATTGAAAAAACGTTGCCCCTTTCTCTGTAACTGCTGCTATCAGACTTGTTTTGAGTTTTACTTACTACTTCACTATTTCGTCTGTAAATTAATAACAGACCAATGACACACCTTCTTTCCAGGGTTGGGCGGTAATGCGGTATCCTGAGGTATCAAAAAGTAGTAACGGTATCAGTTTTTTTAGACTTTATTGTCCCCAAGGGGAAATTCTTTTCCACAACACTGTACTTGTTTAGACAGACATACAAAAACAACACAGTAAACACAAAACTGGACAAAAAAAAAAAAACAATCAAATGCACTCAGCGGGGTCTCTTGTTAAGATAAGCAATGACTGAGGGGATCAAGCTCCTTCCAAAGCCTCCTGCACTTCAGCCCCTGTACCTGCACCCTGAGGGCAGAGGGACGAGTAGAGTCTTGTTCTATGGACAGGGCCATGCACTATGGCCTTGTTGTTTAGCTCAGTAAGGTTGGGTTGGGTTTCATTACCGTCATTTAAAAAAATCTGCCACGCATAAGGACCTAATATAATATTAGGAGCATTTTGGCTTCAGGTCGAATGACGGGAGAGACGCAAATGTTGAGGAGCTACGACGCTGCGTCAGGACAGAGATCCCACCACAGTCGCTTCGGACACACGTCATTACGCTCGGAGATTTCCATCCACACGCAGCGAGGAAGAAGAAAAAAACCTAACTGATGCTTCGTGTGTGATGTTGAGCCGAAAAGTTTGTGATGGAGACGTTTTATTGAAGCCGAGAGTCGAGGGACGAGGCGCTCAGACTTTCACGGAGGAGACGGTAACTTCTCCGAGTGGCGAGAGCGCGGATCTGTCATATACAACATGCTGCAGTGGGAAATATCACATGCCGTGGACCGTCGCCTTTTACTTTTTACTCCAGAATCTGCCTCTTCTACGCTTTTCTTGTCTCGTTGTGTCCCAGATCATTAAATGGAGGGAGATACGCGCTGGTGAAGTTTGGTTTGATCAGAACTTGTGCCTCATCTTCAAATATAAAGCTGCTGTTATGCTGAGAAGGTTTAACGGTATCAAAATTTGCCTACGCTAACCCTATTTGTTTGGATACAGACGGACCATGTGTGTGTCTGATTGGCTAATCTGATCCACCTCTATACAGACTAACACTTAATACAAACAAAAACAGTCATTATTTCGATCCAAAGTCTGAATTCTGCTCCAAACCACCACTTTTACTGACAGTGAATTGGCTGTAGACTTCTTCATTAAGCTGATCATTGACTATGAGAATTGACTGAATCTCTATCACGATTAAAATTCTGTTAACTGCTCAACCTTGTTTATTAGGGAGACTGAGCCCATGAGAACGAGACAAGACCAGACTTTGATGGAATTCCTACTGTATTGTGTGATCCAGATTTAAATTTTCCCTCACAATTTTTGATTTCATATTTTAGTTGCATTCTTGTACTGCTTTTTAACCCTCGAAGACCTACGTTATCGTATACGATAACGAGGAATATGTTTTATTTAACCGTGCAGAACTTTCGAACCGTAAAAGACAGAAACTTACTTTTTTCCCTCTGAAAGTGCAGACATACAGGTTTCCGTACATTTCTGCCTCATTATCCTACGTCACACTCACGCTGCGCAAAAAACGAGTGTCCAACAGGAACTTTGTTTTCCCCAAACTCATGCGCTCCGTCCATTTTGATCGACCCAAACTTTGCCAAAGAGTGAAGTGAGTCAAGATGGTCGACTCCTCGGACTGTGTGTGTTTATAACGAGGGAAAAAGTCACTCTAAGTGGAGTTAATTCTCACATACATGGAAAATTACACATCTTGGTGTGCGTAATTGCGCATCCCTTTCTATTTTTATTTGAAAGTTTTATTTCAGTCAAAATGAACAAATGCAAATGTATTAAACACCCTGGAAATGCAGAAGTGCTGTGGCTCTGGCCGTGGTCCTGACAGGAGCTGTTTCCAGGACTGGCACCAGAAAAGTATTTTTTTGTTTAGTTTTTAGGGCAATAAGGATATTTTTAATTTACTTACAGACTTGATATTTTGCATTTTTGTAGCTAAGGCCCTAAATTAATTTACAGTATTAACAACTTTTTGAACATTTTTTATGTCCAAAAAGTTGTTTATACATGTTTGCTGTGTGTTTTCTGTAAAAGAGTGTGAATTTTATTTTCTGTTTTTTTTTTTCATCTCTATTTCTGGTCCTATAGCTTTATTACAGCCACATGACACAACTACAGCAGCAGATTGTGAAATGACAGGCTGCACTGAACAAAAGGAGGTAGAACACTTCATTATAGGGTGAAAGGGGCAGTTTTAAAAGCAAAATTAAGAAAAAAATCCAGATGAGGAGAAATGTACTAAAATTGCCCTTATGTCTTCAGGGGTTAATGAGTAACATCTCGTATATTTCCATCATATGTGTGCTCAGCCTTGTGGCAACGTTATCACTCAAAATCTTGCGGTTTTGTCCCATTCCTACTGTTTACAAATGCACAGAACAATGCTAAAATACCATACGCAGCTCTCCTCCTCGGTAAAGTCCCGTCTAAACCCAGTCCACCTCTTTCTCGAGTTTCCAGTTTGTTGCTTTCATGTGTTCAGATGTTCTTCGACCTTGGCTGTCGTCTTGAGGTGAGTCTCAGCTCCGGGAACTTCTGCGTGTGAAGATCTGACGGAGCTTTGAGATGAAATTATCCTCTGTTCTTTTAAGTCCCATCGCGCTCACATTTAAATATCATAATGATCCTCGGAGATTACAGTGGCGCAATAACACACTGGAGTTTGCTCATGTGTACTGGTAATACATGACCAATAAGGCTTTTCTGTGGTCCAGGACATGTGAATGACAGATAAGAAGCCTGTTTAAATGCGTTTTTAAATTGAAACGTTGATAATATCCCAGTTGTTGTTTTAGAGATTTATCGTCTATCATTAAGCTATTAAAAATGACCTCAAAAACGAGAGAAAGACAGAAACGTTGGTGTAAAAACATTATAAAGCGCCATTTCTGCTCCATCCATCCATCCATCCATCTTCTTCCGCTTATCCGGGGCCGGGTCGCGGGGGCAGCAGTCTAAGCAGGGGCTCCCAAGCTTCCTTCTCCCCAGCCACTTCCTCCAGCTCCTCCGGGCCATTTCTGCTCCTTTGTGTTTAATTTTATGGTTGATTCATGTTTTGTGCGATCCTTGAAGCTAAAGCAAAACATTTACAGGAACAATTTAGCACATTTTTATGTTAAAATTATCATCATTATTATTACTGTTACTAATCTGCATAAATAAACTCAACTTTTACAACATATAAACCATAATCACTATAGAGCCACGTCAGCCTGTGTGAGATTATAATATGTTTAATCCAGTTTTGGCACATTTGTTTACGTCCAACAGCAGTAGTAGTGTTAGGATAAATAACTAGGCTTAGCTATTTTGTATAACTGCTGCTATATTTCATGATTGTACCGAGGTCATGAAGATAAGGGCTCTGATCACAGCTGTGAGACTCATAGACTCACTGTATGTCAAGACAAATGCGGGATATTCCAATCTGTCTAATAGCAAACTCACTAAATAGGACAAGAACTACTCATAGGGATGAAGTCATGACGTTACCCAGATAAACCCCCGGATGGAATCTGACTGGACTGTGCCATGTGCCAAGAGTCCTGGCTGGTCTGTGCATCAACGAAGAGGTGCTAAGTCTAAACCACGGTCTCCTCCCACTATAGTTTGTGTATAAAAGTCATTGTAGAGGCGTAAATATTGAGTCTCTGCACGGGAATGTCGGCACAGACGCCTTGTACAAGTGTGGCTTTCTAATATTGGAATAAGTAAATTATCTGGACTTTTTTTCTGTTTCTGTTTCATCGGCAGCAGCAGCAGTAGTAGCAGTAGTAGTAGCAGCAGTAGTAGTAGTAGTAGCAGTAGTAGTAGTAGCAGTAGCAGTAGTAGTCGTAGTCGTAGTAGTAGTAGTAGTAGTAGTAGTAGTAGTAGCAGCAACAATAGTAGTAGCAGTAGTAGCAGTAGTAGTAGCAGTAACAATAGTAGTAGTAGTAGTAGCAGTAGTAGTAGCAGTAACAGTAGTAGTAGTAGTAGTAGTAGTAGTAGCAGTAGCAGTAGTAGTAGTAGTAGTAGCAGTAGCAGTAGTAGTAGCAGTAGTAGTAGTAGCAGTAGTAGTAGTAGTAGTAGTATTTACAGTAGTAGCAGTAGCAGTAGTAGTATTTACAGTAGTTGTAGTAGCAGTAGCAGTAGCAGTAGTAGTATTTACAGTAGTAGCAGTAGCAGTAGCAGTAGCAGCAGCAGTAGCAGCCGCAGTAGTAGTAACAGATTCAGTAGCAGTAGCAGTAGCAGTAGTTCTCCTCAGAGGGTTGTTTGACTTCCCGGATTCTGCTGATTTGTCTTTGTTAAGTCGGAGTCAGAAGAGTCGGGATTAACTCGTCCTGCGCCTGTCGATTCTGTAAAAACCACTGTCCTGTCAGTACACAAACATGAGACCAAAGGAGAAAACGACTAAAATAAAACTAAAAGAACTAATAATGACTTGTAATATAAACTAGCACCACAAGATCAGACACAGTGGAGTCACAATCCCAACTTGAATGAAAGCAATTTGCAAATCATAAATGCTGCAATTTTGAAGTATAATAATAACAGAACAATAAGTTTTGCCTTCATGGTAAAGCTAACAACAACAGGCATGCTAACAGTGTACTCCCTGATTATTGTGTATAAATAAAACACAGCGGACTTACTTTGAGCTGCTCACAAACCAGGGATGCAAGATCAATAGCAATCAAATCAAAATCGCAGTTTGAATCTGAAAGCCGCTTGTAAATCATAAACGTAGACATTTTTTAAGTCCCATAATTTCCTAAACAAACAACAAAATCTCCTGTCTTCTGCATAAAAACGTCCAACCCTATAGTTTATATCTGTACACAGCCAAAAGTGAAGTGTTAAAATTGACTCTCACAGAATCAATAGACTCTTTGATTTGAACTTTTCTCCAGTTTTTATTCTTCTCAGATTTAGAAATCCACAATAGCCAGATCGGGAGGCGATACCGATACCGGATCGGGACATCCCTAATGCGAATAAGGCATTCTCAGACTGAGACGCCTCTCCATAGATCTGACCTGTATCTAGGCCTAGTCTCATTTCTGCTTATGCTCATGGAGATACAGCAGATGAGTTTAATTCTTCACTGTGAAACATTCCAGGCGAAGCAATAACAGCTCCATGGAGACAAGTATCTGGCGAATCCTCCACAAGAAAAGTGAATCTTTAAAGTTATAACTCAATAATTCTTTGCGTTTTACGTTTCATTTCAGCTGTGATGGAAAAATTCAGAAAGCAGTCTGTGATTTTGAGGAGTTGAGACTCAAACCGCGGCCTATAGTTTTACATATAAACTAGAAACAGCTTCCAATCATCCACTTCCTGAATTACACAGAAGAAGAAAAAGATATTTATAGTGTCTGTACCTGATTTTTACCATCTTAAAAACGTGAAAAAACAGAACTGGTCTGCTGATCTGAGAGTGCGAGAGGGGAATAAGGGGGGAAGTAAATAAAAGTAAGTAAAAGAGTTTTTAAATCAACTCTAAAACACACAGGTACCAGTGGAGAGAGGTTAAAATCGGGGAGATGCTCTTGTGTTTCTGGGTTCCAGTTAAAAGTCGAGCCGCTGAGTTTTGGACCCGCTGCAAACGGCAAAGTGCATTTTGACTGACACCAACATGAAGTGCATTACAATAATCCAGGCTGGTGGTCACAAATGCATGAATGACAGTTTGGAAATGTTCTTCTGACAAAATGGGCTTAATTTTGGCCAGTTGCCTTAGCTGGAAAAACCTAGACTTTACAACAGCACTAATTTTCTGATCAAATTTTAGGTCAGGGTCCATTTTGACACCTCAGTTTGAAACAATTGGCTTCAGGAAATGATTTAGAGAACCCAAGAGTGATTTAAAGAGCTAGGGCCAAAAACCATAACTTCAGATTGTTCCTGATTAAGCTGTAGAAAGTTCTGTGGTATCCAAGATTGTGCAGCTTTAAAGAGGTTTTGAATAGTGTCTGGAAGAGAGATCGCTAAATTACAAAATGCAAAATACCCTCGACTGGCTGAAGAAGTAGTTTTGCTCCAAGTTTGTGCGAGAGTCCATAAAGAAACCGTGACCTCAAAGCAGACAGAGTGTGGCCCTAATGGAGAAATGTGTTTAACAGACTCATTATGAACTGTTGCCTTTACTAATGACTCTTATGCAAATCACTACTTTCCCTTTTTATGCCCTTTGCTGTGCGTTTTATTGAGCTGCGATTACACCACATCTTTTTCTTTTTCAAGCAATCCTCTAAAAACCAAAACCAGAAGATTTACAGCAACATGTCCTCTCTGTGTTACCGTGGCAGAGTGGTTAGCCTGTCTCCTCTCAGTGTAAGGAGGTTGTGGGTTAGGCCTCATCCACACGAGTACGTATTCGAGTCGTTTTCGTAACACTAATCCGATGGAAAACGGCTCCAGAGACGGAACGATCTGGTGCCGCCAGCTCCCACGAATTCACCTGAGCACAGATCTGATCCGGCACCGCGTGGACGCCTGAAAACGTTGATACACTGACGTAGGAGCTCTAGTTGCCGTCTTCATAGGACCACGTCTCTGTGACTTGTGTCTTCCTGATTCACTGGGTTCGTGACATCGGGCATGTGACGCTATTGCGCGAAACAGTTTAAACAAACCCGAGACAAGCAGGAAACGGTGTCGGCCCACGAAAAGACTGTTTACTCTTGCCAACTTCCTCGACTCGAAATCAGCTGCTGCAACTTCAGATACGGTGCTCCACTTCCTTGTTTTTACCGCCCATGTGATGTCGTGACTAGTGTTTCAGGTGATCCAGACAAGTTGTGTCTGGAGGCAAATCATTTCCAATATGGTGATACGGTGATTCATTTCAGTGTAAACAGTCGTAGACTCCTGATCTCTGTGTGGAGTGTGTGCATGTTCTCCCTGTGTTTCTGTGGTGAAATCAAATGCTAAGAAGTAACTTAAGATTGAATTGAATAATATTGTTTCAAGAAATGGGATTCAGATTTTCCTGGAATGTACGATTGCAACAATTGCATTTCTTTTAGCTACAGTATGAACATTTCTGGAGATAACATTATTCCATGGAAATACAAAGTTAAAAGCAGACGTCAGAATTTTCTCCATGGAGATAGAGAAGTTTTACCCCTGCGGAAGATTATAGCCAAAGGAGCAACATTTCAGTGGAAACAAACAAGTAAAACTCAGGTGTGTGGAGATAAGCTGGGTCACATGTTTTTCTCAATAAACACCACCACACCAAAATGACAAACAACATCCTTTTATTTTAGTCTATTTCTGGGCTTGCCAACAAGTTTGTTTTGTGATTTCACAAACTCTTGAGACTCAATCCATCTTCAGGTTTGGTTAAAGTGTTTGCACTTGAGAAAGACTGTTCTGTTTGTGAATAACGTGCAGAAGGTTAGAGCTTTGTGCATCTGTGGACAGGGAAGTGTCTGTTCGTTTCTCTCCACTGGATGTACCAGAGTAAAAAAATAAGTAATTACCTGCACCTCTGTCCCTGACCCACCAGCCGAAAACCATTGCATTAAAGGGATAGTTTGGGTTTTTTACATGAATCTGTACGTCCCCGTCAGCAGTGTCGTGCACCAACACTGCATTATCAGGTCTGATTTTTCTGTGGACGGTTTTGTGACTCAAATGTATCACTCTTTTGAACACATATTGTTTTGAGAAGAAAAACGCTTTATTTTCGTGACTCCAGCCAACTTGCCGGACACTTTCGTCAGCACCAAAACCGGGGAAGAACTCGTCTCACCGGACGCTGTCGGGAGGTAAGTCGGTGTTGATGCACGACACTGTTGACGGGGATGTACAGATTCATGTAAAAAAAAAAAACAACTATCCCTTTAAACTTTTTCTTTTACATGCTTGTCTTCATGTAAATGTACTTGTTCAGCCTGGAATGTCTCACAGTACGGCATTAAACTTATCTGTCACCATGGAGAGATACAGATCAGGCACAGATCTTAAAGGTATTTCTAAACAATAAAATCACTTGGCTGGATAGACTTCTAATGCCGTACTCTGGAACATACCAAGGAAAACAATAGCAACTCTCTAAAAATGTGGCGTACCCTCCACCAGAAAAGTCCCACAGTGCACCTTTAAACCAGACTTCAGTGAAACTTTGTGAGTCCTTCTATTCTCCAAAGCATTTATGGACCTCTACACAAAATCCATGAGGGAGATACATCCACTATTGAACGAGTAACGCCTCGTGCTTAATCAGCAGCACAGTTAGGCCGAGATCGATGATAAAGGTAAGAAAGAGAAAGAGAGAGGGAGGGAGCGAAAGAGAGGGGAGGGAGAATGATATAATGATATGAAAATTACCCTTTGACATGCTTGTGTTTAAATATATTTATTAACTCTTCACAGCATAATACAGAAACAATCACACACTAAAAATAACAATAAAGCAACGAAATGACCATTTCACATCCTGATAATCTGGAGGGTGATTCAATGGTTTTCTTTTTAAATTCTGTTTGATCATGTTGGGGCTGTTCTACGTGTATGTGTATGGAGGAATGTTCAGTAGTTACCATAGTGACTAGGGCCCGACCGATATTATTGCTGCTATGGGCACTTGGAAACATATCGGGTATCGGCCTAAATCTTGCCGATATGGGCCACGTGGACATGTTTTACCTTGTTATAAAGATCAGACTCTCTATATTCTGCCCATTTAATCCAATTTACAGACAGATAAATGTTCAAACATGTGGCGCCACATCAGGATTTATCTGCAGAGTCGTTTGTCTGTGTCTGTGACGTTGTACTGCCCCTGAACGCATCGCCATGTGCGTTTGTTTACAGCCGCAGCCACAGATCCACGTGCACAACACTGAGATTATTTTCTTTTTTCGGACGCTCAGTGTGAGTCTGGATTAAAAGGACAGTTTTAGTGCAGACTTGTGATCTGAGAGGAGCCTGTGTGAGAGTGAGTGTTGGAAATGTGTCGGTTTTGAAGCTCGTTTTGGTTCTTTCTCATTGGTTAGCGATTAGCTGCTGTAGCTCGCACACATAAACAGGTTGTTTTCTCTTCTATCAGCGACTGTAAAGTGACTATAGAGGCCGTATATATGTTACTGGACACGCACTGATATGTAAATGAGCTGTGAATAGAGGTGTGAATTATCTGCATTTAGCAGATCATTAATTACTGCGGCGCACACACATTTACCGCTAAAGGCTAATAGTGGTAGTTTAATTACAGAACTTTCTTTACAGGCTAGAATATCGTACAAAAATGCCATTAGGCCGAACTACTGTCTTTAAATATGACGTAAAGAGGCAGAATAACAGTAAATGTTGCCTAAATAAACCCAATTGAAAATCCAATAGAGCCAAACCTAAGTTTCATAAACAGTTTATAAATGTACAGTGAATTTTTACGTCATAATTATATCGGCAGCTCCAACTCCCATTTTATCGGCATCATATCGGCCGCAACAAAATCCATATCGGTCGGGCCCTAATAGTGACGTACTGCCAAACATTGTCAAATAAGTTTTGTTCTATGGAGACAAGCAGGTGGAGGAGTGTGTGATAAAAATCGTAAGAAAAGAGTCGCGTACGTTATTCTGTCTCCTTTAATCCGAGCATCAGCAGAACGTGCAAAGAGCAACTGTGTTTGACAGGCTTCACCCGCCGCTCTGACAGAGACGTCCTGGGACAGACCAGGAGAGAGGGAGAGGAAAGAGAGAGGGAAGGAAAAGAGATAGGGAGGGAGAAAAAAGAGAGAAAGGGAGGGAGGAGAGAGGTTAGAAATAGAGAGAGAGAGGAAAGAGGAGAGGGGGGAAGAGAGAGTTGGAGAGAGGGATGGCAGGAGAGAGGTTAGAAACAGAGAGAGGGGGAGGGAAAAGAGAGAGAGGGAGGGTAGGAGATGTTAGAAAAAGAAAGTGGGAGAGGAAAGAGGAGTGATGGAAGAGGGAGTGGGAGAGAGGAGAGAGGGTGAGAAAAGAGAGGGACGGGAGGAGATGTTAGAAAAAGAAAGACGGAGGGGAAAGAGGGAGTGGGATAGAGCGAGAGGAGGGAGGGGAGAAGAGAGGTTAGAAATAGAGGAGGAGTGAGGAAAGAGAAAGTGAGCGAGAGGAAAGAGGAGAGAGAAAAGAGAGCAGGACAGGAGGACAAAGGGGGAAGAAAGTGGAAGAGGGAGAGAAAAGAGAGAGAGGGAGGGGAGGAGAGAGGTTAGAAACCGAAAAAGGGAGAGGAAAGAGGAGAGGGGAGAGAGAAAAGATAGCGGGGCAGGAGGAGAGGAAAACGGAGAAAGGAAGAAATGGGGAGAGGAGAGAGCAGGGAGGTGGAGAGGGAACGATGGAGAAAGCGGTGAGAGAGGAGAAAGGGAAGAACAGAGGAGAGAGGAGAGAAGAGTGACGGCAACAGCGAGAAAGAAAGAGAAGGGGTAGAATAACGGAGAGAGAGAAGAGTTCCAGAGGCTCTCGAGTTGAACCCTGTGAAATACAAGAGCTCTTCTGCAGCGACTTCTTCGGGAAAACAGGAAATTGTGTTGCTGCATCTTTTCTATCTATCTGTCTATTTATTATCCTTCCTTCCTTATCTTCACCCACTAATGAATCTGTACAGCAGTTAAATCAGTATTGCTCCAATCCTCTTTTAAAGCCATAGTATGTGACTTTTTGCCCCCAAAAAATAGACATTAATACTGTAAATTTATGTGTTTTTGGTCCATTATGAATCATATTCACCGAAAAACACAGAAAAAAAATGCACCTTAGTGAGTGGGCTTGCCTCTCCATTAGGGTTGGGCGGTAATACGGTAATAAGGTATCCCGCGGTATCTAAAAATAGCCACGGTATCAGATTCATTACCGTCATTAAAAAAATCTTGCCCTAAAATGTTATTAACTATAATTGATTTAATGCCTAAATAAAGAGTGTTTTTTCAGCACTTATGTATGTGTGGTTGTGTTTGTTAATTTAATACTATTACAGTTTAAAACGAATATTACTATGTTATAGTGTAATTTTGCTCTTAACTGTTGACATTCGATGAAGTTCCTGGATGTTGCGTAGTCACGTGACATTACCGCTCCGAAAGGAGAAGGACAAGACAACATGACAGGCCGCGCTGAGTTGGTCCCAATGAAAAACAACGTCTGCAATTTGGCAGCATTTCGGATTTCGGCCAAATGACAAGGGAGAGCCAGGCAGATCCGGTCGGCACTGTAGAGGAGCGAGCAGAAGCAGAGACAACTGCATATTGTCGCGAGCCTGATATTCCGGGAGAAGAAGACCCCCTTCTTTGGTGGAAATCCAATGGAGTCGGGCGCTTTCCTTTAATGTCGCGGGTTGCCCGAAAATACCTGTGCGTTTGTGCCACAAGCTCTCTCCATCGGAACGGGTCTTCAGCACCGCGGGCAAAGCTGTCAACCCACAACGTGCCCTACTCAAGCCCGAAAAAGTGAACATGCTGGTTTTTCTGGCGAAAAACATTCAATAGCTTAATCATTTTATTTTCATTGGCTTTTTCTGACGTACAAAAACGTTTCGAAATGTTGTATAGTTGTACTTTTAATTTATTTGATTCATGTTAATATATTTTAAAAATATACAAACGAGCATTTCCGCTGCGTTCTCATATGCACATTTTCGGTTATGTCTTGTTAGCTAGCTTTAGCCCATAGACAATTTGTTATTTCGTTCTGTCGGTTGACTGCTGTATTTGCACTTTTTAAACATTTGTTAATAAAAGTTACTAATTTTTTACATGTTTTGTTATGTTTTCAGTATCATTAGGCCTATGTAATGCTTGCTTTTCTCTTTCTAAACGGTATAAGTGCAAGCTGCCATTTGGCCAGCGGACTCCACCTTAGTGCTACGAAGTGTGTGTGTGTTTTTTTTTTTTAGCCTTAGCAACGGTAATACCGTATACCCCGGGAAAATGTGGAGACGGTTTAACGGTATCAAAATTTGGATACCGCCCAACTCTACTCTCCATAAACCTCCTGCTCGTTTGTTCCCATAGAAATGTTGTTTTTTTCCACAGTATTGCATCAAACTTATCTATCTCCACGGAGAATGTTCTGAAATATTGGTTTAACTTTCTATTTCTGCAGAGTTATGTGATTGTTCCTTTAAGTGAATGAGTTTACTTACTTCAGTTTTGATATTTTTTGTTGACGCGTATAGTTTTAGGGCGAGTTCAGACTTGTTATCTGCGCTGTTAGCTCGTTATCGTGAAAGAAGCGCTTCCAGACCAGCTAGAGAGTTGATAGAAGCCGTTTTTATCTGATATCAGAAATATGAAGGTTCACACAGCAGATCCACACGCTTTACAAAGGAGCTGTATTCCTAACTAGAGATTCTAACTATAGAAGCCTGGACATACATGGACCCGACTTTGTGTCTCCATGTGCGATTTTGAAGCCGCTGCTCCTCGTGTGTGGAGTCAGTGTCAGATCAGAACCACCAAACATCAACAACGCGACGGAAACAGCCGATAAAACAGAGCGTCAGGGGCAGAGGAGCGACGGACACAGAGACGCAACAGACAAACTCGGGATAAAGACTTTATTACTCGCCTCTCGTAAAGTGGTAAATTTAAAGTGCAGCGTCTCACCCACATTATCCACAGAATTTGTCCTCTGTAAATAATGACCCCAGTCCACAAAACCGCGCTATTAATCCATTTTGAGGCGTTCTTTGAAAGTAAAAAGCTGAGATAGTTCCTCACGTGTCTGTTTACATCCACACAACGCACGGATTGAGGTGATGTTGCAGATTAGCGACAGTGACTCTACTTCCTGTGGACTTTATCTCCAATCTTTGATGCTTTAAAAATCCTGTATCTGAAGTATTGCACCGCATTTCACAAATAATAACAGTTTTGACTTGGATCTAAACTAGAAGTGCAGAGCTTTTTTAAAGAACAAAGCAAATTGGATTACTGGAGCCGTTTTGTGGACTGGATGTCATTATTTGCAGAGAATATGGATGAGATGCTGCACTCTAAATGTACTACTTTACAAGAAGTGAGTAATATATATTTATAGCATTATTTTCGCTAAATCCTGAGTTTGTATTTTACGTGTCTGTGTCCATTAGAGGCCACACAAACAATATTCAACATATGACATTAGGCCTATGAAAATCATGTGATTTTACCATATTTTTCGGACTATAATCAGAATCAGAATGACTTCTACTCATCTCTGAGGGGAAATTTTCTTTGTTACAGATGCAACCAACCAAGAACATGTAGTTAGAATCAAGTGTAAAAGTTAAGCACCAGTGCAAAAGCATAAAAAGACAATTAAGAACTTAACGTTTGCTTAATTCCAAAAATAAGATAAGATAAATACAATATGATAAAAGATAAAAATAGTTCTCTAAGTCTCAGGGTTTGGGTGGCTTATACTCAGGTGCGACTTATATATTAAATTTTTCACACTGACAGCCCATAGACCAAATATATGAATGGTATATATGAATCAAAAATGAAAAAACAAATCCTTATCCGTTTTTTCATTTTGGTTTTAGAGACAAATAATAAAGAAAATAGTTGTTTTTTCGTTTTCTTATTTTTGGTTCTGTATTGAAAAACGAATGAATGAAAGATACACGGATTCTTCTCTATTCAGTTGTTTTTATTACGATGAAATGTCAGTTCTTGGTCTCTGATTTTCTAAAATAAATTTCCCTCAAAAAGTGCGACTTATACATGTTTTTTTCTTCTTCCTTTTGCAATTTTTGGCTGATGTGACTTATAGTCTGAAAAATACGGTAATTGTGTTGGTTTCGGATACAAATATCTTAATGCTCATCGGGCTCGGGTCACTGCTCTGTCAGACTTTTGTGCTTGAATACCAGTTTCACCTGATCTGTCATCGTGTGCTGTGCGTTTGGGGAGGGCATCGATTTTCAAATAATATTCAAATATTTGTCATTGATTTTCGAATAGTGTTTTCACCAAAAAATCACATCCCTAATCCATAGAAAAAAACAGGTGACTGACCCCCAACCCAAAGTTACACAGTGTACAAGTCAATATAGTCGTGATTATTGAGACACAGCAGTGAGTTAAAGTGGGGCAGTGTTGTATTGTAAAGAGCACATTAAATATTTATCTGTCTGTCCTGATTCAGATACAGCTGCAGCCCAAACAGAAGCGCTCATTACAGACCTGCTCCACTTTGTTTTCTGTTATCTCACACGAGTTTGGGACAATTAAGGTTTTCTTGTAAAACCATAAATTGTGTAAACTATGCCCCAAGCCTATTGTTATTGTTGTGGATACGGAGGAAGAGGAGATGCGTGGATATTACTAATGCTAAGAGTAAAAAGAGTTCACAGTCTTGTTTAAAAATGCTATAGTTGCTGAAAACAGTGTATTAATAAGTTTCCATTTCCCTTTCCTTTGCTCTATAAGCTATCTCACTCCCCCCTCAGAGCGCTATCACAACACAAATAACATCACATCAGGTTGGTCGGTATTATCGGCCGATATGGGCTCTTGGAAACACGTCGGCTATCGGCCAAAATCTTGCCGATATGGGCCAATATTCCACGTGGACATGTTGTACCTTGTTATAAATCTTAGACTCTCTATATTCTGCCCATTTAATCCAATTTACAGACAGATAAATGTCCTGATATGTGGCTCCGCATCAATATTTATCTGAGGGACTCATTTGTCTGTGTCCATCCCGCCCCTGAACGCATCGCCATGTGTGTTTGTTTACAGCTGCAGCCGTAGATCCACGTGCACAACACTGAGATTCTCTTCTTTTTCCGGACGCTCAGTGTGAGTCTGGATTAAAGGACAGTTCTTAGTGCAGACTTGTGATCTGAGAGGAGCCTGTGTGAGGCTGAGTGTTGAAATGTGTCGGTTTTGAAGCTCGTTTTGGTTCTTTCTCATTGGTTAGCGATTAGCTGCTGTAGCTCGCACACATAAACAGGCTGTTTTCTCTTCTATTAGCGACTGTAAAGTGATTATAGTGGCCGTATATATGTTACTGGACACGCACTGATATGTAAATTAGCTTTGAATAGAAGTGTGAATTATCAGCATTTAGCAGATCATTAATTACCACGCATTTATTGCTAAAAGCTAATAGCGGTAGTTTACTTACAGCACTTTCTTTACTGGCTAGAATATCGTACAAAAACACCATTAGGCCGACTGACTGTCTTTAAATATGACAAAAAGAGGCAGAAGAACAATAAATCTCACCTAAATAAACCCAATTGAAAATCCAATAGAGCCAAACCTAAGTTTTATAAACAACTGAAGATTTACAGTGAATTTTTACATCATAAATATATCGGCAGCGCCAACTCCTATTATATTAGTATCAACAAAATCCATATCAGTCGGGCCCTACTGTCTTGTATCACGTTTTTGTGTATTGATGCAGAATTATCATGAGGGAGTGTGGGTGACGTCAGATTGTGGGCGAATGGGGCTCGGGAGAGATCACTAGATTACTCAAACATGCTTGGATAACATCTAAAACGTCTTCAGATATGTTTATGGTGAAGGAACGACGTTATAATATGGTCATTAGCATGGGGTCAAAATTTAAAGTTGGAGGAAATTGCACGGGCGCCTCCTACATCGGTTCCACTTGATATAAAAACAATTTCTGTAATATATTTTTCATTTTAAACAAAAAGTCTGGTATCCTCAATGTAAACAAACATAACATTTACATAACTGGAGTCTGAACGCTGTAATAGCACAAATAATACAACATTTAGTAGCTCTCAAATATGCAATAAAGTCATCAAGAGTAACGTTTCTGCACTAATTATCCTGTTTATGACTCTCAACAAGCGCAGTTTGAGTTTTCTGAGGCAGTTGCTTTTGGTTTTCAGCACCACTCGGAGGATGAATTGCGTTTGTTTGTCTGATTTTGTTATATTCCTGAACAAGGGCTGTGCTTCTCTCTGCTGTGTCATTCCTAACGTGAAGTTTCCCAACGGTTTTCAGTTCAGTTTCAGTTCAGTTTCAGTGTGCGATGACAGACCAGACCATAAAGTAGGACCATTTTCTAGGAAGTCAGTTTGTTTGTTCAAAGTATCAAGGAATTTCTTAGTGTTTTAGTGACAGTCGGGGATTTATTTTGTCCTTATATCACGGTCGGACAGATTGATTCACTTGGCTGCATCTTCTGCTCCTTCTTCGTCCAATGCTTCAGCCATCTTTCTCCTGTCTTTCACGGAAATAATCTATAATTTAAACAGTCCAAAAATTATTAGAAAAAAACTTTTGTCAAGATGAATCACAAAATCACCAAAATGCCCCGTTTATAGGGGAGAACTTTAGGGACACTGAGCAAACCTTAAACATTATTTTATTGGAAAAATCATTTTAGGCGTTTCATTTTTATGCAAATGGAAACCTTTTTAGGACGTGCCAGCTTTAAAATTAAAAAAATTAGAAAATAAGGACCACCCTAATGGTCATTTTGCGCAATAACCCCAGAAACTCATAATTAAAAATCTGATATTAGGTCGTCACTTTTATAGACCCTTTTAGGACTGAAGTGATGAAAAAAGCTGCAAGTGCATTTTGGCAACAGAAGTGGCAGTGTCATTCTGATTCATTCAGACTGAACAGGGACAGAAGACGACGGAGATAAAAACATTTCCAGCACCAAAATGTCTGGTTGTTCTGTGTGTGTTTGTCAGAATTGATATTCTACCAGCGGACTAAAGTTTTAAAGTTTTACTCACTGATCGCACGAGGATCTGGCAGTCGGACGCCATTTGTCAAAGTCGGTTTGTTGAGGAAATATTCTCGATCTTTTGACGATAATCCTTTCACAGAGCTCGACAAACTGCTGAGTTCTGCCAAACTTCTGCTGCCAAAATGCACAACCGAGCCTACGTCACCACTGTTTACTGACACTAAAAGGGTCTACAGTTACTCTACTTGAGTACTGGTTTCCCCGATACTTTTACTATTGCTATTTGAATAGGGCCCATGAATCGTCAGCGTGAAGCGGAATTTATAAACTTACTTGATTTTGCACAAAAATCGACTTGACTTCTTTAAAATATTTGGAAAAACGCCACTTAAACCTGATAATCGATGTGTAGCAGACGTCTTTTCTGGTTTTGGTTACGTATAGATGGTTACGCTGCCTGAACCCACAGACCGTACGCACCTCCTCCTGTACACTGCTCCCTCTAAACCAGAACTAACACCAGGACTAAACCAGGTCTAAACCAGGACTGAACCAGGTCTAAACCAGAACTAACACCAGGTCTAAACCAGGTCTAAACCAGGACTAAACCAGGTCTAAACCAGGTCTAAAACCACGACTAAAACCTGGACTAAAACAGGTCTAAACCAGGTGTAAAACCAGGTCTAAACCAGGTCTAAAACCATGACTAAAACCAGGTCTAAACCAGGTCTAAACCATGACTAAAACCAAGACTAAAACCAGGTCCAAACCAGGTCTAAAGCAGGACTAAACCAGGATTAAACAAGGACTAAACCCAGACTAAACCGGGTCTAAACCAGGTCTTAAAACCAGGTCTAAAACCAGGAATAAAACCATGTCTAAACCAGGTCTAAAACCAGAACTAAAACCAGGTCTAAACCAGGTCTAAACCAGGACTAAACAAGGACTAAACAAGGACTAAACCAGGTCGAAACCAGGGCGAAACCAGGTCTAAAACCAAACAAGAATTTACAGGAGTTGGTTGCTACATTCATGTAGTTTTAAAACGCACGACAGTATCAAGTAATCCAAAGTATTCAGATTACGTTACTCACTTTAAGTAACTTAATGGATTACATTACAAACTACATTTTTGGGGCATGTAATCTGTAATCTGTAGGGGATTACATTTTAAAAGTACCTTCCCAACACTGTCAGCAGAATTATCAAATGTGTCACAATGAAGCGGAAATGAAACGGAATTCAACATTTCTGAAACGGAAAATGTCGACTTTGGAAGCGGAAAATCACTGGCCTCATTTGTAATTTATTACTTTACACTGTGTAACTGTACTTCAAATAAGTCGCTAACAAACCACGCCCCGAAGTGAGGACCCGGGTGCGACGAGCGTGGAGGATTTACGTGATGTGTAATGTTTTTTTTGGTTTTTTTTTTTCAGAGGGACGTAGTCAAGGCAGGGGGGCAATTGCTGTCAAACTGTAAAGCGCTGCGGGAAACACTAACACCATCTAATGAAGCCCTAAAATAACCCCAAACTGAACCCAAAGAAACATTTAAACAGCCAATATCGCACTATTTTCTGACAAACAGACCTGGGGTTGTGTTTTGTTCCATTCACACATTCGTCCCATCGCTAAAATAAGTCGTTTTTTTGCCCAAATTGACTTTTTTTCGTCAGTTTTGGGTATGTTTTTTTTGTGACTTGTGGGAATATTTTAGGAAGGTGTCGATGTTTAACGCGCAAACCTGCATATTTACGCCGAGTTCTTCTCTCGAACACTGTTTTCCACTTTTTTGGTAACACAGGAAGTGCTCCGCCGTGTTTTTACACCTTCACTAGACTCATTTGGATGATTTCAGCATTGGAATTTTCAAAAAAAAAAGGTGGAGCGGAGCATTTTAAGCTTTTGGAGACGTAGACGGATTAATAAAAAAAGGATTAGTCAGACACTCAAACATGAATGAAACAAAACACAACTCCAGGTCTGATTTTGAGGCGGTAACGACATTATAACACGTCTTGACGCTCACAGGGGTCAGTTTTGTGTAGGACCTTTAAATATTACATAAAAAATAACCTTGACCCAGACCTTCAAACTGTATAAAGACGATTTGTGGGAGACACTGGACCTGTGCTCGTCTTATTCCTCTCATCATAAACGTTGTGATTAGGGTCGTGTGCTTTTGAATGGGGCTTCAAGGTGGCCGTCTCCGTACTAAATTTGACTCAAAGGACAAACTAATCAAAGCTTTAAGTCACAGCTAAGTAAGGCAGAGCGTTTAAAGAGTTTTATAAGTAAAGGTCTCACGATATCGGGCGGAAAATTCACCCTCGTGAGCTTTAAGTCATGTTCTACGCCTTAAAAACAGACCTGGAGTTGTGTTTTGTTTCATTGAGTAACACTTTATTATTAGTCTGTTTGTATCTCTAAAGCTCAAAATGCTCTGTTCCACTTTGTGATGTCATAATGAGGCAGTTTAGTGCAATTGAAAAGAGCAAAACGACAAAAAAACAGGTTTTATTTGAGTCAGTTTTTGCATAAAAGTAGAATTAAGCTTAAATTCAAACTTCTTTTCCACTCACTCCAGGAATTTAAGTTTATTATTGTTGTTTATTCTTTTTCCCTCCATCTTCCCCCACTTGCTCTGTGTTTTTCTCTCTCTTCTTTCTCTTACTGCTCTTTTATCTTCCTCTATCCCACATCTCTCACCCTCCTCTCTCTCCTTCCTCTCCCTGCTCCCTCCTTTACCCTCACCCTCTCCTCTCTCCGTCGCTCTGTCCTTTCTCTCCCCCTCTGTCCCTCCCTCTTTCTCCGTTCTCTCTCTCTCTGTCTGTCTCTCCCTCTCTCTTCTTTCACTTACCTCTTCCATCTCTTCCCCTCCCTCCCACCTCTCGCTCTGTCTCTCTTCCCCCTCTCTCCCTCCCTCTTCCTCTCTTCTTTCTCTCCCTCCTCTCTCCCCTTCCTCCTCTCGTCCTTCCTTTCTCTCTCTCCCTCCTCTCACTCTTTCTCTGTCTTTCCCTCTCTTCTTTCACTTACCTCTCGTATCTCCCTCAACCTCACATCTATCTCTCGCCTCTTTCTCTCCTCTCCTCTCTTCCTCTCGATTCCCCCTCTCCTCCTTCCCTCTCCCTCCTCTTCTCTCCTCTCTTCCTCTCTCTGCCCTCTCTCGTTTCTTTCTCTCCCCCTCTCTCCTTTCTCTCTGTTGCTCTCTTCCCCCTCTCTCCCTCCCTCTTTAACCCTCACTCTCCTCTCTCTCGCTATCTCTCTCTGCCCTCTCTCCTTTCTTCCTCTCCCTCCCTCTTTCTCCTTTCTCCCCCTCTCTAATTTCATTCTTTCTCTCTGTCTATCCTTCTCCCGCCCTCCTTATCGCTTTTGTTCTCTCTCTTCAACTTCTCCTCCTCTCTTCTTTTCCTCATTTCTCTCTCTCCCTCTTCTCCTCTTGCTCCCTCCCTCCCTGCCCTCTCTCCATTCTCTCTCTCTCTCTCCCTCTCTGTCTTTCCCTCTCTCTTCTTTCACTTACTCTTCTATCTCCCTCAACCCCACATCTCCATCTCCCCCTCTCTCCCTCCCTCATCCTCTCTTCTTTCTCCCCTTTCTCCTCTCCCCCTTCCTCCTCTCGTCCTTCCTTCTCTGCTTCCTCCTCTCCCTTTCCCTCTCCTCCCTTTCTTTCTCCTTTCTCTCTTCTATCTCCCTCATCCTCACATCTATCTCTCGCTCGCCTGTCTTTCTCTCCTCTCTCTTCCCTCTCTACTCCCTCTCTCTCCCTCCTCTCTCTGCCCTCTCTCCTTTCCTTCTCTCTGCCTCACTCTCTCTCCTCTTTATTCCACTCTTCCATCTCCTCCTCCCTCATTCACCTTCACTCTCCTTCCTCTCTCTTGCTGTATCTCCCTTCCTCTCTCTCCCCTCTTTCCTTCCTTTTTCTCTCCCTCCCTCTTTCTCCTTTCTCTCTCTCCCTAATTTCACTCTTTCTCTCTCTTCTCTCCTCCTCCCCCCCTCAACCCCACATCTCCCTCTCCTCTCTACCTCTCTCTCTGCCTCTCTATTCCCCTTCTCCTCCCTCCCTCTCCCTCTTCTCCTCTCCTCCTCTCCTCCCTCTCTTCCTCTCCTCTCCCTCTCTCTGCCCTCCTTTCTTTCTCTCTCCCTAATCTCACTCTTTCTCTCTGTCTTTCCTTCTCCTGCCCTCACTCTTCCTCTTTTCTCTCTCTCCTCCTCTCCTCTTCTCCTCTCCTCTCTCTCCTCCTCTCCACTTCTCCTCCTCCTCTCCTCTCCTCCTCTCCTCTCTCCTCTCCTCTCTCCTCTCCTCCTCCTCTCCTCTCTCCTCTCCTCCTCCCTCTCCTCCTCCTCTCCTCTCCTCTCTCCTCCTCTCCTCCTCCTCCTCTCCTCTCCTCCTCTCCTCCTCTCCTCTCCTCTCTCTCCTCTCTCTCCTCCTCTCCTCCTCTCCTCCTCTCCTCCTCCTCTCCTCCCTCTCTCCTCGGCTGATTGTCTTATTCGTCTGCCTGATAACAACAGAGATGCAGAAACTCATTGTGTGGCTCCGTCTGATTGAACTGTACAAGGTGAAGTCTGCGTCTGTTATCAGCCTCCGTCTTTAAACCCGTTTCTGCTTCACGCCGCGAGGCCTTGGACGTTTCATTTGCCAAAAGAAAACAGAAATATTTGCACCTTAAACAGCGCCACCTATACCCCGGCCCTGACACGACGTCCTTATGTTGAGCTAAATCACAGAGGTTTCCGAGAAATTGTCGATTTCACAGAATTCAAAGAATCAGACAGATGAACGTCGACATTTACAGAAAACAAGCGAACGGAGAACGACAACGAAGGAGACGTCTGCTCCCACGGACTAAGCCAGGACTGAATCAAGTCTGAACCAGGACTAGACCAGGACTAAAGCAGGACTAAACCAGGACTAAAGCCGGACTAGGCCAGGACGGAACCAGGAGTAAAGCAGGACTAAATCAGAGGTAAACCAGGATTAAACGAGAACTGAACCAGGACTAAAGCAGGACTGAACCAGTAATGAATCAAATCTGAACCAGGACTGAACTAGGACTAAACCAGGACTAAACCAGGACTAAACCAGGACTAAACCAGAAGTAAACCATGACTGAACCAGGACTGAATCAAGTCTGAACCAGGACTAAACCCAGACTGAACCAGAACTGAACCAGGACTAAACCCGGACTAAACCTGGACTGAACTAGGACTAAACCAGGACTAAATCAGGACTGAACCAGAACTGAACCAGGACTAAACCCGGACTGAACTAGGACTAAACCAGGACTAAATCAGGACTGAACCAGCACTGAACCAGGACCAAACTGAGACTAAACCAGAACTAAACCAGGACTGAATCAAATTTGAACCAGGATTAAACCAGAACTGAACCAGGACTGAATCAAGTCTGAACCAGGACTAAACCAGAACTGAACCAGGACTAAACTAGGACTAAACCAGGATTTAATCAAGAGACCAAACCAGGGTTGATTCAAGGTTAAATCAGGACTAAACCAAGACTAAACCAATTCTAAACCTGGACTAAACCAAGACTAAACCAGGACTAAACCAAGACTAAACCAAGACTAAACCAGGACTAAACCAAGACTATACCAAGACTAAACAAGGACAGAACCAGGACTGAAACTGAACCCAACCAGCACTAAACAGGACTAAAACTGGACTAAACCAGGGCTAAACCAAGTCTAAACCGAGAGTCTGAATTAGGACTAAACCAGGGGTGATCCAAGGCTAAACCAAGACTAAACCAAGACTAAACCAGGACTAAACCAAGAGACTAAACCAGGACTAAACAAGGACAGAACCAGGACTGAAACTGAACCCAACCGGCAGTAAACAGGACTTAAACTGGACTAAACCAGGACTAAACCGAGAGTCTGAATTAGGACTAAAACAGGACTAAACCAGGATTTAACCAAGAGACTAAACCAAGACTAAACCAGGACTAAACCAAGACTAAACCAGTACTAAACAAGGACAGAACCAGGAATGAAACTGAACCCAACCAGCACTAAACAGGACTCAAACTGGACTAAAACTGGACTAAACCTAGAATAAACCAAGTCTAAAGTAGCACTAAACAAGAACAGAACCAAGATTCAACCAGGACTAAACCAGGACTCAACCGAGAGTCTGAATTAGGACTAAAACAGGACTAAACCAGGATTCAACCAAGAGAATAAACCAGGGGTGATCCAAGGCTAAACAAAGACTAAACCAAGACTAAACCAAGACTAAACCAGGACTAAACCAGGACTAAACCAAGACTAAAGCAAGACTAAACCAGGACTAAACCAGGACTAAACCAGGACTAAACCAAGACTAAACCAGGACTAAACCAAGAGACTAAACCAAGACTAAACCAGGGCTAAACCAAGACTATACCAGGACTAAACAAGGACAGAACCAGGACTGAAACTGAACCCAACCAGCACTAAACAGGACTTAAACTGGACTCAAACTGGATTAAACCAAGATTAAACCAGGACTAAACCAAGTCTAAACTAGCACTAAACAAGAACAGAACCAAGATTCAACCAGGACTAAACCAGGACTCAACCGAGAGTCTGAATTAGGACTAAAACAGGACTAAACCAGGACAAAAAATAAAGAAAATGGGTATGAATATGAATATGTTGGCGTCTCTCCCATCTCTATATCATCCTTATTGATTCTCCGTTCCAACTGTAGCTGATGCTTGTCCATTTCCTCGTACTCCCATAATGCCCTTGTGTTCACCTCCTGACCTACATTAGCCTTACAATAGGCCCACATCAGCCCCACAATAGCCCCGCGCGGGGGGTAGGAACACAAAGAGAAGCAGGTCAGTGAAACTCAGCCGAATGAAAATCGATGGCGCGTTCTGTTTTCGCCGCGTGATGTATGGACCCAAACATGAGCGCCGTACGTTTGTGTTTAATCATGAGAATTAGCCCACGAGATGCTACACACGCCGCACTTTACTCGCCATTTATTAGTGCTGTCGGGGGAGAAAAAGGACCACGTGAGGGGACATTCTGCATATACATCAACTTGAGTTATGTCCCATTTATTCTGATCACGCCTGTGCTGCGCAGTTTTGCGTTTCAGCTGCGGTCGAGTTCAGCTTAAAAGCGTTTAGTCATGTTATTTAGTCATTTTGTTACCTCCTCAAAAACAGACCTGGAGTTGTGTTTTGTTGGTGGTGGTAATTTTCAAGTTAACAGCTTCATTTTCAGCTTTTGTTCAGTAGAGATGGGCAATTCCAGGGCTGAAATAATCGAAGTCAGGGATCTCCAACCTCTTTCCTTCGGCAATAGGCATTTAATTAACCAAATTTTTGTTATTGAGCACAATGGTATGATTCTTGGAAGGGGGTGGAGCGCTACTGACAGCTTTACCCAGCACTTTTCTGGACACTCAAAGACGCTTTACAGCAATATACACCAACCACCACTGACCACCACTGACCACCACTGACCACCACTGACCACCACCAACACTCACACACGACTTTCATACTCGGCAGTGTGTTGTGAAGTGGGTTCCTTTGTTTTGATTTGTTGATATGCCTCTTTGCTGCTGTCAGGTCTGTTTTCAGTTGACAAACTTTATGCCTGCACTGATTATTAATATTACTGTGCGCCCAGGGACTGAACCCGGGCAGTTTACCACCACCGGGTCTGGAGTGAATGAACAATGCTCCGTTAATCATGCTGTGCAAAGCGTCTTTGGGGGACGTGTGTCTGTGAAAAACTATATATAAATAAAGTTACCTTATCTTACAACAGTTTTTATCACTGGCAAAATTGGAAGTGCCTCGCTCCCCTGTGGCACCTGATTTTCTCAGCGCTCTTCCATCCAAGTGCTGACCAAGTCCTGCTGAGCCTCTGAGGTGTGACGGGATCAGGCTTTGAGCCCGTGGGGCCACAGTTAAGAGTTTAGTGCTTCATTCATGGATTCTGCTGATATTTGATAGGCCTACTCTGATTATCAGGAAGTGCACGGTAGCATACCAGTTGTTGTGTTGACATGCAGTGAGGTTTACAGCTTCAGCTTTTACCTCTTTGTATTATATCAGTGACATTTCATCACAAAAAATCCTCCCAAGAGGATAAATAAATATTTGAAATATATAAAGTTTTTTTTGTGTGACACTGAGTTTTTTTTTCACAGTAAAAATCAGAAACAGCTCCTTTATTCAAGAACAGGGGAGCATAAAACTGTAGGAACACTGCTACTCTCCCAAATTAATAACCGGGCCTCTAAGTAACACAACACAGTATAACAGGCCGGAGCTCAGAGAGATGCAAACTTGCAGAAACGCTCCGACAAAAGAAAACTGAACCTGGACTAAACCTGGACTGAACCTGGACTGAACCCAACCTGAACCAGGACTAAACCAGAACTGAACCCATACTGAACCAGGGCTAAACCTGGAGTGAACCTGGACTGAACCAGGACTAAACCTAGACTGAACCCAGACTGAACCAGGACTAAACTAAGAGACTGAATCTGGACTGAACCAGGACTAAACCCGGACTGAACCTAGACTGAACCTGGACTGAACCAGGACTAAACCAAGACTAAAACAAGACTAAATCAGGACTAAACCAAGAGACTGGACCAAGAGGTTGAACCAGGGTTGAACCAGGACTGAGCCAGGACTAAACCAAGTCTAAACCAACTAAACTGAACCCAACCAGCACTAAAGAGGACTAAAACTGGACTAAGACTGGACTGAACCAGGACTAAACCAAGAGACTGAATCTGGACTGAACCAGGACTAAACCAGGGCTAAACCTGGACTGAACCCGGACTGAACCAGGGCTAAACCAGGACTCAACCTGGACTGAACCCGGACTGAACTTAGACTGAACCTGGACTGAACCAGGACTAAACCAAGACTAAAACAAGACTAAATCAGGACTAAACCAAGAGACTGGACCAAGAGGTTGAACCAGGGTTGAACCAGGACTGAGCCAGGACTAAACCAAGACTAAACCAACTAAACTGAACCCAACCAGCACTAAAGAGGACTAAAACTGGACTAAGACTGGACTAAACCAGGACTAAACCAAGTCTAAACCAGCACTGAACAAGAACAGAACCAAGATTCAACCAGGACTAAACCGAGAGTCTGAATTAGGACTAAAACTGGACTCAAACTGGACTAAACCAGGCTTAAACATAAAGCCATTATATTCTATACAGTATAAAATGGGGGGACATAAAACTATAGGAACACTGCTACTCTGCCAAATTAATAGCCGGGATTTTAGGCCCTTTAAGTAACAGAATATAATAGGCCGGTGCTTACAGCGAGATGCGAACTTGCAGAAACGCTCACTCCGTCAAAATAAGTCTAATCCATGAATATTTAAACATCAGCACATTTTAAGCTCAGATGCTAAAGACAAAACGCCGCCCTATCCTGTTAAATGGACTAAGTGTATTTTAAATTAAACCGAATCGTCAGGCGTCGGCGGTCGTTCCGTGGGTCTTGTATCCGTGTGATGGATGAGGGTTTGTGGAGTGTCTCATCAGAGTCCTAAAGGCTGAAAGTGCCTCCTCAGCTGCTCCCCGTGGTCCTGTGTGTTTGCGCTAAACCGTGTTACTGCGCCGTCCTTCATACCGGCCCCGAGAAAATACTGAGGCGGGACTTTCTTTAAAGCTAATTATTACACAGACCTACTCGAGGATATCGGGACACTGCCGGCGGAAAACCATCTGCAGCCTCCGGACGACTTTCCTAACGCCACAAGCCGAAGTCCGGACGCAATCTGTACCAGACCTGATCTCTGTGGATCTGATATGAAACACCTCATAGTGACAAACAAGAAATATTTAGTTTTTTTTTTCTACTACTACTTCTGCTACTACTACTTCTACTGCTTCTTGTACTATTTTTTGTACTACTACTACTTCTACTACTTTTTCTTATACAATTACTACTACTACTTCTACATCTTCTACTTCTACTACTACTTCTACAGCTACTTCAACTACTACTACTACTTCTGCTACTACTACTTCTACTGCTTCTTGTACTATTTTTTGTACTACTACTACTTCTACTACTTTTTCTTATACAATTACTACTACTACTTCTACATCTTCTACTTCTACTACTACTTCTACAGCTACTACTTCTACTACTTCTACTACTTCTACTACTACTACTTCTACTACTACTTCAACTACTACTACTTCCACTACTACTACTACTACTTCTGCTACTACTACTTCTACTGCTTCTTGTACTATTTTTTGTACTACTACTACTTCTACTACTTTTTCTTATACAATTACTACTACTACTTCTACATCTTCTACTTCTACTTCTACAACTACTACTTCTACTAATTCTACTACTTCTACTACTTCTACTACTACTACTTCTACTACTACTTCTACTACTTTTTCTTATACAATTACTACTACTACTTCTACATCTTCTACTTCTACTACTACTTCTACAGCTACTACTTCTACTACTTCTACTACTACTACTTCTACTACTACTTCAACTACTACTACTTCCACTACTACTACTACTACTTCTGCTACTACTACTACTTCGACTACTACTACTACTACTTCTGCTACTACTACTACTTTTTTTTACTACTACTACTGATACTACTTCGTCGTCTTCTACTAATACTACTACTACTAGTTCTATTATTACTACTACTTCTACTACTGCTATTTCTTCTTCTACTACTACGACTTCTACTACTACTCCTACTACTACTACTACTGCTTCTTTTACCACTTCTTTGCATTGTAGATTCTCAGTAAAAGTATACAAACTGAATGAACACATTTGTAATGTAGCAAACAAAAAATAAACAAGAAACAGCCTTTTTTAATCGCCTCCCTTTGCTTTGATCGCTGCTTTCGGCCATTTGTATTTCTTGACCCTGACGTGGCGCAGCCGAGAAGTGAAAACCACTTCCAAGGCAGCAAAGGGTGGAGACTTTATAAAATGTAGAAAGTCCTAAAAACAAACAAAAAAACAACACTGAATTAGGAGGTGTGTCTAAACTTTTGACCAGTAGCGTAAATGAAAACCATGATTACCCCTTCTTCCCTCGGTCTCATCCTTTTTTTGCAAGTTCTGCTCCCATAAAGAGGTCTGTAACTTCAGGTTTCTGCAGGTTCTTCTTTGAGTTTTCCTCTAGTCTCTCACGTTCCTTTTTCCTGATCTTCCATCTCTTGGTATTGCAAAGTCCACGTCCGCATACACGGTTTTGCTTTTTTGTTTATCCAGCACCGCCATTGTGTCTGTATCTGAAGTTCCACCTCATTTTTGTCCCATTTTCCACGACACTTTGGAGGTGTTTACCACTTTGACCTTGGGGGTTTCCAGTCTGTTCTCTGCACAGATCTTTCTCTTATAAAACAAGGTTTACGAAGTGCTGCACAAGCAGCGATGAACAATACAAAACACATAAAAAACGCACATAAAACAAACAAAAAAACAGTCAATGAGGCAACAAATCAGATTAATTCTAATAAATAAATAAATAAAAAAGATAGATTAAGAAGAAGAAGGGAATAAAAAGAACTCAAACCAGTTAAAGGAAGGCCAACCGATAAAAATGGGTTGTAAGAAGTGATTTTAAAGAAGATCCTGATGGTGCAGCTTTATCTCCTCAGGCAGGTCGTTCCAGAGCTGAGGCCCCGGACTGAAAAGGCTCCATCAGTCTCAGTCCGGAGCCTGGACTTTGGAGCATCCGCACGCACCTTCCTGAGGATCTAAGGCTGCGGGAGGCTCGTACGGGCTTTAAAGTTCTGAAATGTAACTTGGTGCAAGACCTGAACGAGCTTTAAAAATGATCAGTAAAATCCTAAAATCAATTCTCAAACACGGCGAACATATCTGCGTTCTGAACCAGCTGCAGGAGGGAGATGGATTTGGAGTCGAGGCCGAAGAGGAGGGAGCTGCAAGAGTCCAGACGGGAGGAGATGAGCGCGTGGACTTTATTTATTTATTTATTTATTTGAAGGACAATGTGCAGGTACAATAAAAAGATGGCTGGACCAGATTGATTTACTGATTTACTTATTTTAATGTGTGCCCTTATTTCTATTTCCTCATAGTTTATAGGACATCTTGGTGTTTTACTGTAGTTTTCACATATCTGTTTCTTCTATTTTTGCTGACTTTTATGCGAAGCTCCTTGGTCAGCGGAAGTTATTTTAAACTTCATAAAAATAAAGTCAAATTAAGATGAAAAAAGGTTATATTCGCCATTATTTTCCATTGTTTGTGTTCGTGAAGAGAATTCCTGGTTTGTGAACGGCAATAGAACCTTTTCTGATTATTTTAGATATAAAATCTGTCAAATTTTAGAGCTGGGCGAATCTTAGATTTTTTAAAATAAAAAACTTGATTCACAATTCGATTCAACCGTACAGCCGCATCCAAAACTTTCACCATGTTGTAAAAACCTCTTCTCCACTGAATAAATTGGAAGCATTTCATATGGTCCACGGTAAGGACGGGCATTTGATGAAATGTTTAATCAATCATCAGGAGAATTAGCGGTCGATTACTGATTAATCATTGATGTTTTTATATTAAAATTATCATCATTATTATTACTCTTACCAATTTGCATAAATAAACTCAACTTTACAACATATAAACCATCACCACTACAGAGCCACATCAGTGTGAGATTATAATGTGTTTAATGCAGCTTTGGCACATTTGCTTATGTTTTACAGAAACTAAACTTAAAACCACATGGCTCATTTGCATAAACTGTAAACGCTGAATAAAAGCAGCTCTTTCCTTGTGCTGATGTGTTCAGCTTCTGTCGGACTAAAGGACACGACTCAGTGGATTATATGAGCGTTCTCTCTGTTTGTGCCTGTGTCGTTCTCGGGGGAAAGTGAGAGACGCACTGCAGGAAGTGACTACGGAAAGACTCCAGGAAGTCTTGGCAAATGCACACGCTGTATAAAAAAATATTAAATATCGATTTTCCGAAAAAATGAATCGATTTGACTTACCAACTCTAAGGTCCAATTTCTACGGGACGAGACGTGTGTTGAGATTCAGTCCACGAGATCAAGACAAGACGAGATTTTGATATAATTTTTAAAAATATATTGTGCCATTGTGTTCATAATTTTTCCGTTTCATATATTTGTATTCATGTGTAACAAAATATAGATGTCAGACAGTACATGTACACACACTTTTTTCATTTTATTCTGAAAGAACTTAACTTACAAAACTATCAAAAACAAATCACTCAAACCTTGAAGAAATAGAGTCGTATAATATAATAATAATACAATTGTAATAAATACTCTACTACTATTATTAATAACAAATATAATAAAACTAATAATTTAAAAAAATACCTTAAAATACCTAATAATAACATTTAATTAAATTAAATAAGAAAAAAATAAATAAAATGAAAATACAATAAAAAATAGGGGGTGGTGTTAGCTTAGACTGTTTTAAAAAAGTCAATAAATGGGTGCCACTTTCTAAAAAAAAAAAAAAAGAAAAGTTTATGTTACCTTTTATGAAGTACCTAATCTTTAGAAAGGACATAACTTCTTTAATCCATTGAGTGCTGGATGGGCCATAGAGTTCATAATTTTTGCTTTATTTAATGCAGTTTTGGCGTCATTGTGGCAGTGTTTTTTTGGTTTTGCAGCTCCTCAAGAGGAGTTACTCAGCAAAGTTAACCCCATTTTCAGTCAAGACAAATGCAAAAATGCAAGGAAAAAGTCTCACAAGATACAGTAATTTTCCTTATGTGTGGCTCCATTTCAGCTTTTTGCCCAGGCCTTGGTAGTGTCTGTCTTATCATTAGGGAAAGGACAAGGTACAGTTTCGACGAGACGAGACGTATGTTGAAATTCAGCGCACAAGAGCGAGACAAGACGTGATTCTGATATCATTTTTGATAAATAAATTGTGCCATTCAGTTCGTAATTTTTGTTTCACAATTTTTGCTTTATTTAATGCAGTTTTGCCGTCATTGTGGCAGTGTTTTTTTGGTTTTGCAGCTCCTCAAGAGGAGTTATTCAGCAAAGTTAGCCCCTTTTTCATCCAAGACAAATGTAAAAATGCAAGGAAGGGAGATTATTTTCCTCATGTGTGCACGATCTTGAGGTGATTTAGTCTCGTAAGATCTTGTGGCACGAGATCTTGTCCCATTCCTACTTCTGATTCTAACTTTTGTGACTTTAAACTGTTAATATTTGCGTTTTCGAGGTGGGCAGCTGGTGTCTGCTTAGCTCCATTTCAGCTTATTGCAAGATCGACCAATGCAACAGCGACCGGCTCGGTGTTACATTTACCCATCGACATTGTGTTTATCCAAATCTTTAGCTGCGATCTGAACCCTGCGACCTGTACGTGTCCTGTCTCTTTAAGAAATGTGTTGATTTGGCGACGCAGCAGACTGAGGGATCATGGGTAATCCTCCTGATCAATGCTCACCTATGGGGCCCTCGTCGATGCATCGATCTGTGGCTTTCTATCTCCAACCTGCCCCCTCTTCTGTTGATTAAGGGCCACGCTAATGCTGCTCCACATATTTCTTCTACGGGAACTTGCAGCTAAAGCTAAATGTGTAATCACTGTGAAATAATTCTCTTTGTATCAAAATTCCCTGGTGTATGATGCTAACTGGAGGCATTGCTCTGTCTGAAGCTCCGTTACTCAAGTTAGACTTTATTTTGACCATTATTTTAACTCAATTTGACTTGCTTTAGACAATAGAATTTGATTTTCAGCATTAAATCATACTATTTTCTTTTCTATTCCCATGAGGCCTTATATCTGCGTAATCCCTCACTCCAGGTAGGTTCCATAGTGCTCCATGCGTGTATACTAGTCAAGTCAAGTCAAGTCATTTTAATTATTTAGCACATTTAAAACATCCATAACAAGTTGCTTTGCAGCATGAAACACAACATAGTGAAACAATAAAACAAATTGAACATATATAAAATATTACATTAAAGTGTGGCTTTCTACACAAAGATAATATTCTAAAGTTGACAGTTTCAGAGTAGAGCTCATGGGCTGTTGAAAAAATATGTTTTTAGGAGGGTTTTAAAGAGAGGAGCATGATCTCAGATGATCTAGTCTATGTGCTCTTACTTGTTCTAATACAGCTCAAGATCATTCTAAAACTATTCAGGAAACGTTCATTTCTGTCCTGTGAATGTGACTTTTTTTATTATTGATACTTGCTTGTATCTGGTTACATTATTTGAGGTCTGAAAACGTTTAATTTTTATTTTATTTTGACCATTTGTCATTTTCTGCAAATAAATGCTCTAAATGACAATATTTTTATTTGGAATTTGGGAGAAATGTTGTCAGTAGTTTATAGAATGAAACAAAAATGTTAATTTTACTCAAACACAAACCTATAAGTAGTAACATCAGAGAAACTGATCATTTTGCAGTGATTTTTTATTTTTTTTCCAGAGCTGTATGTATATATAAAAAGCACCGCCGCGACTCTTCCCTGGTCTGTGAAATATCGTTGTCATAAAACCGTGTCCGTGGTGCAAAAAAGGTTGGGGACCACTGTGATGTCGTCTGAAACCCACCAGTACTAGTCTATGTGCATTTATACTTATAATACAGCTCAAGATCATCCTAAAGCTATTCAGGAAACGTTCATTTCTGTCCTGTGAATGTGACTTTTTATTATTGATACTTGCTCAAATAAGTATCGAGTCACAATAGGTAGTTCTAGTATCTGTTGTTCAACGCTTTTCCCAACCCTTGACTCTGTGGGGATTGGGCTGTCATGGACTATATTTGGTGCGTGCACTGCAGCTGATTTTCCTCTCAGTTGTGCGAGGAGCGAGACAGAGATTGTGGCTCATTGCTGTTCTTTGAGTGGGTCACTCGGAGGCTGCCGGTGACACTGTGCCGTACTGTACTTCAGAGAATATCTGACCGAAGCAGATTTATGCAGGTTCAGGTGATAACACGGAGAAGCACTCGTGTAATGACCTGAAAACCACTCTGACCGCTGTGCTGTCCAGGAAAAATAGAAAAATAGACCTTTCGCGGATTCATTCCACAGACCAGCCCCTTCGTCTGCACCTGTATCCAACTTTTCCCTTAGAAACTGTATGTGAGTGTGTTTGAAATTAGAAATAGGGTAGAAAATATGTTGTCATAGCGTTACTGACATGTGCAATTGGTAATACTGTAGTTTCACGTATTAAGCATTAGTTTGTCGCATGCCTGAGCTTGTTTTTACTTTTGCCCAATCAGAGGCGACCTTACCCCTGAAGACGACGTTTTGCTGTTGGCTGGAGTGACCCCAAAGACACGGCAGCGTTAGAGAAAACTCAACACTCCCTGAAGCATGAGGGCAAGAAATGGAGAGATGGGCAACATGGGGTTCATCCCTTATTCCGACATCCCCCCATTCCGACACTTTTTATGTTTTTTATATTCCGAAAGTTTACTCACGAGGTAGCGGCGTTGAGCGCGGCGAGAGGAGGTGCATTGGTTTAGACCTGCTTTTAGTCCTGATTTAGTCCTGATTTAGACCTGGTTTTAGACCTGATTTAGACCTGCTTTTAGTCCTGATTTAGTCCTGATTTAGACCTGGTTTTAGACCTGATTTAGACCTGCTTTTAGTCCTGATTTAGACCTGGTTTTAGTCCTGGTATAGACCTGGTTTTAGTCCTGATTTAGTCCTGATTTAGACCTGGTTTTAGTCCTGGTTTGGACCTGATTTAGACCTGGTTTTAGTCCTGATTTAGACCTGATTTAGACCTGGTTTTAGTCCTGATTTAGACCTGATTTAGACCTGGTTTTAGTCCTGATTTAGACCTGGTTTTAGTCCTGGTATAGACCTGGTTTTAGTCCTGATTTAGTCCTGATTTAGACCTGGTTTTAGACCTGATTTAGACCTGCTTTTAGTCCTGATTTAGTCCTGATTTAGACCTGGTTTTAAACCTGATTTAGACCTGGTTTTAGTCCTGATTTAGTCCTGATTTAGACCTGGTTTTAGTCCTGATTTAGACCTGGTTTTAGTCCTGGTATAGACCTGGTTTTAGTCCTGTTTTAGTCCTGATTTAGACCTGGTTTTAGACCTGATTTAGACCTGCTTTTAGTCCTGATTTAGTCCTGATTTAGACCTGGTTTTAAACGTGATTTAGACCTGCTTTTAGTCCTGATTTAGTCCTGATTTAGACCTGGTTTTAGTCCTGATTTAGACCTGGTTTTAGTCCCGGCATAGACCTGCTTTTAAACCAGGACTAAACCAGGTCTATACCAGGACTAAAACCAGGTTTAAATCAGGACTAAATCAGGACTAAACCAGGTCTATACCAGGACTAAAAACTGCTATGTTTTCCACGACAGACCTCGGTTGATCGTCTAAAGCGATGAATTCGACAATCCTCTGTGTTATTTTCTTGGACTTGTCACCATTTCGAGGCAGCTTTCCTCTTCTTTTGAAACGCCTCCACCAGTGTTTGCTGCTGTGGCTTTGCCGTCTTGCTCTTGTAAATCTCAAAACTCATCCGGATGATTCTTTTGTAAGTGACTAATCAAATTGATATAGTCTCATATTATGCAAAGTTGACTCTTGTGAGCTTTAAACCATATTCGAATGTTGTGACCTCCTCAAAAACAGACCTGGAGTTGTGTTTTGTTTATTTATTATTAGAGTCTCTACATCTCCAGAGCTCAAAATGCTCCGTTCCACTTTGCGATGTTTGTGATGAGGAAAAAAACATTATAACAGATCAGAAAATAGCGTAATATGAGCCCTTTAACAGTTCACCATAGCAGTCGGTGTTACAGTGAGTGAACCCTTTAAACCCGCTCATTTATGTTATTTTAGTTTTACTGGTATTGACTTTTGGAGATCTCACCATCAGCAAATTGCATCGCTCCATCACGGCTTCAGTTCATCCCTCTGGAGGCCTCGTGCTCGATACCATGTGCGCAGCTCTTATATGTGCGTACGTGCTGTGTCCGTGGGTTATGCTGTAAATAAGCCCGTTTGTGTCTACGGAGACTCGTGCGGGACCAAACCAATCAACTGTTTTTAATTAAACTGGGGAGATGACCTTTAACTTAAACAGGAGAGTCCACAGCAGAGGTATCGGCTCTAGACACTAAAGAACGAGGGTTTAAATGGAGCGAAATGAGACTGTACTGTACTTAAGTGGAAGGTGTTTACGAGTGTTCACTGGTCAGTTTGTCCTGTATTACACAAAATAGACTCTTGTGAGCTTTTAAATGTGTGACAAAAAGCGCAGACCACAGACACGAGGAGAATCTTATAAGACTTAAAATCTCCGATCGCGAAGACTGCAGCGGGATCTGTCTGCGGACCACAGGATATAAAGCTGTGAGCGTGTTTCCCGTCTACAGTAAAACCACTCGCTCTAAGACTCTGAAGTGTTCAAAATCAGAAAAAAATCTGGTCTGCACTTCTAGTTTAGATACAAGTCAAAACTGTGTTATTATGATTTGTGAAATGTGGTGCAATACTTCAGATACAGGATCTTTAAAGCATAAAAGATTGGAGATAAAGACCCTGTTTACACGTACACGGATATTTTTAGAAACTAATATTTCCCTCGCTCCATATTCCGAAATAACATCATGCACACAGCATCGTTTTAAAAAAAGTTTCCGCTTACATGAACCCGCATAAATACGCTGTCGAGCGCTGTCATAATTACGCCAAGCCTCTAGGGGCCAATGTAGGAAGACGGAAAACACTCTGCAGCCAACGGGGCCTCAGTTTCAGTAGTTTTGACGCAGCGAGTCGAAGAGTAACAGCAGTGACGACCGCAACATCCTAAAATGTTACTCCTCTGGGACGACCACTTCATTTTCAAAATGATCTCACCAGACAGCGGTCCGCCCAGGTTGAGCTCAAAAACGGCGACGTTGACAGTGATGGCGACTGGGTCTTCGAGTCGTAGGGAGAAGAGGGAAAATTGCTGAGCTCCGAGCCTCATTCGTCTCTTCATCGATATGATCCATCAGCTGTGCAAATGCAAACACAGGACAAGTGTTTGCAGCAGAAGTAAAGCGACTGCTGCTCTGACGCTTCTGATCATCACCACAGAAAAACGTTAACACTGGTCGCACACACTAAAACGCCGTTTATGTCACTTTACACACAAACACGAAACCGTACTTTTTGAAAATCTCCACTTTAGCCGGAGTTTTTAGAAAGATTCGTTTTCAGAGGCGAATTCTTCATTTGCGAGTTAAAGATGGGTACAAACGAAGGGAAATTTCTCAGTTTTTAAAAATATCAGTGTATGTGTAAACGGGGCAGCTTCGCCTCAATCCGTGCGCTGTGTGGATGTAAACAGACACACGTGAGGAACTATCTCGCTTTTTTACTTTCAAAGAATACCTCAAATGGGATTAATAGCGTGGTTTTGTGGACTGGATGTCATTAACTTCTATGGATAATGTGGATGAGATGCTGCATTTTAAATTTACCCCTTTAATAAAGTCGCTATACAGTGGTCCCTCGTTTATCGTGGGGTTTACGTTCTAAAAATAACCCACAGTAGATGAAAACCGTGAAGTAGTCAGCTTTATTTTTTACAATTATTCTATATGTTTTAAGGCTCTGCGCAAATCGGCCGCGATCTAAACTGAGGAGCAAGGAGGAGGTGAAAACCACAGTTATGGGTTGTTGTTGGTGCTGTTTTTATTCTTATAATCAGACATGACACTTTCCTGTTTTGCAAATTCTATACAGTTTGTGTTATAAAAATGGATTTTGCTCATCGTGATGTCCCATGGATAGTTTTGCAGCCAGACAAGATGCTAGTCCTGCCAAAGGTTTGTCAAAATATCGAAAATCAGATACAAATTGATACGAAAACTAGTATAGAAACTCATTTGTGCAGGTATCAAGACTAAAAAGTCCCTTGGATAATTTTTCATCATTCTGAAAACCTTTGACACAATTTTGAAACGCGATATCTAGAGGTTAAATGTCCACTGTTCTATTTCTTAAAGTTATATTCACTGCATTGTGTAACTTTTCAGGTGGAGGGAGACAAGGGAGACAAATATAAGCTACATTACAGGTCAGATCTGTGGAGCTGCAGCCTTATTCACAGGGAGAATTATTGTATTTTTGAGCAACGGAAACACCCACACTAAATAAATGCTAGATAAATGCGTTTAATGTCACACTATGGAAAATTCCAGGCAAAACAATAACATCTAAACATCTTTAATATCGAAATCAAGTTTGAGGTTTTAGTATCGTCCCGGTCCTGCGCAGCCTTTCCTTTGTGCTAATGCTTAAATAGTCCTGTAGATTTTGCCGTAGCTGGAGCAGATAGTTAGCAGAATAAAACAGCTGATCTCAGGTGAACGTGCGGCGGTTATCTTCTCTGAGGGACATATCTGATGGAGCTTCCTGTTTCTGAAATGAGTTTGATAAAAACGACTTTGTGCAGTTTGTGTGTCCTCCGGAGGCTCAAAGCGCTGATCGGGGGAGATGCTCGTGAACTGCAACATTTTGTACAATCTGTAAAAGTTGGGTTTGAAAATCGGCAAAAACTTTCACCAGCAACAAAGTCGTAGTAAATTAACGGTTTAAAGAGAGCTAACAACAACTGGCATGCTAACACACACTTCCTGATTCTCTCACAATAAAACGCTTTACAATTAGAAGCAGACGGTACACAGTGGACTTATAATGACCTCAAGAGCTGCTTGTATAACATATCTATACTCAAGGCAAGATGACGACAAATACGTGGAAAAAGCATCGTAAACAGGCCCTTTTAAAATGAAAAAGAACAGAAATATGTCATACATGTCGTACAAGGACACTATCTTCTCTCTTAGTTCGGGGAAAGGTTTGATTTTGTGCTATTTTTCTTACTCTTTTCAAAGCCTAAGAATTAAATCATTAAAAAATATCCATCTTTACGTTCTGTTCTGTTTGTAGTTATGTTCAGGTTTTGGAGATGGTTTGTGAGGCCGGAAAACACTCCTGTTGCTTTGTTTTATCCCATTGTGTTCAGGATGTGGTTTCTATGGCGATGTCGGCCGTAGAAACCGCGGACGTCGCCAGTAACGTCCCCATTAACGAATTCTTATCAAGCTCCATCAAAGTCCTGTGCCCGGTTTGAGTCATAAAAGAACAAGTAGTTGCTTCAATACAGAGATGGACGTAAAGGTGCATTGTGTAAATTTTCTGGTTGGGGAGTCCGTCACCTGCTTGTCTCTGTGGATATGTCATCGCTCTGCCAGGGATGTTCCACAGTATGACTTTAAACAGCTTTACCTTACATGTACTCAATTACAGGTGGTTTTATGGCTCAAAAATACCTAGAACAAGAGTATTCAACGACACTTTGAGAACATCTGGGACATCATTAAGGATACAACGATACAGTTTTCCCACGATTCAATACATATCTTGATACATGAGTCACAGTATCGATGGGCTGCCCTTTGTCACCGGTTCTGTTCATTATATTTATGGACAGAATTTCTAGGCGCAGCCAGGGGACCGGAGGGGGTCCAGTTCGGGGACCACAGGATCTCATCGCTGCTCTTTGCGGTTGATGTCGTCCTGTTGGACTCATCGAACCAGGACCTGCAGCACTGGGGCGGTTTGCAGCGGCCGGGATGAGGATCAGCTGTTCCAAATCCGAGGCCATGGTTCTCGACCGGGAAAAAGGTGGATTGCCCTCTCCGGATGGGTGGGGAGTCCCTGCCTCAAGTGGAGGAGTTCAAGTATCTCGGGGTCTTGTTCACAGTGAGGGGAGGATGGAGCGTGAGGTCGACAGGTGGATCGGTGCAGCGTCGGCAGTGATGCAGTCGCTGTATCGGGACCGTTGTGGTGAAGAGGGAGCTGAGCCCAAAGGCGAAGCTCTCGATTTACCCCAGTCTACGTTCCTCCCCTCACCTATGGTCGTGATTTGAAGGTCAAAATATCAAAAACATGAACAAAATCTGGTCTTTTCAAAGGACAAACACACAAAAATGAGACAAACTAAATCAGATCTGAAAGAGCGATGCAAGAAACACAAATTATTTTATATTGTCAAATAAATCTTTTGTCACTTAAGACTTACTCAGAGTGGGAAGAGAAACCAAAACTCAAGTACTTAAATAAAATTTTTATTCAAGTCAGAGTCAAATCTGCTGCTGGAAATTGTCTTAAAAAAAAAAATCCAAGAAATTGTCTTTCATTACACACGACTGTTATCATTATTACATTTCTGTTGTAGGGAATGTTCCACATTATGCCTTTAAGCTTTTATATCTCCATGGAGACAAGCAGCTGATGCCGCCAGGCCAAGTTACAGGTCAGATCTGTGGAGGGGCAACCCTGCTCACACTAAGAATGCAAGTTTTTAAAGGTTTTAAAGGAGCAATAAAAACACAGAGCAAAGACTAAAGGTGGAGGCACAAGCACTTTTTAGTCAACTGACGACACCGGAAAAGTTACACAGTGCAACTTTAAAGCCCCCGTTCCATTCCTGAGCGAGAATGTGGCACTAACAATGCCTGGAGCGTGTCATTACATAAGTTTTGTACGGACCCAGAGTTAAGACTTCAGTCACTGTCAGAGACGCAGGGGCTGGATATAGAAATGCACTGCAAAAACAAGAGCGGCTCGGGGGCTGCAGCATGTTTTTTTATTTCACCCGGACAGATATTAAAACGTTTGGACCATTTAAAGTGCGTATGACAGATTCTGGTGATTCTTTTAATGAATTATTTTTATTGAGTTACAGAATACATTTTTTCTGCTTTTTTTTCCTTCTTTTCAAATCCAGATACTATCAAAAATTAAATAAAGGCAAACAACTGAAAGACAATAGTAATTACAATGATGAAAAATATAATTTAAAAGGTAAAAAAGTTAAAGAGAGAAGAGAAAGAGGAAAGTAGGGGTCAGTCTAAAGCAGGGGCCCCCACGCTTTTTCAGGACGTGAGCTACTTATAAAATTAGACATTTTATAAGTTTTATGAGTCAAAATGATCTACCTACTACAAAAATGCTAATAATTTATACATTTCTAAATATATTGAGAATCAGTCGTAGACAAACGGTACTTGGACTTAAAGCCTGACTCGCATAAATAAGTTTCTATAGATTTATCTACGTTTTAGCTGATAAATGTTAATTTAAGATTAAAATAAACCAAACAGAACTGCATGGAAACCCCCTGTGCCCCTTTGTGGACCCTCTGCCACAGTTTGAGAACCCTTCTTTAAGATACTTGGTTAAGTCCTAATGAAACTTTAACAGGAAGTGAAAAAGGACTTTCTAATTTTGGAGAGCGGGTGGGATTTAATACGTTTTTTGCAACTTCTTCCCACTCCTTTTCGGGCCTGTAAACAAATTGGATCATCCTTGTTTCGATTTTTTATATTATTATTATTTTTCTCTTTCGTTTTGTTTCTTGTCTTTGGAGTTTGCATGTCTGTACATATGATTTTGTTGACTATGCAGGAAATAAACCATAAACCGGAAGATAAGATTCCACTGGTGCTTTACAGAAAGCTGCGAAGAAAGTGAAGAAAGTGTGTGAGATTTTTAAACCTGTTTTTTTTCAGGTTCCACTGGAGTTACTTATTCTCTTACTGGTTTTGTAGTGGTGTTTACCAGCCTCTGCACATTTACTCCACGCACGCCGTCAATACAGAAGGTTTGAATTTGCAGGATTCCATAAACAAACCCCATTTCTGTTCATATTTTTCTTCATTGGCTTTAGTTACAATATTAATCATTTCCAGTTTAAGAAATCCTAAGACATCACAAAACAACCGACATATAAAAGGAACTGCAGCAGATTTCCAGAAAAGCAAATATTTTGAAAGGTATTAACTAGAGATGAGATTTGAGACGAGATCCGACACCTTTTTTTAATTCAGCTTCTAAAGAATGGAAGGAACTTTGCCGCTTTGCCCTCGTAAATCTCAAAACTCGTCCGGATGATTCTTTTGTAAGTGACGAATCAAATCGGTCGTGTTAAAGTGAACTCTGCTGGTTCCTCCACGAGAAACTGTTTGTTTGCAGCGATTGCGTCGCTGTTTGACTCTCGTTTTGTTGTAGTGAAAAGTCCCACACAGCGACACGGCGGCGTTTTGATTTACAGCAGCTGTAAAAACACGTGAAACTGGATCTGTCCAATCACGTGACTGAATCCGATACTGTCTGATACTCATAAAAGAGCCGGATCGGGAGCTGATACCATACTGAATATCAGATCGGGACATCTCTAGTATTAACTGGGAGACCAAATAAACCTAAAAATGGGTTAAGGTCAACTTTAACTTCAAGACCATTAGAAAGTATTTCAGCATTTTGTCTCCAGTAGTTTAAAAGTCTTGGGTGATTCTCTAATTTTGACATAATTCGGTGCAATAACAACTGTTGTAAATATAAATGACAGTTCTGCACCAATCAAGAAGCAGTTTATGGAGAAAAGTTGACAAAATATGCTGGAAATTACAGGAAGTAGAGAGTTCTATTTTAGACCGTTCCACCATATGAGTAACATCGTGGTAAATGAGTCACAATTTACATGCTACAAACCCATTTTCCTCTTACTTTAAACATCATTTCAATAAAATAAAGGCGTTTTTTTAATATTTCTGTTTGGCACATAATAATCTCTGTGCACGTTAGAAGCTCTCCAACCAGGAAGTACAATTTTAAATCTAAACGAAATGGCCAAATTGGAGAAAAAAATGATTAAAAAGTCAGTAAAATCTTAAATGTAATGATGTTAATGTTATTGCTTTGCTAGAAATGTTCCATAATAAGGTATTCAATTGATTTATCGCCATGGAGACAACTCTGCCAAGTAACAGGTCAGATCTGTGGAGAGGTGAGCCTGGCCTGCACAATTTTCAATACATTTCTGAGCAATAAAAACACCATTAACTGAATGAATCTAAGATAAGTTTAATACTGTACTGAGGAACATTCCAGGCAAAGCACAAAATACCATAAAAAAGTTACGCAGTGCGTCTTTATGGAGGATGATTCATGCATGTTTGAGTGATCTTTATTGTCCTTCATTCCAAAAATTCACGTTCTCCCCTTCCCCTCTCTGAAATAAGAAGCAGATGCAAATTAGAGCTGCAGTTTCTTTTATTGGCGTTTGAGATCAATATTGAAAATTAAAATGTCCAGAATAAAAAAATACTGATCCATTGGTCATAGATTAGAACTTTATAGCAGACAAATGTTCCACAGTACGACATTAAACTGCTCTACTTTACATTTATTCAATTACAAGGTGGTTTTATTGCTCAGAAATACCTATAAAAACAGGCATTTTGATTGTGCAAGGGGTCACCTCTACACAGATCTGACCTGCAGCTTGGTCTGGTTTGGTCTCCGTGAAGATCGAAAGGTTTAATGCCGCACTGTGGAACATTACGGACAAAGCAATAACAGTGGAGGATCCAGGAGCATTAACATTTTAAAGGTTTAGTGAGAGTCTTAATATTTTATTTCTATTACACACGATGGTTGTCAAAAATATTGAACATTAGATATTAATAAATACAAAAAATACTAGTATCGAAACTAGACCAGACAAAATTGGACCTTTCCTAAACATTTTTACACTAGTTTAGAACCACACGAAAGAAAACACTATTATTTTGTTTGCTGAATTATGCTTTAATGTGTGTAATTCTATTGTTCTGAGTGGCAATACCTCAGTTGGTCGAGCGTTTGTCCACTTATCTGAAGGTTGGAGGTTTGAATCCCGCTCTCGACATGAACATTATTGGTTGAGCGGCAGACCCACAGGTTGGTGGTGCGATTCCATCTCCCACAGATGAATGCTGTTGTCGTGTCCTTGGGCAAAACACTTCACCCACCTCGCCCCCAGTGTCTGCGTACACTGGTGTGTGAATGTGTGTCATGACGGTGGAAAAGCGCTGTATAAAAAGTGACCGTTTACCGTCATTGTGGTATCAAAATCTGTATCAAATCTTTTCCTTTGTATTTTTAGCATTGAAATTTAGTATCATGACACCATAGTTATTGAAGTTTTTGTGAATGACTTATGTAACTTGTAAGAATTGTAACAGCACTACCCATAATTGCACTAATTTATTGGGATGCACCAAATATTCAACAACCAAATATATTTGGCTGAATATTGCGAAAAAAGCCACATTCGCTTTTCAGTGGAGTGAGGCTGCGTCCACATGACAACGCTCCTCCACACATGTATCGGATCAATAAATATTCACGTGAAAACGATGTAATACATATGCCACACCTGTATGTGGCGCTGTAAACAGGACACAGCCAGAGCCACTGGACACACAATACTACAAATACTACATGTACGAAATGGTCATGATAAATGGTCACATCTTTATACAGCGCTGTTCCACCTTCAAGGCACTCAAAGCGCTTTACAACAAGGAACCACTCACTCATTCACTCACTCATTCATACACTGGTGTATGAAAACACTATTGGGCGAAGTGGGTGAAGTGTCTTGCCCAAGAACACAATGATGTTCACCAATGATGTTTATGTCGAGAGCGAGATCTGAACCACTAGCCTTTGGATCAGTGGACAAACGCTCAACCAACTGAGCTACTGTCACCCAAATAAAATACTGTACATACCACATGTACTAAATACTTTATGTACTAAATACTACATGTACTAAATACATGTTGGCTTTTTGTTGGCTTTTCGGCAGCAGTACACAACCGGGGACATGGCTACAGCGTCGTTCTTCTAGTTCTACACGGTCGTGGGTTTAAAAGAATCCAACTCGTGTAATTGTGTGTGCGTCTCCGCTGGTGTTGTACGACAGTGGATTAAGAGGTTCTGATGCAACAGCGCAAATAAACTTAGAAGCGTCCGCATCACAAACTCCGTTGTCTGTCATGGTTGCTGTTATGGTTATTACCATAGACCGTATATATGAGTGGACTAAGCTAACCGCGTGCCAAACAGGAAGTGCTCCAGGAGGTTCTTCCGGCTCCTTCTCTCCCTTTTTCCCAGTGACTTGCATTGGGATCTTCTCGCTCCTCTCTCTGGACCTGTTGCTGTGGCCTCGTCATTTTGGTCTTAAAATGTTCGTATGAACCCGCGACACGTGATCCTGAATTTACTTATTTTTTCGCTATTTTGTCCATCAGAAAAATCCTATTCATAACACAGATCCTGGCTCCAGATTCGCTCCTGTAGCCGTGGCATCGTGAGCCTCATTTGAGCGACGCTGATGCTGTGGATGACGTCACACTCTACCTGTTGCCGGTCCTGTGGAATGTTTGTACTGTGTTTTGACTGTGTTGCTGATGCTCGGAGGTTTTTTATTTGTGTACTCACTCCAAACGATATCCTGTTCTGGGGCATGGTCTGGGACGGTCCTCTTTTTTTTCCCCCTCCCCCTGTCCTCATGTGATGCTGTTTTTTTTGTTTATTTCTGTCTGCTACCTGACTTCCTGTCCGGTCCGTGTTGTCTCCCCCATGTAATATTGTTCTTTTTGTATGTTGTAATGTACGGATGGGTGACAGGTCCAATTTCGATTTCTTGTATGTCTTGTACATGCGATAGAATTGACAAATAAAGACTTTCATTCATTCATTCATTCATTCACACTCATTTAGTCCACTCATATATATGGTCTATGGTTGTTACCGGTTGTTGTGCGGGGTTTTCTTCTGGTCACATTTTCCAAAAGCTGCGGTTTGTTTGTCCACACGACAACACAACACCGGCGTTCTCAGATTTGTCCACTCCTGAACCCATTTTCAAAAAAACACTGTTTTTGCCCACATGAAACGTGTGGACGAAAGGCCAAAACAAATAAAAACTTCACATTTTCAACCAAAAAACGTGTGGACTGAAGATTCAAGATTGTTTATTTGTCATATGCAGGTTCAACACAAGGTCGACAATGCAATGAAATGCATAGGATGAGAAAAAATGCTGAGATATTCAAGAAGTACTAATAGCTGCAATATATAGTACTGGTAAAAAGTGTTTGCAAATAAAAGGGAAATAAGTAAACAATATAGTAAAAAAATAGAGTAAAATATAATAAAATGCACCATCTGAATTAAAAGTAAGGCCGAATAGTGGTGTGTGACGCAATGATGCAATCAAACAGCAGACGGTTTTTCGGTATTTCTCGGATAGGTGCTTACCGGAGATATATGAAAGCTCTCGTTTAAAGATAATGTCGCTTACGTCAGCTTCACGACCGACATATGGAGCTCGCACGTCAGCCCCACCAGCGCAGATTTCAAGTTACAAAAGCTTGTCATTCCCTCACAGCAGTTCAGAGGATCGAAGCCAGCGCGTTCACCGGGATGTTTGAAACTTGGCGCATCGACCGGGCTAAAGTGCTGCAGTAGTCAGTGATAATGCTCGAAACATGACGAAAGCGATGAGAGACCGTGACCTGAAAGGCGTTCGGTGCCTGGCCCGCACTTTACAAACAGCGGACAACGAGGGTGAGTTAAATCAGCGCAGTATTGTGTATATCATAGTGACAGGGAGGAAAACTGCCCACACACACTTATTGAGATTTACTTGAGCCTTCTGTTTACATTATTAGCCTTTCTACTTGTGCCAAAAGGACAATCGTTCATTTGTTGTGGGTTTATCCACTTTAATGCACTTAAATTTAATTCATAATATGAATGAAAAACTTACTGGAAAGGCTGAATATTTAATAATAATTATACTGAATATTTAAAGAATATTAAAGGAAACATTTACTTTCTTTTAAAAACATGTCTAAAAATGTATTCTACGCTATTTATGCAATATGAAAAAAAGTTAAAAACATAAACAACTGCATATGGTTGGGCAGGATCCAAATTATGATATTGTTAAACTTTTTCAGCATTTTCACGGGGTAAACGGTATTACTGTAAGAATTATTTTGTAGCTGCACCTAAACCATTCAGAAACGGAAGAGCAGCTTTATATTTGAAGACGAGGCACAAGTTCTGATCAAACCAAACTTTGCAGCGCGTTCGATCGCATCAGCATCAGAGCACGAGCTGCTTTTATCAGCGCTTATAGTTTATGCAAATGAGCCATGCGGTTTTAAGTTTCTTTTCTGTAAAATGTAAGCAAATGTGCGCAAAGCTGCATCAAACACATTATTACTCTAAAGTCTATAATGAGCGGTGCAGTGGAAATGTCGAGCGGTGGAGAGGACCAATCACAGCCCTTATCGTCTGCGTCATTTTGATGCTTTAACCATAAATTGGGCTTTACCGTCTCCTCCGTGAAAGTCTGACTTTGCCCTCGAGCGGGAACTTTCTCCTCTTCAGCGCCTCGTCCCCTCTCGACTCGGCGTTCGATAAAACGTCTCCATCGCAAACTTTTGAGCTCAACGTCGTACACGAAGCGTCAGTCAGGTTTTTTTCTTCTTCCTCGCTGCGTGTGGATGGAAATCTCCGAGCGTAACGACGTTTGAAGAGGAGAGAGAGCGGAGGGGAGAAAGTCCTGCTGTGGTTTTAGGTCCTTATGCAGATTTTTTTAATGACGGTGATGAAACTTTTTTACTTTTTGATACCGTGGGATACTGTTTTACCATATTACCCAACCCTACAACAGCATTTGATATTTGCTTTTGGTATTCAGCGATTTTGGTTTCGGCCACAAATTAATTTCTGTGCATTCGTACTCATTTGCTCTTGCTTGTCTGTTTTATTTGTTTGTGTTTGGTCTCGAGCAGCACTGCGTGGCGTACTTGAGTATACAGTAGTTTTATAGCCGCAGTGTTTTATAGTGCAGCTCCTGCCCACACACAGACCTGGTTGTGCGGTTGTGTGTGTGTCGCTGGGAGCACTGCCCCGTCTGCCTAATGAGAGCGTGTCCACAGATGACCACAGCACATCACGTCTGACATGAAAACTGGGGGAGGCCGTCTGCTCCTCTGTCACTCCAAAATAACTCAGGAACAGGCTCAAAACACCACAGAGATGTTAAATTTACTACTATCTCAGACCTCGGCAGACATGTTTTTGATGAGGGAGCGACGTTTCAAAAAGTTTTACGTGATAATAAAGCGTGAGTTGTTGGTAGAGCTGCGCGAATTTGGGAAAGATCAGACGTTTATGCTTAAAATGTAGGATTCTGTTCATCAAAATCCCACTTTGAAGGAATGCAAAGGCTGGAATTTTTGAAGTATCACAATTTTCTTCTGCAACAACACGTCTTATCTGCATAAAACTGCCAACCATGTAGTTTAGATCTGTACAGAAATGTTCTGAAATGATTCCTTTGTTCGTCTGTCAGTTCCTATTTCAGTCTTTGTCAGTTCTTCTGGACCTGTTTCTACAGAATCCTATTATTAAAACGCAAATCTACATGGAGAATAATCCAGGTTTGGGGCAGCTTTAAAGGTACAATACGTAACTTTCTGGAGGTGACACGCCAGCTGCATAATTCCGCGGAAATACAAAGTTAATGCCATACTTCAGAACATTCTTCTTGGAGATAGAAACGTTTTATGCCACAAGTGCTGCACAAAGAACAACAATAATAAAAAAAATAATAAAATAAAATAAAATAAAAATAAATGCTAAGATTTGATCATACTAGTCTTAAAACAATAAAACCAGTAAAATAAAATAAGAGTAAAAACCAGACGCTCAGATTAAATCATACTAGTTCTATAACAGTAAAACCATTAAAATAAGATAGGAGGAGAAGGCCAATTACGAGTCGGGTTTGTGGAGATACGAGGACCCTAGACTGTATATAAATGGACATATCTAACTCGTGAGTCGCCACATCGGTAAAAGCTCCATCGACTCTGGCTCCAGTTCACTTTGTATTGAGTAATTGTCTCCCATCTCTCTGTAACTGCTGCTTGGAGCCTCGTCATCCATCCATTTTCTTCACTTATCCGGGGCTGGGTCGCCGGGGCAGCAGTCTAAACAGGGCCTCCCAGACTTCCCTCCCAGACTTCCTTCACCCCAGACACTTCCTCCAGCGTTCCCAGAGACATAGTCCCTCCAGTGTGTCTTGGGTCTTCCCCAGGCGTCCAGGAAGCATCAAGAACAGATGCCCTCCCCTCAGCTGCTCCTCTCAACGTGGAGGAACAGCGGCTCTACTCCGAGCTCCTCCCATGTGACCGAGATCCTCACCCTATCTCTAAGGGAGCGCCCGGCCACTCGGAGGAACTGTATCAACTTGTATCGGCGATCTCGTCCTTTTGGTCATTCGGTCAATCGAGAGCTTTGTCATTTTGGTCTTAAAATATTCTAATCAACCCGTTTCACATGACCCTGGTCTTTTTATTTTGCTATTTTGTCCATAAATCAATTGTTATTCCTACTATGAAACTGGTTCCAAATTGGCCCCTGTAGATATAGACCCTTATAGTGTTTAGTGTTAGTAAACAGTGGTGACGAGCTCTGCAAAAGGATTATCGTCAAAAGATCGCGAATAAGTCCTCACCATCGACTTAGACAAACGGTGTCCGACTGCCAGGTCCTTGTGCGATCAGTGAGTAAAACTTTAAAACTTTAGTCCACCACTAGAATATCGATTCTGACAAACACACACAGAACAACCAGACATTTTGGTGCTGAAAATGTTTTTATCTTTGTCTTCTTCTGTCCGTGTTCAGTCTGAATGGATCGGAATGAATGGGGAACAATGTCACTTCTGTTGCCAAAATGCATGTGCAACTTTTTTTTTTTTTTATCACTTCCGCCTTAAAAGGGTCTATAACTGCAAGCCTCGATGAGCTTCATTTGACTCCCTTAGTTCACTTCTTTGCACAGTATATGATTAAGGCCACAATAAACACAACCAAAGGGAAAAAAACAGCAATTCTGTTAGTCTTCTTTTTTAGGTTACACACTGAAGCTTTAAAGGTGCATTGTGTAACATTTCTGGTGGAGGCTCCACTGCAAAAAACAAAATCTAGTCAAGTTAAAATAACTTGAAAATTAAAGTTTTATCATGATTTGAGTTAATTTGACAAGTAAAATAATGATCTGCCAGTGGAACAAGACTTTTTGTACTTAAAATATGAAAATACATCTTGCTAAACTTAAAATAAGAAAAACAACTACTTTTTGTGCTTAAAATAAGAAGCAAAATCAAATGTTGCTTGAATTAAGAAAAAAAAACACTTATTCCACTGGCAGATAATTTTATTTGTCAAGTTGAATCGACTCAAAATAAAATGTTCTTAGTTTAAGTCATTATTAACTTACCAAGATATTGTTTTTTTCCAGTGTCCATGCCTGGAATGTTCCACAGTATGGCATTAAACCTTTTTATCTTCATGGAGACCAAACCAGATTAAGTTAGAGGTCAGATCTGTGGAGAGGCGACGCCGCTCAGTGTCAGAATATTTGTTTTTCTTGTTTTTTTTGTTGTTTTTTTGAGCTCTAAAACCACCCGTAATTGAATAAATGTGCAGTAGAGCTGTTTAAAGTCACACTGTGGAACATTCCAGGCCGAGCAATGACGTCTCCGCAGCAGGTGACGGACCCTCCGCCGGGAAAAGTTACACAGCGCGGCTTTAACTATACCCTAAGATACCTCCTTAGACCATCTTTGGAGCATTTCAGTTTGTGCCATTATATAAAAATCTCTCACCAAACCCCCGTCTGTCACGCTGGCTGCAGAAGTGACAATCTCGTGTGTCATTTTCAGGAGTCATGGCTGAACAAATATGCAATTATTCTTGTCAACATTTCCACAAACATTCGGAGGCTTTTGTGCGAACGTCAAAAGTAGATACTCAGAAGGGGCCTATAATATCAGTGGAATGAATGCGAGCGTATACTTGTACATCGGGAGCTGACAATTTGAGCAAAATAATATCTGGTTTGGAGCAGGTGCGTGTTTTCAGAGGCTTTTGTGCGGGTTTGTGTGGCGCAGACGGTGATCGCTGAGTGGAGATTGCATACAGGAGACCAATGTAGAGCTGCTATTATATTTGCATCAGGTTCTCTTCTGTTCTGTGTGTTTGGGGTTTCGTAATCTTCGCCCAGGGCCAGGCCAGTGCGCTTCAAACATGAGCTGGAATAGCGCTGATGTTCAAAGATTTTAACTTGTAGTGTGATTTTTGCGCGGTAATTCGTTTCGTAATTCGTAACCCTAACCCTAACACAAAGCTGCATATTTAGGGTCTTCTAGGCTCTTCTCTCAAACTAAAAATCACCCTGTTCCACCTTGTGATGTCATGTGGTAATACAGGAAGTGCTCCACTGTGTTTCTGACCTCCATACACCTTCACTAGAATCTGTTTGGATCATTTCAGCCATGGAATTGCAGATCTCTACAAGAACAAAAGGTAAAAGGAGCTGTTAACTTGAAAACTACCACTACATGACATCACAAGGTGGAACAGAGTAGTTTGAGCTTTGGAGATGTAACAGACTAATGATAAAATGTTACTCAAAAACATGTGAATTAGGACAGAGCGATATGGAGCAAAATATGATAAAATGATATACGATATATATCTCGATATCTGTACAGGAAAAATAACCCCTCAAAAACTCCTGCTAAAACAAATATGACAAATTCTTCAAGGTCTTTTTTATTGAAGTGCAAAGAGGCCGTTCATGGAGGAACAATTTCATATTTTCAATTTCTTTTCATTCAGAAATCAAATAACTCAAAATCATGTTTGTATGAACTCTGTGAACCACACGATCACCAGAACCTTGAGCTCCTTTAGTCAAGGAAGGACAGGAGGTTTCTTATTTTCACAGATCCATGTTCCTCCAGGAGCTCTGAGGTATCCCACAATCCACTGCACAGATCTGAGGTATCCCACAATCCCCTGCACAGATCAAACTGAACGTTTCCAAACACGATTGTACAAGTTTAACACTACAGCAGATTATTCATTCAAATCTTCTGCAGAAATAAACTTTACAACATCTAAACCAGAACTACGACAGAGCCACATCAGCCCGTTTGAAATAGTGACGTGTTTAAAGCAGCTTTGGCACATTTGTTTACATTTTACAGAAACTAAACTTAAAAGAGCATGGCTCATTTGCGTAAACTATAAACGCTGAAAAAAACAATAGGATGTTGTGGCACCGCCGAGTTGAATGAGACACGAGGGGAGGGTGAGGAGGCCAAACAAGCAAAGAGACAAAATCAGAAATAAATATAAGTATTATATCGATATATACGATATGTCAAAGTTTAAAAAAATATCTCAATATATTTTCAATTTCAAGATATTGCACACCTCTAGTGTGAATGAAACAACAACATACATCTCCAGGTCTGTTTTTAAGGAGGTAACAACATTATAACATGGCTTAAAGCTCTCAAGGGTTAATTTTGTGAAATATGAGACATTTAACACATAGAAATTAATATATTTTACAGGTTGTGCCAGTTTTTTTGTGCCGTGTGGATTGGACCCAGTAATTACAGAGATATTAAACACAAACCAGGTCAACAAATATGCAATCTGACCATTAACAAGACCTTCAAAATGTTGTCAGACCTCCTTTCTCGCAATCTGCCAACAAACTGCAGCATAATAATCCCCTGTCCTGTGTGTCTCCCCCTGCAGGACCGAGGTGGTAGGACGATGGGGCCCGGAGGCTGCCCCCTGGAGCTGCTGCTGTGTCTTCTGCCCTGGTTCATCTCATCTGCAGCTCTGAACCCCGACGACCCCAACGTCTGCAGCCACTGGGAGAGGTCAGTGCGAAGGGACACGTGAGGCAGTCTGAGGATTTCACGGAGCTGTACCTGTTTATTTTTTTTTTGTTAACACATAACAAATCTTTAAATTGGGGCTAAATCGGGAGTTAAAGGGTCTGTACCTGATTTTACTTTTTCACGTTATAAAGTAAAAGTTGTATAAATTGTAAAAGGAGATGTTGAAATGAATTGAGACCACTGCCTGCTGCGTGCTTCTAATCATAAACCAGGAAATAATGCTGGTGTGCTGTTAGCATGCTAGTTATTTTTTAGCATTGCAGTGATATCAAAACTCCGCTCTGGTCTCTGAAAGTTGTGAAAAGTGCTTATAAGCTCATCATGGTGAACAATTAGGATGCTCTGAATGCTTCCGGAAAAAAGTTTGGACGTCTGCAAAAAGTTTAAAATTAGCTAGTCCTCTTTGTTAAATTTTTAAGACAATAAAAATCAGGTACAGCGCTTTTAATAATTTATAACTGATGCTAAACCAATCTGTTTATTCAATTAACATGTAGTTTTTAACTTAGATGAACTATTAGGGAACTATTGTTGTCATGATGCTAAAACTTCAAACTCAATTTTGATACTAAGAAATATACTCAGTACTCAGTATTGATTTCCATACAACTATGATAATAAAAAGACTCTTTACTTTACACAATATAATGTGATTTTCAACATTAAATCATAGTACTTTCCTGTGAATGGGGCTTTTTTAGTATTGTTACCTTTATATACGGTTGGTTTATTTCGAGCATAGTACTGTCATGCAAACTCCAAATACAAGAAAAAAAAGGAAAGAAAATTTAAACAAGGACGATCAAATTTGTTTACATGCCCGAAAAGGACTGGGAGGAAGTAAAAAATGTATTAAATCCCACCCCTTCTCCAGCATTAGAAATAGTCCTTTTTCACTTCCTGTTAGTCTTTCATTAGGACTAAACCAAGCAACTTTACAGACCTAAGTCATCGTTCACATTTAAATTATACTGTACTGATCAACCACAGTAAACATTAAATTCAAACCAACAATAACAATAAGTATCTCAAAAAGAAGCTTCTTCATTAGTATAGTGAGAAAGTAATTTCTTTAAACATTTTTTTAAACTGTTTTAAATTTAAACCTTATGCTATTAGGTTATTTTTTACAGACCAAGAGTTTGTTTTCATACCTGACAGTTTCGGTCTTCCTCCTCCTATAAACCAGGACGAGGGGGCTTTTTCACTCTCACACACCTGCGATACTGTCCTGTGGAAGTTGGACTGCAGATGGCGCTGTCGTCCTCTCTTCACTGGTAGAAAGATGGCGCCAAAACCTGTTTGAATCAGCTGAGCGGACACATCAACGTCACGTGACTCTGAGGAAGACCTCTATTGAGCAGTCAAAACTAGGCCTGTGCAAAAAAATGATTTGATAACAAAATTGAGTTGGCAAGTTAAATTGAATCAGTTTTTTTTAATATTTAGGGTTTTTTTATCCCATACTGCGTATATTCCATGCATACAGCGCGCACATTTTGCATTTGCCAAGACTTGCTCTAAGCTTTCCGTAGTCACTTCCTGCAGTGCGTCTCTCACTTTCCCCCGAGAACGACACAAACAAACAAATCTCTGTCGCAGAAAGAACGCTCATATAATCCACTGAGTCGTGTCCTTTAGTCCGACAGAAGGAAAGAGCTGTTTGTTTCCAGCGTTTATGCAAATGAGCCATGTGTCTTTAAGTTTTGTTTCTGTAAAACGTAAACAAATGTGCAAAGCTGCATTAAACACATTCTAATCTCACACAGGCTGATGTGGCTCTGTAGTGATTATGGTTTATATGTTGTGAAGTTGAGTTTATTTCTGCAGATTAGTAACAGTAATAACAATGATGATAATTTTAATATAAAAGCTAATCAAATGCCCATCCTACTGTGTACCATATGAAAAGGGGGAGCGAGTTGGAAAGCAATCACGGAGGCAATTACCTTCTATACAGCTATGGAAATGTAACAGGATTTATTCGGTGGAGAAGAGAGGTTTTCACAACATGGTGAAAGTTTTGGATGCTGCTGTATGGTCGAATTGAATCGGGAATTGATTTTTGGGGGGGGAATCGCCCAGCTCTAGTCAAAACAGTATGAAAACAAACTCTTGGTCTGAAAAAAAGAGCCTAATAACATAAATTATTGGAAGACCAAATTAACCTCATTGGACTAGTATCGATTCCTGCTCAAATTAGTATCTTGTTTCGATACTATTTTTAGCATCGGTTACTTTTGACATGGGATAAACAAAATAAACACAAACTAAAATAAAAGTGTTAGTGTTAAACCAGAACGAAATTAAGACTTGCACCAAATGAAACTTGGAATTATCCTTCCCAAACCACAAATTCAGCATCACAAACTTAACACTTCAACAGTATGCAAATATAATGGCTCCTCTGTGCGCACTGTTTCTAGCGGCTAATGTTGTGGAGCACAAATCAGGACCGGGCCCACGTCCAAATGCTCCTGGTTCCTCTGTGGGACGCTGCTGCTGTAAATCCAGAGGTCCAAATGGGAAGGCTGCAGTCCTCCGCAGGAAATACTGTCTTTTTTAAGGTGCACTGTGTAACTTTTCTGGTAGAGGGTCTGTCAGCTTTTTTTTGTCTCCAAAGAGATGTTACAGTTTTATAGCACAGTATGGCGTTAAACCTCCACGGTGACAAATATTTAAAACCATCAGGCCAAATTACAGGTCAGATCTGTCTAGCTGCAACACTGCCCACAATAAAAATTAAAGGGACAGTTTGGTTTTTTGACATGAATCTGTATGTCCCCGTCAGTAGCGTCGTGCATCAATACTGACTTACCTCCCGACAGCGTCCGGTGAGACGAGTTCTTCCCCGGTTTTAGTGCTGACGAAAGTGTCCGGCAAGTTGGCTGGAGTCATGGAAATAAAGCGTTTTTCTTCTCAAAACAATATGTGTTCAAAAGAGTGAGACATTTGCGCCACAAAATGTGAACGGAAAAAAGTCAGAGCTCATAATCGCTTGGTACTATTTTCTCTCCGGTCGTATCACTGCGCTGCCTCCAGGTGATGCTGCGCACGAATCCAACACTTTTTTCAGTAGTTCGGCAGAGTTTACGTGCTCAGACCAATGACAGAGCTAATGTGAGAACTACAGCCATAAGTACATAAGCTTGTATAAGAATATATATAAAAATGGTGCAGACTTGTGATTCTCCAGGAACAACAAAACTCCAGGTTCTTCAGCTTGTCCCACTCTGTCCCTCTGGTTTCTCTCTCTGCTGTTCTGACTCCATCTGCTGAATTTGGGCATCAGTATATTCGGGTTCATAAAGATCTCCCCTTGACTCTGTGCTAAAGGCCACGTCCTCATCGTCGGTGTCGTAGTCACACATGTCGTCGTGAACTTTACGAGCAGGAAACACAGTGAAACAGTCGCGGAGTGATACAACCGGAGAGAAAATAGTACCAAGCGATTATGAGATCTGACTTTTTCGTGGTTCACGTTTTGTGACGCAAATGTCTCACTCTTTTGAATACTTATTGTTTTTAGAAGAAAAACACTTTATTTTCGTGACTCCAGACAACTTGCCGGACACTTTCATCAGCACCAAAACCGGGGAAGAACTCGGCTCACCGGACGCTGTCGGGAGGTAAGTCAGTGTTGATGCGCGACACTGCTGACAGGGACAGATTCATGTCAAAAAAAACAAACTATCCCTTTAATGTTTTGTATTTGTTTGTTTTTTATCAACAAAATACTGTACCTTAAGGGGCAACAGTATCTCAGAGTGTTTGACCATTGATTCGAAGGTTGGCGGTGCGATTCCAGCTCCCACAGATTAATGCTGTTGTTGTGTCCTTGTCCATTTACCAAAAACCTGATTTTTTTTTACTATATATTTGAACAAAATGTGTACAGATATATCGTATAAGCAGCTCTAGTCTGCTGTGAACTGTCTGCATCTAATTAGAAAGTGGTTTATTGTCAGATAATCAGGAAGCGTGTGTTAGCATGCTAGTTGTAATTAGCTTTACCGTCACGGCGAGACTCCATTCTGGTCTCTGAAAGTTGTGTGCTTATAAAAAGTCTTATAAACTGCTCAGAATGCAAACGGTTTAAAATGGACTCTGTTTTTCATGTTTTAAGGACACGTGCAGCACCTTTCAAGGGTGAGGAATTAATAAATTTTCAGATTTTCACAATAAAATAAGATAATATTTGTGCAATCCATCAGAAAATTCCAAAACATGCTTCTACATGCCTCAAAGAATCACGCCAAAAGTGAATGGGTTCTTGCTTTTAGTTCAGACTCGTTCAAAAACAGTTGTGGAAGCTGTGAAAATTGCACCTGTGTTTACAAGAATATTCTGTAATTGTTCATTTTATTGAAGCCTGCAACTATAATATTGAAAAGAAAAGAAGACATAACCACCATTCAGTCCAATCTTTGCATAAAAAACACATTTAGAAAAACAAATTGGCAATTACATGAAGGGATGATGGAGACAAGATCCAAGCGTTTAGAAAATGAATTATCTTTTACTGGTTTTTTTTATTTTTATTATGACTTGGTTTGGTGGGATAGAACTTGCACTAAATATTCATCATAGTTTTACATAAATTAAAGCTGCACCGTGTAACTTTCTTGTCTCTGTGATGACGTTATGGCTTTTTTCTGGAATATTCCACATTGCCTTTATTCAATTAAAGGTGTTTTTATTGCTCAAAAATACCTTGAAATTCATGCATTTTTACTGTAAGCGTGGTCCCCTCTCCATAGTTGTGGCCTGTAACTTAGCTTGGTGCCGTCATGTAGTTGTTTTTTATGAAAATAGTTTGTAAAATATGTTGATTTATTTATTTCGCTCACAGGTTCTTCTTGAAATATCTTAGAAAGTCGAATAGTTCTTCTCATTCTGAGCATTTCTTTGCATTCTCGACCTTGTGTTGAACCTGCGTACGACAAATAAACAATCTTGCAATCTTGAAGTTATATTCTGACATTATGCCAGTCATATTTAAGCTTTTTATACCAATCGAATGTCAGTAGTCGATAAATCTGAGTCAGTTCTCCCGACATCCGTTGTAAATGTACAGTTAAGAATGATAAGGACGCCTGAGAAAGTTTCATGTAACGTCGCTAACTGCTGCTAATAAATAGTCTGTTAGCTAACGTTAGCGGTCGCTGACTCAATTATGGCAGTTTGACTATTACATGCTCAGAAAACAAACAAACAAACTTGTGTCTACTGTCAAATGATGTGAAAGAAAGTGTAAATGTCACTACAAAGCACAGCTGAACGATATGGAGCAAAATATATATCTTGATATCTGTACAGGAGAAATAACCTCCCAAAAACTACTGCTAAAACAATGATGCCAAATTCCACAAGGTCTTTTTTATTGAAGTGCAAAGAGGCAAAGAGGCAGTTCATGTAAGAACGATTTCATGTTTCCAATTTCTTTTCATTCAAAATAAAACTCAACTCAGGCTCATGTTTGCATGAACTCTGTGAACCACACGATAACCAGAACCCGGAGCTCCTTTAGTCGGGGAAGTTCTGGAGGTTCCTTATTTTAACAGATCCATGTTCCTGCCCAGTGTCAGGAGCTCTGAGGTCTCCCACAATCCACTGCACAGATCTGAGGTATCCCACAATCCACTGCACAGATCTGAGGTATCCCACAATCCACTGCACAGAGCTGAGGTATCCCACAATCCACTGCACAGATCTGAGGTATCCCACAATCCACTGCACAGATCAAACTGAATAAAATCAACTTTACAACATCTAAACCAGAACTACGACAGAGCCACATCAGCCCGTTTGAAACAGTGACGTGTTTAATGCAGCATTGGCACATTTGTTTACGTTTTACAGAAACTTAAAACAGCAGCGGCTCATATGCATGAATGTATGGCCAGATTGCACCAGGCTTGGAGCAATGAGTTAAACATAAATATCACAGAAGACCAGTGGTCAGAAGCTCAGGAACGGGTCCACTCCTCCTCCAGTTTAAGATCCTACATAGGCTACACCTTTCTAAACAGAAACTGTCCAGAATGTTTCCAGGAGTGGACCCGTCCTGTGGACGATGTGGATATAGTCCTGCCTCTTTGTCCCACACATTTTGGAGTTGCCCCAACATCGCTCTTTACTGGACAAGGACATTCGAGACTCTATCAGTGATCTTAAAGCCCCAGCTTCCAATGGACCCTACGATGGCACTTTTTGGAGTAACAACACAGTAAACAAAAAGAATGTCCTGAGTTATGTCACACTACTGGCCAGACGAGAAACAAATGAGAACTCTTTTACACAATATGGCAACCTTTTATTGACCATTTTAATAGAAGGTTATTATGAGACACAACTTAACATATCAACATGATGAAAACACAGTTCTCCTCGTTTACTGTCTGCGCCACTGCGGCATTTTTGCAGTGACTCTTCGATTTCATTGTCCGTTCCATCGCACTTTCTCGAGGTGGCGGTCGGTTTTTCCCGAGTCCTGAGAGGAAGAAAATGCAGCGTAACACCATATTGTGGCACATTCCAGGCAAAGCAATAACAGCTCCATGGAGACAAGGAATGAGGGCACCCACCGCCAGAAAAGTTACACAGTGCACCTTTAAGTGGCAGTTTGTGAGGGGGAAAAAAAAGGAAATAATACAGGACGTAGCATAAATTGACTTAAATGAAAAACCTCTGCCTATGTCGTCCGTTCAATATACAAGTACAAGAAAGGAACGCATTTTCTCTGGCTGTTTAAACCTTCATTTAACACAATAATGGTGTTGTTATTTCTTTTTATTAGTCTAATTGTTAACTATTGTGCAATTTAGACTTTAGCTCAAGGCTTTCATTACAGTATGGTTGCTAGGGAACAGTTATGGAGTTTCCTCTATGTATGTCAAGGCAAGACGCGTTTATTTATACAAAACAATTCATACACAAAGTAATTCAAAGTGTTTTACAGAATAAGAAATACATTAAATGCACAATACAAACAAATCAAAACAGAAATAAACAGAAAAACAAAATAAAAATAAAACAAACGGTCCATATCCAATCAGAAAACAATTACTAAACTAAAAACTGGGCAGCAATTTAAATGTAAAAATACAATCAGATTCATTTTGCTTAACGGCGCATTGTGTAACTTTTCGGTTGCGGGTCCATCGCATTCTTGTTTCTATGGATATGTCATTTCTCTGCCTGGAATGTTCCACAGTGTGACATTAAACAGCTCTGCCTAACATTTAGTCAATTACAGGTGGTTTTCTAGCTCGAAAATACCTAGAAAAACAGACATTCTGACTGTGAGCGGCGTCGCCTCTCCACAGATCTGACCTGTAACTTGTTCCAGTTTGGTTACTGTGAACATACAAAGGTTTAATGCTGTACTGTGGAACATTCTAGACAAAGCAATAACATGCAAAAGCAATGCACCTTTAAGTACAAACAGTAGTATAACCTTATATACTTTGAACATATGACTTTTGCTTGAGCTTTCTGGTATTATTAGGGGTTTAACTTGATAAAAAAAAAAAAATCTAATTAATTACAGGCTTTGTTATTAATTAATCTCAATCACAAAACAATATTTGTCATAAAAGCAACATTTATTTTATGTAAATTAATTTTAATGGACTCATTTTCTTCCTGAAGCGAGTGCTCTGTAAATACTGTGTAAAGCGTCTTTAAGGGACTCGTGCCGGTGCAAAGTGCTATATAAATAAAGTTACCTTACCGTACCTGAAGCCCTTCATTTGTTGGAGTTTGGGCGCTGACGCCTCTTGTTTGTACTCGGACCAGAACTGAACCGCCTGCAGCTCCAGCAGGTTCTGTGCTGCTGTGACGTGTTTTGCGTTTAAATGCTCTCGTAGGGTTGAGGCGATTCTGTGATATTAAACACTTTTCTGCAAAGGCTGAAATAAACGACGTCTTTGTCAATACTTCCATCGGGTAGTTTTATGAATAGAAATGTTCTGTCCAGCAGACCCAGAGTGCTTTCATGCTCCTGTGGTGTAGTCAGAACTGTGTGCGTCAGTATAATTGTCGTACCAGGACATGGTGCACTGACAAATGTTTTGCATTGTTTGACAAACTGTGATCAAATGCGCTCTAGCAGCCGACAATGTAATAATGGCCAATAATGTGATAACTGCCTATAATCTAATAATTTGTATGTAATAAAGCCAGTAATATAATAACTTTCCAGTAAGGAAGTAGGAAAATGCCTGAAACAATAATGTAATAACCTGTTACCAATAATGTGGTAAGTTATTACATTTACATTTATTACATATTTATTACAGTTATTTCTTACATACTGCTCCTTTAAATGATATTAAGAAATTATTTCATTATTGGCAGCAGTTTGTAAAACAGCCGATTATGTAATAACTAAGCACTAATGTAATATGTTGCTACATTATTGGCATCATTATTACGGTTTCAGACATTTTCCTACATTACTGGCAAGTTATTATATTATTGGCTTTATTACATAAAATTATTACGTTATGGGAAGTGATTACATTATTGGCCGTTATTACATTATCGGCTGCTACATGCGCTAATATGTTTAATGCATTCATTCCTTTGTAATTAATTAATCGGAATTTGCGTGTTAATGTCCCACCTTAGTTATTATTATATTTTACTGCTCGATGTGATTAAATTTCCTCTCGGAGGCTCAAATAAAGTGATTTTGAGTGAAAATGGGACTAAACACCTAAACTCCGCCCACAACTACATTTCAAACAGAAATGCTAAACTGGGCAGTACCCGGGCCGCGTCTCATTCCTCTTTCCTCGCTTCCTTCTCCTTGATTCTGCAGGAAATGGGTGAGGAAGTCCCGCCCACAGAGGAGACAAAGCGAGGAGCGAGGATCTAAACTCCTCACTGGGACCCATAAAGTTTGATTCTTTTCTCTGATGTCAGGTTTACTCCGTCCTTTCGTGGTTTTCTTTGGGACAACGCTTAACACGACACTTCTAAGCGACAGCTGAAAAATGGAGGATCGAGGAGAGGAATCAAGGAGAAGGAAGCGAGGAAAGAGAATTGAGTCGCAGCCCTATAGACGACTAAAGCTATAAGGAACGGTGTGATTGGTCTAATAAGTTTACTTCAGATTCCACCCCTAAAGCCAGATGTTTGTATCAGAAACACGTTGCTGTGATCAGGACAGTGATTTGTGATGTCAACAACTGCTTGAAATAGCCGTATTTGGTCGATTTAGTGTTTAGTTTCACTTTAAATGTGTTTATTTTAAAAGAAGAGCTCCATTTTACACCATATTAAAACTTAATGTGCAAGAAAAACACATTCATTTCACATTAAAATCTACAAAATTTCTCCGGTTGGACAATACGTTGTAAAACAAAATGTCACAACGTATTTATTTTGCAAAATCAAATCACAATTTTAATTTTTTTAGCTCCGATCTTAATTTTATTTCTGAATTGTTGCCGCTCTTCAAAACAGACTCCAATCTACACATTTCTATTAGAGTCTGTGGGAGTTTGTGTTTCCGCTCGTCTCCATCTCGCGCTCCGTGGAGATGGAGATTGTCTTCTTGCTTTTGTTTTCCGGGGGATTATTTGAAACGCAAAAAAAAAAAAAAAAAGACGAATCAGACTCGGCTCTAAACCAGCGCAGAAGTGTCGGGTCACCGCATAGAAAATGAAAACGCAATTAAAGCTGCATTGCGTAACTTTTTTCCACCCGCTACACTTCATTTAGATGCTGTAGATATTGTTGGTTTGTTTTTTTTTCCCCTGGAATGTTCTGCAGTGCGCCTTTTCATTTTACTATCGCCGCGGAGACAAGCAGGTCACATCACCACGCCAAGTTACAGGTCAGATCTGTGGAGAAGTGGGCTTGCTCATAGTAATAATGTGTGTTTTTGCGTTAGTTTTGAGATATATACATAAAAAAATAACTTTAATTGAATAAATGCAAGATATATTTGTTATATTTGTTAATGCTGTACTGTGGAACATCTCAGGCCAAGCAATAACATCACCTCAACCTGAAAAGTTACACAATGCATCTTTAAATCTTTAGTTGTTATGAGAAATTATTACATTTTAAAGGTCCTATATTACGCAAAATTTACTCCTGTGAGCTTTAAAATTAAAATCATACCTGGAGTGGTGTTTTGTTTTGTTCTCATGTGTTTGAGTAACTCTGGCCTGATTCATCTGTCCAACCTCTACATTTTTTATTCAACCAATTGCTGCTGTTTGGTGGTGACGTCTGTAATGCGCCGGAACACTCAGCGGAGTCCAAGTAACTGCGGCACAACAGCAAATCCCGTAGGAAGTAGGCAAGGCAAAGCAAGGCAAGTTTATTTGTACAGCACAATTCGTACACAAAGTAATTCAAAGTGCTTTACAGAATAAGAAATACATTAAAATCACAATACAAACAAATCAAAACATCATCGTGAAATTTTAAAATCGAGATGGGACATTAAATAAGAGAGAATTAGAGAGAAGAGAAGCGTGCGGAATGAGAAATACAAGCCTTTCAGTCAGTGTGTGTGTGGGCGCTGTTGATATTTCTGTGCAGGTGGGGCTGAGGGTGGACCCAGGTGTGCGTGGTGCGTCTGGGCCCGACGTGCTGCGCCTATTTAAAGTCTCGCCTACTGCCGGTCTCTCTCTCTCTCGAGGCCGTCACCTGCGCTGCACCGCCTGAGCCCTTTGTTAGCCTTTTATTTTAGTTTTACATATACAACACTTCATACACCATGACCACTCACTCATTCACCCCTCTGCACTACTGACATTACAGACAGTCCCATCTCATTGTTATATCATTTTCTTTATTTTGGTTCATCTTAATTTAAATAAATCAAATTAATTTAGGAATATTTCGTTGTCTGCCGTCCATTTGTCGTTTCCCTGAGCCAGGTCATGACACTAAACTGTTTTTAGCCTGGATTTAAACAGAGTCAAAGTAGAGTCTGTCTCACATGTTCAGGGAGGCTGTTCCAGGACAATAACGTCTTTCCCGTTGATAAAATTCACCAAACATTCCCTTTGTTCCGGCTTTAAATCCTCGATGTCGGGAATCGTTGCCGACACAAAATGTATGACTCCGTTTACATCTCGATCGCTTTGTTTCCTGTTGCACCACAAATGGGGCCCAGACCAGAGGCGCTGGAGTTTGACGTCGTGGCTTCACAGATCTTCGCCGACTACAACTTCCGGGGTTCTTGCAAACGGCCGAGTGTGTTCCGATTTCTGACCTAGTCTCTGGAGAGAAATTAAATTGAGCCGAGGCACTAGGTAGCCCCAACCTAGCTAGAGTAACCCTGGGCTGTCTACAAAATGCTCAAAATGCTGTTCCACCTTGTGATGTAGTAGCGGTAGATTTAAAGGTAATAGTTTTTTTTTTGTTTCTGCTTCAACTGAATTGCTTTTAAGTCAGTTTAGAAAATGTATTAACTTTACTTCAGATGAGATTTCCCGGCAAGTCTGCAATATCTGAAGTTTCAACGAGGTTAAAACAACAGCTGCAGCTTCAAAGTTTGGCATTTGCAGGGCTGAAATAATCCACCTGATTCTAGTGATAGTGTATGGTATTTAAAAACACAATGGAGCACTTCCTGTATGACCACATGACATCACAAGGTGGAACAGACTGTTTTCTGTTTGCGCGTTAAACGTGTGAATGAAACAAAACACAACAACCAGCTGTTTTTAGAGGATAATTTTAAAAAAATAGCGTAATAAATGCCCTTTAAATATAATAACATTACATCTGCCCATCTCTGTTTGTAGGTTAGACTGTGGCAGAGTGGTTATCCTGTCTCCTCCCCTCAGCGAAGAGGTTGCGGGTTCGACTCCTGGTCTCTCTGAATCCTCTCTCACTGTTCTTCGTGTGTGTGTTTTGCAGTTATGCAGTGACAGTGCAGGAGTCCTACGCTCACCCCTTCGACCAGGTCTACTACACCCGCTGCACCGACATCCTCAACTGGTTCAAATGCACCCGGCACAGGTAAGAAGCACCTCCACCTGAAAACTCGAACTTTAAATAATTTCCCTTGTGGATCGATAAACTTTATCTGTTTCTAAAACTATACACATGAAAGGATCTTACACCTACAGTCGCCAACACTAAAAGATAATCCTGTTTTGATGTTGTGATGTCCTATTCTTTCCTAATTGTATAGTAAGTGTATGTATATGTATCTTGTATTATATTGTATAGGTATTGTCTGCTCTGTGCTCCCTTATTTTTATTTTTATTTTTTTTTATTCTTCTTCTTTCCTCTTGTATAGATGTATTTTATTGCCTTTTATATCATGGCCAGGGGACTACAGATGAAAACTCGCCTTCTGGCTAATTCTGGCTTTTTAAACCATGTGTAATCGTGTGTTCTGTGAAATTGCACTGTCCCCTTTCAAATAAACTAAAACTAAAGGATCTTAGGCCATGTTCAGAGCAGCCTGAATTGACCAACTCCGACTTTTTTGCCCGTATGTGACCTGTAGCTGATCTTTTAATAACCGTCTGAACGACACAGACCTGATTTTATCAAATGCGACCCAGGCCACTTGGATATCTGCTCCTAAAACCGATATATCTCTGATCTTTTGCCATGCGACTTCAGTCTGAACGGCCAGGTCGCATTCATCCCGCCTATTGTGTGGCTATTGTGCATTAAAAAGCACCTGTTGTGAGCCAATACAGCCCAGCGTTTGCTCACAGAAACAGGCCGCTGAAGCCGTGTTTCCTCCCGTGAGAGTGGTACAAGTAGGCGCTCACAAATGTACACAAATGTTTATTTTGTCCTACGAGAAGTGTCAGTGAAGCGCATCGCAATCCCACCACTCTTGGCTGCGACTCTGCACCCACATCTTCTTCTTTCCATGGACGTTGCTGCCACTGCCCCACAAACGCCACGGCCACAAACCTCGTCCTTCTCCCTCTCAAGCTCCACCTCAAAAACAAATAAGTTTGACAAGTTCTGCCTCCGGTACGACGGCAACTTTAAAATCACCAGGCGCTCAATCCTAGCGTTTAGGCTACTTCCATAAACATTGAGCACAATTGCTGCGGGACACTTTTGGGGGTGTTTAAAGTTCACACTGAAGATCACAGACCAATCGCATTTAATTGGAAATGTGAACGACCTCGCCAAAAAAAATCGGACTTCACAAAAAAGTCAGAACTGAGCATTAAGCCCTGCAGTCTGAACGTAGCCTTATTCTGGGGATAACACTTCACTCATGATCCTGTATCCTGTAAGCTGATGGACAAATGCTTTTACCTTGTCTCACAAATCCAGTCTCTCTCTACATATATATATTTTGAGCGATATCAGTCTGGTCCCCTCTCCCTCCGTCGTGCCTGGACCTAGAACCAAACAAGAGCGTCCAATCAGATTTGTTTATTTCAGTGATACACATAGACCGTATATATGAATGGACCCGTTAGCCGCCACGTGCCAAACAGGAAGTGCTCCAGGAGGCTCTTCCGGCTCCTTCTCTCCCTTTTTCCCATTGACTCATGTTGGGATCTTATCGCTCCTCTCTCTGTACCTGCTGCTGTCGCCTCGTCATTTTGGTCTTAACATGTTCGTATGAACCCGCGACACATGAGCCTGAATTTTTTATTTCACTCTTTTGTTCCTAAATCAAGATATGAATATAAATAACGGACCAATCAGACGCCTTCATTCCCCGAGGTCCCTCCCCCTAGCGTTAGCAACAGGTTTGATTGACAGCTAGGTGTGGTTCGTACACGTTTAAATCACTGACAAACTACTGTAACATCCAACACCCTGTTCACACGTGTATAGATGTAAATATGTCGTTTTGATGTAAATACTTTTTGAGAGAGAACTCTTTTATCTTTTATCTTATTGTATTTATCTTATCTTGTATTTGAAAATTTGACTCTTAACTACATGTTCTTGGTCGGTTGCATCAGTAACGAAGAAAATTTCCTCTCTGGGATGAATAAAAGTAATTCTGGTTCTTTACATAACAAAACATAGAACATAAATCAATGACTTAAAATGTTTAAACTTACTATTTAAAGTTTCCTTATTATTCTCAAGAATCACTGAAATCCAGTGGTTCGTGCAGGTGCAGAGTATCACCGCTCTGAGGAGGGCCGCACGTTTAACGACCTCATGCCTGATTGGCTCTTGTGGTTGCTATGATACTCGTGGTCGGATTTCCAAATATGGACCTGGCTCCAGATGCTCTCCTGTAACTGTGGCATCGTGAGCCTCATCCGAGCGACGCTGACGCTGTGGAGACGTCACACTCACTTAGTCCACACATATATACAGTTTATGGTGACACATGAGCTCATTGGCCACTCATAATTTATCCCCTCAGATTCACAGAGTTTAGTGCTTCGCTCATTATGATTATTTTTTCCTCATAAGCAGCCATATTTGTTTTTAAGCAGACAATCCACCATCAGTCTCCCCCGTCTGAAAGCGAGGTGATTCACCAGTGACCAGACTCATATCTGAGAGAAGAAGAAGTCTGGGTCTACACATAATCCTCACACATAAGTTTAAATAGGGCCTGTACAGTATGTAAGTTTAACCTGTATTTGAATGTAGCACGTTTTGACTTTAAATGTGAGATAAAAATAGCGAGCTGACTTTTTGACTATAATATTTTTACCTTCATAAATAACTTTTGGTCGCCCCCCCTCTCTCTCTCCTCTGGACCCTTTAGACCCTTTGCGGTGATATTTCTGATGAGTACATTGGCACGGCGCGCTAACGACCACATTAAACTTTATGGGAGGCGCGTTAGCTCCTGCGGCTAAAAACCATCCGTCTTCTGTTAAATGTCACCAAACCTCAGTGTCCTTCAGCCCGTCCAAGATGTCCTCTCAGATTTATCAATGTTACAGGTAAAAAACAATGTTTGTACAAGAGGTTAAAATTAAATGACGGCAACGACATTTGATGCAATATTGAGTCGTTTGATAATGGGCTCACGTTTCGACACATGCGTTTGGTCGATACACTCGTCGATCCATGCACGCACTCTGTTGTCATTTATTTTGATCCGAAAGGGGAACAGTTATCGCAGCGTCCTTTCCAGATGCAGGCAGAAAACGGCTCTGCAGGGACTTACAGCTGAAATGTTGTAACAAAGGAGGGTTTTGTCTTTCAGTCAGTCTTTATTTTACGTTGATAGACCCAGAAATGACAAAGTTATTAACGTTTAAATACTTTAGAATCGCTCTTGGCTTTACAGCAGCTTTAATCAAATGCACTCGTATACGCACTCACGATGTGACTCGTGATATACACAACCTATTTCTCAGACTTTATCTCATAGGTTTTAGGCAAGTTTATTTGCATAGCACAATTCGTACACAAAGAAATTCAAAGTGCTTTACAGAATTAAAAAAATACATTAAAATCACAATACAAACAAATCAAAACATAAATAATCATCATAACATTTAAAAATAGAGACATTAAAGTAGACAGAATTAGAGAGAAGAGTGCAGAATGAGAAATGAAAATCTTTCACTTTGTTTGTTTCAGAAAATGTTGAGACGTTTCTATGTAATATAACATAGTTTTAATGTTAGTATGTGAGAGGTCAGAGGTCAGTGTGGGAGGAGCTACTGTCTGTCTCTGCTGCTGCTGGAGAAGAGGCCGAGCAGCACCGACACCTGAGCCTGTGTGAACGCAGCGAGAGGAGAGACTCAGGAGGAAATGAAAACAGTAGTAATCTATATTTTAAAGCTGCCACACACTACAGGAGAATTTGCCCGATTTTGGCTGCGATTTCTTCCTCCCAAGTTCAGGGAGGCGTGACCCGACTTTTTGTCTCCGTGTGCGATTTTGAAGCCGCTGCTCCTCATGTGTGGAGTCAGTGTCAGATCAGAACCACCAAACATCAGCAACACTACGATAACAGATGATAAAACAGAGCGTCAGGGGCAGAGGAGCGACGGACACAGAGACGAAACATACAAATTCAGGATATAGCGAAAATAAAGACTTTATTATTACTCACCTAATGTAAAGTGGTACATTTAAAGTGCAGTATCTCAACCACATTATCCATAGAAATTGTCCTCCGCAAATAATGACTCCAGTCCACAAAATCGCGCTATTAACCCAGTTTGCAGTGTTTTTTGACAGTAAAGAGACAGTGTTTCCTCGTGTCTGGTTACACAGTGTGAGGTGAAGCCGCAGATCAGCGACAGTGACTCTATTTCCTGTGGACTTTATCGCCTCTTTTATGCTTTTAAAATCCTGTATCTGAAGTATTGCACCACATTTCACAGATAACAATAACACCGTTTTGACTTGTGTCTAAAGTGGAAGTGCAGAGCTCGGATCTTTGAACACTTCAGAGTCTCAGAGCGAGTGGTTTTACTGTAGACAGGAAACAGTTGACGCCATCGCAGCCTCACAGCTTTATATCCTGTGGTCTGCAGACTTTACAATCAGAGATTTCAAGTCTCATAAGTTTCTCCTCGTGTCTGTGGTGTTTGCGCTTTTTGTCGCACGTTTAAAAATAGTTTAAGACTGAAAAATCCTGTAGTATGTGGTGGCTTTAAGAGTTGACTATCTATATTATAAAATGTAAAATAAACTCTGTTCTTATTTTCATTTTCACTTCTGAGCTGTGAATCATTGAACCAAAAACACTAAAACACTTCACATATGAACCTCAGCTGTTTAGTAGTTGAACTGTAATGTATCTATTGTTTCATTAATATCACATTAAAGAAAAAATGACATGAGATTTTTTTTTCATGTCTTATCAAAATCGAATCGATATCGTGACCCGTGCATCGAGATACGTATCGAATCCTGGGAAAACTGTATCGTTGCGTCCTGAGCGTCAACACGCACTGAACACGACTCTTTTTTCGTCTGTGTTTGCGATTGTGTGCGTTGTGTCACCAAGGAAACAGATGTACAACACCCCAAGCACGATGTCACTGTAAAGTATCAGTAAACAAGTGCATGTTTTCTTTTATTTATAGAAAATATTCCGAGAAGCAATCACTGAAAGGAAAGACGAGCATTACAATTTTCATGAAAATAATACAGAGTTATCAAGGCACTATAATCTTTCTAACTTTGTTTATAAAAATACAGGATATGACCCCCGTGTTTTCAAATTTAAGTGCAAAAAGCTCTCTTATTGTTCTGTATAATGTCTGTTATTGGGACTCACTAATATCAACACTGGTACAGGCTCCAAACCAGAAAGAAATTGCTGGATTTGCTAAGACTTTATTAAAAGTTACATTATTTTGTAGAGATTTTTAGAACAACAGAGCATCAAATGTAGAGATTAACTGATTTTAAGTGATTTAACAGATTAAAAAAAAAAGTTCTCACTGTTTTTGGGACATTAACTTAAATTAAATGTGTTAAAAATGCATCTCAGCGTTTTCAACAGGGCTCAAACCATAAAGAAAGTACTTCAAATCTAAAATGTAGTGGAGTAGGAGGTACATATACCTCCTCTCAATTGTAGTGAAGTAAAAATAAAAAGATTCCACTGTAAAATGTACTTAAGTAACATACATATACCTAAAAAATAGGATTGTAGCTTTACTTTTGTGCTTTGTTACCTTCCACCACTGACTTCTCTTGAGTATTAGGACAGAAAGTGAATAATTGGTGCCATCAAAGGTAAGTTTGAGTGACTAAAACTGCTCTGTCTGACCAATGCATTCTTATTTCTGTGTTGGTTTCCTGGATCTAACATTATTTGTCTCCTTTAAAGACACTTGCACTCATGAATCTGTATTCTGATCTATGTTAGAATGTTATTTCCTCATCACAAACACACCCAGAGTTGTGTTTTGCTTCATTCACACGTGTTCAAACACACAAATCCTGCATTTTAGCTGTACTTTTTACTCAAGAAAAGATCAAAAGTCGCTGTTAATTTGAAAAACTTCATGATATCCAAGAGTGAAGCAAAGGATTTTGAGCTTTGGAGATGCAGACAGACTAATTAAAAAGGGTAACTCAAACGTGTACGAATGAAAATGAAGCAAAACACGAGTCAATTACGCGTATCATACTGTAAGTAGGACCTTCAAATACAACACGGTTTGCTTTTTATCTGTACTGTATTTTGTCTTACGCTTGCTACCATAGAGTGTTAGTAAATAATGTGACGTTTGAGTGACAGAAAACCCGCTCTATCTGACCCACGCATTCTTATTTCTGTGTGTTTCCAGGATCAGTTACAAGACGGCGTACAGGAGAGGGGTCAGGACCATGTACCGCAGACGCTCTCAGTGCTGCCCGGGGTTCTTCGAGAGCGGAGACCTGTGTGTCCGTGAGTGTCTCATTTAAACTGCACTGACGCCAATAGAAACAACAGGGACGGGGCCCAATATGAGTCTGTATCTGACTTGGGCTCTGTGGACAGCAGTACTCGGCTAGTTCCAGTCAGAGGGACCATTTCTCCTGTAATGTGACGCCTACGAGGTCAATTATCCAACCCCAGATCGAGGGAGATTATCAGTGCTCTTGTATGTCTTCCGTTTTCTAATAATTGCTCCCACAGTTGATTCTTCACGCCGAGCTGCTTACCTCTTTCATTTAGGGCTGTCGCAATAACCCACAGACCGTATATATATACAAGTGGACTAAGCTAACCCGTTAGCCGCCGCGTGCCAAACAGGAAGTGCTCCAGGAGGCTCTTCCGGCTCCTCCTCTCACTTTTTCCCCATTGACTCACACTGGGATCTTCTCGCCCCTCTCTCCGTACCCGCTGCTGTCGCCTCGTTATTTTGGTCTTAAATTGTTCGTATGAATCCGCGACACAGGATCCTGCATTTTTTGTTTCGCTGTTTTGTTCCTAAATCAAGATATGAGCATAAATAACAGACCAATCAGGCGCCTTCATTCCCCGAGGTCCCTCCCCCTAGCGTTAGCAACAGGTTTGATTGACAGCTAGGTGTTGTTGCTCGTACATAACAGAACAAAGAACATAAATCAGTGACTTAAACTTACTATTTAAAGTTTGATGATAAAAGCTAAAAGTTTCCTTATTTTTCTCAAGAATCACCAAAATACAGCAGAATGGTGCAGAGTATCACCGCTTTGCCATGAGTCGGGCACATTTAACCACCTCATGCCTGATTGGCTCTTGTGGTTGCTATGATACTCGCGGTCGGATTTCCAAATATGGACCTGGCTCCAGACTCTCTCCTGTAACTGTGGCATCGGGAGCCTCATCTGAGCGACGCTGACGCTGTGGGTGACGTCACACTCACTCATACATAAGGTCTATTACTGATACTAAAACTAATATCGAATCTAGATACTCATTTGAGCAAGTATTGATACTAAAAAAGTCACATTCACAAGACATTAGCTTTAGAATGACCTTGAGCGAACACTGAGGGATTACACACATATAAGGCCACATGGTAACATAAAAGAAAGTACTACAGTTTAATTAAATTTACATTCTATTGTCTTAAGAAAGAGCACTTTTAATCATTGTTGTGGTTATGAGTATTAAGTCTATTTCTAAGTATAGAAATCAAGATGAATTGTTAGTGACAGCACTGAGCAGAAGAGTCTCTGATGAGCTTTTCTTCACATTAGTAAAGTGTTTAACGTGTTGTCAGTGTCATCGTAATGTGAGGTTTGGGTTGCCAGATCCTGTGACCTAAAACCAGCTGATACCAAAACCCAAAAGAGACTCTCCGCGTATTTGACGGCTAATGGAGTTCCAGGTTAAAGCCCTGTTCACGCGGGATTAGTTTTACCTGTGGACCTTTGGTGATTTGTAATAATCGCGGAGGACGCCTGAGATCTTAATCCCGTGCGAATGCGCCAACGTCTGTAATTTGTAAAGTAAAAATTCCGCTGCAAATGACCTTGAACGATATTTCACCAAACACAGATGTCCGGTGATAATACGAGTCCCGTGCGAATCTGCACGTCTTTTCTGTCTATTCCTTTTATTTCCATGGCCTTTTCTCTATATATTGCGCTCATTTTCTATCGCTTCATCTTGAGTAATGGAGGCTGTGGTAGAAATTTTGATTAGCAGTTTTGAGCTTTTTAGGAGCAAATTATAACACAGCCTCACAGCCTCTACATGGAAACCGATCCGCAAAAAGGGAAATTCTCGCAGGATGTTGACCTGGACGACATGTGTAGCCGCATGCGGTAAGGAAAATTTTTTTAATTTATAATTTTTCTTTTAGCATACTTTATAAATTTATTTACTTAGCAGCGCGAAAGACATAGAAACGGATGTGATGTTAGGACATATCCGGTCGTAATTTCGGTAAAATAGAGTCATTTACAGACTCCGCTGATCCCGTGCGAATGTGAGTAACACAGAGGTGGGGCGGGAATTTGCAAATTACCAGACGTCCACAGGTCGTACTTATCGAATAGGGCTTAAGTTGTGATTATGATGCCGTTTTAAACCCATAGTTGTGCTTTCTTTTGCCTTTTAACATGAATGAAATCCAGATGTTTCCCCTGTTGGGCTCTGGGAAGTTTATGATGAATAGTTCATTATAAAAATATGATTTAACCTGAGTTTCCTGCTGAGCCCCGTGTCGACTTGTGTAATGAAAGTGACTCACGGTGCTGCAGGGTCAAGATGTGCGTCTGGTCTTTACTCCTCACATCAAACCAATTATCCTCTTCAAACGGACCCTTCACTGGGACTAAACCAGGACTGAACCAGGTCTGGACCAGGTCTGAACCAGGTCTGAACCAGGTCTGGACCAGGTCTGAATCAGGACTAAACCAGGTCTGAACCAGGTCTGGACCAGGTCTGAACCAGGTCTGAACCAGGACTGAACCAGGTCTGGACCAGGACTGAACCAGGTCTGAACCAGGTCTGAACCAGGACTAAACCAAGTCTGAACCAGAACTAAACCAGGTCTGAACCAGGTCTGGACCAGGTCTGAACCAGGTCTGAACCATGTCTGAACCAGGACTGAACCAGGTCTAGACCAGGACTGAACCAGGTCCGAACCAGGTCTGAACCAGGACTAAACCAGGTCTGAACCAGGTCTGAACCAGGACTAAACCAGGTCTGAACCAGGACTAAACCAGGTCTGAACCAGGTCTGAACCAGGACTAAACCAGGTCTGAACCAGGTCTGAACCAGGACTAAACCAGGACTAAACCAGGACTAAACCATGTCTGAACCATGTCTGAACCAGGACTAAACCAGGTCTGAACCAGGACTAAATCAGGACTAAACCATGACTCAACCAGGACTAAACCAGGACTCAACCAAGACTAAAGCAGGACTCTACCAGGACTAAACCAGGACTAAACCAGGGCTCAATCAAGATTAAACCAAGACTAAACCAGGACTCAACAGTACTCAACCAGAACTCAGCCAATACTCAGCCAGGACTCAGCCAGAACCAAACCAGGATTACACCAGGACTAAACCAGGACTCAACCAGAACTCAACCAGGAGTCAACCAGGATTAAACCAGGACTCAACCAGGACTAAACCAGGACTCAACCAGAACTAAACTAAGACTGAACCAGGACAGAACTAAGACCAAAGCAAGACTAAACCAGCAGTAAATCAGGACTAAACCAAGACTGAACCTGGGCTGAATCAGGACTGAACCAAGACTCAACCCAGACTAAACCAGGACTCAGATCTTGAATTAGTCTTGATCAGGACTACCTTAAAATCAAGGACTTGTCTTATGGTTAGTGTGGTCACGATACTAAAATGCACTTTTTAGCATTGATTCCGGCTCAAATGAGTATCTAGTTTCGATACCAGTTTTTTCGCTTAGTATCTGATTCTCGATACTTTTACTTATGATGAATATTCTGGGTTATTTTGGGGATGCCATGCGTGTCCTCTGAGGTTCCTGACTAAACCAGCGTCTCATTATTCACTTTATAATCTACAGAAAAGTGTTTTAATGACTCCAAACTGCTCCTCTCCGAGACAAAGTCAAGAGGTCTTTGGCTGGTCTTTATCACTGTTCCCTCAATTATCCACTCTAGTACTGTGTATGTTACACTGAAGAGAAACCAGGACTGAACCAGGACTGAACCAAGACTAAACCAGGACCAAACCGGGACCAAACCGGGACCAAACCAAGACCAAACCAGGACTTGGACTTAATTAAGTGATAAAACACATCTAAACCAGTACAATTGTGAACACAGCCTAAACAGGATCTAAGCTTGGACCAAACCAGGACTGAACCAGAGCTGAACCAAGACTACTCTGGATCTAAACCAGGTCTAAACCAAGACTAAGCCAAGACTAAACCAGGACTTGGACTGAATTAAGTGTTAAGCACATCTACACTAGTAGAACTGTGAATGCACCCTAAGCAAGATCTAAACCTGGTCTAAACCAGGTCTAAGCCAGGTCTAAACCAGGACTAAACCAGATCTAAAGCAGCTTTAAGCCAGGTCTAAAAAGGACTAACCAGATCTAAACCAGGTCTAAAGCAGGACTAAACACAGACCAGGACTTGGATAAATAAAACATGCCTGAACCAAGTCCAAACCAGGTCTAAACCAGGTCTACACCAGGTCTAAATCAGGTCTAAACCAAGACCAAACCAGGACTAAACCAAGACCAAACCAAGACTTGAGTTTGACAAGTCATAAAACATGCCTGAACCAGGACTGAACTAGACCTGAACCAAGACTAAACTGGGACTAAAGCAGGTCTAAAGCAGGTCTAAACCAGGTGTACACCAGGTCTAAACCAGAACTAACCAAGACCAAACGAGGACTTGGATTTGACAAGTCATAAAACATGCCTAAATGAGGACTGAACCAGAGCTGAACCAAGATTAAACTGGGACTAAAGCAGGTCTAAAGCAGGTCTAAAGCAGGTCTAAACCAGGTCTAAACCAGGACTAAACCAGAACTGGCAGGACTAAATCTTCTAATTTCATATTTGATTTGAAATGGCTCAAATCTGCTCCCATCAGAGACAAAGTCAAGCTGTCTTTGGTCTTCACCAGCTCTCGCTCAAAGCAAATCAATTACCCACTCAGGCCGTCCACTGCGCCGGACTCTTCCTCTCAAAATGGAGGAGAATGAACTGGCCCGGGGGTCACTGTTCCCCCCACGTGACCCCCGCCTTTGTGCTCTTTTACTTCACCGCCGCTTGTAAACAGCTTTATTAGATCCACGTGGGGGGGCGGGGTGACTTCATTGTGCGCTATGGTCCAAGTGCTCTGAATGCCCCGGGCTAATTCTTGCGATGCTAACGCTAACCTCCTCGGACATGCTTATTGTCCGGGGTAGCGCAGAGAAGGCTAATTGAACGCTCCCTCCATCCAAATGAAGAAGAGGGGGCTGTAATTACATTTGTGTGCGGGTCTTTCCTGCTCGGAGATACCGTCGTGCATTTGTTAGCTTATCAGGGTCGTTACGTCTTTGCGTAATTACATAAGAAAGATGTAGTAGATTAAGGGCCAATGATTTTCAATTATAGAAATGATTTTTGACTCACAAACGATGCAAGAAAATGACAGACAAAACAAAGACGTGAGCTCAAAAGTTTAGTCGCACCAACACAGCGCAAATTAGAAAAAGGTTACGAGTATTTTTAAGGTGCACTTCATGTTAAGATATAAAACCACATGGGAATTCCGGCTTTTTTGGCTCGGCTCACTAAAAAGAGCCGGCTCTTTTGGCTCCCAAGCGGCTCTTCAAGTTGTTTTGTTGCTTTAATTAATTTATTATCAACAACAATATAAAATCATGTACAGAATGAATTTCTAATGTAAAAAAAACCTAGGACTAAACCAGGACTAAACCAGGACTAAACCAGGTCTGAACCAGGTCTGAACCAAGACTGAACCAGGACTAAACCAGGACAAAACCAGGTCTGAACCAGGACTAAACCAGGACTATAAAAGGACTGAACCAGGTTTGAACCAGGACTAAACCAAGACGAAACCAGGTCTGAACCAGGACTGAACCAGGACTGAACCGGGACTGAACCGGGACTGAACCAGGACTGAACCAGGACTGAACCAGGACTGAACCGGGACTAAACCAGGACTAAACCAGGACTCAACCAGGACTCAACCAGGACTCAACCAGGACTAAATCAGGACTAAATCAGGACTAAATCAGAACTAAACCAGGCCCGAACTAAGACTGAACTAAAACTAAACCAGGACTAAGCCAGGACTCAACCAGGACTAAAGCAGGACGAAACCAGGTCTGAACCAGGACTAAACCAGGACTGAACCAGGTCTGAACCAGGACTAAACCAGGACTGAACCAGGACGAAACCAGGACTGAACCAGGACTGAACCAGGACTAAACCAGGACGAAACCAGGTCTGAACCAGGACTGAACCAGGACTGAACCAGGACTGAACCAGGACTGAACCAGGACTGAACCAGGACTGAACCAGGACTGAATCGGGACTAAACCAGGACTAAACCAGGACTCAACCAGGACTAAACCAGGACTAAACCAGGTCTGAACTAGGACTCAGCCAGGACTGAACCAGGACTAAACCAGGTTACCAGTATTTTAAAGGTGCACTTCATATACGATATAACACCACATGGGAATTTCGGCTTTTTTGGCTCGGCTCACTAAAAGGAGCCGGCTCTTTCGGCTCCCAAGCGGCTCTTCAATATAAAATTATGTACAAAATGAATTTCTAATGTAAAAAATTCAGGACTGAACCACGACTAAACCAAGACTAAATCAAGACTAAACCAGGACTAAACCAGAACCAAAGTAAGACTAAACCAGCAGTAAATCAGGACTAAACCAGGATTTAACAGGACTAAACCATGCGCTGGAAGAACTACAAATAATGAAAAGAGTTGATGGCACAAAACATAAAAACACGGGAGTGGGCTGAGGTGTGGCAGCCTCAGACTCAGTTTGTCTTCTTCCTCCTTCTCCGACACTCTTCCCTTCTCCTCCTCAGCTCACAGACGTAAAGCGTGAGGAGAGAATTCTCCAACCACTGCTTCATTATCATCGGAACGACCGCGGAAAAAGTTTGTCTCATGTTTGTGTCGGCGGCGTAATGACAAACCGAGATGACAGAAAAGCCGATAGCAGCTGAAATGACCTGTCGCCCCATCAAACACAAACCTACACAAAAACTGTCAATCGTTTGTGCTTCGTTTGTGCTGCAAAAAGTTTCGTTTGTGCTGCTTTAGTTTTGGAGAAATTATTGATTCTTTTATAGGTCAAATTGGGGTCAGTCAGCCCACAGGAAGCCTCAAAATGCTCTAAAACGCCCAAAATGGAGCCAATCCTTTGTGCTTCGTTCGTGCTGCAAAAAGTTTCGTTTGTGCGATTCTGGTTCTTGAGATATTCGGCAAACTCCGCAAAACTAGTGTTGATAAACGATCTTAGGCTGTGGAAAAGTCTGTATTATTATATAACATATGAATGAGCTGAGCGGAAATGACGTCCTATAATTACCACAGAAATAATAATTAATAATTTTAGAAATAAACTCACACAAATGAAAATTGTCACAGCACAAATGAAATACAAACTTTTTCTATAATTTTCTTCCTGTTTTGAGCTCTATTTCACATTTTGAGGGGCTGGATGACGTCATCGGCCAAAAATAAAACTCAAATATCTTAAGAACCAGAATCGCACAAATGAAACTTTTTGGAGCACAAAACGAAGCACAAACGATTGACTCCATTTTGGGCGTTTTAGAGCATTTTGAAGCTTCCTGTGGGGCTGCCTGACCCCAATTTGACCTCTAAAAGAATCGTTAATATCTCCAAAACTAAAGCAGCACAAACAAAACTTTTTGCAGCACAAACGAAGCACAAACGATTGACATAGTTTTTGTGTAGGTTTGCGTTTGATGGGGCGACTTCACGGAGCTGCGGAAGTGTGTGTTTTCTTCCGGTCGACGTAAATACGTTTGTGCCGCTGTCCAGTCAGAACCCTTCCCCACCCCCAGACGTTGAGTGGAATTAAATAAAGACGAATTAACGTTTTTTTCCATGGAAACCTTAATGCGGAATTATTAAACGTGGCCATTGTGGTATCAGCATTGGTATAGAGTCGATTCTTTAGGATCAAAATTAAGTTCATTGTGACACCAATTGACCTGGAATGTCCCACATTATGGCATTAAACCTATTTATTTAATTGATTAATTTACAAGTGTTTTTAGTTCCTCGTGGCGTCGTCTGCTTGTCTACATATAAATACAGTAAATACGTTTAATGCTTTTCTTTGGAACATTCTGAGCAAAGAAATAAGATTCTCCAAATACAATATAATAAAATAAATAAATAAATAAATAAAATAAAATCCAACATTTATCGATTTTTGACTAAACCAGGTTCAGATCAGTTTTAAAAGGTGTAATTTAAAGTACGATTTATTACAACAAGGCTACATGCTGCATAAAAATTGGAACCAAACTTGGATTTAACCCGAGACAAAACCCAAGACTAAACTGGGACTACACCAGGACTAGACAAGGACCAAAAGACTCTGCCCCAGGCCTAAATGAGATCTTAAATTAGGACTCCAGTAATGAGAGGAGGTGGGCAGTAATGTGGTTATACAGATGAGGGGTCTTCTGTTTCCAAAGATCATGTGTTTACCTTATCGGAGCCGTCGGAGCGATTACGTCCGACTGTAATGAGGAAACGTCTCATTTTGGTCCATTAAATAAACTGAAATAAACTGAAACTTATTCTCAAACACAGATTATGGCCAAATGTTCAAGAATAGAAACTTAATTTAAGATAATGTACGATTTGAGGTTGGAAATTAGGTTTACTTGCAATAAACTCTAAAATATTGGAAAAAGGACTAAACCAGGACTTAATCAAGACTAAACCAAGACTAAACCAAAACTAAACCAAGACTAAACTTAAACTAAACCAAGACTAAATCAGGACTAACCCATAATCTAACTAGGACTTAACCTATAGAAGAGGCGGGGTGTTAACCCAGGACTAAACCAGGACTTAACCACGTCTGTCTAAAAAAGGACTAAACCAGGAGGATTGAACCAGGTAGAAACCTGGATTAAACCAGGGGTAGACCAGGACTAAACCAGGTCTAAACTAGGACTAACCCAGGTTTAAATTAGGTTTAACCCAAGATTAAATCAGGACTTAACCAGATCTGTCTAAAAAATGACTAAACCAGGAAGACTGAACCAGTTAGAAGCCAGGACTAAACCAGGACTAAACTAGGTCTAAACCAGGGCGTAAACAAGACTAACCCTGGACTAAACCAGGACTACTCCTGAACTAAATTAGGACTAAACCAGGACAAACCAAGGCTTAACCAAGTCTAAAACAGAACTAAACCAGGTCTAAACCAGAACTAAACCAGGACTAAACAAAAACTAAACCAGGACTAAACTAGAACTAAAGTAGGACGAAACCAGGACTAAACCAGGTCTAAATCAGGACTAAATCAGGTCTAAATTAGAACTGAACCAGAACTAAACCAGGACTAAACTAGAACTAAACCAGGACTAAACTAGGGCTTAACCAGGTCTAAAACAGGTCTAAATCAGGTCTAAATTAGAACTGAACCAAAATAAAACCAGGTCTAAATCAGGTCTAAACCAGGACTAAACTAGAACTAAACCAGGACTAAACCAGTACTAAACCAGGTCTAAGTCAGGGCCAAACCAGCACTAAAACAGAAATAAACCAGGACTGAACTGGAACTAAACCAGTACTAAAACAGAAATAAACCAGGACTGAACTGGAACTAAACCAGTACTAAACCAGTACTAAACCAGGGCTTAACCAGGTCTAAATCATGTCTAAACCAAGACTAAACCAGGATTAAACCTGAACTAAACCAGAACTAAACTGGGACTAAACCAGAACTAAACCAGGGTTAAACTAGAACTAAAGCAGGGCTAAACTAGAACTAAACCAGGACTAAACTAGGACTAAACCAGGATTAAACCAGGTCTAAACCAGGACTAAATCAGAACTAAACAAGGACTAAACTAGAACTAAACCAGGACTAAACGAGAACTAAAGTAGGACTAAACCAGGACTAAACTAGAACTAAACCAGGACTAAACTAGAACGAAACCAAGATTAAACCAGGACTAAACCAGGTCTAAACCAGTATTAAACCAGAATAAAACCAGGACTAAATCAGGTCTGAACGAGGTCTAAATCAGGTCTAAACTAGAACTTAACTAGGACTAAACTAGAACTAAACCAGGATTAAACCAGGATTAAATCAGGTCTAAACCAGAACTACACCAGGACTAAACTAGAACTAAACCAGAAATAAACGAGGAATAAACCAGGTCTAAACCGGGTCTAAACTAGAACTAAACCAGGATTAAACCAAGTCTAAACCAGGTCTAAACCAGGTCTAAACCAGGTGTAAACCAGGTCTAAAGCAGGTCTAAACCAGGTGTAAACCAGGTCTAAAGCAGGTCTAAACCAGGTCTAAACCTGTACTATACTGAGTGGACCAGGTCTTTACGTCACTTGTACATAGTCTGTGTCTTTCTGAGCCCACAGTATATTTCTCCCGTGTGTTTACCTCCACAGCGTCGGCTCTGTGCTGTTTTTGCTCTGGGCCTGGACAGGCCTGAGGCTCATTGTTATAGATTTCTTTTGTCTAATCAGGTGATGTCTTTGTGATTATTGGGTGTCAACACTGAATCGATAGTGAGCGAAAAGACAGAGAATGTGTCTATTCCGCCAAATTAACTCCTCAGATGAACAAAAAGCTTCTGGATAAATGAAAAGTGCAAAGGCGCGTGAGGTGAAACTTAGCTGAATATTTTGAGCTCAAGTTAATTATTGAGTTTTAGTGCTTAGTTCCAAATTAGATGGAAGATTAAAAGGCCCATATTACGCTGTTTTTGGATCTGTGTTGCATGTTATCTGTGTTGTTTGCGTATCGAAAGCAAACCTCAAAAATCAAAACCCTCTGTTTCACCTTGTGATGTCGTGCGGTAATACAGGAAGTGCTCCACTGTGTTTTTAAACTCCACACACCTGCAAATACTATAGATTCATTTGGATAATTTCCGCCCTGGATTTGGCGATCTGTACTGCTACTACTACTAATATTACTACTACTACTAATACTACTACTAATATTACTACTACTACTACTACTACTACTACTACTACTACTACTGCTTCTTCTACTAATAATATAATAACATTACTACTGCTACTACTGCTATAGGGCCAATGATTTTCCACGATCACAGAAAATGGATGGAAAATGCAGCATCATCAGCGTGAAACGGAATTTATAAATTTCTTGCACAAAAATCGTTCTGAATTTGTTCAAATATTTGAAAAAACGCCACTTACAACTGATGTTTGAAATGTATTTTATAATTTTCTGTTACACATTTTCTGTTACACACAAGGTCATCATTGACTCATGCTGTCCATTTTTATTTTATTTAGAAATATTATATTTTATAAGAGTTGGACTTGCCATAAGTTCTGAATACATTTTATTCCTTGTCAAGTGTACGTGTGAACAGTTATTTTCTGAAATTTCAGTTTTCTTAAAGCCCAAAAATGTCCTAAAAACTCCTTAGTTTTTTGTCAGCAAAATAGGAACCCTGAAACAACAAAGATGCAGAAAATTAGCATTTTAACAACATTTTCTAACATGTTTACGTTTTTTTTAAGGTGAAACAATGAAACAGAAATGAAACGGAATTCAAAATTTCAACTTTTGAAGCAGAAAATCATTGGTCCTATGACTACTACTACTACTACTACTACTTCTACTACTACTACTACTACTACTACTACTACTACTACTACTACTACTACTACTACTACTACTACTGCTGCTGCTACTACTACTACTACTACTACTACTACTACTACTACTGCTACTACTACTACTACTTCTACTACTACTACTACTGCTACTGCTACTACTACTACTACTACTACTACTACTACTACTGCTACTACTACTACTACTACTACTACTACTGCTACTACTACTACTACTGCTACTACTTCTACTACTACTACTACTATTGCTACTACTGCTTCTACCGCTACCACTGCTACCACCGTTACTACCACTACCACCGCTACCACTGCTACCACTGCTTTTACTACGACCGCTTCTACTGCTACCACTGCTACCACCGCTACCACCGCTTTATTGTTACCACTGCTACCACCATTACTATTACTACTACTACTACCACCACCTACCACTTTATTATTGTTGTTGCTACCATTACTACTACTACTATTACCATTACCACCATTACTACTATTACTTTTACTACTACTACTACCACCACTATTACTACTATTATTACTACTATTATTGACCTGCTATTACTATTATTACTACTACTACCACTACTACTATTATTACTACTACCACCTGTTGCTACCACTACTACTACTACTACTACTACTTACTACTACCTACTGCTGTTGCCATTACTATTATTATTACTACTACTACTATTATTATTATTATTACTATTATTATTACTTATTATTATTATTGTTGCTACTATTATTATTATTATTACTATTACTACTATTGCTATTATTACTACTTTTATTACTACTGCTGTTGCTATTATTACTGTTATTGCTACTACTACTATTATTACTACTATTATTATTATTACTGTTACTGTTACTGTTACTGTTATTGCTACTACTACTACCACTACAGCTGCTGCTTTTTACTATTTTTTGTGCTACTACATTTACTACTACAACTGCTACTATTGGTACTACTAATACTTATGTTTAAATAGGAAATCAAAGTCCAAGTATCCTTGAATTAATAATAAGTGTTTATTGTGAATTCAGTTTCTTAACAACATTCTTAGCTGAACATTTGAGGCTTTTAAAATGAAACTCTTCAACAACTTCTATTATATCTATAATCAGACACGTCCTTGTTCCAGGTCATTTTACAGAATAACCACTTTCACAATGGACAAATAAAAGAGACGTTTTAAAGACAAAATACCATCAAAATCCATGAGGAAAAACACTTCAGATGTTCAGACTTCGTGACAACATCTATAGCTGTTTCCTATTTCTGTCCCTGCGCTAAATACTCTGTTAAACCCCGAGATCTGCCTAAGACGCCATCTTTGTTTACAAAAACTGCTCCGTGTGATCCCGACAGATTTTCAGTTCAGACGTGAGTCAAGTCCACGCTGCATCATTAGTCTGTGGAGCGTCAGAAACAGCCACGGGCGCAATCTGTAAGCAAAGAGGCGTTTCACAAGTTGTACCGAGGCTAAACCCGGACTGAACTAGGTCTAGACTGGGATTAAACTGAGATTAAACAAGGACTAAACCGGGAATGAATCAGGAGTAAACCAGGGTTAAAAATGAAGGACTAAACTAGGACTAAACCAAGGTTAAACTATGGGACCAAACCCTGACCGAACTAGGTCTAAACTAGGACTAAACCAGAACTAAACCAGGAATGAATCAGGAGTAAACCAGGAGTAAACATGTAGGACTAAACATGGACTAAACAAGGTCTAAACTAGGACTAAACATGGACTAAACAAGGTCTAAACAAGGTCTAAACTAGGACTAAACCAGAAATAAACCAGGGGTAAACATGTAGGACTAAACACAGACTAAACCAGGCCTAAACTAGGACTAAACCACGGTTAAACTATAGGACTAAACCCTGTCTGAACTAGGACTAAACCAGGACTAAACCAGAAACAAATCAGGAGTAAACCAGGGTTAAACAGCTAGGACAAAACATGGACTAAAAAGGCTTGAATTAGGACTAAACCAGGACTAAACCAGGAATGAACTAGGCGTAAACAAGGGTTAAAGAAGGACTAAAAACGGACTAAAAAGGCTTAAACTAGGACTAAACCAGGACTAAACCAGGACTAAACCATGGTTAAACTATATGACTAAACCCGGACTGAACTAGGTCTGAACCAGGACTAAAACAGGGCTAAACCAGGGATAAACCAGGACTAAACAAGTAGAACTAAATCTGGACTAAACACGTCCTAAAATAGGATTACACCACGGTTAAACTATAGGACTAAACCCTAACTGCTAGGTCTAAACTAGGACTAAACCAGGAGCAGAACAGGACTAAACTAGGGCTAAACAAGTAGGCCTAAAACAGGACTAAACTAGAGCTAAAGTGTAGGACTAAACCCCTACTGAAACTAGGACTAAAACAGGACTAAATGAGGACCAAACCAGGGCCAAACAAGGACTAAATCTGGACTAAACAAGGCCTAAACTAGGACTAGAACAGGACTAAACCAGGGTTAAACAAGGCCTAAATTAGGACTAAAACAGGGCTAAACCATAGTTAAGCTACAGAACTAAACCCCGACTGAACTAGGTCTAAACTAGGACCAAAACAAGACCTAAACCAGGAATGAATGAAGACCAGGGTTAAACAACTTGGTCTGAACATGGGCTAATCAAGTCCTAAATCAGGACTAAAACAGGACTAAACAAGAACTAAACCAGGGCTAAACAAGAAGGACTAAACCAGGACTAAATCATGGTTAAACTATAGGACTAAACCCAGACTGACCTAGGTCTAAACTAGGACTAAAACAGGACTAAACAAGAACTAAACCAGGGCTAAACAAGAAGGACTAAACCAGGACTAAATCATGGTTAAACTATAGGACTAAACCCAGACTGACCTAGGTCTAAACTAGGACTGAAACGGGATTAAACCTGCAATAAACTAAGAATAAACTAGGGTTAAACCAGTAGTACTAAACAAGGCCTAAACTAGGACTAGAACAGACCTAAACCAGGGCTAAACAAGTAGGACAAACCCGGACTAAACAAGGACTAAAACAGGACTAAACCACAGTTAAATTAAAATATAGGACTAAACCCTGACTGATTTTAAAGAAGTTTCTAGTTGTACTTGTTTTATCTTTACAAACTCTTCTTCTTGTGCGGTTGTGGTGCCCCGGCCTTGCTCTGTGCAGTGGTCCATTGTCTCTTGAAACTTTATTTTTGACAAAGCTCGTTCTGTCCTCCTCGCTCAGGTCTTTTATGTCGTGTCCTTTTTTCCTTGTGGTTTTGTCAAAATCTCTCAAGAAAATGCTTCCCTTGATCTTGTGGAGGTTTTGGAGTCATTGGGACTGCAGAGGTTTGTAATATTGACTTTGCCTTGAAACCAAACTCATAGCGTAAACCATAATGAGGCCAGGTTTAAAGGGACTGTGTAGAACCTGGATTTGTGCAGTTTTAATAAAGTATTTCAGCTGAATCTGTGTTGCCAGGACCTTCACCTGCAGATAGAGGACACGTACAAGTATATTTAAAAATAATAATAATACTGTTTCATGACAAAGTTTAATGTTTTTCGTCACTCATTTCAGAAATTCAAACCCATATATTACACACTGTGGGTTTGTGATACAGTGAACCTTTAGACCTAGGTCCCTAAATTAAGCATATACATGTTTGCCGTGTGTTTTGTGTAAAAGAGTGTGATTTTTCTTTTCTTTTTTTTTATCTATTTCTGGTCCTGTAGCTTTTATCACAGCCACATGACACAACTACAGCAGCAGATTGTGAAATAACAGGCTGTACTGAACAAAAGGAGGTAGAACACTTCATTATAGGGGAAAAGGGGCAGTTTTAAAAGCAAAATTAAGAAAAAAATCCAGGCGAGGAGAAATGTACTAAAATTGCCCTTAGGTCTTTGGGGATTAAGGACGTTACATCAAAGTTGGTTCAGCCTGTAGTGTGTTTTTCCACTTTAATTTTTCAGTGTGAATCCAAATGGGTTAATAAATTTGATTTCTATTGATGATTTTTGTGTGATTTTGTTGTATTTTGATAAGAATATGTCATTTATTCAGATCTAGGATGTGTTACTTTAGTATTCTCCTTATTTTTTTTGTGCATTTATATATTTACGCCTTATTTGACACCTGTCTCTTGCTCTTTTTTGCTACTTACTTAAAAGTTATTACCATTCATATGTTTTACTCTTTGTTATTATATTATTTTGTGATGAGTGAGCGAATGTGTCCAAATAATCCCCCCTGTGGATCGGTAAAGTTTGTCTAAGTCTGATATCGTCTTTCGGCCTAATCTCATCTTTTCCTTCTCCTCTTCTGGATTTTCATTCTCTTGTTTTTTTTCCCCCTGAAGTGTGAGGAAGTTGAATCCTCCGCTGTCAGCACTTGTGTTTGTGCTGAGTGTAGCCCAGAGCTTGGTTCATTTTCAGGCCGAGAGGATGAGGTTGGAGCACCCGTCTGCACCTGTCTGCTCCCGTCTGCTCTATTGCAGGGTTTCAGATGACACCGCCGCAATCTATAGGCCAAAATTGTTTAATACAGACGGGGTGGGAAGCTTTTTGTTGGAATATAGCATCGTCTTGGGTCTAATCAATAATTTAAATGACAGAAATGATAGTTAGTTATATCAATAAATGAAAAGTACAGGGTAAATCGATAGGGAAAAACTGGCTCTTTCTCCTCATCTACAAGACACCGTCACATTGTAAAATCCCAAATTACCGATTGATATTCTGCATCATATTCCCTAGTTTGTTACTCAAGTTAGACTTTAATCTGAGCTTTGATTTAACACAATAAAATACTGGGACGTCCCCGTTTTTTTGGTGGTTAAAATTGTGAAACGAGTGCGTATGTAAAATGCCTGAAAAAAGAAAATAGAAAGCTCATTGTGTTAGATTAGAAGACGGGGGTGGGATTAAATACCGCATTTTTCGGACTATAAATCGCTCCGGAGTAAAAATCGCACAAGCCAAAAAATGCACAATGAAGAAGAAAAAAACATGTACAAGTCGCACTTTTTGGGGGAAGTTTATTTTATAAAATCAGAGACCAAGAACCGACATTTCATCTCAAAAGGCAAGTTATAGAAGTTACAGTAATAACAACCGAATAGAGAACAATGCATGTATCATTTGTTAGTTTGTTTTTCAATATAGAACCAAAAATAAGAAAATGAAAAAAACAACTCTTTTCTTTATTATTTGTCTCTAAAACCAGAATGAAAAAATTGATAACAATATGTTTTTTCATTTTTGATTCACATATATGATTCATATATTTGGTCTATGGACTGTCAGTGTGAAAAATGCAATATATAAGTCGCACCTGAGTATAAGTCACCACCCAAACCCTGAAAAAAGTGCAATTTATAGTCCGAAAAATACTGTAAATTCTCTTCTTCCCACTCCTTTTTGGGCAAAAATGTTTTCACTAGTGTTATATGTTCCATTGTAAAAGAATGGGCATTTCTTAATTGCACAAAATAAATACATAAAGAAAAAAATCAAATAACATTGCAGTCAGACACAGTTTTTCAGTTTGTCACTCATCTTTTTTGTTGAAAATCAAACGCCTAAACATGACATGACATGAACACTCGTATTAACCACAGATTCCTGAAAATTTGCTGTTTTGTATGTTTTCCCGAGTTTTACGAATTATTTATAAACCTTTTGGCTGCGTTTGCTCACTTGTGCATTGTGTCACCATGGTAACCGGTGAACATCCCGCCCTAAATATAGACGCGGTGCACCCCCGGCGTGACGTCTCTGTAAAGTATCCGCACGACGGGCCGGGTCCAGGGACTTGGCTCCAGAGCGTCATTGTTTATACAGCAGGGCACCGTGATGCCCGCTGATCTGTGCCCACTCCGGGGGGGTTATACACTGGCACACGCTCAAAATGTGACGTCTGAGAGAAGGAATTACCAAAGAATAATACTCATCTAATGAACACTACAATCAAATAGGCTTCAGGTGGCACTTTATAATGACTACGCCTCAATGAATCATAATAAGGCATAAAGAGAAGCAGTTTGAAAGTGCATTTAACTTTTTTACTGCCTCTGAAATGCTTTTCTCCATGGAGATGCTATTGCTTTGTCTGGAATCTTTCACAGTATGGCATTAAACCTTTCTGCCAAAACCAGACAAGTTACAGGTCAGATCTGTGGAGCGGCCACTCCGATCACAGTCAGAATGTCTGTTTTTCTAGTTATTTTTGAGCTATAAAACCACCTGTAAGTGAATAAATGTAAAGTAGAGCTGTGTAATGTCACACTGTAGAACATTAAAGGCAGAGCAACGACATTTCCATAGAAAAAAGCAGGTGATGGACCCCCGACCAAAGAGAAAAAAACAAAAAGTTAACAAATAGTGTAAAGAAGACATTGTGCTTGCTAGTGGTGGGAATTCCAGCTCATTAAAAAGAGCCGGCTCTTTCGGCTCCCAAGCGGCTCTTCAGGTTGTTTTGTTGCTTTAATGAATTTATAACCAACAACAATATAAAAATATGCACAAAATGAATTACTAATGTAAAAAAAAAAAAGGTTTTTTATTTATATAATGCTTTTATTTGTTCACTTCACATAAAATGTAAAAAAATAAATGGTCCTCCCTACCACCGCTCTATAGACATTTCCGGTACTCCGTTCATCATCTACATTGAGTAATAATGTGTAATAATAATGCAACTTTGCGCACATTTAACTTAAAACCGCATGGCTCATTTGTATACAGTATAAGCGCTGAAAAAAACTGCTCTTGCGCTTCTGTCGAACAAACCACCAACCCTCCTCCCTCTGCTCAGCGCAAACACGAGACACAAACACAAACTGACCAAGAGAAGAGAAAAAAAGCGAGAGAGAGAAGGTGAGAGAAAGATGAAAAACATTTTAACTGCAGTACGGACCTAAAACAATGTAAACATGGCCGCTGACCTTCACGTTACAAAACTGTGGCTGACGGGAGCTGACGTCGCCGTGAACGTCGTCACGACAAAGCGCAGTGCAGCTGTCGGAGCCTCTGTTGAAGAGCTGCACATCACACAAACAAACTGCTGATTTGTTCTTCTTCACTTGTACCAAAATGATGATGCGACGCTGCCGAATCCTATCGCAGATGAAGGAGAATAAAATTAGAGTGAGAACAGAGCGGTGGCCGTGTACCGGTGGCGGCGCAAACAAGGGAAGATCTGAGCACTTTTCTGACACCTTTTTAATTAAAGGAGAATAAAAATCGCAACTTCCAAGAGAAAAGAAGCTGGTTTTCTTATGTCCTTTTCAAACAAGTTTAATTTATTGCATTAAACTAGAGCTTTGACATTGGCCCTTTATATGTAGATATGCTTTTATTCACTGTTTTTTTATGTATTTATATTCATTTGAACTTAATACTTTTATGAGGTGTGCTTTTTGCAATAAAAAAGGGAAAAAAGACGACTTCAAGAGGGTAAATGAGAAGGAGAAACAACTGCACCATGGTTCAAAGCTCTAAGAAGTCAATTTTGCATAGTAGGTCTGCTTTAATGAATGGTAACGTCATTAAGAATTACTCAGGCTTAGACAACAGCGATACTTAATACCAGATTTGTACTGTCTTAAAAATTAAACATGGAAATCGGAGCTAGTTCATTTAAAACAGTTTGCAGTGGTTCAAAGTTCCTCCTCACTTACCTCATGCATTCAGAGCATTAATTACTCACCATGATGAGTTTATAAGAACTTTTCACAGCTCCCGGTGAACAGAGCGGCGTTTTGTCATTAGAGTAATGCTAAAAACAGCTCGCATGCACTTCGCTCTGCACTTGAGCCTGATTTATAATGGGAAAAATAAATAAGTGATCATTTATGAGTGAAAATCATCTGAAAACTCGAGTCGTTTTCTAGGAGTTTTTACATTTCTCAAACCCAGGAGCTGTCAAATCAAATTGAAATTGAGTTTTTGTGTTGCAAATGACACTGTTTTGTAAAAAAAAGAGTGTCTTTAATTATAATAGCGGTATCAAAATCTGTATTAATCTACATTTTCTATTATAATTAGACATTTTTGCATCAACACAAACTGCATTAGACAAACTGTTTGGGGTAATTTACTGATATTATGAACAAAATTCCAAATAATTATAATGAAAAAGTGTTGGATTACTCTCCCTTTATCTGTTTTTTTCTGATAGACACAAAATCAGTTGTGGAAGGTAATAAGAACAATATTTTTAGGTGTCTGCGCTGCAAAAATCCCCCTCGTTAAAACTAGAAAAATCCTCTTGTTTTACGTTAAAATGCTCGAGAAACAAGTGAAATAATCTGCCAGTGCAGTAAGTGAAATTTACTTATCAAGAAATCTTAAAAAAAGGAAAATATATCTAAGCCTTCATAAATCTCAAAATAAGATAGTTTATTCTAAACAATAATCTAAGTTTGAAGTGATCTAAAATAAAGCTTAAAGCACTAATTCTAAGAATAAATTAAGATGAAAGATCTTAAAACTAGAATATAAAGCTGTTATTGACTTGATTTTAATTAATGAATCTTGATTTTAATTAATGAATCTCAATGAAATTCTTTATTTCCTTATTTTAAGACTAATTACCACTTGGGAACTTACTGACAAACAGCAGCGCTCTCCTAAAACTTTTATTATTAAAACTCTCCTAAATCTTTTCTTCTTTCCATGTTACAAACAGAACATACAGAGACGATACTGGACAGTTTCAGTCCAAGATCAACTTATTTACACACTTAACACTCATTTTGTGTGCATTCTAACGAGTTTATAGATATAAAAACTAAATAAGAAAAAAAAGTCATGTTTTCTTGAAATAAGATTAATAATCTTACATATTTAGCCAGTCATTTAGTCATTTAGTAAATATCCCTTAACCCTCGAAGACCTACGTTCATCATATACGATAACGAGGAATATGTTTTCTATAACTGCGCAGAACTTTCGAACCGTAAAAGACAGAAACTTCCTTTTCCCCTCTGAAAGTGCAGACATAGAGGTTTCCGTACATTTCTGCGGCTTTATCCTACGTCACACTCACGCTGTGTGATGACGTGAGCAAAACGAGTGTCCAACAGGAACTTTGTTTTCCCCAAACTCATGCGCTCCGTCCATTTTGATCGAGCCAAACTTTGCCAAAGAGTGAAGTGAGTCAAGATGGTCGACTCCTCTGACTGTGTGTGTTTATAACGAGTGAAAAAGTCGCTCTAAGTGGAGTTAATTCTCACACACATGGAAAATTACGTTTCTGGGTGTATGTAATTGTGCATCCCTTTCTATTTTTATTTAAAGGTTTATTTCACTCAAAATGAACAAATACAAATGTAATAAACACCAGGGAAATGCAGAAGTGCTGTGGCTCTGGCCCTGGACCTGACAGGAGCTGTTTCCAGGACTGGACCAGGAAAGTCATGGAGCGATTACACTTTTTTTTGTTTTTAGGGCAATAAGGAGATTTTTAATTTACTTACAGACTTGATATTTTGCATTTTTGTAGCTAAGGCCCTAAATTAAGCATTTTTTATGTCCAAAAAGTTGTTTATACATGTTTGCTGTGTGTTTTGTATAAAAGAGTGGGAATTTTATTTTCCGTTTTTTTTTTTCATCTCTATTTCTGGTCCTGTAGCTTTTATTACAGTCACATGACACAACTACAGCAGCAGATTGTGATATAACAGGCTGTACTGAACAAAAGGATGTAGAACACTTCATTACAGGGTAAAAGGGGCAGTTTTAAAAGCAAAATTAAGAAAAAAATCCAGGCGAGGAGAAATGTACTAAAATTGCCCTTAGGTCTTCAGGGGTTAAAATACAATAAATAAGATTTTTTGTTTAGATTTAAGAGAATAAATCTTTTTTAGTTTCAAGAAATTTGCAGTGTGTACATTTTACAGCGGATGCTTTTTACTTTTACTTCAGTACATTTGAGGAGCAGGTATCTGTACTTTCTACTCCACTACATTTTAGATTGGGACAGAAAAGTAAAAAGTATTTTTCTTTATGGTCTGAGACCTGCGGAAATGCCTGAGACTTATTTTTAGTGAGTTAACGTCCCACCTTTGCGCAGAAACACACAAAAACAGCTAGAAAAATTAAGATAAATCAATTAAATCACTTAAAATCGACTGAATTTACTACATTTGATGCTCTAATAGTTCAAACAAATTGCTGCAATATACTTACTCTTAATCTGCATTTTTAAACAAGTACGTCACTAGTTTTACTTTCATGTGATACTTTTACATTTGCCCCTGTATCTGTACTTTTAAAGTGCGAACAAAACCACAAAATACCCCTAAAATGCTCCATAAATCTGCAGTTTTCAGATGAGGAGGAAGGAGCGGGGACAATACATGGCTCTGATCATGACAGATAGCAGCTCTTTATAAAGACATGGCACCATTTATTATAGAGGGATCGAGATCGAGTGTGACACCGCTGATTCTACCGCAGACAGCATGAAAAATCACCGCCATCTTGGGACTGTGTCAGGGGAAGTCTGCCGCTTATCACCAGCTCAAACAACTCTGCGTTTATGTGTGGAACCTCTAGAAGATTACGCGTCCTCCACTCGTCTGACCCCGGGCAAATCTGACTGCATCAAATGGTGAAATTGTTCAGGAAATTGCCGTTCTTGAAGTGTCAATTAGTTTGAAATGATGTGCTGAACTATTTATTATCAAGACAAGATGGTTTTATAGACTGACGCTGAATGTCATGTGGTACAGCTAGTTTTAAAGGTCCTGTATTACACAAAACGGGCTCTTGGGAGCTTTTAAGCCGTGTTATAATGTTGTTACCTCCTCAAAAACAGACCTGGAGTTGTGTTTTGTGTCATTCACATGTTTGAGTAACTCTTTATTATTCAAAATGCTCAAAAATTCCACTTTGTGATGTCATGAAGTGGTAGTTTTCACGCTAACAGCTCCTTTTACCGTTAGGCCCCGTCCACACTAGGTCGTATTTGAGTGGTAATCTGATGGAAAACGGCTTCGGAGATGGAATGATCTGGAGCCACCACCTCCCACGGATTCACCTGAGCACAGATCTGATATGGCGCTGTGTGGACCAGTGAAAACACTGATACGCTGATGTAGTTGCCGTAGTTGCTCTAGCTGCCGTCCTTATTGGACCACGTCACAGTGACTTACTCCTTCCTGATTCGCTGGGTTTGTGACATTGGGCATGTGACGCTACTGCGGAAAACAGATTAAACAAACCCGAGACAAACGGGAAACAGCGTCGATCCACGGAAAGACTGTTTTTCTGTTTGCCGTCTTCCTCCACTCGAAATCGGCTGCTGCAACTTCCAGAGAACTACAGCAACTTCGGATACGGTGCTCTGCTCCTTGTTTTTACTGCCCACGTGGTGTTGTGACGTTGTGACGCCGTGACTCCAGCCTTGTCATGTGACTCCAGCCTTGTCATGTGACTCCAGCCTTGTCATGTGATTAGTGTTTGCTGCGTGGTGTGTGGATGCAAACTGTTTCCAATATGGTGATATGTTTCAGTGTAAACGTAACCTTTGTTCACTAGAGATGGGCAGATCCACACAGCAAAAACTGGAGCGTTAACATTTCAGGGTAAAATATTTCAGTTGTTTTTAACACTAAAAGTGTTATTTTACCTATTTTAAATTTAAATGGGGGTTCGAGTTGGGGTTATTTGAGTTGATATGGTTAAGTTAATTCAACTTCCCTTAGTGTTAATTTGGCACCTCCCACCACTTGAAACTCCCGCTAGAGACCAGTTTGAACCAGTTTTGTACAGCAATTTAAAAGGGAAAAAATGCACAGCACAAAAATGCTTCATTTTTAATTAATTTTCTTAATTATTTATATTTTTGGGTTAAATAGACAATACTGAAGACAGAGGACACACACAGCAAAAACTGGAGGGTTAACATTTCAGGGTAAAATATTTCAGCTGTTTTTAGCACCAAAAGTGTTATTTTAACTATTTGAAAGTTAAATGGGGTTTGAGTTTGGCTTATTTGAGTTGATATGGTTGAAGTTAATTCAACTTTCCTTTAGTGTTAATTAGGCACCTCCCACCACTTCAAACTCCGCCAGAGACCAGTTTGAACCAGTTTTGTGCATAATTTCATCTTAGATGAACTAAAATAAAGTGTAAAAATAAAACATCTCTGTGTGTTGTTTAGGTAAATCAGGATAAACTTACAAACCCGTTTACTCTCAGGACGTTAATATAACTCTTGATTTCAGGGTTAAACGGGAACATTTCCAAAACGTTAAATTAGTATTATAGTAGTATTAGTATTTTCTGGGTGGAAGTTTTGTGTCTGCGCTTGGCTCAGTCTCTGCCTCCGTCTGCAGTTGAACTTCTTCTTCACTGATAAATGAAATTATTTTGATTTTTATTTGAGTTGAAGATCCCTGGCAACAAACTGAATGCATCTCCAAGGAGACGAGCAGGTGATGGATGCTTCAGACCTTTACTAATATGTGCAGCACTCGTATTTAATGGTGTATTGTGTAACTTTTCTAGTGGAGGGTCTGTCAAATGCATTAAACCTTTCTATCTTTGTGGAAACCAAACAAAAATGTATTGTCTTGTAATGTATGTATTTTCTAACTCTAACTGTGTATTTTTCTCCTCTCCGTTGCAGCTCTGTGTACAGACGAATGTGCTCACGGCCGCTGTGTTTCTCCAGACACGTGTCAGTGTGAGCCGGGCTGGGGAGGCCTCGACTGCTCCAGCGGTCAGTACCACACGACACACAAGCACACGACACACAAGCACACGACACACAAGCACACGACACACAACCACACGACACACAACCACACGACACACAACCACACGACACACAACCACACGATACACAACCACACGACACACAACCACACGACACACAACCACACGACACAGTTTAAACAACACAATACCGTACAAACAACACAAATAACACAATACAATACAAGAACAATATTAAACAGATAACATGCATTTATGTGTCAGTGCGACTGGGGCTGGAGGACTCGACTGTTCCAGTGGTCAGAAACAGCAATACTCAACAACTGCACTAAACATACTACATACTCTTACATATCACACTTTTGTCCTGAGGACTGTTACACTCCTCAAACTTCCTTCAATCTATCACAACATAAACACATACTCATATTTCACTTCATATAGTGGGACTTTTTAATTTGTAGTCAATCACAGAATGCTTCAGTAGTTTACAAAAAAATCCATCCATTTTCATCTGCTTATATGGGGCGTGGTCAAGGGGCAGCAGTCTAAGCAGGGACTCCCAGACTTCCCTCACCCCAGGCACTTCCTCCAGCTCCTCTGGGGGGATCCCGAGGTGTTTCCAGCCCAGAGACATAATCCCTCCAGCGTGTCCTGTCACTCTGCAGAGGAAATTAATTTCGACCGCTTGTATGCGACCGCTTATATCCGACCTCTTGTATCCGACCTCTTGTATCCGAACCGGTTGTATCCAACTGCTTGTATCCGACCGCTTGTATCTGACCGCTTGTATCCGACCGCTTGTATCCGACCGCTTGTATCCGACCGCTTGTATCCGACCGCTTGTATCCGAACTGCTTGTATCCGTGATCTTTCGTTCATTGACCACAGGAGAGGGTAGGAGCATAGATTGACCGGTAAATTGAGAGTTTTACCTTTCAGCTCAGCTCCCTCTTCTCCACAACGGTCCGATACAGCGACCGCATCTCTGCTGACGCTGCACCGATCCGCCTGTCAATCCCGCTCTCCGTCCTCCCCTCACTCGGGATACTCGAACTCCTCCACTTGGGGCAGGGACTCTCCACCCACCTGCAGAGGGCATCACTTTTTTCCCGTCGAGAACCATGGCCTGGGATTTGGAGGAGCCCCAGTGCACGTTGCAGGTCCTGGTGCAGTTTATGAGACCCTATGGAGACACAGGGAGGGCATCTGACACACAGAGATGTTTCAGAACAGGTTTGTAGAGGACTAAACTACAGGGTTATCAAGTTGTATCGTTCAATATTTATTATTCAAGGTTTTCTACAGCTAAATAATTACAACTTTTATAGTTACACAGTGTAATTATGTATTCACGCTGTCCTTGTGTGAGGTCGTGTCAGTATCATATCACTCACAGGACTATAATTACAATACAAAATGCAACACAATTCAACCAATAAACGCGCAGATTAACAATGTCTTTAGTGAGGACACGAGCCGGCCCAGCGTACGACACTTAATCCATAGCGTTCATCTCGTGCTCGGTGATTATCGGAAGCTCACAGTTGTTTACAGGAGCAGTGATAGTGCATCTGAATCCATTTACCGCTCTCTGTAATGATCACTGTGGCATTTCACACGGTCACAGAGTCAATGGACATTTTCACTCTCCGCTGAACGCGCCGCTCGCAAGCCAACGGGGTTTGAGTGTTAAATGAAGGAGAGTTTGTGTAAAATGCAGAGGAGGGAGATGTAGATATAGAGAAATGGATAAAATTGCAGGTGTGATTTTGATACAGGTGTTGGAAACAGATAAACACAAAAGTTTATTTGAACAGGCAGATTAAAGTCCTTGTTTCCCTCCCAAATCTTCAACCCGCTCCTCATTCCATGCTTTCTCCTTTCTGCTCTTGTACAAACAGTTTATATGCACATACGGATAATAATATTTATTGCCTCTCATTTGAACTACTGTGATGCACTTTTCTCTGGCATTAGCCTCCATGCACTTTCTCGCTTACAAATGGTCCAAAATTCTGCCGTGCGTCTTAAACGTGAGCACATTACCCCGATTTTAGCGTTGTTGCCCCGGCTTCTAGTTCGTACATTCGCTTTACATATTTTGTTTGTTTTCTGCACGTCACATCTCCTGCTGTGCGCTGTGGGGGGCGTATGCTTGGTGCAAAAAACCCGTCACTACAGCCCTATACTCCCTGCGCACACTCTGCCAATGAGAGCGTCACTGCCACCTACTGTAGTGGATGTGCAATTACACTTTATTCTAGTACAGGAAAAAAAAAAGCATGTTCCCTGAGGTCGCACACGCCCCTCCAGCATCGCACTGCCCCACTATTTGAGAAGGACTTCCGTAAAGCAAGATGTGAACATGAACTGACCGATTAGGTGCCTTCTTTCACTGAGGTGGCCCCGACAGTGTTAACAACATTAACTTCTGGGGTTCTTTTTAAAGACAATACAGTAAAAAGAACCCCAGAAGTTAATGTACATAAGAAGACAAAGTGAATGTTTTTGGATTAACGGTAGCAACAGGTTTGATTGGCAGCGTTGCAAAGAACCCGCTCCCTGCTAAAACAGCGGTGTGGGCGGGAAAGGACATTACCGTCAACAGCCTGGCTCAGGAGGGGCCAGAGCTTAGGTCAGCGCTGTATACAGTCTATGATGAGGAAGGAGGTTTTACACTATGAGTGCATTGGCAAGCACATCAGTTCTGTGTCTATATCACAGTGGAGATGGTTCTTGTTTAACTTCTCAGAGATCATACCTGAGCAGGTCATACATGTGCAGGTTCAGCATTTATTCAACGGTCATTTCACTCCTGTACAGTCACTTTATTTGCGTTGACTTTGTTGTGATTAAAAGACTGAAATGTGTAAATAATTCTCATCACATTCAGCGCTGTAGTGGAGGATGGTGCAATTGTTGTAGTCCGTTTTCTGAGAGCTGTAGTTTTGATTGTAGTTCCCGCTGCTGGAGAGGACGATCGGATCCACCTAAAGCAACAATAGCTCCTTCTCCTCACTGCTCCTTCCTCCTCCTTGGTCCGTATAGTTGACCCCATGACGTAGCTCTCAGAAGCCAGTGAGAAAGAGAAGGAAGGTCAAGGAAGGAGGTATTTTTGCCCGTTTTCGGAGGGAGCCCGAGCTTCTCTTCAAACTTGCCGCAGCCATATTTGTTTGTCAACTTTATGTTGCCATATTGGATAGAGACGTCCCGATCAAGATTTTTTGGCTTCCAATCCAATCCAGTTTTTTTAAGGATGTGCTCTTTCCGATACCGATCCAATACCTTTTTTTATAGCTCCCGTAGCACCATCTCTGTAATGTAGTGTAGTGAAGGAAGTTCGTACCTTAGCTCCAAAAAGTCCATTAGACGACGAAAGCCTCACCGACCTTTACCTTCTCTGAAATGCCTCCTCCAGTGTTTGCTGCTGTGGCTTTGCCGTCTTGCCCTTGTAAATCTCAAACTCGTCCGGATGATTCTTTTGTAAGTGACGAATCAGTTTGGTCGTGTTAAAGTGGCTCTGCTGGTTCCTCCACGAGAAACTGTTTCTTTGCAGCAATTGCGTCGTTTTGTTGTAGTGAAAAGTCCCACACAGCGAGATGGCGGCGTTTTGATTTACGGCTGCCATAAAGCGCGTCGGTGCTGCAAAAACACGTGAAACTGGATCAGTCCAATCAGGTGACTGAATCCAATACTGTCCGTTAATAAAAGAGCCAGATCGGGAGCCAATACCAATACTGAATATCGGATCGAGACATCCCTAGTATTCACGATACATGCCATAGTATCCCGGTTACTATCGATCTATCCCAGCTACAATATCCTGGTTTCTCATAATCGGGATACTGGTTTATTCGGAATACTGAAATCCTGTGCGTTTACAGTGCATGTAAACGCACTTCTGGATTTGAACAGAATGTAGAAGTGACTTAGACAAACTTTATGGATCCTTAAGGGAAAGTACTTGGACACAGTAGCTCACACAACACAATATAATATAATAAAGAGTAAATGGTTAAACAAGTAGCAAAAAAGACAGAGACTAGGGTCAAATAAGGCATAATTACATAAACGTAATGTACAAGTCAAAATAAAATAGAAAATAAGTAATAAAACATCTCAGCTGTACACAAGAGGTCAAATTTTGGTTTGCTAATCAACCATCAACCGATTAATCACCTCAGTGTCTAAAGGAATAGAGGCCTATGTTGTTTATAATTATGTTTAGAGACGATTCTGCCCCCTCTCATTCTGCTCCAGATCTCTGTAATGCGATTGGTGTGAGGCTTAAGCCTCATATCACAGTGCACAGGTCTGGTATAAGCAGCCCCAGTCTCACAGGGCTCTGGGTTATTACATCTGTGTTTACCTTTGTTTATTGTGCTCCAGAGTCCAGGGACAGAGCCGGGAGAGCAGGGCACGGTATGGAAATGTGCCACACACCAATGCAGAAACAACACAAAGGTTACGGCATTTACATTCCTCTATAGAGAAGTGGGTAGAAGCATTTTTGTGGAAGTTGGATCATTAACAAAAGGATCAATCACCGCAAATCTTACTGTGAGATGTTTTGGAAGTTGAACTAACCACTGGATCACATTTCCTCCTTTTTTAAGGACCTAAACTGACTCTTGTGAGCTGATGTAGGTTTGGCCGGCTATTTGTCTCCATACAAATGACTGTTTTACCTTGAATGTTCAACAGCATTACACATCTATCCAGTATTTATTAAATTACAAGTGTTTTTATTGTTAAAAAACCTTCATAAACAGATCGTGAGCAGTTGGAATGGCACAGTTCACAAAGTTCATGGTTCAGTTCGTGTTGCAGTTTAAGGGTCACGGTTTTCAGTTTTGTACGGTTCTTGTTTTATTTTGTTATTTATTTTTTTTAAAACTCACTTTCAGTACAAATCTAAAGGTAAATATATCAATATAATATTATATTTGATTTTTTTTACTCAAAATGATGTGGAATCATGTTATTAACAAACAGCGTGGTGTATGGGAGGAGATGCAGACTGCACAGGAGGGTTTAGTCCTGGTTAAATCCTGTTTTAGTCCTGGTTTAGTCCTGGTTTAGTCCTGGTTTAGTCCTGGTTAAATCCTGTTTTAGTCCTGGTTTAGTACTGGTTTAATCCTGGTTATATCCTGTTTTAGTCCTGGTTTAGTTCCGGTTTAGACCTGGTTTTAGTCCTGGTTTAGTACTTGTTTAGTCCTGGTTAAATCCTGTTTTAGTCCTGGTTTAGCCCTGGTTTTAGTCCTGGTTTAGTCTTGGTTTAGTCCTGGTTTAGTACTGGTTTGGTCCTGATTTTAGTCCTGGTTTAGTCCTGGTTAAATCCTGTTTTAGTCCTGGTTTAGACCTGGTTTAGACCTGGTTAAATCCTGGTTTAGTCCCAGTTTAGCCCTGGTTTTAGTCCTGGTTTAGTCTTGGTTTAGTCCTGGTTTAGTACTGGTTTGGTCCTGATTTTAGTCCTGGTTTAGTCCTGGTTAAATCCTGTTTTAGTCCTGGTTTAGACCTGGTTTTAGTCCTGATTTAGTACTGGTTTAGTTCTGGTTTAGTACTTGTTTAGTCCTGATTTTAGTCCTGGTTTAGTCCTGGTTAAATCCTGTTTTAGTCCTGGTTTAGACCTGGTTTTAGTCCTGATTTAGTACTGGTTTAGTTCTGGTTTAGTACTTGTTTAGTCCTGATTTTAGTCCTGGTTTAGTCCCGGTTTGGACCTGGTTTACACCTGGTTTTAATCCTGGTTTTAGTCCTGGTTTAGACCTGGTTTTAGTCCTGATTTTAGTCCTGGTTTAGACCTGTTTTTAGTCCTGGTTGGCTGGGGTCATGAAAATAAAATGTTTTTCTTCTCAAAACAGTGTGTTCAAAAGAGTGACACAAAACGTGAACCACAAAAAAGTCAAACCTCATAATCTCTTGGTACTATTTTCTCTCCGCTCCAGGTGAAGCCGCGCACGAATCCAACACTTTTTTCAGTAGTTCGGCAGAGTTTACCGATAGAGCTAACGTGAGAACCACAGCGATAAGTATTTAAGCTTGTATAAGCTATATAAAAATATATATAAAAATGGTGCAGAAACAAAAATCCAGCTTCAGCTTGTCCCACTCTGTCCCTCTGAGTCAGAACGGGCAGAGACTCTCTGCCCGTTCTGACTCCATCTGGTGAATTTGGGCATCAGAATATTCGGGTTCACCCCTGGGCTCTGTGCTAAAGGCCATATCTTCATCGTCATAGTCACACATGTTGTTGTGAACTTTACGAGCAGAAAACACAGTGAAACAGACGCGGTGCCACTTTTTTTCCGTTCACGTTTTGTGACACAAATGTATCACTCTTTTGAACACACACTGTTTTGAGAAGAAAGACGCTTTATTTTCATGACCCCAGCCAACTTGCCAAAACGGGGAAGAACTCTGCTCACCGGACGCTGTCAGGAGGTAAGTCAGTGTTGATGCACGACGCTGCTGACGGGGACGTACAGATTCATGTCAAAAAACCCAAACTGTCCATTTAATTGTAAACATCACCTGTTTTAGGCCCCGTTTACACGTACACGGATATTTTTAAAAACAGAGAAATTTCCCTTAGTTTGTACCCATCTTTTACGCGCAAATGGAGAATTCGCCTCTGAAAACGAATCTTTCTAAAAACTCCGGCTAAAGTGGAGATTTTGGCAAACTCCAGTTTGGCGTTTGCGTGTAAAGTGACATAAGCGGTGTTTTAGGCAGTTGACGCCAAAGTGCAACCAGTGTTAACGTTTTTCTGTGGTGATGATGATGGAAGCATCAGAGCAGCAGTCGCTTTACTTCTGCTGCAAACACTTGTCATGTGTTTGCATTTGCACAGCTGATGGATCATATCAATGAAGAGAGGCTTAGAGCTCAGAGCTCAGCAATTTTCCCTCTTCTCCCTACGACCCGAAGACCCAGTCACCGCCACGGCCAATGTCGCCGTTTTTGGGTCCGACCTGGGCGGACCGCTGTCTGGTGGGATAATTGTAAAAATGAAGTGTTTGTCCTGGAGGAGCGGCGTGAAAATTTTATGATGTTGCGGTCATCATTGCTGTTACTCTCCTCACATCGAGGGTGAGATGACATGTCATACTCTCTCCTGTCAATTCAACTTCGCTCTCTGTCCAGACAACCTGGAGCCATGTTTGTTGTTTAGAAAGGAATAGGAAGCGACTCTATTTGTTGTTGTCGAAATGCGGATGCTGATTGGCTGCAGAGCGTTTTCCTTCTTCCTACACTGGCCCTTAGAGGGTCGGCGTAGTTATGACGGCGCTCGACGGCGTATTTATGTGGGTTCACGTAAACGGAAACTTTCCTGAAGACGATGCTGTGTGCGCGATGTTGTTTCGGAAAATGGAGCGAGGGAAATATTCTTTTTTTAAAATATCCGTGTACGTGTAAACGGGGCCTTAATCACAGCACACCGTCGTTTTCTCCGTTGTAACTTCACTGTCTCTCTCCGTCCTAAGTTCAGACTCCCTCTCCTCCCTGCTCCTCGGCTTCTGTGACTGTCCCTATCCCCTACAACCCCGCGGAGCCCATTCATCACGGCTCTGATGGTGCTGTGAGTCTGTGATAACCATGGTTAGGTATGCATGGCCCGTACCACCGCCAGATACCCACTTCTGCGCCGAGACAACAGCGAAACGAGCTGCTCTTAGATTAAACATCACACAGATTCTATTTCTATTATAAAACTGTATTATTCGGGCCGTATGAGAAAGTACATTGTTTTGGGAGCGCGCAGTTTGCTCCAAAGATGTTCTGAAATAAGTTTAAACCAAAGCCACAAAGACACGCTCCGTAAGTGGAGATGTTTGCCCGCTAACCCAAAAGTTGTTGGTTCAGTTCCCGCTTCTGGCAATGTGGATTAGACCTGGAGGATTTTTGGTGACGTTTATAACAGGGCTGAACGTCGTTTTGGACCGAAAATCGAGATGTCAGACAACACGGTTTTGGGATCGTCAAAGCCGCGTTTTAGACTTGGTTAAGACCTGGTGTAGTCCTGGTTTAGTCCTGGTTCAGTCCTGGTTCAGTTCTGGTTCATTCCTGGTTCATTCTTGGTTTAGTCCTGGTTCAGATCTAGTTCAGTCCTGGTTCAGTTCTGGTTTAGCCATGGTTTAGACCTGATTCAGTCCTGGTTTAGTCCTGGTTTAGACCTGGTTCAGTCCTTGTTTAGTCCTGGTTTAGTCCTGGTTCAGTTCTGGTTTAGTCCTAGTTTAGATTTGGTTTATTCCTAGTTTAGATCTGTTGTAGTCCTAGTTTAGACCTGGTTTAGTCCTGGTTCAATCCTAGTTTAGTCCTGGTTTAGACCTAATTCAGTCTTGTTTCATTTCTGGTTTAGTCCTGGTTTAGTCCTAGTTCAGTCCTGGTTCAATTCTGGTTTAGTCCTAGTTTAGACCTGGTTCAGTCCTGGTTTAGACCTGGTTTAGAACTGGTTTAGTCCTGGTTCAGTCCTGGTTTAGTCCTAGTTTAGACCTGGTTCAGTCCTAGGCCATCGATGACTGACCATGTTTTAATGACTGACATTTTGTAGATGGGAAAAGTTTAAGTTTCTTTAAGTGCGGCGTTAAACTTTACTATCGTCATGGAGACCAAACCAGACCAGGTTACAGGTCAGATCTGTGGAGAGGCGTTTCTGAGCTGTAAAACCACCTGTAATTGAATAAATGTAAAGTCGAGCTGTTTAATGTGGCCACAGATCTTTCCCCTTTCCAAACTATTTCCTATTAATATTCAGAGTTGTGGTATTTGAAAGTTTTCCAGGACTGTTTGAGACGAGAGTGAAACGCTAAACAAGAATCTAATGCATTTGAAAACATGTTTGTACAAGTCTAAATTACAGAGTTACGAGATTTTTTTCATAATAAAACTGGATGCTATGTCGTTTTTTTTTAAGGACAGATACATATATTGGATTTTTTTTTTCTGAAGAAATTACCTAATATTTGTTTTTCTGTCTAAGGATTTATTCATCTCTTTTTGAAGAACAACTTTACTTAAATTTTCTGTTTCATATATTTTTATTCATGTGTAAACAAATATTGATATGTCATTCAGACAAGACATGTACACACATCTTTTTAATCTTTATGCCGAGAAAACACAAACTTAAACAAATCACTCAGACTTTGAGGAAATATGAAGAAGTACGAGTAGCGTCATACAATGTAATGACAATAGAAGGATAATAAATATACTATTATTATGAATAGGGCCCAACCAATATGGATTTTGTTGTGGCCGATATGATACCAAAAAAATGGAGGTTGGAGCTGTCGATATAATCACCGATATATTTATGACATAAATCTTCAGTTGTTTATAAAACTTAGGTTTATTGGATTTTCAATTGGGTTTATTTAGGCAACATTTATTGTTCTTCTGCCTCTTTACGTCATATTTAAAGACAGTTGGTCGGCCTAATGGCATTTTTGTACAATATTCTAGCCTGTAAAGAAAGTGCTGTAAGTAAACTACCACTATTAGCCTTTAGCGGTAAATGTGTGTGCGCCGCAGTAATTAATGATCTGCTAAATGCCGATAATTAACACCTCTATTCACAGCTCATTTACATATCAGTGCATGTCCAGTAACATATATATGGCCACTATAGTCACTTTACAGTTGCTGATAGAAGAGAAAACAGCCTGTTCATGTGTGTGAGCTACAGCAGCTAATCGCTAACCAATGAGAAAGAACCAAAACGAGCTTCAAAACCGACACGTTTCCAACACTCAGCCTCACACAGGCTCCTCTCAGATCACAAGTCTGCACTAAGAACTGTGCTTTTAATCCAGACACACTGAGCGTCCGGAAAAAATAATCTCAGTGTTGTGCACGTGGATCTGTGGCTGCGGCTGTAAACAAACACACATGGCGATGCGTTCAGGGGCGGGATGGACACAGACAAATGAGTCCCTCAGATAAATATTGATGCGGAGCCACATATCAGGACATTTATCTGTCTGTAAATTGGATTAAATGGGCAGAATATAGAGAGTCTGAGCTTTATAACAAGGTACAACATGTCCACGTGGAATATCGGCCCATATCGGAAAGATTTTGTTGATTTGATTTTATATGTTATCAGTTGATATGTTTCCAAGTGCCCATATCGGCCGATAACATATAACTGATATATCGGTCGGGCCCTAATTATTAATAACAAGTATAAATAGTAATAGCAATTAAAAATAATAAATATAAAAATAAAATAATGTATAAAAAAGTGTGGTTGGCTTAGACTGATTCAAAAAAGTCAATAAATGGTTGCCACTTTCTAAAAAACGTGTTTATGTTACCTTTCTTGGAGTGCTCTACTTCGTCATTTTAGTCTGGGTCATTCTGGGTCATACTATTCTGTTATACGGCCGGGCCCCCAGCAGAGTCAGGAGCGATAATGTGGCCCGCAGAGAAGAAAGTTTGGTGACTCCTGACGTAGCTCAAGACAACAAGGACTGAACTGACCACCAGTATTTTTTAATTGGGTCAGACTCTGTTAAAAAAGCCGCTGCCTTTGCAATTTGTTCGCAAATTGAGGGTTTGATTGTGGTTGTGCTGCTCTAATCTGATACAAAAAGGACAAATAATGCACCTCCCCTTTATCTCTGAGTTCACAACGCTGCTTTTGATCCATCTGAGGCAAGAGTTATTTGACGTATTTTACTTGTGTCAGATTTAAATGCAGCAACAGAACATCTTTAGACGTTCATTTTTGTCCACTTGCGCAGCCCTGAGAAAGAGCAGTGTGTACGTCTGCGAGTGACGAGGCCAGTGAGGAGGAGGTATGCAGATGAAGATAGAGCTGATGAAGGCCATTATCAGATGAAGGAGCCGAAATTATGAAAGGAGAGAAAATAAAACACTCAGGAGAAACCCAAGGACAAGTGGAAATAGCCTTTTAACAAGTTTAATAAGCGACAAACTCAAATTCAGCGCTGTGTAAGAACATGGTGTTTGTTTTCCGTTCGGCCGGGTTGCTTTATTTGTACATATTTGTTTAGCAATTTGAGAGGCTGATTCCCCTTTTTAATTTCATTATTTTTCTAGGCTCTCAAGTTTCGAAGTGAATTGGCCCCTGTTCGAGTGTCCTTTTGAGGGTCTTAGCAGGAATAATGGTTCGAGGACTCATTCTAACCTGTTATAAAAGCTTCTATTTGAATTTTCTTTGTACTGAGCAGTTCATTATATGGTCCCCCGCAAGCCCATCGACAGAAATTTGGGGGCTCGGGACAAGAAGCCTCACATGGGCCCCCCTCTAATATAAATTAAGAGGAAGAAGGTCTAATTCTGGGCCCCGAAAACCCTGGCACCCTGGACAACAGGCCCCTTTTCCCGCCTGTCTACTAGAGATGCAACGATATGGTTTTCCCACAAGTCGATATGTATCTCACGATGCACGAGTCATGATAGCAATTAGATTTCGATATGTTTTAAAGGGATAGTTCTTTTTTTTAAAAATGAATCTGTACATCCCCGTCAGCAGTGTCGTGCATCAACACTGACTTACCTCCTGTTAGTGTCTGGTGAGATGAGTTCTTCCCTGGTTTCAGTGCTGATGAAAGTGTCCAGCATATTGGCTGCGGTCACGAAAATGAAGTGTTTTTCTTCTCAAAACAATATGTGTTCTAAACAGTGATACATTTGCATCACGAAACGTGAACCATGAAAAAGTCAGTCCTCGTAATCGCTTGGTGCTATTTTCTCTCCGCTCATATCACCGCACGTTGACGCTAAATGAAGCTGCACACGAATCCAACACTTTTTTCAGTAGTTCGGCAGTGTTTACATGCTCAGACTTTTGGCCGCGGCGACGCGATAGAGCTAACTTGAGAGTTACAGCGATAAGTATATGAGCTTGTATAAGAATATATATAAAAATGGTGCAGACTTGTGATTCTCCAGGCTGGAACAACAAAACTCCAGGTTCTTCAGCTTGTCCCACTCTGTCCCTCCTGTTTCTCTCTCTGCTGTTCTGACTCCATCTGCTGAATTTGGGAATCAGTATATTCGGGTTCATAAAGAAAAATAAATAAATAAATAAATAATGCATCAGTTTTATATAGCGCTTTTTCTGGACACTCAAGACAGACAGACAGATCTCTCCTTGGCTCTGTGCTAAAGTCAGTGTCTTCACCGTCGGTGTTTTAGTCACACATGTTGTTGTGAACTTTACGAGCAGGAAACACAGTGAAACAGGCGCAGCGCCACCTGGAGGCAGCGCAGTGATACGACCGGAGAGAAAATAGTACCAAGTGAGTATGAGATCTAACTTTTTTCAGTTCATGTTTTGTGACACAAATGTATCACTCTTTTGGACATATATTGTTTTGAGAAGAAAAACGCTTTATTTTCGTGACCACAGCCAACACCAAAACCGGGGAAGAACTCGCCTCACCGGATGCTGTGTTGATGCATGACACTGCTGGCGGGGATGTCATATAGCTTCATGTCAAAAAACTCGAACTATTCCTTTAAAACGCATGTAATTTTTTTTTTTTGCTAATGAGTCTAATATTATAACACTACGATGTTAATGAAACGTCGTGATGTAATGTAACGTAATGATCGTCTGGTGTCCTGGTGCAGCCAGAACAACCTGGTGCTTAATGCCCAGAAGACAGTGGAGATGATTGTGGACTTTAGGAAGCACACAGCCCCACTCCCCTCCATCATCCTGACCGACACCCCCATCACCACTCTGGACTCATTCCGCTTCCTGGGGATCACCATCACCCAGGACCTCAAATGGGAGCCCACCATCACCTCCATCATAAAGAAGGCCCAGCAGAGGATGTACTTCCTGAGGCAGCTGAAGAAATTCAACCTGCCAGCACGGACAATGGTGCAGTTCTACACTGCCATCATCGAGTCCATCCTCACCTCCTCCATCACCGTGTGGTATGCTGGAGCCACCACCAGGGACAAACAGAGACTGCAACGTGTTGTGCGCTCTGCTGAGAAGGTGACTGGTTGCAGCCTTCCATCTCTTCAGGACCTGTACACTTCCAGGACTCGGACACGTGCAGGTCGGTGCAGCTGATCCTTCTCACCCTGGACATGGACTTTTTGACCTACTCCCCTCAGGCAGGAGGCTACGGTCCATTCGGACCAGAACCTCTCGCCACAAAAACAGTTTCTTCCCCTCTGCTGTTGGACTCATAAATAATAACACTAGGACTGGTCCCACCCCCACTCTGCTTCTGTCACATGACCCTGTGTTCTCGCACCTGCCTGCACCTGCCTGTTTTGCACTGATCACTGATACTCTTATACTCTATATTATTATACTCCTGTAAATTTGTAAATTTTGTTATATTATAGCTTTATTTTATTCTATTATTTGTTGCATGTCAGTGTTTGTCTACATCCTGCTCCAAGTACCGCAGCAATTTCCTAATGTTGTGAACCTGTTCACTCATATGGCAATAAAACACATTCTGATTCTGATTCTGATTCTGAAACATACATAACATATAATACATTACAGTACAACTACTGTACAGTTATAGTTCAGATGTGACATGTTTCAGTTCATTTGGTTCAATAAGTCACAGCCCAGAGTTTTTATTCAGTGAAAATAATATAGACTTAATATAGACTGTAATAATATAGAGCCAGAGCGGTACACCGGCGACTTGTGGACATCACCAGGTTGTTGATTGTGGCCTGGGGGATGTTGTCCCATTCCTTTCTTGGCAGCCGTTATGGGGAACTGAACCCGCTGGCAGACACGGCCATCCAGAACATCCCAAAGGTGTTCGATAGGTGACATAAAATCTGCTAATCCTGTAGTTTACATCTGTACAAACATGCTCTGAAGTGTAATTCTCGTTTTATTTTGTCAGTTCATATTTCTGTCCTTTGTCATTCCTCCCAGACCTGCTTAAAACAGGAACTTTGAACAAAATCCTAGTACTAAAACACATACAAAAATCTGAAAACTTCTATATTTTTCCCAAATCGTCCAGTCCTACTTTGGTTGCATAATTTAATTTCTTGGGCTGATGGGTTCAACAACTTTATCAGCAGCCTTACACTTCCCTCTGTTGATTTTCCACTGCACAGGCCAAAGCCCAAAAGACTCAATCGCCGATGTCATTTCTAATCTTCTAATCAAATTTATTTAAGTGAATTCTATTTCTTGAAAAACGCAAAAAAAAAAAAAACATACCTGAACCATTTTCTTTCAACAATTTCAGTTTCTCTTCTTCACCGTCAGTAGTCGATTCTCACTTGTTGCTCCTGGCGGCTCCAGCCTCTCGCCGCCGCTGGAGTCGACAATCGAGGCTTTTGATCTTTTGCATGTGCAGTGGGAAATCAACAGAGGTAATGCTAAGGCTGCTTATAAAGTTGTTTTCTAACGTTTCCAGACTCTAATGAGTGAACCAGGCAGAGTGTTTTGTTTGTTTGACTCGTGGCAGTTGTAAGATGGGTTAAAGTGGTGTTAAGCTTCTTCAGTGTGAAGCAAATTGGTGTTTTACGTGGAAGTTAAGAACTTGCCCCCATCACTACACTAGTTCAGAACTTGCCCCCATCACTACACTAGTTCAGAACTTGCCCTCATCACTACACTAGTTTGTTGCCTTGACAGACTCACTGCCACAGTGAGATCTCCGTTGAGGAAACACTGACCTGTGCCGTTTTTTGGTTTCTGACAGAATTCGACTTCCTCTAGCAAGGAACTTTGGCTTCAAATGTGCCGGAGTTCAACTTTAACTCAAATTAAATGTGCTAAAAATAAGTCATTTCAGCAGGTCAAAGAAAAGTACAGGTCTAAACTATAGTGGAGTACAAAGTACAGACACACGTTCTCAAATATAGTTAAGTAAAAGTAAAAAGTATCCACTGTAAAATTGACTTTACCCATTTATGCCTCTGCTGTTCTAGGGTAAAGGTCCTTATCTCCTGAGGGTTTTTGAAGAATTGTGATTTCGTTTAAGAAAACCTTAATATCTCAGCCTCTGATGCTTGTAAGAACATGAAATAAATTGCATTTTAAAGGCAAGACTCTCAGCTTTTATTAAATTGCGTCACAAAATTTGATGAAATGAAAAATGAAATGACATTTGTGTCATGAAAATGAGGACAAATCAACAACAATGCTGCACTACGCATTTTGCATTGCACTTTTCTATTTCAATCCCTTCCACACCTGATTTTGACCATTTTTGACACCGGAAAAACTTGAAAATGAAGCCTGAGCAGTGAAAGAGGAGTATTACACTTCTATGGGATATTAACTATTAACACATAACATATTTACCATGTTACCTAAGGTTGGCTGGTATCCAAATTTTGATACCATTAAGCCATTTTACCGGGGTATACAGTATTACTGTGAGTAATTAAGAATTATTTTGTAGCTGCACTTAAACCATTCAGAAACAGAAGAGCAGCTTTACATTTGAAGATGAGGCACAAGTTCTGATCAAACCAAATCAAAGGAATCGTACTACTAACTGTAAAGACGGTTTGAGTAGGGCCCGGGAGAGATCGCTAGATTACTCAAACGTCATGACATCTAAAACCTTTTCAGACATTGTAAATATCATGAATTACAAGTTTAAATTACGTTTCTTTGCTTAAATTCATTGCGTTGGTGAAGCATCAGCAAAAAAACAGAGAGAACTACATAGACCATGATCCTTTGCGCGGTTTCAGTCCAATTTACATGAACAAATAACTGTTATTACGCACTTTTAAATCTTAATTATTTGGATTATGATGAGAGAAAAGTAGCATATTCACAATTTTGTTAACCTCCACAAAATACTGCAATAAATATCGTATGATAAGATGCATATGAAATGATTTGGACATCGTTGCATCTCTAGTTTTTGATGAGTAAATAATCTTATAACATGATAGAAAGCTCCAAATAGTCGATTTGGCATAATTTCCCCTCTTTAAAGTCCAAAACCAGTCAAGTCAAAGGCATTTCTAATGAGTATCCTTTGTTGTATCACCCTGACATCTTGTAATTCTATATATTTACCAATAGCTCTGGTTATAAGCTCACCAAAATATGATTAATTTATGATGTCTAGACCAGAAAACAGTACAATTTGATGCGAGTAAACAAAGGGACCATGATTTCGCTGTATTTATTTCATTTCAATCATCTTTTAGCTACAAAAGTGTCATAATAATGGGATTTTGAGTGTGTAACCACGGCCATTGTGGTTGGTACGGAAGTGATTTAAGATAATTAGTAGACAAGTAATATTATAATTATACGATCAATCAAACCGCGATAAATCTGGGAGATAGTTCTGTGTATGCTTGTCACAATAAATACTATATTGACTTAACTTTCAATCCTGACGAGATACAATTCCCATTTTCCAGAAAGATTTGTAAAAAAAATATATCGTCCAGTACAGTTCTAATCAATACTTTTGTCGTTGGAACTCTGAAAAAACACATTTGAATCGTTTTTATTCTGAATTTATGTGGATAAAGTATATATTTTGTGTGTTTAAAAACTCAAAATGAGAAATTCACCTTTTAAATTTTCAAGCCCTGAAATTCAGCTGTCAAAATTCGCAGTGAAAAATTTTGCAGCAAAGATCCAAAATGCCAGAACAACAATCAGTCCTATAGTGAGTCGATCGAACTTTGTAACAAACAGGAAACGGTGTAAAGATTCTGAGTTTTGACTGTTGAAGGGCCGGAAAACAGTTATATTGAATATTTAGAAAGTCAATTGTTCATTTTTATTTTGAAACCACACTGAAAATTTACACTTAACAATTCACCAATGGAAATTCAGGATAAAAACAATTCAAAACATGTTTTTTCAGAGTTAAAAACATTCGAAGTGAGAAATTCAGCTGTATTTAACATCCAAAATCTGATGAAACAAATGATCTTCCATATGTAACTCACTAGCATTTTATGTTTTTGCCCAATCCAAATGTGAACACAGGCAAATAAAATCTCACACGATCATCTCGTGGTGATTTTGTTTTGCAAGATCTTGTGGCCAGATCTTTTCCCATCCTTACTGAGTACTTTTTTCTTTGCAGTCTTACCCACTCCACAGTGCAGCTGAGGCAAAACTATTAGAACTCCAGACTGTCCGTGTGAACGTCTGTGTCCAGAGAATAATTTTACAAGTAAAACCAACCGTTGCATTTGAAGGATTTATGTCTGAGCAGCAGTGAGTTGTACTTCCTGATTGAAAGCTAGGCCGCGGCGGACTGATACGGGAGAAAATAGTCCCTCAACATGCGACGATTCATGCGATGCAAGGTTTTATTTCAGACATTATTCTATCCACACAGACGTTCACATGGACAGTCTGGAGTTCTAATAGTTTTGCCTCGGGTCTGTGGAGTGGGTAAGACTGTTTTTAGTGGCAGGACAATTATGGCCATTGACATGCACTAGCCTAGCACCAGCAACCTCTGCAAATACAAGGACTGAACGGAAGATTTAAAAAAGTGTCTCTACACGTCTCCTACACTCTGAGGAAATGAAGCCCTATGTCCGAAACTCTGAACTGTCCCTTTAACCTCAAGATCTGCTTACACAATATATCTGTACTGGGACAAGACAAATGTTTATCATTTTTAACACACAAACCCTGCGTGTTTAAGTTGAGTTCTTCTCTCAAACAGAAAACGCTCCTTGTGATATCATGTGGTAATACAGCCACTGTGTTTCCACACCTTCGCTCAAATTATTCATCTGATTTCAGCCCTGGAATTGCCAAAGTCTACTGAACTAAAGGCAAAAAGGAGCTATAAACAGAACATTTTGAGCTTTGGAGGTGTAGTCAGACTAATAATAAAGTAAAAAAGTGTTACTCAAAGGTGTGAATGAAACAAAACACAACTTCGGGTTTGTTTTTGAGGAGGTAACGGCATTATAACATGACTTAAAGCTCACAAGAGTCAGTTTTGTGTCATATAGGACCTTTAAATATACATGCTGTAGCAGTATACGATCACAGAAAGGTAAAATAATTTGGCCTTACTCTTAATAACTATCTAGAAAATGGACTGTTGACTATAAAAACATTAAGCCGGAAAATTGGACAAGACAGAGTAGCCATTATATGAGGTTAGCCCCAGTCTGTTAGGGAGGTGATGGAGGGACCGTCGTACGTGCTCTGTTTTCAGATAGAGCCGTTCTGAATCCCCGCCGGACTTAATACTGTCTCTGTACTGTCCGACACTGAAGGGCTCTGGTCCCCGGGGACGTGATTCAAAACAATAGGAGGGACCGAGAGGGGCCTCTGCGGGACGAACACAGCGGGATGTCCTCCTTTAGCGGCAGAGGACGGAGCTGTTTAAAGACACAGACTTTATCACACGGAGGCTGACTTTGACTGTCCCTTCCCCACTCTTTAAGGACAATAATAGAATCCATACGGCCGCTCAATGGGGCTAATATGAGGCTAATTGGACACTAATTTAGATTATTCTCATTTATTATGCGTGTTAGCGAGAACAAAAGAGCAGATACGTGTGGGCATGGCTGGAATCTAAATATATATCTGTTTTATATAAGGAGAAACAAAACAAATGGAGTGATCTAACCTGGGACACAGACTTTCAGATACATTTCAGATGCACTTTTTTGGTCTACCGATCAATCGCCAGGTCATGTCTTAAAGGGACAGTTCTGAATTTTGGACATAGGGCCTCATTTACTCATGAGCCAGAGTGTTGGAGATGTGTGGAGACACTTTTTTTTTTTTTTTTTTTATCTCTCATCCAGTCCTTGTATTTGCAGAGGTTGCTGGTGCTAGGCTAGAGCCATAGTCATCCTGCCACTAAAAACAGTCTTACCCACACCACAGAGCAGCCGAGGCAAAACTATTAGAACTCCAGACTGTCTATGTGAACATCTGTGTCCATAGAATAATTTTAGAAGTAAAAGCAACCGTTGCATTTGAAGGATTTATGTCTGAGCAGCAGCGAGTTGTACTTCCTGATAGAAAACTCAGCAGTGGCTGACTGATATATGAGAAAATAGTCCCTCAACATGACAATTCATGAGATGCAAAGTTAGTTGAAAATGTACACTTAACAATTCAGCAATGTACACTTAACAATTCAGCAACGTAAATTCAGGATAAAAACAGTTCAAACATGTTTTTTCAGAGTTAAAAACATGAGAAACTGACATGAGAAAGTGAGAAACTGAACTGGATTTAACATCCAAAATCTGATGAAATAAATGCTCTTCCGTATGTAACTCACTAGCACTTTACTGTTTTGCCCAATCCAAATGTAAACACAGGCAAAGAAAAGTCTCACGTGAATGTCTGTGTCGTTAGAATTAAATGATTTATGTCTGAGCAGCAGCAGCGAGTTGTACTTCCTGATAGAAAGCTCAGCAACAGCGGACTGATATATGAGAAAATAGTCCCTCAACATGCGACGATTCATGCGATGCAAGGTTAGTTTTATTTCAAACATTCTATCAACACAGACATTCACATGGACAGTCTGGACTTCTAATAGTTTTCTTCAGGTGCACTGTGGAGTGGGTAAGACTGTTTTTAGTGGCAGGACAATTATGGCCATTGATATGCACTAGCCTAGCACCAGCAACCTCTGCAAATACAAGGACTGGATGGAATATTGAAAAAAGTGTCTCCACACTTTTCCAACACTCTGGATCACCAGGAAATGAGGCCCTATGTCCAAAATTCCCAGCTGTCCCTTTAAGTCCAACCAGAATTTATTTAGTCGAATACAGCTCTACATCATGGATCTATAATAAAAACTGAATAAACATTCCCCCTGTGTCCTGGTTCGAGACGACTAGTGGCCGCTCCGGGTACTGCAGCTTCCGGGAGCTTGGGCCCAGAAAAATTCTCCCACTGAACCACAATGCATTTCTGGGGAATTCAAACTATATTTTCACAACATAAACTTCCTCAACGTCAAAAGTTAGTTTTGTAAGAGTTCTCCTAAACTCACTCTGAGCCCACGTTTGCTCTGCTCTAGCAGCTTTTGCTCTGATTGGTCCAAACGCTCCACGTCGTGCACATTACAGACGTCACACGGGTGGGAGGAGCTCGCCCATAATGAGAAAGTAAATGCGGAAGAGAAAATTGTTTTTGAGCCCATGCGCCAACGAGCACAGACCACTGAAAACAATGCGACGCCATCTTGGGTCCACCTTCGGATTTTATTATAGTTAGGGTGACCAAATGTCCGGTTTTCCCTGGACATATCCATTTTTCACATCCAGTCCTGGGTGCCCGGGGTTTTTTTTTTTCATAAACAGGGAAATGGCCTGGTTTTCACTACCTTTTGTTAGACCATTAAATTAACCCGCACTAGAGCTCTGTGCATACGTGTGGTGGGACATGTCACGTAATCCCTGAGCACCTTCACTGTGGAGCTCTCTGCAGATACAGTCAGTCAACCTGCGACGCGCCGAATGGGAGGCTACACCCACCCACCCCTGCTAAGGTGTCCTGGTTTTCACAAACGGAAATATGGTCACCCTAATTATAGTTAATTAACAGCAAATCATTAATTAATAATAACACTTTTTATTTATTAGGCTATTTATTTATTTCTGGACTCCCGAGGTTGCCTTACACAACATAAACAAATTAAGTACAATTAAAAGATATAGTTAAAAGCTACAGTTAACGTGGGACAGTATTTAACTGATTGATTGTATTTAGTATTGCATTTTATTAGCATTTAGTATTTATTATTTCGTATTTAGTAATGTATTAGACAGTATTTTAATTGATTGCTTGGATTTAATTGACGTACAATTACCTATCAGCTCTTGTGTTAGTTCTAGGCTCTACATCGATCCTTGTCACCGTGTTTGTTTTAGTTTGTTTTGGGCGCTGTCGTCTCTGTGATGATCGGTGTTAACCAGAGGGTCGAGCCAAAATACAGAAGCCGTAGCGGAGTAAGATAGATTCTTGTGAGTGTGTGAACTCACAAAACTTGCAGGAATTCTTCTTGTTCTTTATTATTTTTCTGAGCACTGGTAGAGCACTTTTACATTTGTTTGTTTTAATGGTTTTTTGTGCAGAAGTTTGGAAATGTTTCAGGTAAAAAATGAGGAGGTAACAGCGTTCTAACATGGCTAAAGCTCACAAAAGGTCAATTTTGCGTAATATAGGACCTTTAAAATACCTATAAACTATCTGTTAAATTAGGCCTCTGCTATTAAAGGTGCACTCTGTAACTTTTCTGGGAGGGGGTCCACTACCTGCTCATCTATATGTAACAGTACTAGAGCAACTTTGTTTGTTTTTAATGGTTTTCTGTGCAGAACTTTGGAAATATTTCAGGTTAAAAAGTGCTATATAAATAAAGTGCATTGGCTCTTACTGCACACGGTCCCAGACTCTACCTCTACCCTCTCCCCAGACGCTTCCTTCAGCTCCCTTGTGTATCCCGGGCGTACAGCTGTGATTGTGTAGCGTTGCCTTTTGGCTCTAACCCGACTCACGCCTTTTTGTTATGTGCAGCGCTCCGAAATGAGTTCCACGAGCGCGAAAGGGGAAAACGTCAAGACAGATATTGGAATGTGATGGAAGAATGGTCAAAGCGTCACAACAGTGGGAGAAAATCCAAATCCACTTTATTTTTGTAGCACATTATATAAACAGAACAGTGTCCAAAGCGCTGTAAGTAAAACGAGGGTCACACAAGTCACGCAGTGTTAAAACACAGAGAGTAAAAGTGGGTCTTAAGACGAGACTCAATTTAACCTTCCCAGTCCTAAAACACTAAAACCAGTCAAATAGTTAAATAAAAGTACAATAAAATCAATCAAATAACATAAAAATATAATAAAATAAATAAAAAACACAGAGGGCCACACAACTCACGCGGTGTTAAAAGCCAGAGAGTAAAAGTGGGTCTTAAAACGAGACTTAAAACACTCTTGGGGGGCAAAGTGTTCCCGAGCCTGGGGCAACAAGCCGGAAAATCGAACTTTAGTTGCATCCAGTTGATAGAAAAGCTCAGACATCTTACGAAATAATCCATACTGATTCTAAAATAGGCTGAAGTGCATCTGCTGCCGTCGCCATGTTCACTTTGGTTCGTTTGGGCGCTTCAGTTTGGCTTCAGCGCAAACTCCAGTGCTGCGACGTGATTGGTTCGTCCACTGAATTTGAAATAGGGATGTACCAGTAACCGAAACACTGTGATTTCGTATCGCCAAAAGTCTCGCAATAATATCGTGGGCCATCACAATATATCGAAATTACACGTTTCTTTGCTTAAGTTAATAGTTTTCGTGCAGCAATAGCTAAAAAAAACAAACAAAGGGAACTACATAGACCATGATCCTTTGCTCCGTTTCAGTGCAGACGACATGAAGAAATAACTTGTCCCTGATGATGCATGAAATTCAGATGGGGTCAGGAAGTGTTTTGCTCTGCTTTAAAACAGCACAATGGGTGACAGTGAGTACGCAAACAGTTTAAATGGGCCGACACAGACCTGCTATCGCGGAAAAATAAGTCTAGATATAGATTATGACCTGTACGATGTAGAGAAGTTGGACTTTTCATACAATCTGGGGGATTTTCCCGGCATTGAGGCAATGGATATAATAAATTATGAATAAATCTGGTGCTGCAGACCTCGTATTACACTGCGAGCCAAATGAAAGCCTTTAAAAAACTGGAGGCTTCAACTATTAAATAGGCCACTGCACGAGGATAACCTAAAATAATGATTAAAAAAGGTATAAAACGCCAGATTACAGCATTAAAATAATAAAATTAGCACCAAAATTATCTTTTTGCATGACAAATTATAATGCAACAGTTTACCTGTCACTTATGATGCTTGTATTTCTAAATAATTCTCAAAAAAAACTTAATAAAACTTAATATATTAATATAACAAAATATTAATTCATAAATGTCACAATCTTTACCTGTTACAAAGCGGTCGCTGCAAACTCTACAGTAACATCGTCTGTTTCCGCGCCTCCTGTTTTTAGCCAGAGTTGTCAATCCACTTTTGTCGTCTTTTTTCTGTACTTTTTTTTAAACTAACTCTTTTGTGACACGGCACTTTCGGTACAGGAAAAAAAAAAGTCGGCACGGTGGCTGAGTGGCAACACTCAGCCCTCACAGCAAGAAGGTTGCGGGTTCGATCCCCGGGTCGCCCGGGTCTTTCTGTGTGGAGTTTGCATGTTCCTCCCCGTGTCTGGATGGGTTTCCTCCGGGTGCTCCGGTTTCCCCCATCAACCTAAAACATGCAGCACCCCTATGAACTAACATCAAGGACCATAATGTCCACCCTCCTGTGGGTTCATCAGGTGCTATGAGTATTGGGCAGCAAGCTGCCCCCGTGACCCAGCTGGATTAAGCGGGAGAAGATGGATGGATGGATGGGGAAAAAAAGTTTGTCTTTCTCCCGATTTGAGTGGTTGCAGTAAGCACAGACTGCACAGAATTTAGGCATTTTGGCACCGAGTCAATGGAATTTTAGGTCTTTGGATTACGACAAAACCAAAGGATTATCAAGGTATTTTAAAAAGAAAAAGTAGCATATTCAGAGGTTTGTAAGCCTGCACAAAATATCATAATAAGTATTGTACTGTGAGATGTATATCGTGAAAATAACGTACAGAGAGCTATGGATGTCGTTTAATTTGAAGCGGGAATATCTCAAGATTTTCAGACTTGTGATTTTGTAATATCGTAAGAATCCGTGTTTGTTGTGTGACTTTATTTTCCTCAGCTCTTTCTTCTCCAGCTTCAAACCCACATCAGTCCCTTTAACTGCAACTCATCAAAGTCCGACGATGATCCATGGGACATTACCCTCTCGGATGGGTCTAAAGTCACCTCTGGTTTATTACAGACTCCGAGCTCCGTGTTTGTACGGGCCCTGCTGTGGCGTCCCTCTCTGCTCGGCTGCATAACTCCTGGTTCATTAGCATCATTAGCATCATTAGCATCATTAGCATTAGCCTCATACCTGTATTTGAGGTCAGGCAGAGGGGTCAGCAGGCATTAGCTCCGGTGGGCTGTGTCCCGCTCTGAACCCCGTTTCAAACCACTACAGTGTGCAGTATGACACACACTTATTAGGCAGCAGCAGACAGAGGGGAGGCCGGTGTCAATGGTGATGTATGAGGTCTCCGCAAAGGAAGTCAACAAAGGATCTAATAGTCATCTCTAATCTGGCACAAGCAACCTGCGAAATAAACCCGTAAAGGACCCATATTACGCTCTTTTCTGATCTATAATGTTTCCTCATCACAAACAGGCCTGGAGTTCTGTTTTGTTTTATTCACACACATTTAGCACACAAACCCTGCAGATTTAGGCTTTAGCATTCTTCTCTCCAACAGAAAACACTTTGTTCTGTGTGCTGATATTATTCATATGAGGAAAACATGAAATAAAGTCGCTCCAAAACACATGGCGAATCCCGCTGAGCTTCAATAGGGACTGTGGCATGGATAAATGTTTTGTAGCCTCTCTTCTCTGGCTGTCCTCACTGCTCTGAGCTGTTGTTATATCCATCAACTCACGGAGGAGCAGCAGGACCACTATCTGTCTCACTATTTTTAATAGTTACTTCTGCCGCTGGACTTATTTTCTCCCCTAAAACGTTAGCTCTGCTGCAACATGTAAACAAACAGCTCTGTGTGAGGACATCAATGCCCTCAGTGCAGCTGCGTTGGGGCAACAATCATGGTCACAAACACATCCATCCATTTTCTTCTGCTTATCCAAGGGGGCAGCAGTCTAAGCAGGGACTCCCAGACTTCCTTCACCTCAGACACTTCCTCCAGCTCCTCCAGATGTTCCCAGGCCCGGCGAGAGCCATAGTCCCTCCAGCGTGTCCCTCAAACATATTTGCAATAAAAAAAATAATTTTCATAAAGCCTGTCCACTTTTCTATGTTGATAAGGGTATTAAAATGATTATTCACGGGCAAAAATGTGCAATTAATTTGCAAGTAATCACAAGTTAACTATAACATTCATGAGATTAATCGTGATTAAATATTTTAATCGATTGAAAGCACTAGTTTATCCATCCATCCATCTTCTCCCGCTTAATCCAGCTGGGTCGCGGGGGCAGCGTGCTGCCCAATACTCACAGCACCTGACCCCCCCTATGAACCCCTCTGCAGGTGGTGAGCCCACAGGAGGGTGGACAACATGGTCCTTGATGTTAGTTCATAGGGGTCCGGGTATAGTGATTTTATTTGCTAATTTTAGTATTTTTAGTATTTTTTATTGACTTGCTTATTTATTTATTTTATCCTTTATTTTATTCAGTCTTTGTGTTGGTAAAATGTGCTGTACAAATAACGTTGGATTGGATTTGGATAATTTCAGACCTGGAATTGTCAACTATTACATGAAAACTATCACTACATGACATCACAAGGTGGAACAAAACATTTTGAACTTTGGAGATGTAGACAGACTAATAATAAAAATGTGTGAATGAAACAAAACTCAACTCCAGGTCTGTTTTTGAGGACTTAACAGCATTATAACTTTTAATGTTCTTCCAATTATATTAAATCAGATGTTAAGTTCAGACTTACTTTTGTCTCCCCAAATACTTTTTACCCTGAGTAATTAGTTGGATCAGGACTTTTTTCTCTTTTTTTCTTCTTTTTTTTTTTAAAGTTATAACAGAAACAGTACTATTTTTGGCTACTTTACATTTCTAGATTAGTATAAACTCACTGTAATCCCCATGCTTTGTTTTAATTCTCACATTGCGTTTGCATTAAATCTGTTTCTGCCCCGCTTTGACTCCACACACCAGCATCTGTGGGTAGTTAGCATGAGCCACCGCTGAGCCCTATTATCCAATGTAGCAGCGTCAGCGAACTCCAAAACATTTACCAACAAACTGTAATCCCCCTACCCCAGCCCTGTTCCTCTGGAGGGCTGCTCTCTGCACTGGACCAGGGGCTGGAGCTGGACTGACATCCCATAATAATAACATTAACACCAGGAGAGTCACCACTGAGCCAGTAATGACATATCAATCACCGAGACAGATGGAGCGGTGGACTCTGGCTTGTTTAGACAGATTTATGTGTGTAGGAAGTTATTTTGAGTTTTAAAAAGTAAATTTCCTTTGTCCAGCTTTTGGTTATTTCCTTGAGGGTTTGTGGTGGGTACAGATGTCACAAAATTAAAATATGGTTGTCTTGAGTGAAACAGAATGAAATGAATTAAAATTTATTCTGTCACCTGGACTTAAGTTTTCACCACTCCAGGCCAAATAGCTTCTTCAGTTCTATTCTAAAAATGGACAAACTGGGAAAGAAAGAGCAAAATGTTTTGTAAAATCCTAAATATAACGATCTTAATTGTTGTAAAATATGTAGTCGAACCTGTCAAAGGCAAAGGTCCTACTGTATATTACGCAAAATTGACTCTTGTGAGTTTTGAGCCATGTTAAAATGCTGTGAAGAAGAAAAACACAACTCCAGGTCTGTTTGTGATAAGGAAACACTATAACACGGGTCAGAAATGCTACGTTCAGACCACAACATCAAAAAACGCCCTGGACGCCGCTATTTGGACGCCTTTGCATTTTAATTCAGACGCCCCCGACGCTTGTCTTGGACGCTGTGGACAAACGGGAGAAAAATACTTGATGCATGTCCCTGAACGCGAAAGACGCACCACATCAACGCCAGATTTGCGCCACGCTGATGCCTGAAGACGAGCCGCAAAAACGCAAGACGCCCCAGACCTGCGTCCGCGTAGACTTTGCATGTAAACTGAACGCCTTGACCGCCAGTCTGAATGAGCCATTATTGATACGTTGCAGTGAAATCACGCTGGGAGTGTTCTTTATTTATGTCTATGGAAGGATGTTCAGCAGTTACCATGGCGACACAATGCACACATGAGCAAACACTGCCAAAAGGTCGTCTGAAAACTCAAGAAAAAATACAAAATTGGTGCCAGTGTAACAATATCCACGTCTCACGATACGATATCATCACCGTATGAACCTCACGGGACGATATTTATTGCTTTTTCGTGGGAAAGCTCATGATATTACGATATTCTACAGAATAACAAGACTGACATTCTAAAATGCTTTGACCAGTCATTTGGTACAACATTTATTGTCATTAGGGATGGAACGATATCCAAATCTCTCTGTACCATATTTTCACCATAAACATCTCACCGTACCAGATTTATTACAATATTTTAACTGTGAATCTGCTACTTTTTCCTCTAAAAATGCCTTCACAAGACTTAATCCGAAGAATGAAGATGTAAAAGTGCTTAGAACAGTTATTTCTTCATGTCGTCTGCACTGAAACGGAGCAAAGGATCATGGTCTATGTAGTTCCTTCTGTTTTTTTTTTATATCTATTTCTGCACCAGAACTATTCATTTAAGCAAAGAGACCTATGATTTGATATATTGTGATGGTCCACGATATTATTGTGAGACCTTTGCCGATACGATATCACGATAATTCAGTTATTGTTACATCTCCGGTGGTCAATATGAGTGTTCATGGTCCTGTTTAGGAGCTTGATTTTGAACAAAAAGGTGAGAGTAACAAAGTGAAAAACTGTGAGAGACTTGTTTAACTGCACAAATCATCTCCTCTGTTGTAGTTCTAACCAAGTCAGTTCTTTCTGGTCAGATTGTGTTAAAATAAAACTCACTTTAAAGTATAATTTGAGTAACAGAGCTTCAGACAAAGCAGTGCGTTCAGTGAGATCTGAGATATGCAAAATATCTAAATCTGTTATTAGTCACTTGAGTCATATTTTGTGTGATTGTTCAAGATGCTGTATTGTGTGATTTAACACCGATTAGCATACTCTGACTATCCCTTTTACTGTCTTTGTTTTGAGTCTGATCGATTAATCAAATAATCTTGTCATGGCCGATAATGATTGTTTAGAATTCAGAGCCAACTGAATGCGTAAATGCATGATTCATTTGGCTAATTCTCCCCAAATTATCTTAAATTTTAGCTTGAATTCAGTACAAACTCATCCACCACCCTGTTTTTTTCTGCTAACTGGACAAGAGAGCTGTGTAGTCACATTTTTGCAGTAAATATTAGTAAATAGTAAAGAATATAGTACAATATAGTAAATATTCTTTGTGCAAATGGAGGCCAAACAATATGGAGATTTAAGGCCAATAGCCGATACGCAAAAAGTTTGGACACGCTATCTCTTTCAAGTTTTTTTTTCCTGTTCTTTTTACTACTTTCTACATTTTGTATGCATACAGACGACATCAAATATATCAATATATAGAATGTATAATTTCTATTCAAATCCGCAAAGTGAAAAGAAAAACATCTTGACTAAATTTCTGTAAGATTCTGTAAGAATGAATTCACATGGGTCCACATTTACTTTAAACTGTACATAATTTTTCTCCTACTTGAAGTCTGGAACACTCAGATGTGACCTCTGAACATCTCAGCATCCATTCACAGTTTCCTATAGAGCCTGTAAGTGTATGTGTGTGTGTCCATTTGCACCGTTGGTCTCTCGGTATGGCTTTGACGGCTGCTTTCTTCTCACTCTGGATAATAGCTCCATCGGATTTACAGGAATGCAGCTGAACTCAAAGCAGGATTGTGACGTTTGTGTATTTCTCTGCTGAGGGCTCCATCCATCTTGGCTCACCTCGGAAACCTCTCATCAGCGCTCGCCCCCTCCACTGCAAAAACACAACATGTACTTCACAAACTTGTAAACTGGGCTAGACGCAAACTTTTTCACATCGGAAAACATGAATAAATGTCAAGAATGAGATGGATGCTTGTTCTAATTCCCCACAAAACCTGGAGTAATGACTAGTAAATGTTAAAAGGCCTATATTATGCTATTTTCTGATCCATGTTATAATGTTTCCTTATCACAAACAGACCTGGAGTTGTGTTTTGCTTCATTCACAGCATTTTAACATGGCTCAAAGCTCACAAGAGTCAATTTTGTGTAATATACAGTAGGACCTTTAAAGTGCCTATGACAGGTTCGACATTTTACAACAATTAAGATCGTTATATTTAGGATTTTACAAAACATTTTACTCTTTCTTTCCCAGTTTGTCCATGTTTTAGGTTTCAAATTGTATTTTCTCATTGGAAATCATGACTAGGGAATTTCTTAACTGTTATCTAACAACATGATTCCCATGTTATCCCCATGTTATTCCTGGTTGTTATTCACATGTGATTCCCATGTTATTCCCATGTGTTATCCCCATGTGATTCCCATGTTATTCCCATGTGTTATACCCATGTTATACCCGTGCATTATTCCCATGTGATTCTTTTGAGTCTCATGTTATCCCAGTGTGTTATTCCCGTGTGTTATTCCCATGTGATTCCCGTGTGTTATTCCAATGTGATTCCCATGTGAATCTCATATTATTCTCGTGTGATTCCCATGTGATTCCCATGTTATAACAGTGCGTTATTCCCATGTGATTCATGTGAGTCTCATGTTATCCCAGTGTGTTATTCCCATGTTATCCCAGTGTGTTATTCCCATGTTATTCCCGTGTTATTCCCATGTGATTCCCATATTATTTCTGTGTTATTCCCATGTGATTCCCATGTTATTCCCGTGTGTTATTCCCATGCATTATCCCCATATGATTCTCGTGTGATTTTCATGTTATTCCCGTGTGTTAGTCTTGTGTTGTTTCCATGTGATTCCAATGTGATTCCCCATGTGATTCCCATGCTATTCTCATGTTATTCCTGTCAATTTCAGGTCCTTCAGCGCAGTTCTTTTCCAGACTTCTTGTGGTCTCCCTCTTCTTAATTTTTCTCCATCTGGTGCATAGTCTTGAACATCAGTAGATTTTGTTGTTTTTCCCGGTAGAATCCACGTCATGAAATCGCGCTGTCTGCATCTAAAAATAAAGTCTTTCTATCTTTGCCGTTCATCCCCGTTTCACTTCACCGTCTGAAAAAGCCGTTTTAAATCTGTACACACGCCCAGACATGAATGCATACACTTATTTTCCATGTACCAAAGGGAATGTGTTGAAATATGTGGAGCTAGAATCTGTGCTTCGAGTAACCATAGCAACGCACAACAGATTTCTATAAATTCAGTGTTATTAAAGACATTCTCGGGCAACAACAGCCAGTAATAGTGCAATAAAGTTAAATGTATAACTTTTTGGTTGGAGGGTCTGTCACCTGCTTGTTTCTATGGATATGGATGTCATTGCTCTGCCTGGAATGTTCCGCAGTATGACATTAAACAGCACTATCTTACATTTATTCTATTACAGGTGGTTTTATAGCTCAAAATACTTAGCAAAACAGGCGTTCTGACTGTGAGCGGGGTCGCCTCTCCACAGATGTGACCTGTAGCTTTGTCTGGTTCGGTCTCCATGATGATAGAAAGGTTTAATGCCTTACTGGGGAGCATTCCAGACGAAGCAATGACATTTCTGTGGAGAAACACATTAAGTAGAGTTAGAAAACAACTGTTTACCAAATACATATAAGTTTGTTGATACTTCGCGCTGGGGGTGTTCTACGTCTGTCTCTAAAGGTGGAACGTTTAGGAGTTTCCATGGTGACACAATGCACACTGTCAAAAAACTTGTAAGATAGTCTGAAAACTCAAGAAAAAGCATGAAATAACTGTAAACAGAACATTTTCAGAAGCCTGTGATCAGTCTGAGTGTCCGCGGTCCTGTTTAAGTTTGATTTACGACAAAAATGGTGAGCGTGACTAACCGAAAACACCAGCTAGTTTGTGACTGTAATTTTATATATTCATTAGTAGGGCTGAGTATCATTAAGAAGTTGCCGTTATGATACATATTACGATACATATCTCGATGCAGTGCACTTTTGATCCGATACGATATATTTCAAATCAGTGCAGTGTGGTTCAATCAAAAATAAAGGCTAAATTGTGGCTGTGATACTAAAAGTCTTTGTTAAATCACTTCTTGTGCAAAGTGAATATGAAACATGCCCATTTTAATCATCAAAACTGTGAATAAATCAGATGTGTTGCATGAACGAGTTTCCTTCCACTAAACAAGCAACAAAACTGTAGCACTGTGACAAAAATAATTATCGTAAAATACCAAATAAGAGCCGGGGTGTTTATTTGTTTCAGTCACTTTCAATCACGGCAACTTGGGACCAATAATTCCTTCCTCACAAAAATCTTGGGAAAATATGGTACTCAAATTCTTTTAACCAGTATGACGATAATTTAGGCGACTTTCTATACATGAAATATGAAATGTTACAACAAAATATCTGCAGAGTGGAGTTTCCCACATTTGAAAATGTCAAATTATCCGTGTGGTTTTAAGTTTTGTTTCTGTGCATCAGCAGCACAAGGAGCTGTTTTTTTCAGCGCTTATAGTTTATGCAAATTATCCGTGTGGTTTTAAGTTTAATTTCTGTGCATCAGCAGCACAAGGAGCTGTTTTTTTCAGCGCTTATAGTTTATGCAAATTATCCGTGTGGTTTTAAGTTTAATTTCTGTGCATCAGCAGCACAAGGAGCTGTTTTTTCAGCGCTTATAGTTTATGCAAATTATCCGTGTGGTTTTAAGTTTAATTTCTGTGCATCAGCAGCACAAGGAGCTGTTTTTTCAGCGCTTATAGTTTATGCAAATTATCCGTGTGGTTTTAAGTTTCATTTCTGTGCATCAGCAGCACAAGGAGCTGTTTTTTTCAGTGCTTATAGTTTATGCAAATTATCCGTGTGGTTTTAAGTTTCATTTCTGTGCATCAGCAGCACAAGGAGCTGTTTTTTTCAGCGCTTATAGTTTATGCAAATTATCCGTGTGGTTTTAAGTTTCATTTCTGTGCATCAGCAGCACAAGGAGCTGTTTTTGTCAGCGCTTATAGTTTATGCAAATTATCCGTGTGGTTTTAAGTTTCATTTCTGTGCATCAGCAGCACAAGGAGCTGTTTTTTTCAGCGCTTATAGTTTATGCAAATTATCCGTGTGGTTTTAAGTTTAGTTTCTGTGCATCAGCAGCACAAGGAGCAGTTTTTTTCAGCGCTTATAGTTTATGCAAATTATCCGTGTGGTTTTAAGTTTAGTTTCTGTGCATCAGCAGCACAAGGAGCTGTTTTTTTCAGCGCTTATAGTTTATGCAAATTATCCGTGTGGTTTTAAGTTTCATTTCTGTGCATCAGCAGCACAAGGAGCTGTTTTTTTCAGCGCTTATAGTTTATGCAAATTATCCGTGTGGTTTTAAGTTTAATTTCTGTGCATCAGCAGCACAAGGAGCTGTTTTTTTCAGCGCTTATAGTTTATGCAAATTATCCGTGTGGTTTTAAGTTTAGTTTCTGTGCATCAGCAGCACAAGGAGCTGTTTTTTTCAGCGCTTATAGTTTATGCAAATTATCCGTGTGGTTTTAAGTTTAGTTTCTGTGCATCAGCAGCACAAGGAGCTGTTTTTTTCAGCGCTTATAGTTTATGCAAATTATCCGTGTGGTTTTAAGTTTAGTTTCTGTAGAGTCGACCCGAGCATCAGCCCTGCGTCCTGTTGTTGCAGCACGACTTCTGTCTTCAGCACGTACATTAGACTTGCCGTTTATTTGGAACCGGCAGTTGTTTATCTCTTATTTGGCATTTTAAACGATACGATATATTAATATTTCAATATTTTTGCACACCCCTATTTATGAGACTTGTTTAAGCGCACAAATCCTCTCTCTTGTTGTAGTTCCAGCTAAGTCAATTCTTTCTGGTCAGATTGTGCCAACATAAAGCTCACGTTAAAGTCTAATAATAAAGCCTCGGACAGAGCAGTGCCTCCCGTTAGCATCACACAGTTAACGTCAGCTGCAAAAAGATGTCGCTCCATCTAAATCCAACCAAAACTATTCAAAAACCGTAATTTTATAACTATCCTTTTGAATTTGTGAGTGGAAATGGAGGCGTTTTGTTATTTATCGGTTCAAGGCCAAAGGTTTGTGTGATCTGAAGAGAAACGAGAGTCTGTTTTTGTTTGTTAAATATTAAAATGAATACAAAATATATAAATAAATTGGTACAAGGCATCAGTCCTTTGTTTGGCCGAGTGTCCCTGAGCAAATAAAGCCATAAAATACCGGAGCGCCATTGAATAAAACGTTTCTTTTCACTAGCTCAGGTGTGTTTTCGCGGAGCTGTGTGACGGACCATTAGCCCCTCCCACCCCCACCTCGCACTCGCTCTGATTAATTTCAACAAACCGAACTGTTTATCGCCACGGAGACGTACACAAAGAGCTCCGGCTTTCTTTCTCCCTTTCTCTCATTCTCCCTCGTTCTCTCCGTCTGTCTGAACCCACTCCCCTCCTCTGTCTTCTCGCTCTTGCATCCCAATTGATCTTTTCCACAGCTCAGTCTCCCTCTGACCCTTCACCCCGTACTCTCTCGCTACCTCTTTTATTCCTCCCTCTTTTCCTATCATTATCTCTCTCCTCTCTCTCTTTGTCTTTGTCTCTCTTTCTGTCTCTCTCTGTGTCTCTCTTTTTGTCTCTCTGTCTCTCTCTGTTTCTGTCTCTCTGTGTCTTTCTTTCTGTCTTCCAGTCTCTCTCTGTCTGTCTGTGTCGC